>OX451737.1:1336881834-1337576834 GCA_948472305.1 Vicia faba | reverse complement strand
TAGATAGTATGGAAGGTATGTGAACTGGTTTTGGCAAGGATGCTTGAGAGAAATAGAAGTTGACACTCAAACTGCAGAGGCAACTCTATTTTTGCAGTTTTAGAGTGATTCTGAGATGGAGGGTGGATTAGAGGTCAAAGGCTCGTGCAAAAGCTTGGGTATGATGTCTGGAATGTGTTTGATAAGTTTGTTCTTGTGTTTTTTAAGCTGAGATGGAAGTTGATATGAGTTATGCTATGTTACTTCACACTTAAGCAAAACAAAGGCAAATTGTGCTTCTAGGCCTGTAGAGGAGCTCACACTATGCTGCATAATCCCTCCTTGATCAGTGTGATTAGCACATAAACTTGTGCCAACCAGATTTGCAATGTACTTGTTGGATTCTCAATTGGACATAAAGTGATCTTTTGCAAAAATGGAAAGAATGCTTTATCTAGTTTGGGATTAATCTTGCATACAATGTACAAACTCATAGAACAACACCTTAACACAATGAATATGCATTAAATTATTGAGTGCAACTTGGTTTAAGGACCTGTAATCTAACCTAAAGCATGCTGAGTTCAAATTGCCAAGTTATGAACATGAAAAATGGCCAATTCAAAAGTGAGTTTTTGCTATATTGTGAAATTCGATTCTCCCTAACCATGAGGTTGTTTGATGAGTTCTTGGACATTTTGGAAAGATTGGAATGTGTACTACAATCCATCTTTGAAATGAAAATTGAAATTCCAAGTGGAAGTGTATGGAAAATGGCCTTGAAGTGGGGTAGAAAACCTTGTCAAAATAGGTTAAAATTTCACTAAGTTAAAAATGGTTTAGTGCCCTTATTCAAAAAATTTGTAACTTGAGATACAAGCTTCAAATGAGAAAACTTTGTGAATCAAAGTTGTAGATTATGTAACAAGCTACAACTTTCATGTTTTGACTTTTGTTTGAATCCAAATGAATCATGGTGAAAAAGTGGGGCAAAGTTGGGAAAAAATTAGGGTTTTCCATAACTTAGAAAAATTCTAAGTTATGAAAAATTCCATTTTAAAACCCTAATTTGCATTTCTTGGTTTCTTGGTGAACAAGTTTCATGATTTGGCATGTTTTGATGAAAAATGAATCTTGACTCTTGATTTTGACCAAAAGGTCAAAGTTTGACTTTTCAGTGTACAGTCAAAATTGATCAATTGACTGGGAAATTCAACTGTCAATCTTGTGTACTTGGGATCTTTTGAGCTTGATGAATGTGTCAAGACCATTTCATTGAGTCCTTGAGTCCATATGTGAGCTTGGTTTGCCTTTGGTTAGGTCAAACAGTCAAAAATTGCCTTTGTGCAGTCAAAACCCTAAAAATGACCATTTTGCCCTTTTGGTGATCTGATCAAATTTCTTGTGGAATTGTGATCCAAACTTGATCAAATGGTCCATATGAGTTCATAATGTTGATGTGGGTCAAAAATCATGAGTTTTGACTGTCAATTGACCACAGTTGACTTTTTCCCCAATACAGTTGATTTCTAGGTCAACTGTCCAATTGACTGGGCAAAACTTGGAATTAAGACTTGAAACTTGGTATGGATAATCTTGTGAGTCAAACATGAAACATGAAAGTCATCTTAGGCACTTTAGGTCAAAACATCCTTGGGCAAACACAAACCCTAATTTGAGTCCACAGTGCAATGAGAAGTCTTGAGCAGAGGAAACCCTAACTGGATCTTGATCTTCAAGGGTCTTATAATGAAAAAATGTTGAGGAAATGGGAGGGAAAATTTTGGGGTACAACAGTTGCCCCTGTTCAATCTTCTTGAACCTGAAGAGTTAGATTGGCAAGTTTGCCTTTCGTGACTCGAGGGTAAAAGGAGATTGGACACTAGAGTGCCCGGAAATTTGCACTCGCATGTTGAGGTATCAGTAAACGTGATGTCAGGAATGGGCTTATAGATTCCATTTGGAGAGATGGTGGATAGGGAGATGGGCTTATAGATGCCATCTGGAGGTGTGGCAGAACCTTGTCGGGAATGGGCTTATAGATGCCATTTGGAAGTGTTGATCGCACAAGAGATTCCTTAGCGAGAACTTGTGTATTTGAGAAAGACAGATGTTTTCCTGGCTTGTTACAGGTGTTTGATCTTCAATCTCCTCATGCAGATATGCCCTGGCTAGATACAGGTGTCGAATCCGGAAATGTGGTCAACAGATATGCCCTGGCTGGATACAGGAGTCGAATCCGGAAATGTGGTCAACAGATATGCCCTGGCTGGATACAGGAGTCGAATCCGGAAATGTGGTCAACAGATATGCCCTGGCTGGATACAGGAGTCGAATCTTCGAACTCTTCAGACGTGCCCTGGCTAGATATAGGAATCGAGCCTGGAAATGTTGTAGTTGATAGATGTGCCCTGGCTGGATACAGGAATCAAATCTTCGAACTCTTCAGACGTGCCCTGGCTAGATACAGGAATCGAGCCTGGAAATGTTGTAGTTGATAGATGTGCCCTGGCTGGATACAGGAATCAAATCTTCGAACTCTTCAGACGTGCCCTGGCTAGATACAGGAATCGAGTCTGGAAACTGGTCACTCTCAGATGTGCCCTGGCTAGATACAGGTATCGAATCTGGAATTGTGACAGTTGAAGGTAATTGTCTTTGGGATTGTCTTTTTCCCTGAAAAGGTAAAAACATAAGTTGTATGCAATGTCATGATGTATGATATGCATGATGCCATGCTGTTCAGCATGAGATAGTGTGAGTATGCACTTTATCATGTATGTAAGCAAGATGTATGAAAATGTGAAATGTTTATGAATGTAATTTTCGTCTTAGGAAAATAAATCCTTGACGACCGGCCGGGGAGTTGCTCTGTGGAAGAGACATTTGGCCGAAGTTTGATGAGAGGCCTGTTGAGGACTTTAATGAGGGATTCTGCTGGGGATAATGATGATAAACTCTGTTGGGGAACACCAAAGATAAACTCCGCCGGGGATTGAAGGAACTTTGCCGAGGGCGATCTTCCGTGGTTTTTAGCTGAGGATAACCCAGTTATAAGTCCTTGAGAGGAAATAACTCTGAATAAAACTCGGGAGAGACGCCCGTACCCTGCAGGGAACAAGCTTCCAGAATCTACTGGGGAGTGAGCTTTAAGACCTGCCGGGGGATGTTGAGACCTCACAGGATTGACAGGGAATCAACTTTGCTTGGGGAAAGTATTGCTGAATCTTGTCTTACTTTGCGGGACGTTGAGATGATTTGGCCACATTCTTCAGTCGAATCTACCTTGGTACCTTGGCGGACAAAACGACCAGACTGCATCAGACAACTCCACATTGCCCCTGTTTCTGATGTCACCTGTAATTAATCTTTCGTTTCATATGCAAATATTTATGAGTCAACAATTTTAATGCCAAATGCATATATAAAAAATGGACATTGGACGTTCTTCGCAAAACAAAACAGAAAAAGGAAAAACAATGGCAATTTGTATGGACAAGTGAATTTGTATTGATTTGAATTCTGCCTGTGAATAGGCGTTTTTTGTACAAGAGGCTGACATCCTAGTAAGAGGATGCCGCCAAATAATATAGAGTTTACAATTTTGAAAAGAAAACAAAACAGCTATGTGAACAATCCCACTGGGTTCCAACTCTGCTATCGCCTTTATGTCTTCAAATGTCTCATCGCTTTGCTACTTAGTTGAAGATGAAGCTGATTGGTCGATGCCGAGATCTGAGCCAGATAGTTGATGCCGAATTCCGGATGCGAAGTGATCCCATGAGACATAGTGTTACGCTTTTATCCCTAACTTTTGCCTGGACCGCCCTTTCGGGTTTTCAGTCCACCGGGATACCCATTTTTGCCCAAGCCGCCTTTTCAGGTTTTCGACTTGTCGGGTGTACAGATTTTTATTCATTTCATCCCTTATTTTTGCCCGAACCCTTTTGGCTCGCCGGGAAGCCCTTATTTTTGCCTAGGTATATCAACCTAGCGGGTCGTTTATTTACGCGTAGTATTTTTTCACTATGTCTGCATTGGCGGGGTGAGGAAGGTCGTCGCCATCCATGGTGGTTAGGATCATGGCTCCTCCCGAGAACACACGTTTAACCACAAATGGCCCTTCGTATGTAGGGGTCCATTTGCCCCGAGGATCACTTTGAGTAAGGATGATGCGTTTGATTACCAGGTCCCCAACTTGATACTCTTGTGGTCTGACTTTCTTGTTAAATGCCCTGATCATTCGTTTTTGATACGTTTGACCATGACAGATAGCAGTGAGCCTCTTTTCGTCAATCAGATTTAATTGATCAAGTCGAGTCTGGATCCAGTCATCTTCACTCAAGTCTGCATCCTTCATTATCCGGAGAGAGGGTATCTGGACTTCAATTGGCAAGACTGCCTCCATGCCATAGACCAAGGAGAAAGGAGTTGCCCCGGTTGACGTCCTTGCTGAGGTACGGTACCCATGAAGAGCGAACGGCAACATCTCGTGCCAATCTTTATAGGTCACTGTCATCTTCTGCACAATTTTCTTGATATTTTTATTAGCTGCCTCTACAGCCCCATTCATCTTCGGCCGGTAGGGAGAAGAATTGTGGTGCTGTATCTTGAATTGTTCACAAAGTTCAGTGATCATTTTGTTATTGAGATTGGTACCATTGTCCGTAATGATTCTTTCCGGGACGCCGTACCGACAGATCAGATTATGCCGGATGAAACGTGCCACGACGCTCTTGGTTACTGTGGCATAGGAAGCTGCCTCAACCCACTCCGTGAAGTAATCGATCGCCACCAAGATGAAGCGATGCCCATTGGATGCCGTCGGTCGGATCTCACCGATCATATCGATGCCCCACATCACAAAAGGCCAAGGTGCTGTCAGGACATTCAAAGGAACTGGAGGGATATGCACCTTGTCAGCATAGATCTGGCATTTATGACAAGTTCGGGAGTGTTGGTAACAATCGGCTTCCATCGTGGACCAGAAATATCCTGCCCGAAGGATTTTCTTAGCCATGGTGTGTCCACTGGAATGTGTTCCAAATGTACCTTCATGCAGTTCTATCATGATTTTCTCTGCTTCTGCCTTATCCACACAACGTAGCAGAGTTGAATCATGATTCCGTTTATAGAGAATGCCGTTGCTGAGGAAGAATTTTGCAGCAAACCTCCTCATGAACTTCTTATCATTGACAGACGCACCTTCAGGGTATTCCTGAGCTTCCAAGTACCTCTTCACCTCATGATACCAGGGTTTTTCAATCACCTTCTCAGCCTCGAGTTCGCAGCAGTATGCCGGTTCATCCAACTTCCAGATAATGATTCGGGGAGCCTCATTGTCCCATTTAACTTTGAACATTGAAGACATCGTAGCTAGGGCGTCCGCTAGCTGATTCTCCTCTCTAGGGAAGTGTTCGAAAGTTATCTCTTCAAAGTGGGGAAGCAAGGTCGACACATACTCCTTGTAAGGAATAAGATTCGGGTGTTTCGTATCCCACTCGCCTTTGATCTGATTGATCACGAGAGCAGAATCTCCGAAGACACTTAGAAATTTGATCCTTAAGTCGATTGCAGCTTGTAAACCCATGATACATGCCTCATATTCTGCCATATTGTTGGTGCAACTGAAACATAATCGGGCGGTGAGGGGAGTATGAGTTCCTTTGGGAGATATGATTACAGCGCCAACGCCGTTACCTAAAGCATTGGAGGCTCCATCAAAATGCATAGACCATCGGGATCCTTCCTCAGGTCCTTCATCCGGTCCAGGTACTTCACAGTCAGTTACCACCATGATGTCTTCGTCCGGAAAATCAAAGTTCAATGATTGGTAATCATTTACAGGTTGGTGTGCCAAATGATCTGCCAGTACACTTCCCTTAATTGCTTTCTGAGTTGTATACTGGATGTCATATTCTGTCAAGATCATTTGCCATCTCGCTATTCTTCCAGACAGAGCGGGTTTTTCGAATATGTACTTGATAGGATCCATTTTTGAAATCAATAAAGTAGTGTGAGTCAGCATATACTGTCTCAGCCGGCGAGCAGCCCATACAAGAGCGCAACAAGTTTTCTCAAGCAGTGAGTAACGAGACTCACAGTCGGTAAACTTTTTGCTCAAGTAATAAATAGCGTGCTCTTTTCGGCCAGACTCGTCATGCTGCCCCAGCACACACCCCATTGAACTGTCAAGTACTGTCAAGTATAGTATCAGAGGTCTTCCTTCCACTGGTGGCATAAGAATGGGTGGCTCTTGGAGATATTCCTTTATCTTTTCAAAGGCGCCCTGACATTCATCATTCCAGCGTACTACTTGATCTTTCTTCAGCAATTTGAAGATTGGCTCACAAGTAGCAGTCAGGTGTGAGATGAATCGGGCAATGTAATTCAGTCGTCCCAGGAAGCCTCTGACTTCTTTCTCTGTTTTTGGAGTCGGCATCTCTTGTATGGCTTTTACCTTGGCAGGGTCCACCTGAATACCTTTATCACTTACAATGAAACCTAGCAATTTTCCGGATCTTACCCCAAAGGTGCATTTGTTGGGATTCAATCTCAGCTTGTACAACTTGAGTCGGTCAAATAACTTCCTTAGATGGTCAAGGTGCTCCTCCTCAGTTTGAGACCTTGCAATCATGTCATCAACGTATACCTCAATCTCATGATGGATCATATCATGAAATAAAGCAACCATGGCACGTTGATAGGTTGCCCCAGCATTTTTCAATCCGAATGGCATGACCTTATAACAGAAGGTGCCCCACTGAGTCACAAAGGTAGTCTTCTCCATATCTTCTGGAGCCATCTTGATCTGATTATACCCTGAAAAACCATCCATGAAGGAGAACACCTTGTGTTGAGCTGTATTGTCAACAAGGACATCAATGTGAGGTAAGGGGAAGTCATCCTTGGGGCTGGCCCTGTTCAGATCCCTGTAGTCAACACACATTCTGACCTTACCGTCCTTCTTTGGTACCGGCACCACGTTGGCAACCCACTGAGGGTAAGAAGTCACTGCAAGGAACCCGGCATCAAACTGTTTCATAACCTCGGCCTTGATCTTCTCAGACATCTCTGGTCGCATCCGTCAGACTTTTTGCTTTACCGGAGGGCAGTCTTCCTTGGTTGGCAGGTGATGAACTACAATGTCGGCATCCAAACCAGGCATATCTTCATAGGACCAAGCAAAAATCTCCATGTAATCCTGTAGCATCTGGATCAATCGTTGCTTCACGCTGAGCTCTAGATTGGCACCAATCTTGACCTCTTTCCTATCTGTCTCAGTACCCAGGTTAATTGTCTCCACCGGCTCTTCATGTGGTTGAATAGCTCTCTCTTCCTGGAGTAGTAGTCTTGCGAGTTCACCAGGCACTTCGCAATCATCTTCACCTTCGTCTTCGGCCAAGTTGATCGGATTCTCGAAGTCATAACTGGCGGTAGCAGAGCTGTTACCAGTGGGATCCAGAGTGGATTGGAACCTGTATAAGTGAGTGTGTGTAAATATAGCTGTTTTGCAATATATATAACACAGAAAGAAAAAGAGCACAAGATTTGAAATGCAACAAACGTCCAATGTTTTGATTGATGATATATGAAAATGTCATACAAAAAGCCCTCACAAATGGAGCTACGATGCCCCGGGTAGGACATCGAGCCAACAAAGTTTTAACATATTGTTTGTTACAAATTTGGAAATCAAAAGAAATCAATTACTGCGTGACAAATGTGATAGGTGTAAAATCCTTTGCCGTCCAGTTGCTTGGTCCGTCGCTGATAGTCGGGTAGATCCAACTGTCAAATTCTGCTTCCTCCACATCCTCCTCAATAGCATTCACCCTTGGGTTGGAGATAAACACCGGAGCCTTTCTGATCTTTTCCTTGCGCACATCCCTCTGAGCCTCTGCAGTAAAACCCAGCCCAAACTTGTCGTTCTTCTGAGTGAAGTCAGGAAGCTGACCCCAGTTTGCACAATTGCCTTTCTGAACCACAGCCCGGGCATCCCTTAGGGAAGCCATCTTTAAAGGAACATTCTCTTCAACTGCTGTTTCTGCTGCTGCTGAAATTGGATGCACCTCCTCGAAATGCTGAAAGGGGGTTTCAATAAACTCCCCGTCCATCTCAATGTGTCTGAAGGAATTCAAATGGCTCACCATATACTCCTCTTCTCCTTGCACAGTGACGATCTTCCCCCTGACAGGATACTTCAGCTTCTGGTGCAAGGTAGAGGTCACTGCCCCAGCTTTATGGATCCAAGGTCGACCCAGTAGACAAGAGTACGATGGACGTATATCCATCACATAAAAAGTAGAGTCGAATACTTGAGAGCCCACACGAATAGGGATGTCAACCTCTCCATGAACCATCCTTTTTGAACCGTCAAAGGCCCTGACGATGATATTGCTGGGCTTCAGTTCTAGGCCTTCATAATCCAAACGGTCTAAAGCCTTTTTCGGTAGAACATTCAAGGAATAACCAGTATCCACCAATACATGCGCCAGAGTAGTGCCCCTGCATTCGATAGAGACATGCAGGGCATCATTGTGGTCTCTTCCCTTCGCAGTCAGGTCAGCATCTGAAAAACCCAAACCATTGTCTGCTGTCAGATTTGCTACGCAATCAGTGAACTGGACTGCAGACGTCTCCTGCGGCACATGGGCCGTCTTGAGAAATGAGATCAAGGCCTTAGCATGGGCCTCAGAGCATAGCAATAAGGAGAGCATGGAGATCTTGGAGGGCGTATGCCCCAGCTGCTCGATAACATTGAAATCACTCTTCTTTATTATTTTCAGGATCTCCTCCATTTCTTGTTGGGAGGCCTCAACATTTATAGGTATTGGTGCCTCCACCCGGGCAGGCTCCTCTTCAATCCCTTTGCCCCGAGCATTAGATGACTCGGCAGCAGGGGAAACAACTTGATCAGCAGCAGGAACATGTAAACTTGTAGGTGTTATAAGGAGGGGTCTTCGAACAGCGGGCAGTGCAATGTCAGGCGAGAAGAGCCTGCCACTGCGGGTGACCTTGGCTGGACCAGTGATATCGCAGATGCTGGCGCCATTATCGAATTCTTGTTTGATTCCATTTACATATACGTCTGCCCCATAATGCCAGGGGACAGCTTTATCAGATACGTAGGGGAGAGGCCCCGGAACAGTAATAACCACAGGTGCAACAGTCATGATTTGAACAGGCTTCTTCGGGAGAGCCTTGATTGGATTTTTGAAGATGGTAACCACAAAAACTTCTTTTACCGGAACCAACTGAACAGCAGACTTCTTAAACAGAATCTCCTTGCTATCCATTAGGCTTTGGACGCCTAACTTCAGCAAGGGACAACCAGATAGGGAAACAGCACAGAACAGGCAACCTTCACTGTAACCCGGAAATAAACCGGCCAGTAGTAGGTTCTTCTTGACGGTCTTCAGAGGGGTGACAACTTCATTTATCGAAACAACATATAATTCTTCCTCAATGGCATTTACTCTATGCTGGGGCATAGGAGCAGTTACAACATTTGGTCTCTCCGGCGCTTCAAACTGAATTTCCTTTGCGTCGATCAGATCTTGCACTTTGTTTCTTAAGGCCCAGCAATCATCAGTAGTGTGCCCGGGACTATCAGAATGATAAGCGCACCGGGCATTTGGGTTATACTTAGGAGACGCAGTGTTGACGACCTTAGGAGCTTCTTTGAGGGTTACCAAGTTGGTGGATAACAGTTGGGGTAAAATTTGAGGTAAGGTCATGCTCAGTCGAGTATACTGCCTCTTGGGCCTTTCACTTCTTTGTTGATTGTACTGCTGAGGAGCAGCAACAGGTTTCGAGATGACCAAAGCATTGACGGCTTGGCGACTTTCGGGCTTGATTTGTCTTCTAGGACCATAGACGGCGCTTGCTTCTTTCTTAAACGGCCTCTTCTCAGCACTTGTGGAGGCAGCCTTTTGTATCTTGCCTGACCTGATGCCAGCTTCAATTCTTTCTCCCGTCAATATCAAATCTGTAAACCCAGCGGAGGAGTTACCAACCAAATGATTGAAAAACGAACCAGACAACGTCCCTAGAAACATATCAACCAGCTCACGATCAGTCAATGGAGGCTGCACCCTGCCAGCCAAATCTCTCCATTTTTGTGCGTACTCTTTGAACCCTTCACCCGTTCCTAGAGACATACCCTGAAGTTGGGTACGCGTAGGAGCGAGATCAGAATTGTATAGGTATTGTCTGTAGAATGCGGTTGCCAAATATTCCCAGTGTCGGATGCTGGTTCCATCTAATTGGTAGAACCATTCAAGCTGTGACCCCGAGAGGCTATCTTAGAAGAAGTGAATCCAGAGGTTCTTATCCGTCGTATAAGGTTGGATCTTCCTTATGTACGACCTTAGATGCAGCTTTGGGCAGGAGACCCCATCATACTTGGCGAAGGCAGGCGCCTTAAACTTGTGTGGAATTACTACCCCAGAAGACAACCCCAAATCTCCGAAATCCAGCCCCGGCACATTCTGAATTTCCATGGCGCTTAAGCGGTCCTCCAATTGCTTGTATCTGTCAGCAGCAGGTGGGTATTGTTCGTCGTTATAGTCCGTCTTGTTGTCGGAGACTGCGGGACTAGGAGCTCCTCCCCCTTGGGGACTGTTTTTCTCAGCAGAAGAAGTAGTTGGATCAACTTCATTATGGAGTGTGTTCCCAAATCTGCGTCCGGTGTTGAACAACGCAGTCCTCTTTTTCTTCTTCTTCTTCTCCAGGAGTAGAGTCTTCAATTCTTGCTGACCTTGGGATAGGCTTAGGACCATCTCTTGAAACTGTGCACTTTGGGCCTGAAGGGCCTTGATTGCTTGCTCACTGGAGGAGTCTGGATTCATGACGACTGTTTAAAATAAACAGCGAAGGAGATTAAGCAACCTGTGAAATAGGGTACCTGCTATGCATATGGTGCAATGGAATGCGTATGTTTTATGTTTTCAAAGACAAACAAGATTCAACTTTGTAGACAAACAGGAAATACACTTCATTAGATTCAAATTTTCAATTGTTCAACAATTTGCCCTTAGGCATTACAGGAATGAAAAATACTGGAAAGGAAATAAAACTATAAAAGGCAACATCCAAAGCTCATCAATGCTCCCATGGCCTCCTCTTTTCAGTGCTGATGTAGTTGTTCAGGACCTTCTCTTCCTCCAATTGCTTAGTCAACCTCTGGATCTTCCGTTCCTGCTCGTTGAATTTCTCCCGATAGAAATCCCGCTCTTCCTTTAGCTGCACCCAGGATCTCTTCATTGTGTCAAAATCAGTAGGTATCTGAGGAGGGAGGACAGTTGGAGGAACCCCATCTTCATCAGGAGACTCAAGGATGAGAGGTCTAACAACTTCATAGGGCATACCTAACCTTTGAGCACGGATGCGGACCCATTTGTAATAGGGCTTCAATGGCAGAGAAGTCTTTGGTCCCAACTCATGTGGGTCGGCTTTGTGAATTCTGTCCCAAGCTCTAATGAATCCCTGGCGTAGTTTGTCACTGTCTGCCTGAAACTCAAAATGGAAGTGAGGAACCAACATTTCATGAGGCCCATCTCCTCTGGCTCTTCCAAACTGACGGAGAGCTAAGCATGGATTGTAAGAGATTCCTCCTTGGATACCAATCAACGGAACGTTAGGGTATTCTCCGCAACGGTCAATAACAGCTAGCTCATCCAAACCTCTGAGAGTCCAGGTGATGTCATTATCAGTGAGAGACATTAACCTCCAAGCCCAACCTTGTCCTTCTTCATTCTTCAGCGCGAACTTAGGAAGGTGCGAAATAAACCACCTTACTAGCAAAGGAGCACAACACCACGGAGTTCCCCGTTTTCGAATAGTACGAGCATAGAGTTGTTGTAGAATATCACCCAAAAGAGTGGGTACCGGATTCTGAGACATGAATATCCTTATGACATGGATACTGATAAAGGTGTCAGGGTTGGGAAACAATACCAGACCATAGATCAAAAGAGCCAGAACATCCTCGTACGCCTTGAAGTCCAAGTCATTCCAGAAATCATTAGCCTTGCCAACCAGAAATTTGACCAAAAAGCCCTTGATCCTATTTCTAGTTTCCCAGTTGGACAATACCTCTTCCTTGGTCAAGGGGAGAATTGCAGCAATCTCTTCAGGCCTAGGAGTCTTTTCCAAACCAGTGAATGGAGTTTGTTCCAAGACAGGGACCCCAAGCAAATAAGAAAATTCTTCCAGGGTAGGAACCAACTGGAAGTCTTGAAAGGTGAAACAATGATACAGAGGGTCATAAAACTGGGTCAGAACACTTATCAGTTGTTGGTCCCACTTTGCAGTGACCAAGCCAAGGAGAGAACCATGTCTGTTGATGAAGGAAGAAGTGTTTGGAATCCTTCCAACCCAATCCTTGAGTAAAACTGGTGGTTGAACAAAGTTGAGCCGGACAGTATTCCTACGCACGGGCATCATGATGTCCTACAAAACAGAGCAAAGATGAAACTTTTTTGTCTTTGAAATGGGTTAGTCCTTTATACAGGATGCATGCAATGGTATGATGGCATGATGCTATGATGAAGCACACCACAAGTATTCACATAGGTAAATAAGGCACACAAGTCACACAAGACACCCTTAGGTTTCAGGCCAGTATGAGTTTCAGGTATTACCCTCTTTTGGTTTTGTTGGTTAAAACCTATCCTATCGAAAAGTAACCGGGTTCTAGAGGATCTCAAATCATTGGCTACCCTCAATCGGTCATAACTCCAGCATCGCAATCTTTTCTCGCGGCCAGAACCATCTCGAGAGTTTAGCCTCAATGAGTGTAGCATAGTGCTACTGTCCTAATAGCCAAGTTGGTCAATTTAGGGTTCTAAGGTTGGTTGGTGTTTAATGACCCCTTAGAAGACCTATATTCTCCCCGTTGCAACACAAGGGATATAGGTACAGACTAAAATGCCACACCAACGTAGCCACTGCTTCACCCATGTCGGTCTACGCCGGACAGGTCCCTCACAGATTATGCTACCTAAAAATCGTATTTCCCAGATCCGGGTTAGGATCTATGAAACTCCGATGCAAAGCCCACAAATATAAAAGCAAACAAAGCAAACAATTGAAAACAAAGGTGATCTAAACCCTAAGGTTACTCCACTTTACAAGTAATTCCCCAGCAGAGTCGCCAGTTCTGTGATACGGTGGGAGAACTGACTTGAGGTTTTGCGTTTGTTTTCGCAAATGTTTCGGTTGAGCAAGAGTCGCCACCGACTTTTTATTTTATCCTAAGGAAAGGTTAAAAAGCACAGCAAAAAACCTTTTGAGATGTTTTCTTGGGTTCGGGGAGTAGATTATAGAAAGGGAAGGTATTAGCACCCTTTCTATCCATGGTTATCCATGGGCTCTTAGTTACTTGCTTAGATCACTTGCCTTTTGTTTTCAATTGTTTTAAATAGTGCTTGAGTGTGTGGGTTTGAAAATGTTTTGAAAAGAGGCCAATGTGGTGGCAACCTTTGTAATGATCCATGTGGGGATGTATACAAAGATGTATGTCTTTTAAAAAGGTTTTCATTTGTTTTTGAAAGTTGTTTTGAAAGTGTAGTGATGTGTGGTTTTTGAAATAGGCAAGTGTTTTAGTTTGCGAGATTGATTCAAGTAACTAAGAGGTTATCTACTCCTAAATTTCTCAAAAGATTATTGCTATGTTTTAACCCTTTTAACAAGTTTGTTCCACCATTGTATTTGGTGGACAATCTTATGTTAGGATGTAAAAGGGACGGGCGTGGGTCATCGTTTAGACCATAATTGCAATGGTGCCAAGTATCTTTGGGCATTTTATTTAAGGGACTTGATCATTTATTTTTGTTTGTTTTGAAAAAATGTTATCGAGGGACTATGATCATTCAATTTGTTTGTTTTGCCCAAAGAGACCTAACATGTAATATGGCCCAATTTTGAAAGGCAACAAGTGGAATACCCTAGGGGGTGCAAGTGTGATTTGTGTGTCCATTTTCATGCTTGTTTATCTTGAGATTAGGTCATAACTATTTTTGTCGTTTTTCGCATACAAACCCTAATTCTAACATGTTATCATTAGAAAGTAATAAAGTGCGAAAATAAATTTACTAAGCTATTACAAAACCAAATATGGGAAGGGGGGGTACAAATGTTCAAATGGGGATATTGACAAGTAATGTAAACCTAAAACTATTACATCAATTTGAATTTATACAATTTAATTAATGTACAATAATTAAATAAAAAATGGAATAAAAATGCAAGATACAAAAATGTTTTGTATATGTATGAAGAAAAGTGTTATTTATGTAAAAAATAAAAAAAGATATTATTTTTGGAGTATTTTGAATTTAGGGCAAAACCCTAATTTTATTAAAGAAAATGTATTATTGTTTAATTTAATACAAATATTTATTTATTATGTACAAAAATAAAAGTAAAATGAAGTATATTATAAAAACATATTTTTTATATCAAATATTAATAAAATGAAAGATTCAAATATTTTTATATTCTAACCTAAATATGTTAATAAACATATATATATATATATATATATATATATATATATATATATATATATATATATATATATATATATATATATATATATATATATATATATATATATATATATATATATATATATATATATATATATATATATATATATTAAATTCTAAATATGCATAATATATATTTAATATTTAATAAAATAAATAAAAAAAGTATATATTTTTTTATGTGAAATATTTTCAGAAGATAAACAAAAATAAAAAATGTATTTACACTATTTTTCTATTTATTCTAAATAATAGTATATATAATATTTATGTACAAACAAAAGAAATAATCAAATAAATATGCAATAAATTCAAAAAAATGATGGAAAAAATATTTTTATGTTTTTAATGTCATGAGAAAAAATAAACAAAGTCAATCAAAAAAGAAAAAGTCAAAAAAGTCAAAGAAATAAGCAAATGGGCTCAGGGGGTTCAAAAGTAATTATGTGGTGCAAATAAGAAAATATTCCAGGCCCAGCCCAGAATCAGTCATCTTCAACCTCTGAACAACATCACCCACGCGTTTTCTATCTCTGGATTCCTGGACTTTCAAGCAAAACTCATAACATGAAAAGTGTAGAGCATTAAGAGACGATTCCAACCATGTAAAGAACTTGATCTAACTCTCTAAAATGAGGGAGAATTTCTTCTCCCCCAATTTCTGACCTAACTTTTATGCCATGTTCAGACTCAAAATTCTTGCAGCACACGTAACATAAATGAAATCTAACTATATGGTCATGTTCAGGGCTATGATTGTGACATATCTTCTTCACAAACCTAAAGCTAACAATGCCTAATAAGAGAGATAGAACTTCATGAAGATACCTGTTCAGTTGGAATCGTGCTTTGCAATGGAGGATGTTTCAGAGTAAAATGATGATTTATATAGCTTCCTTGAAGTGTAAGGATGCTATTCCAAGTTCTACTTTGCCTTGAAACTCCCTGAATCGTGATGGTGAACTTCAACTGCAAAACAGAAAAGTAAAAATGGTGAAGTGGCTTGGAGGTGTTACAGGTCAGGTTTCAGGTCATGGTTAGCTTGCATAGATAGTATGGAAGGTATGTGAACTGGTTTTGGCAAGGATGCTTGAGAGAAATAGAAGTTGACACTCAAACTGCAGAGGCAACTCTATTTTTGCAGTTTTAGAGTGATTCTGAGATGGAGGGTGGATTAGAGGTCAAAGGCTCGTGCAAAAGCTTGGGTATGATGTCTGGAATGTGTTTGATAAGTTTGTTCTTGTGTTTTTTAAGCTGAGATGGAAGTTGATATGAGTTATGCTATGTTACTTCACACTTAAGCAAAACAAAGGCAAATTGTGCTTCTAGGCCTGTAGAGGAGCTCACACTATGCTGCATAATCCCTCCTTGATCAGTGTGATTAGCACATAAACTTGTGCCAACCAGATTTGCAATGTACTTGTTGGATTCTCAATTGGACATAAAGTGATCTTTTGCAAAAATGGAAAGAATGCTTTATCTAGTTTGGGATTAATCTTGCATACAATGTACAAACTCATAGAACAACACCTTAACACAATGAATATGCATTAAATTATTGAGTGCAACTTGGTTTAAGGACCTGTAATCTAACCTAAAGCATGCTGAGTTCAAATTGCCAAGTTATGAACATGAAAAATGGCCAATTCAAAAGTGAGTTTTTGCTATATTGTGAAATTCGATTCTCCCTAACCATGAGGTTGTTTGATGAGTTCTTGGACATTTTGGAAAGCTTGGAATGTGTACTACAATCCATCTTTGAAATGCAAATTGAAATTCCAAGTGGAAGTGTATGGAAAATGGCCTTGAAGTGG
This sequence comes from Vicia faba, assembly GCA_948472305.1. Lineage (NCBI taxonomy): Eukaryota > Viridiplantae > Streptophyta > Magnoliopsida > Fabales > Fabaceae > Vicia > Vicia faba. The sequence goes on along the minus strand of OX451737.1, from coordinate 1,337,560,486 downwards.
GGTAGAAAACCTTGTCAAAATAGGTTAAAATTTCACTAAGTTAAAAATGGTTTAGTGCCCTTATTCAAAAAATTTGTAACTTGAGATACAAGCTTCAAATGAGAAAACTTTGTGAATCAAAGTTGTAGATTATGTAACAAGCTACAACTTTCATGTTTTGACTTTTGTTTGAATCCAAATGAATCATGGTGAAAAAGTGGGGCAAAGTTGGGAAAAAATTAGGGTTTTCCATAACTTAGAAAAATTCTAAGTTATGAAAAATTCCATTTTAAAACCCTAATTTGCATTTCTTGGTTTCTTGGTGAACAAGTTTCATGATTTGGCATGTTTTGATGAAAAATGAATCTTGACTCTTGATTTTGACCAAAAGGTCAAAGTTTGACTTTTCAGTGTACAGTCAAAATTGATCAATTGACTGGGAAATTCAATTGTCAATCTTGTGTACTTGGGATCTTTTGAGCTTGATGAATGTGTCAAGACCATTTCATTGAGTCCTTGAGTCCATATGTGAGCTTGGTTTGCCTTTGGTTAGGTCAAACAGTCAAAAATTGCCTTTGTGCAGTCAAAACCCTAAAAATGACCATTTTGCCCTTTTGGTGATCTGATCAAATTTCTTGTGGAATTGTGATCCAAACTTGATCAAATGGTCCATATGAGTTCATAATGTTGATGTGGGTCAAAAATCATGAGTTTTGACTGTCAATTGACCACAGTTGAGTTTTTCCCCAATACAGCTGATTTCTAGGTCAACTGTCCAATTGACTGGGCAAAACTTGGAATTAAGACTTGAAACTTGGTATGGATAATCTTGTGAGTCAAACATGAAACATGAAAGTCATCTTAGGCACTTTAGGTCAAAACATCCTTGGGCAAACACAAACCCTAATTTGAGTCCACAGTGCAAGGAGAAGTCTTGAGCAGAGGAAACCCTAACTGGATCTTGATCTTCAAGGGTCTTGTAATGAAAAAATGTTGAGGAAATGGGAGGGAAAATTTTGGGGTACAACAGTTGCCCCTGTTCAATCTTCTTGAACCTGAAGAGTTAGATTGGCAAGTTTGCCTTTCGTGACTCGAGGGTAAAAGGAGATTGGACACTAGAGTGCCCGGAAATTTGCACTCGCATGTTGAGGTATCAGTAAACGTGATGTCAGGAATGGGCTTATAGATGCCATTTGGAGAGATGGTGGATAGGGAGATGGGCTTATAGATGCCATCTGGAGGTGTGGCAGAACCTTGTCGGGAATGGGCTTATAGATGCCATTTGGAAGTGTTGATCGCACAAGAGATTCCTTAGCGAGAACTTGTGTATTTGAGAAAGACAGATGTTTTCCTGGCTTATTACAGGTGTTTGATCTTCAATCTCCTCATGCAGATATGCCCTGGCTAGATACAGGTGTCGAATCCGGAAATGTGGTCAACAGATATGCCCTGGCTGGATACAGGAGTCGAATCCGGAAATGTGGTCAACAGATATGCCCTGGCTGGATACAGGAGTCGAATCCGGAAATGTGGTCAACAGATATGCCCTGGCTGGATACAGGAGTCGAATCTTCGAACTCTTCAGACGTGCCCTGGCTAGATACAGGAATCGAGCCTAGAAATGTTGTAGTTGATAGATGTGCCCTGGCTGGATACAGGAATCAAATCTTCGAACTCTTCAGACGTGCCCTGGCTAGATACAGGAATCGAGCCTGGAAATGTTGTAGTTGATAGATATGCCCTGGCTGGATACAGGAATCAAATCTTCGAACTCTTCAGACGTGCCCTGGCAAGATACAGGAATCGAGTCTGGAAACTGGTCACTCTCAGATGTGCCCTGGCTAGATACAGGTATCGAATCTGGAATTGTGACAGTTGAAGGTAATTGTCTTTGGGATTGTCTTTTTCCCTGAAAAGGTAAAAACATAAGTTGTATGCAATGTCATGATGTATGATATGCATGATGCCATGCCGTTCAGCATGAGATAGTGTGAGTATGCACTTTATCATGTATGTAAGCAAGATGTATGAAAATGTGAAATGTTTATGAATGTAATTTTCGTCTTAGGAAAATAAATCCTTGACGACCGGCCGGGGAGTTGCTATGTGGAAGACAACACCAAAATCTCCCTGATTCTTATTCCAGTTAAAGATATTCCGAGGCTTTTGTCTGGTTCAGTTAAATCGATCCTAAGATTTTTCCGATTCTTATCCAGTCAAAGTTAATCCAAGACCTTCTTTGGTTCAATCAAATTAACATTAAGATCTCCCTGTTTCTTATTCCAATTTAAGATATTCCGAGACTTTCGTCTATTTCAGTTAAATCGATCCTAAGATTTTTCTGATTCTTATCCGGTCAAAGTTAATCCAAGACCTTTTCTGGTTCAGTAAGATAGACACTAAGATCTCTCTGATTCTTATTCCAGTTTAAAATATCCCAAGACTTTTTTCTGGTTCAGTTAAATCGATCCTAAGATTTTTCTGATTCTTATCCAGTCAAAGATAAACCAAGACCTTCTCTGTTTCAGTCAGATCAACACTAATATCTCCCTAATTCTTATTCCAGTTGAAGATATTGCAAGGCTTTTATTTGGTTTAGTTAAATCGATCCTAAGATTTTTCTGATTCTTATCAAGTCAAAGTTAATCCAAGACCTTCTCTGGTTCCGTCAGATCGACACTAATATCTCTCTGATTCTTATTCCAGTTGAAGATATCCCAAGACTTTTGTTTGGTTTAGTTATGGATCCTAAGATTTTTCTGATTCTTATCCAGTCAAAGTTAATCCAAGACCTTCTATGGTTCAGTCAGATCAACACGAAGATCTCCCTGATTCTTATTCTAGTTGAAGATATTCCAAGGATTTTGTCTGGTTTAGTTAAATCGATCCTAAGATTTTTATGATTCTTATCCTGTCAAAGTTAATCCAAGACCTTCTCTGGTTCAGTCAGATCGACACTAAGATCTCTCTGATTCTTATTCCAGTTGAAGATATCCCAAGACTTTTGTCTGGTTCAGTTAAATCGATCCTAAGATTTTTCTGATTCTTATCCAGTCAAAGTTAATCTAAGACCTTATCTGGTTCAGTCAGATCAACACTAAGATCTCCCTGATTCTTATTCCAGTGGAATATATTCTGAGACTTTTGTTTGGTTCAGTTAAATCGATCCTAAGATTTTTCTGATTCTAATCTAGTCAAAGTTTATCTAAGACCTTCTCTGGTTCAGTCAGATCGACACTAAGATCTCCCTGATTCTTATTCCAGTTAAAGATATTCGGAAGCTTTTGTCTAGTTCAGTTAAATCGATCCTAAGTTTTTTCTTATTCTTATCCAGTCAAAGTTAATCCAAGACCTTCTTTGGTTCAGTCAGATCAACATTAAGATCTCCGTGATTCTTATTCCAGTTGAAGATATTCCAAGGCTTTTGTCTGGTTCAGTTAAATAGATCCTAAGATTTTTCTTATTCTTATCCAGTCAAAGTTAATCTAAGACCATCTCTGGTTCAGTCAGATCGACACTAAGATCTCCCTGATTCTTATTCCAGTTAAAGATATTCGGAAGCTCTTGTCTAGTTCATCTAAATCGATCCTAAGTATTTTCTTATTCTTATCCAGTCAAAATTAATCCAAGACCTTCTCTAGTTCAGTCAGATCAATACTAAGATCTCCGTGCTTCTTATTCCAGTTGAAGATATTCCAAGGCTTTTGTCTGGTTCATTTAAATCGATCCTAAGATTTTTTTGATTCTTATCCAGTCAAAGTTAATCCAAGACCTTCTCTAGTTCAATCAGATAGACACTAAGATCTCTATGATTCTTATTCCAGTTGAAGATATCCCAAAACTTTTGTCTGGTTCAGTTAAATAGATCCTAAGATTTTTCTGATTCTTATCCAGTCAAAGTTAATCTAAGACCTTATCTGATTCAGTCAGATCAACACTAAGATCTCCCTGATTCTTATTCCAGTTGAATATATTCCGAGACTTTTATTTGGTTCAGTTAAATCGATCCTAAGATTTTTCTGATTCTTATCCAGTCAAAGTTAATCTAAGACCTTCTCTGGTTCAGTCAGATCGACACTAAGATCTCCCTGATTCTTATTCCAGTTAAAGATATTCGGAAGCTTTTGTCTAGTTCAGTTAAATCGATCCTAAGTTTTTTCTTATTCTTATCCAGTCAAAGTTAACCCAATACCTTCTCTAGTTAAGTCAGATCAACACTAAGATTTCCGTGATTCTTATTCCAGTTGAAGATATTCCAAGGCTTTTGTCTAGTTCATTTAAATCGCTCCTAAGATTTTTCTTATTCTTATCCAGTCAACGTTAATCCAAGACCTTCTCTGGTTCAATCAGATCGACACTAAGATCTCTATGATTCTTATTCCAGTTGAAGATATCCCAAGACTTTTGTCTGGTTCAGTTAAATTGATCCTAAGATTTTTCTGATTCTTATCCAGTCAAAGTTAATCTAAGACCTTATCTGGTTCAGTCAAATCAACACTAAGATCTTCCTAATTCTTATTCCAGTTAAATATATTCCGAGACTTTTGTTTGGTTCAGTTAAATCGATCCTAAGATTTTTCTGATTCTTATCCAGTCAAAGTTAATCTAAGACCTTCTCTGGTTCAGTCAGATCGACACTAAGATCTCCCTGATTCTTATTCCAGTTAAAGACATTCAAAAGCTTTTGTCTAGTTCAGTTAAATCGATCCTAAGTTTTTTCTTATTCTTATCCAGTCAAAGTTAATCCAAGACCTTCTCTGGTTCAGTCAGATCAACATTAAGATCTCCGTGATTCTTATTCCAGTTGAAGATATTCCAAGGCTTTTGTCTGGTTCAGTTAAATCGATCCTAAGATTTTCCTGATTCTTATCCGGTCAAAGTTAATCGAAGATCTTCTTTGGTTCAATCAAATCGACACTAAGATCTCTCTGATTCTTATTCGAGTTGAAGATATCCCAAGACTTTTGTCTGGTTCAGTTAAATCGATCTTAAGATTTTTCTGATTCTTATCCAGTCAAAGTTAATCCAAGACCTTCTCTGGTTCAGTCAGATCGACACTAAGATCTCTCAGATTCTTATTCCAGTTGAAGATATCCCGAGACTTTTGTCTAGTTCAGTTAAATCGATCCTAAGATTTTTCCTATTCTTATCCATTCAAAATTAATCCAAGACCTGTTCTGGTTCAGTCAGATCAACACTAAGATCTCTCTGATTCTTATTCCAGTTGAAGATATTCTGAGGAATTTTTCTCGTTTAGTTAAATCGATCCTAAGATTTTTCTGATTCTTCTCCAGTCAAAGTTAATCCAAGACCTTCTCTGGTTCAGTCAGATTAACACTAAGTTCTCCCTATTTCTTATTCTAGTTGAAGATATTCCGAGATTTTCGTCTTTTTCAGTTAAATCGATCCTAAGATTTTTCTGATTCTTATCCAGTCAAAGTCAATCCACGACATTCTCTGGTTCAGTCAGATCAACACTAAGATCTCCCTGATTCTTATTCCAGTTAAAGATATTCTGAGGCTTTTGTCTAGTTCAGTTAAATCGATCCTAAGATTTTTATAATCTTATCCAGTCAAAGTTAATCCAAGACCTTCTCTGGTTCAGTCAGATCAACACTAAGATCTCCCTGATTCTTATTCCAGTTGAAGATATTCCGAGGCTTTTTTCTGGTTCAGTTAAATAGATCCTAAGATTTTTTTGATCTTATCCAGTCAAAGTTAATCCAAGACCTACTCTGGTTCAGCCAGATCAACACTAAGATCTCCCTGATTCTTATTCCAGTTGGAGATATTACGAGGCTTTTGTCTTGTTCAGTTAAATCGATCCTAAGATTTTTCCTGATTCTTGTCCAGTCAAAGCTAATCGAAGACCTTCTCTGGTTCAGTCATATGAACACTAAGATCTCCCTGATTCTTATTACAGTTGAAGATATTCCGAGGCTTTTGTCTGGTTCAGTTAAATCGATCCTAAGATTTTTCTGATTCTTATCCAGTTAAAGTTAATCCAAGACCTTCTCTGGTTCAGCTAGATCAACACTAAGATCTCCCTGATTCTTACTCTAGTTAGAGATATTCCAAGGCTTTTGTCTGGTTCAGTTAAATCAATCTTAAGATTTTTCTGATTCTTATCCGGTCAAAGTTAATCCAACACCTTCTCTAGTTCAGTCAGCTCGACACTAAGATCTCTCTGATTCTTATTCCAGTTAAAGATATCCCAAGACTTTTTTCTGGTTCAGTTAAATCGATCCTAAGATTTTTCTTATTCTTATCCAGTCAAAGTTAATCTAAGACCTTCGCTGGTTCAGTCAGATCGACACTAAGATCTCTCTAATTCTTATTCCAGTTGAAGATATCCCAAGACTTTTATCTGGTTCAATTAAATCGATCTTAAGATATCTGTGATTCTTATCCAGTCAAAGTTAATCCAAGACATTCTATGGTTCAGTCAGATCAACACCAAAATCTCCCTGATTCTTATTCCAGTTAAAGATATTCCGAGGCTTTTGTCTGGTTCAGTTAAATCGATCCTAAGATTTTTCTGATTCTTATCCAGTCAAAGTTAATCCAAGACCTTATTTGGTTCAATCAAATTAACATTAAGATCTCCCTGTTTCTTATTCCAATTTAAGATATTCCGAGACTTTCGTCTATTTCAGTTAAATCGATCCTAAGATTTTTCTGATTCTTATCCGGTCAAAGTTAATCCAAGACCTTTTCTGGTTCAGTAAGATAGACACTAAGATCTCTCTGATTCTTATTCCAGTTTAAAATATCCCAAGACTTTTTTCTGGTTCAGTTAAATCGATCCTAAGATTTTTCTGATTCTTATGCAGTCAAAGATAAACCAAGACCTTCTCTGTTTCAGTCAGATCAACACTAATATCTCCCTAATTCTTATTCCAGTTGAAGATATTGCAAGGCTTTTATTTGGTTTAGTTAAATCGATCCTAATATTTTTCTGATTCTTATCAAGTCAAAGTTAATCCAAGACCTTCTCTGGTTCCGTCAGATCGACACTAATATCTCTCTGATTCTTATTCCAGTTGAAGATATCCCAAGACTTTTGTTTGGTTTAGTTATGGATCCTAAGATTTTTCTGATTCTTATCCAGTCAAAGTTAATCCAAGACCTTCTATGGTTCAGTCAGATCAACACTAAGATCTCCCTGATTCTTATTCTAGTTGAAGATATTCCAAGGATTTTGTATGGTTTAGTTAAATCGATCCTAAGATTTTTATGATTCTTATCCTGTCAAAGTTAATCCAAGACCTTCTCTGGTTCAGTCAGATCGACACTAAGATCTCTCTGATTCTTATTCCAGTTGAAGATATCCCAAGACTTTTGTCTGGTTCAGTTAAATCGATCCTAAGATTTTTCTGATTCTTATCCAGTCAAAGTTAATCTAAGACCTTATCTGGTTCAGTCAGATCAACACTAAGATCTCCCTGATTCTTATTCCAGTTAAATATATTCTGAGACTTTTGTTTGGTTCAGTTAAATCGATCCTAAGATTTTTCTGATTCTAATCCAGTCAAAGTTTATCTAAGACCTTCTTTGGTTCAGTCAGATCGACACTAAGATCTCCCTGATTCTTATTCCAGTTAAAGATATTCGGAAGCTTTTGTCTAGTTCAGTTAAATCGATCCTAAGTTTTTTCTTATTCTTATCCAGTCAAAGTTAATCCAAGACCTTCTTTGGTTCAGTCAGATCAACACTAAGATCTCCGTGATTCTTATTCCAGTTGAAGATATTCCAAGGCTTTTGTCTGGTTCAGTTAAATAGATCCTAAGATTTTTCTTATTCTTATCCAGTCAAAGTTAATCTAAGACCTTCTCTGGTTCAGTCAGATCGACACTAAGATCTCCCTGATTCTTATTCCAGTTAAAGATATTCGGAAGCTCTTGTCTAGTTCATCTAAATCGATCCTAAGTATTTTCTTATTCTTATCCAGTCAAAATTAATCCAAGACCTTCTCTAGTTCAGTCAGATCAATACTAAGATCTCCGTGATTCTTATTCCAGTTGAAGATATTCCAAGGCTTTTGTCTGGTTCATTTAAATCGATCCTAAGATTTTTTTGATTCTTATCCAGTCAAAGTTAATCCAAGACCTTCTCTAGTTCAATCAGATAGACACTAAGATCTCTATGATTCTTATTCGAGTTGAAGATATCCCAAAATTTTTGTCTGGTTCAGTTAAATAGATCCTAAGATTTTTCTGATTCTTATCCAGTCAAAGTTAATCTAAGACCTTATCTGATTCAGTCAGATCAACACTAAGATCTCCCTGATTCTTATTCCAGTTGAATATATTCCGAGACTTTTATTTGGTTCAGTTAAATCGATCCTAAGATTTTTCTGATTCTTATCCAATCAAAGTTAATCTAAGACCTTCTCTGGTTCAGTCAGATCGACACTAAGATCTCCCTGATTCTTATTCCAGTTAAAGATATTCGGAAGCTTTTGTCTAGTTCAGTTAAATCGATCATAAGTTTTTTCTTATTCTTATCCAGTCAAAGTTAACCCAAGACCTTCTCTAGTTAAGTCAGATCAACACTAAGATTTCCGTGATTCTTATTCCAGTTGAAGATATTCCAAGGCTTTTGTCTGGTTCATTTAAATCGCTCCTAAGATTTTTCTTATTCTTATCCAGTCAACGTTAATCCAAGACCTTCTCTGGTTCAATCAGATCGACACTAAGATCTCTATGATTCTTATTCCAGTTGAAGATATCCCAAGACTTTCGTCTGGTTCAGTTAAATTGATCCTAAGATTTTTCTGATTCTTATCCAGTCAAAGTTAATCTAAGACCTTATCTGGTTCAGTCAAATCAACATTAAGATCTTCCTGATTCTTATTCCAGTTAAATATATTCCGAGACTTTTGTTTGGTTCAGTTAAATCGATCCTAATATTTTTCTGATTCTTATCCAGTCAAAGTTAATCTAAGACCTTCTCTGGTTCAGTCAGATCGACACTAAGATCTCCCTGATTCTTATTCCAGTTAAAGACATTCAGAAGCTTTTGTCTAGTTCAGCTAAATCGATCCTAAGTTTTTTCTTATTCTTATCCAGTCAAAGTTAATCCAAGACCTTCTCTGGTTCAGTCAGATCAACATTAAGATCTCCGTGATTCTTATTCCAGTTGAAGATATTCCAAGGCTTTTGTCTGGTTCAGTTAAATCGATCCTAAGATTTTCCTGATTCTTATCCGGTCAAAGTTAATCCAAGACCTTCTCTGGTTCAATCAGATCGACACTAAGATCTCTCTGATTCTTATTCGAGTTGAAGATATCCCAAGACTTTTGTCTGGTTCAGTTAAATCGATCTTAAGATTTTTCTGATTCTTATCCAGTCAAAGTTAATCCAAGACCTTCTCTGGTTCAGTCAGATCGACACTAAGATCTCTCAGATTCTTATTCTAGTTGAAGATATCCCGAGACTTTTGTCTAGTTCAGTTAAATCGATCCTAAGATTTTTCCTATTCTTATCCATTCAAAATTAATCCAAGACCTGTTCTGGTTCAGTCAGATCAACACTAAGATCTCTCTGATTCTTATTCCAGTTGAAGATATTCTGAGGAATTTTTCTCGTTTAGTTAAATCGATCCTAAGATTTTTCTGATTCTTCTCCAGTCAAAGTTAATCCAAGACCTTCTCTGGTTCAGTCAGATCAACACTAAGATCTCCCAATTTCTTATTCTAGTTGAAGATATTCCGAGATTTTCGTCTTTTTCAGTTAAATCGATCCTAAGATTTTTCTGATTCTTATCCAGTCAAAGTCAATCCAAGACATTCTCTGGTTCAGTCAGATCAACACTAAGATCTCCCTGATTCTTATTCCAGTTAAAGATATTCTGAGGCTTTTGTCTAGTTTAGTTAAATCGATCCTAAGATTTTTATTATCTTATCCAGTCAAAGTTAATCTAAGACCTTCTCTGGTTCAGTCAGATCAACACTAAGATCTCCCTGATTCTTATTCTAGTTGAAGATATTCCGAGGCTTTTTTCTGGTTCAGTTAAATCGATCCTAAGATTTTTTTGATCTTATGCAGTCAAAATTAATCCAAGACCTTCTCTTGTTCAGTCAGATCAACACTAAGATCTCCCTGATTCTTATTCCAGTTGGAGATATTCCGAGGCTTTTGTCTTGTTCAGTTAAATCAATCCTAAGATTTTTGTGATTCTTATCCAGTCAAAGTTAATCGAAGACCTTCTCTGATTCAGTCATATCAACACTAAGATCTCCCTGATTCTTATTCCAGTTGAAGATATTCCGAGGCTTTTGTCTGGTTCAGTTAAATCGATCCTAAGATTTTTCTGATTCTTATCCAGTTAAAGTTAATCCAAGACCTTCTCTGGTTCAGCTAGATAAACACTAAGATCTCCCTGATTCTTACTCCAGTTAGAGATATTCCAAGGCTTTTGTCTGGTTCAGTTAAATCAATCCCAAGATTTTTCCGATTCTTATCCGGTCAAAGTTAAACCAACACCTTCTCTAGTTCAGTCAGCTCGACACTAAGATCTCTCTGATTCTTATTCCAGTTGAAGATATCCTAAGACTTTTGTCTGGTTCAGTTAAATCGATCCTAAGATTTTTCTTATTCTTATCCAGTCAAAGTTAATCTAAGACCTTCTCTGGTTCAGTTAGATCGACACTAAGATCTCTCTAATTCTTATTCCAGTTGAATATATCCTGTGATACGGTGGGAGAACTGACTTGAGGTTTTGCGTTTGTTTTCGCAAATGTTTCGGTTGAGCAAGAGTCGCCACCGACTTTTTATTTTATCCTAAGGAAAGGTTAAAAAGCACAGCAAAAAACCTTTTGAGATGTTTTCTTGGGTTCGGGGAGTAGATTATAGAAAGGGAAGGTATTAGCACCCTTTCTATCCATGGTTATCCATGGGCTCTTAGTTACTTGCTTAAATCACTTGCCTTTTGTTTTCAATTGTTTTAAATGGTGCTTGAGTGTGTGGGTTTTGAAAATGTTTTGAAAAGATGCCAATGTGGTGGCAACCTTTGCAATGATCCATGTGGGGATGTATACAAAGATGTATGTCTTTTGAAAAGGTTTTCGTTGGTTTTTGAAAGTTTGTTTTGAAAGTGTTGTGAGGTGTGGTTTTGAAATTAGGCAAGTGTTTTGTTTTGCAAGTTTGATTCAAGTAACTAAGAGGTTATCTACTCCTAAATTTCTCAAAAGATTATTGCTACGTTTTAACCCTTTTAACAAGTTTGTTCCACCATTGTATTTGGTGGACAACCTTGTGTTAGGATGTGAAAGGGACAGGCGCGGGTCATCGTTTAGACCATAATTGCAACGACGTTAAATGTCTTTGGGCAATTTTCTTTAAGGGACTTGATCATTTGTTTTTGTTTGTTTTGAAAAGTTTTGTCGAGGGACTATGATCATTCAAATTGTTTGCTTTGCCCAAAGAAGTTCAACATACAATATGGCCCATTTATTTGAAGGCAACAAGTGGAATACCCTAGGGGTGCAAGTGTGATTTGTGTGTGTCCATTTTCATGCTTATTTATCTTGAGATTAGGTCATAACTATTTTTATCGTTTTTTCGCATACAAACCCTAATTCTAACATGTTATCATTAGAAAGCAATAAAGTGCGAAATTAAATTTACTAAGCTATTACAAAACCAAATATGGGAAGGGGGGTACAAATGTTCAAATGGGGATATTGACAAGAATTTAAATCTAAATTATTACATCATTTTGAATATTTGCAATTTAATCAATGTACAAAAATTAAATAAGAATGCAAGATGCAAAAGAAATGTTTTGTATATGTATGAAAAAATATTATTTATGTAAAAGGGAAAAGAAAAGAAAATAAAAATTATATTATTTTTTGGAGTATTTTGAATTTAGGGCAAAAACCCTAATTTTAAAGAAAATGTATTATTATCTAATTTAATACCAACATTTATTTATTATTTATAAAAATAAAATAAAATGAAGCATATTATGAAAAAAGTATTTTTGTATCAAATAATTAATAAAAATGAAAAATTCAAGTATTTTTATATTTTAGTTTAAATATATTAATAAACATATATCTATATATATATATATATTAATTTCTTAAATATGCATTATGTGCAAGATATTTAATATTTAATAAAATAAATAAAAAAAGGTATTTTTTTATGTGGAATATTTTCAGAAGGTAAATAAAAAATAAAAAAATGTATTTACACTATTTCTCTATTTATTCTAATAATAGTATATATATAATATTTATATACAAACAAAAGAAATAAATCAAATAAATATGCCATATATTCAAAAAATGATGGAAAAAATATTTTTATTTTTTTAATGTCATGAGAAAAAATAAACAAAGTCAATCAAAAAAGAAAAAGTAAAAAAAGAATAAAAATAAAGCAAATGGGCTCAGGGGGTGTAATAGCAATTAAGTGGTGTGAATAAGAAAAGATATACAGGCCCAGCCCAAAGAACACTGTCTTCAACCTCCAGCAACAAAATTCAAAAAAACGCGCGCCCCTGTTCTTCAATGTCCAACTCTCGATTCCTGGCTTTTCAGCAAAAACTCATAACACAACAAATGTTCAGCATGAAGAGACGGTTCTAACCATGTATGGAACTTGACCTAACTCTCTAAGATGAGGGAGAATTTCTCCTCCCCTAAATCCTAACCTAGTTTTTCTGCCATTTTCAAACTACAAATTCTCTCTACTCAGGCAAAAGAAATGAAATGTAAAGATATGTACATGTTCAGGGCTATGAGTAGAACCTTGTTTCTTCACAAACTTAAGACTAAAGATGCATGATAAGAGAGATACGAGTTCAAAGTTTTACCTGTGCAGTTAAACTTCTATCTGGAAAATGAGGAACTTTCAGTGCAATGTGATGATTGGAAAAGCTTCCTTGAGGTCCAAGGATGCTGTTTCAATGCTTACTTTGTCTTGAGAGCTTCTGAATCAAGCTATGGAACTTCAACTGCAAAAGGAAACAAATGAAAATGGTGGAAACTGTTAGGGTGATTACATGTCAGGTTTTAGGCCATGGTTAGCTTTCATATGTTGTAAGGAAGGTAGAGGAACAGGTTTGGACAAGAATGCTCGAAGGGATTGAGAGATAGCACTCAATCTGCAGGGGTTGCCCTGTTTGAGCAGTTTCAAGGTGGTTATGGCAATGGGAGTGTTTGAGAGGCCAAGGGCTCGTGTGTTAGCTTGGATATGTTCTTCTGAATGTGTTTGATAACTCTTTTCTTGTGTTTTTCAGCTGAGATCCAAGTTGGCACAAGTTATGCAATGTTACTTGAATTTGAAGCAAGCAATGGTCACTTTGTGTTTTAGGTCAGTAGGGGGCCTCTAATCCTGCTGCATAAGCCTCTCTTGATCAGAGCAATTTGTCCATAATCTTGTGCCAAGAGGATCCTAACTGTACTTGCTTGGATTTCAATTTGACATAAAGCTAGCTTTTTACAAAAATGGATAAAGCACTTTATCTAGTTTAGGATTAATCCACTATGCAATGTTAGAACACAAAGAACATGGCCTTAACACATTGAATATGCATTAAATTATTGAGTATGGAATGGTTCAAGGACCTGTAATCAAGCATAAAGCAAGCTAAGTTCAGATTTGCAAGATTATGAACATGCTTTGATGAAGAACAAAAGTGAATTTTTGCCAACTTGTGAAATTCGAATCTCTCAAGTTATGAGGTTGTTTGAGAAGTTATTGGACATTTTGGAAAGCTTGGAATGTGTACTACAATCCATCTTTGAAATGCAACTTAAAATTCCAAGTGGAAGGGTATGAAATATGGCCTTGAAGTGGGGTAGAAAACCTTGTCAAAATAGGTTAAAATTTCACTAAGTTAAAAATGGTTTAGTGCCCTTATTCAAAAAATTGTAACTTGAGATACAAGCTTCAAATGAGAAAACTTTGTGAATCAAAGTTGTAGATTATGCATCAAGCTACAACTTTCATGTTTTGACTTTTGTTTGAATCTAAATGGATCTTGGTGAAAAGATGGGGCAAAGTTGGGAAAAAATTAGGGTTTTTCATAACTTAGAAAAATTCTAAGTTATGAAAAATTCCATTTTCAAACCCTAATTTGCATTTTGTGATTTCTTGGTGAACAAGTTTCATGATTTGGCAATTTTTTATGAAAAATGAATCTTGACTCTTGATTTTGACCAAAAAGTCAAAGTTTGACTTTTTAGTGTACAGTCAAAATTGATCAATTGACTGGGAAATTCAACTGTCAATCTTGTGTACTTGGGATCTTTTGAGCTTGTTGAGCATGTCAAGATAATTCCATGGGGTCCTTGAGTCCATATGTGAGCTTGGTTTGCCATTGGTTAGGTCAAACAGTCAAAAATTGCCTTTGTGCAGTCAAAAACCCTAAAAATGACCATTTTGCCCTTTTGGTGATTTGATCAAATTTCTTGTGGAATTGTGATCCAAACTTGATCAAATGGTCCATATGAGTTCATAATGTTGATGTGGATCAAATTTCATGAGATTTGACTGTCAATTGGCCACAGTTGACTTTTTTTTTCAATACAGCTGATTTCTAGGTCAACTGTCCAGTTGACTGGGCAAAACTTGGAATCAAGACTTGAAACTTGGCATGGATAAACTTGGGAGTCCAACATGAAGCATGAAAGTCATCTTAGGCATTTTAGGTCAAAACATCCTTGGGCAAACACAAACCCTAATTTGAGTCCACAGTGCAAGGAGAAGTCTTGAGCAGAGGAAACCCTGATTGGATCTTGATCTTCAAGGGTCTTGTGATGAGAAAATGTTGGGGGAAATGGGAGGGCAAATTTTGGGGTACAACAGTTGCCCCTGTTCAATCTTCTTGGACCTGAAGAGTTAGATTGGCAAGCTTGCCTTTCGTGACTCGAGGGTAAAAGGAGATTGGACACTAGAGTGCCCGGAAATTTGCACTCGCATGCTGGAGTCTCAACAGTGTGATGTCGGAAATGGGCTTATAGATGCCATTTGGAGAGATGGTGGATAGGGAGATGGGCTTATAGATGCCATCTGGAGATGTGACAGAACCTTGTCGGGAATGGGCTTATAGATGCCATTTGGAGGTGTTGATCGCATAAGAGATTCCTTAGCGAGAATTTGTGTATTTTGAGGAAGGAAGATGTTTTCCTGGCTTGTTACAGGTGTTTGATCTTCAGTCTCCTTATGCAGATATGCCCTGGCTAGATACAGGTATCGAATCTACAGTCGGTTGCTCACAGATGTGCCCTGGCTGGATACAGGAGTCGAATCTGGGAATAGTCGTTAATAGATGTGCCCTGGCTGGATACAGGAATCGAATCTTCTAACTCTTCAGACGTGCCCTGGCTAGATACAGGAATCGAGTCTGGAAACGTGGTCAGTAGATATGCCCTGGCTGGATACAGGAATCGAATCTGGAGATGTTGTAGTTGATAGATGTGCCCTGGCTGGATACAGGAATCGAATCTTCGAACTCTTCAGACATGCCCTGGCTAGATACAGGAATCGAGTCTGGCAACGTGGTCAACAGATATGCCCTGGCTGGATACAGGAATCGAATCTGGAGATGTTGTAGTTGATAGATGTGCCCTGGCTGGATACAGGAATCGAATCTTTGAACTCTTCAGACATGCCCTGGCTAGATACAGGAATCGAGTCTGGCAACGTGGTCAACAGATATGCACTGGCTGGATACAGGAATCGAATCTGGAGATGTTGTCACTCTCAGATGTGCCCTGGCTAGATACAGGTATCGAATCTGGAATTGTGACAGTTGAAGGTTGTTGTTTTTGGGATTGTCTTTTTCCTGAAAAGGCAAAAACGTAAGTGGTATGCAATGTCATGATGTATGATATGCATGGTGTTATGATGCTCAATCATGAGATAGTGTTGTATGCGCTTTATCATGTATGTAAGCAAGATGTATGAAAACGTGAAATGTTTATGAATGTAATTTCATCTTAGGAAAATAAATCCTTGACGAACGGCCGGGGAATTGCTCTATGGAAGAGATACTTGGCCGAAGTTTTGATAAGAGGCCTGCTGAGGACTTTAATGATGGATTCCGCTGAGGATAATGATGATAAACTCCGCTGGGGATTTGAAGAAACTTGCCGAGGGCGATCTTCCGTGGTTTTTAGCTGAGGATAACCCAGTTATAAGTCCTTGTGAGGAAATAACTCTAAATAAAACTCGGGAGAGACGTCCGTGTACTATAGGGAACAAGCTTCCAGAATCTACTGGGGATGAGCTTTAAGACCTGCCGGGGAATGTTGTGCTTTTTCAGGATCGACGGGGAATCAACTCCGCTTGGGGAAAGTATTGCTGAATCTTGTCTTACTCTGCGGGACGTTGAGATGATTTGGCCACTTTCTTCAGTTGAATCTACCTTAGTACCTTGGCGGACAAAACAACTAGACTGCTTAAAACAATTTCACATTGCCCCTGTCTCTGATGTCACCTGTAATCAATCTCTTGTTTCATATGCAAATATTTATGAATTAGCAATTTAATGTCAGATGCATATATCAAAAAATGAACATTGGACGTTCTTCGCAAGACAAAACAGAAAAAAGAAAACAATGGTAATTTGTATGAACAAGTGAATTTTGTATTGATTTAGACTTTGCCTGTGAATAGGCGTTTTTTGTACAAGAGGCTGACATCCTAGTAAGAGGACGCCGCCAAATAACATAGAGTTTACAATTTGAAAAAGGAAACAAAACAGCTATGTGAACAATCCCACTGGGTTCCAACTCTGCTATCGCCTTTATGTCTTCGAACATCTCATCGCTTTGCTGCCTAGTTGAAGATGAAGTTGATTGGTCGATGCCGAAACCTGGAGCCAGATAGTTGATGCCGAATTCCGGATGCGAAAGGATCCAATGAGACATAGTGTTACGCTTTTATCCCTAACTTTTGCCTGGACCGCCCTTTCGGGTTTTCAGTCCACCGGGATACCCATTTTTGCCCAAGCCGCCTTTTCAGGTTTTCGACTTGCCGGGTGTACAGGTTTTTTTATTCATTTCATCCCTTATTTTTTCCCGAACCCTTTTGGTTCGCCGGGAAGCCCTTATTTTTGCCTAGGTATGTCAACCTAGCGGGTCTCTTATTTATGCGTAGTATTTTTTCATTATGTCTGCATTGGCGGGGTGAGGAAGGTCGTCACCATCCATGGTGGTTAGGATCATGGCTCCTCCTGAGAACACACGTTTAACCACAAATGGCCCTTCGTATGTAGGGGTCCATTTGCCCCGGGGATCACTTTGAGGAAGGATGATACGTTTGATTACCAGGTCCCCAACTCGATACTCTTGCGGTCTGACTTTCTTGTTAAATGCCCTGATCATCCGTTTCTGATACGTTTGACCATGACAGATAGCAGTGAGCCTCTTTTCGTCAATCAGATTTAATTGATCAAGTCGAGTTTGGATCCAATCATCTTCATTCAAGTCTGCATCCTTCATTATCCGGAGAGAGGGTATCTGGACTTCAATTGGCAAGACTGCCTCCATGCCATAGACCAAGGAGAAGGGAGTTGCCCCGGTTGACGTTCTGGCTGAGGTACGGTACCCATGAAGAGCGAACGGTAACATCTCATGCCAATCTTTATAGGTCACTGTCATCTTCTGCACAATTTTCTTGATATTCTTATTGGCTGCCTCTACAGCCCCATTCATCTTCGGCCGGTAGGGAGAAGAATTGTGGTGCTGTATCTTGAATTGTTCGCAGAGTTCAGCGATCATTTTGTTATTGAGATTGGTACCGTTGTCCGTAATGATTCTTTCCGGGACGCCGTATCGACAGATCAGATTATGCCGGATGAAACGTGCCACGACACTCTTGGTTACTGTGGCATAGGAAGCTGCCTCAACCCATTTCGTGAAGTAATCGATCGCCACCAAGATGAAGCGATGCCCATTGGATGCCGTCGGTCGGATCTCACCGATCATATCGATGCCCCACATTGCGAAAGGCCAAGGTTCCGTCAGGACGTTCAGAGGAACCGGCGAGATATGCACCTTGTCAGCATAGATCTGGCATTTATGACAAGTTCGGGAGTGTTGGTAACAATCGGCTTCCATTGTGGACCAGAAATATCCTGCCCGAAGAATTTTCTTAGCCATGGTGTGTCCACTGGAATGTGTTCCAAACGTGCCTTCATGCAGTTCTGTCATGATTTTCTCTGCTTCCGCCTTATCCACACAACGTAGCAGGGTTGAATCATGATTCCATTTGTAGAGAATGCCGTTGTTGAGGAAGAATTTTGCAGCAAACCTCCTCATGAACTTCTTATCATTGACAGACGCACCTTCAGGGTATTCCTGAGCTTCCAAGTACCTCTTCACCTCGTGATACCAGGGTTTTTCAGTCACCTTCTCAGCCTCGAGCTCGCAGCAGTATGCCGGTTCATCCAACTTCCAGATAATGATTCGGGGAGCCTCATTGTCCCATTTAACTTTGAACATTGAAGACATCGTAGCTAGGGCGTCCTCTAGCTGATTCTCCTCTCTAGGGAAGTGCTCAAAAGTTATCTCTTCAAAGTGGGGAAGCAAGGTCGACACATACTCCTTGTAAGGAATAAGATTCGGGTGTTTCGTATCCCACCCGCCTTTGATCTGATTGATCACGAGAGCGGAATCTCCGAAGACACTTAGAAATTTGATCCTTAAGTCGATTGCAGCTTGTAAACCCATGATACATGCCTCATATTCTGCCATGTTGTTGGTGCAGCTGAAACATAATCGGGCGGTGAGAGGAGTATGAGTTCCTTTGGGAGATATGATTACAGCGCCGACGCCGTTACCCAAAGCATTGGAGGCTCCATCAAAATGCATAGACCATCGGGATCCTTCCTCAGGTCCTTCATCCGGTCCAGGTACTTCATAGTCAGTTACCACCATGATATCTTCGTCCGGAAAATCAAAGTTCAATGATTGGTAATCGTCCACAGGTTGGTGTGCCAAATGATCAGCCAGTACACTTCCTTTAATTGCTTTCTGAGTTGTATACTGGATATCATATTCTGTTAAGATCATTTGCCATTTCGCTATTCTTCCAGTCAGAGCGGGCTTTTCAAATATGTACTTGATGGGATCCATTTTTGAAATCAATAAGGTAGTGTGAGTCAGCATATACTGTCTCAGCCGGCGAGCAGCCCATACAAGAGCGCAGCAAGTTTTCTCAAGCAGTGAGTAACGAGACTCACAGTCGGTAAACTTTTTGCTCAAGTAATAAATAGCGTGCTCTTTTCGGCCAGACTCGTCATGCTGCCCCAGCACACACCCCATTGAATTGTCAAGCACTGTCAAGTATAGTATCAGAGGTCTTCCTTCCACCGGTGGCATAAGAATGGGTGGCTCTTGGAGATATTCCTTTATCCTTTCAAAGGCGGCCTGACATTCATCATTCCAGCATACTACTTGATCTTTCTTCAGCAATTTGAAGATTGGCTCACAAGTAGCGGTCAGATGTGAGATGAATCGGGCAATGTAATTCAGTCGTCCCAGGAAGCCTCTGACTTCTTTCTCTGTTCTTGGAGTCGGCATCTCTTGTATGGCTTTTACCTTGGCAGGGTCCACCTGAATACCTTTATCACTTACAATGAAACCCAGCAATTTTCCGGATCTTACCCCAAAGGTGCATTTGTTGGGATTCAATCTCAGCTTGTACAACTTGAGTCGGTCAAATAACTTCCTCAGATGGTCAAGATGCTCCTCCTCAGTTTGAGACCTTGCAATCATGTCATCAACGTATACCTCAATCTCATGATGGATCATATCATGAAATAAAGCAACCATGGCACGTTGATAGGTTGCCCCAGCATTTTTCAATCCGAATGGCATGACCTTATAACAGAAGGTGCCCCACTGAGTTACAAAGGTAGTCTTCTCCATATCTTCCGGAGCCATCTTGATCTGATTATACCCTGAAAAACCATCCATGAAGGAGAACATCTTGTGTTGAGCTGTATTGTCAACAAGGACATCAATATGAGGTAGGGGGAAGTCATCCTTGGGGCTGGCCCTGTTCAAGTCCCTGTAGTCGACACACATTCTGACTTTACCGTCCTTCTTTGGCACTGGTACCACATTGGCAACCCACTGAGGGTAAGAAGTCACTGCAAGGAAACCGGCATCAAACTGTTTCATAACCTCGGCCTTGATCTTCTCAGACATCTCTGGACGCATCCGTCGGACTTTTTGCTTTACCGGAGGGCAATCTTCCTTGGTTGGTAGGTGGTGAACTACAATGTCGGCATCCAAACCGGGCATATCTTCATAGGACCAAGCAAAAATCTCCATGTAGTCTTGTAGCATCTGGATTAATCGTTGCTTCACGCTGAGCTCTAGATTGGCACCAATCTTGACCTCTTTCCTATCTGTCTCAGTACCCAGGTTAATTGTCTCCACCGGTTCTTCATGTGGTTGAACAACTCTCTCTTCCTGGAGTAGCAGTCTTGCGAGTTCACCAGGCACTTCGCAATCATCTTCACCTTCGTCTTCGGCCAAGTTGATCGGATTTTCGAAGTCATAACTTGCGGTAGCAGAGCCGTTACCAGTGAGATCCAGAGTGGATTGAAACCTGTATAAGTGAGTGTGTGTAAATATAGCTGTTTTGCAATATATATAACACAGAAAGGAAAAAAAAGAGCACAAGATTTGAAATGCAACAAACGTCCAATGTTTTGATTGATGATATATGAAAATGTCATACAAAAAGCCCTCACAAATGGAGCTACGATGCTCCGGGTAGGACACCGAGCCAACAAAGTTTTAACATATTGTTTGTTACAAATTGGAAATCAAAAGAAATTAATTACTGCGTGACAAATGTGATAGGGGTAAAATCCTTTGCCGTCCAGTTGCTTGGTCCGTCGCTGGTAGTCGGGTAGATCCAACTGTCAAACTCTGCTTCCTCTACATCCTCCTCGATAGCATTCACCCTTGAGCTGGAGATAAACACCAGAGCCTTTCTGATCTTCTCTTTGCGCACAACCCTCTGAGCCTCTGCAGTAAAGCCCAGCCCAAACTTGTCGTTCTTCTGAGTGAAGTCAGGAAGCTGTCCCCAGTTTGCACAATCGCCTTTCTGAACCACAGCCCGGGCATCCTTTAGGGAAGCCATCTTCAAGGAAGCATTCTCTTCGACTGTTGTTTCTGCTGCTGCTGAAATCGGATGTACCTCCTCGAAATGCTGAAAGGGGGTTTCAATAAACTCCCCGTCCATCTCAATGTATCTGAAGGAATTCAAATGGCTCACCATATACTCCTCTTCTCCTTGCACAGTGACGATCTTCCCCCTGACAGGGTACTTCAGCTTCTGGTGCAAGGTAGAGGTCACTGCCCCAGCTTTATGGATCCAAGGTCGACCCAGTAGACAAGAGTACGATGGACATATATCCATCACATAAAAAGTAGAGTTGAATACTTGAGAGCCCACACGGATAGGGATGTCAACCTCTCCATGAACCATCCTTTTTGAACCATCAAAGGCCCTGACGATGATATTGCTGGGCTTCAAATCTAAGCCTTCGTAATCCAGACGATCTAAAGCCTTTTTCGGTAGGACATTCAAGGAAGAACCAGTATCCACCAATACATGCGCCAGAGTAGTGCCCCTGCATTCGATAGAGACATGCAGGGCATCATTGTGGTCTCTTCCTTTCGCGGTCAGGTCAGCATCTGAAAAACCCAAGCCATTGTCTGCTGTCAGATTTGCTACACAATCAGTGAACTGGACTGCAGTTGTCTCCTGCGGCACATGGGCCGTTTTGAGAAATGAAATCAAGGCTTTAGCATGGGCCTCGGAGTATAGCAATAAAGAGAGCATGGAGATCTTGGAGGGCGTATGCCCCAGCTGCTCGACAACATTGAAATCGCTTTTCTTTATTATTTTCAGGATCTCCTCCATTTCTTGTTGGGAGGCCTCAGCATTTATAGGTATTGGTGCCTCCATCCGGGCAGGCTCCTCTTCAATCTCTTTGCCCCGAGCATTAGATGACTCGGCAGCAGGGGAAACAACTTGATCAGCAGCAGGAACAGGTAAACTTGTAGGTGTTATAAGGAGGGGTTTGCGAGTAGCGGGCGATGCAATGTCAGGCGAGAAGAGCCTTCCACTGCGGGTGACCTTGGTTGGACCAGTGATATCGCAGATACTGGCGCCAGTGTCGAATTCTTGTTTGATTCCATTTACATATACGTCTGCCCCATAATGCCAAGGGACAGCTTTATCAGATACGTAGGGGAGAGGCCCCGGAACAGTAATAATCACAGGTGCAACAGTCATGATTTGAACAGGCTTCTTCGGGGGAGCCTTGATTGGATTATTGAAGATGGTAACCACATAAACTTCTTTTATCGGAACCAACTGAACAGCAGACTTCTTAAACAGAATCTCCTTGCTATCCATTAGGCTTTGGACGCCTAACCTCAACAAGGGACAACCAGATAGGGAAACAGCACAGAACAGGCAACCTTCACTGCAACCCGGAAATAAACCGGCCCGCAGTAGGTTCTTCTTGACAGTCTTCAGAGGGGTAACAACTTCATTTACCGAAACAGCATACATTTCTTTCTCAATGGCATTTACTCTATGCTGGGGCATAGGAGCAGTTACAATATTTGGTCTCTCCGGCGCTTCAAACTGAATTTCCTTTGCGTCGATCAGATCTTGTACTTTGTTTCTCAAGGCCCAGCAATCATCAGTAGTGTGCCCGAGACTATCAGAATGATAAGCACACCGGGCATTTGGGTTATACTTAGGAGACGCAGTGTTGACGACCTTAGGAGCTTCTTTGAGGGTCACCAGGTTGGTGGATAACAGTTGGGGTAAAATTTGAGATAAGGTCATACTCAGTCGAGTATACTGCCTCTTGGGCCTTTCGCTTCTTTGTTGATTGTACTGCTGAGGAGCAGCAACAGGTTTGGAGATGACCAAAGCATTGACGGCTTGGCGATTTTCGGGCTTGACTTGTCTTCTAGTACCATAGACGGCACTTGCTTCTTTCTTAAATGGCCTCTTCTCAGCACTTGTGGAGGCAGCCTTTTGTATCTTGCCTGACCTGATGCCAGCTTCAATCCTTTCTCCCGTCAATATCAAATCTGTAAACCCAGCGGAGGAGTTACCAACCAAATGATTGAAAAACGGACCAGACAACGTCCCTAGAAACATATCAACCAGCTCACGATCAGTCAATGGAGGCTGCACCCTGCCAGCCAAATCTCTCCATTTTTGAGCGTACTCTTTGAACCCTTCACCCGCCCCTAGAGACATACCCTGAAGTTGGGTACGCGTAGGAGCGAGATCAGAATTGTATTGGTATTGTCTGTAGAATGCGGTTGCCAAATCTTCCCAGTGTCGGATGCTAGTTCCATCTAATTGGTAGAACCATTCAAGCTGTGACCCCGAGAGGCTATCTTGGAAGAAGTGAATCCAAAGGTTCTTATCTGCCGTGTAAGGTTGGATTTTCCTTACGTACGACCTCAGATGCAGCTTTGGGCAGGAGACCCCATCATACTTGGCGAAGGCAGGCGCCTTAAACTTGTGTGGAATTACTACCCCAGAAGATAACCCCAAATCTCCGAAATCCAGTCCCGGCACATTCTGAATCTCCATGGCGCTTAAGCGGTCCTCCAATTGCTTGTATCTGTCAGTAGCAGGTGGGTATTGTTCGTCGTTATAGTCCGTCTCGTTGTCGGAGACTGCGGGACTAGGAGCTCCTCCCCCTTGGGGACTGTTTTTCTCAGCAGAAGAAGTAGTTGGATCAGCTTCATTATGGAGTGTGTTCCCAAATCTGCGTCCGGTGTTGAACAATGCAGTCCTCTTTTTCTTCTTCTTCTTTAGGAGTAGAGTCTTCAACTCTTGCTGTCCTTGGGCTAGGCTTAGGACCATCTCTTGAAACTGTGCATTTTGGGCCTGAAGGGCCTTGATTGCTTGCTCACTGGATGAGTCTGGATTCATGATGACTGTGCAAAATAAACAGCGAAGGAGATTAAGCAACCTGTGAAATAGGGTACCTGCTATGCATATGGTGCAATGGAATGCGTATGTTTTATGTTTTCAAAGACAAACAAGGTTCAACTTTGTAGACAAAAAAGGGAAACACACTTCGTTAGATTGAAATTTTCAATTGTTCAACAATTTGCCCTTAGGCATTACAGGAATGAAAAATACTGGAAAGGAAATAAACTATAAAAGGGAACATCCAAAGCTCATCAATGCTCCCATGGCCTCCTCTTTTCAGTGCTGATGTAGTTGTTCAGGACCCGTTCTTCCTCCAATTGCTTAGTCAGCCTCTGGATCTTCCGCTCCTGCTCGTTGAATTTCTCCCGATAGAAATCCCGTTCTTCCTTTAACTGCGCCCAAGATCTCTTCATGGTGTCAAAATCAGTAGGTATCTGAGGAGGGAGGACAGTTGGAGGAACCCCATCTTCAACAGGAGACTCAAGAATGAGAGGTCTAACAGCTTCGTAGGGCATACCTAACCTTTGAGCACGGATGCGGACCCATTTGCAATAGGGCTTCAATGGCAGAGAAGTCTTTGGTCCCAATTCATGTGGGTTGGCCTTGTGGATTCTGTCCCAGGCTCTAATGAATCCCTGGCGTAGTTTATCACTGTCGGCCTGAAACTCAAAATGGAAGTGAGGAACCAGCATTTCATGAGGCCCATCTCCTCTGGCTCTTCCAAACTGTCGGATAGCTAAGCACGGATTGTAAGAGATTCCTCCTTGGATACCAATCAACGGAACATTAGGGTATTCTCCGCAACGGTCAATAACAGCTACCTCGTCCAAACCTCTGAGAGTCCAGGTGATGTCACTATCAGCGAGAGACATTAACCTCTGAGCCCAACCTTTTCCTTCTTCATTCTTCAGCACGAACTTAGGAAGGTGCGAAATAAACCACCTTACTAGCAAAGGAGCACAACACCACGGAGTTCCCCGTTTTCGAGCAGTACGAGCATAGAGCTGTTGTAGAATGTCACCCAAAAGAGTGGGTACCGGATTCCGAGACATGAAAATCCTTATGACATGGATACTGATGAAAGTGTCAGGGTTGGGAAACAGTACCAGACCATAGATCAAAAGAGCCAGAATATCCTCATATGCCTTGAAGTCCAAGTCATTCCAGAAATCATTAGCCTTGCCAACCAGAAATTTGACCAAAAAGCCCTTGATCCCATTTCTAGTTTCCCAGTTGGTCAATACCTCTTCTTTGGTCAAGGGGAGAATTGCAGCAATCTCTTCAGGCCTAGGAGTCTTTTCTAAACCAGTGAATGGGGTTTGTTCCAAGACAGGGATCCCAAGCAAATAAGAGAACTCTTCCAGGGTAGGAACCAGCTGGAAGTCTTGAAAGGTGAAACAGTGATACAGAGGGTCATAAAACTGGGTCAGAACACTTATCAGTTGTTGGTCCCATTTTGCAGTGACCAAGCCAAGGAGAGAACCATGTCTGTTGATGAAGGAAGAAGTGTTTGGGATCCTTCCAACCAAATCTTTGAGTAACACTGGTGGTTGAACAAAGTTGAGCCGGACAGTATTCCTACGCACGGGCATCATGATGTCCTACAAAACAGAGCAAAGATGAAACCTTTTTTGTCTTTGAAATGGGTTAGCCCTTTGTATAGGATGCATGCAATGGTATGATGACATGATGCTATGATGAAGCACACCACAAGTATTCACATAGGTAAGTAAGGCACACAAGTCACACAAGACACCCTTAGGTTTCAGGCCAGCATGAGTTTCAGGTATTACCCTCTTTTGGTTTTGTTGGTTAAAACCTGTCCTATCAAAAGTAACCGGGTTCTAGAGGATCTCAAATCATTGGCTACCCTCAATCGGTCATAACTCCAGCATCGCAATCTTTTCTCGCGTCCAGAACCATCTCGAGAGTTTAGCCTCAATGAGTGTAGCATACTGCTACTGTCCTAATAGCCAAGTTGGTCAATTTAGGGTTCTAAGGTTGGTTGGTGTTTAATGACCCCTTAGAAGACCTATATTATCCCCGTTGCAACACAAGGGATATAGGTACAGACTAAGACGCCACACCAACGTAGCCACTGCTTCACCCATGTCGGTCTACGCCGGACAGGTCCCTCACAGATTATGCTACCTAAAAGGGTATTTCCCAGATCCGGGTTAGGATCTATAAAACTCCGATGCAAAGCCCACAAATATAAAAGCAAACAAAGCAAACAATTGAAAACAAAGGTGATCTAAGCCCTAAGGTCACTCCACTTTTAAAGAACTCCCCAGCAGAGTCGCCAGTTCTGTGATACGGTGGGAGAACTGACTTGAGGTTTTGCGTTTGTTTTCGCAAATGTTTCGGTTGAGCAAGAGTCGCCACCGACTTTTTATTTTATCCTAAGGAAAGGTTAAAAAGCACAGCAAAAAACCTTTTGAGATGTTTTCTTGGGTTCGGGGAGTAGATTATAGAAAGGGAAGGTATTAGCACCCTTTCTATCCATGGTTATCCATGGGCTCTTAGTTACTTGCTTAGATCACTTGCCTTTTGTTTTCAATTGTTTTAAATGGTGCTTGAGTGTGTGGGTTTTGAAAATGTTTTGAAAAGATGCCAATGTGGTGGCAACCTTTGCAATGATCCATGTGGGGATGTATACAAAGATGTATGTCTTTTGAAAAGGTTTTCGTTGGTTTTTGAAAGTTTGTTTTGAAAGTGTTGTGAGGTGTGGTTTTGAAATTAGGCAAGTGTTTTGTTTTGCAAGTTTGATTCAAGTAACTAAGAGGTTATCTACTCCTAAATTTCTCAAAAGATTATTGCTACGTTTTAACCCTTTTAACAAGTTTGTTCCACCATTATATTTGGTGGACAACCTTGTGTTAGGATGTGAAAGGGACAGGCGCGGGTCATCGTTTAGACCATAATTGCAACGGCGTTAAATGTCTTTGGGCAATTTTCTTTAAGGGACTTGATCATTTGTTTTTGTTTGTTTTGAAAAGTTTTGTCGAGGGACTATGATCATTCAAATTGTTTGCTTTGCCCAAAGAAGTTCAACATACAATATGGCCCATTTATTTGAAGGCAACAAGTGGAATACCCTAGGGGTGCAAGTGTGATTTGTGTGTGTCCATTTTCATGCTTATTTATCTTGAGATTAGGTCATAACTATTTTTATCGTTTTTTCGCATACAAACCCTAATTCTAACATGTTATCATTAGAAAGCAATAAAGTGCGAAATTAAATTTACTAAGCTATTACAAAACCAAATATGGGAAGGGGGGTACAAATGTTCAAATGGGGATATTGACAAGAATTTAAATCTAAATTATTACATCATTTTGAATATTTGCAATTTAATCAATGTACAAAAATTAAATAAGAATGCAAGATGCAAAAGAAATGTTTTGTATATGTATGAAAAAATATTATTTATGTAAAAGGGAAAAGAAAATAAAATAAAAATTATATTATTTTTGGAGTATTTTGAATTTAGGGCAAAAACCCTAATTTTAAAGAAAATGTATTATTATCTAATTTAATACCAATATTTATTTATTATTTATAAAAATAAAATAAAATGAAGCATATTATGAAAAAAGTATTTTTGTATCAAATAATTAATAAAAATGAAAAATTCAAATATTTTTATATTTTAGTTTAAATATATTAATAAACATATATCTATATATATATATATATTAATTTCTTAAATATGCATTATGTGCAAGATATTTAATATTTAATAAAATAAATAAAAAAAGGTATTTTTTTATGTGGAATATTTTCAGAAGGTAAATAAAAAATAAAAAAATGTATTTACACTATTTCTCTATTTATTCTAATAATAGTATATATATATATAATATTTATATACAAACAAAAGAAATAAATCAAATAAATATGCCATATATTCAAAAAATGATGGAAAAAATATTTTTATTTTTTTAATGTCATGAGAAAAAATAAACAAAGTCAATCAAAAAAGAAAAAGTCAAAAAAGAATAAAAATAAAGCAAATGGGCTCAGGGGGTGTAATAGCAATTAAGTGGTGTGAATAAGAAAAGATATACAGGCCCAGCCCAAAGAACACTGTCTTCAACCTCCAGCAACAAAATTCAAAAAAACGCGCGCCCCTGTTCTTCAATGTCCAACTCTCGATTCCTGGCTTTTCAGCAAAAACTCATAACACAACAAATGTTCAGCATGAAGAGACGGTTCTAACCATGTATGGAACTTGACCTAACTCTCTAAGATGAGGGAGAATTTCTCCTCCCCCAAATCCTAACCTAGTTTTTCTGCCATTTTCAAACTACAAATTCTCTCTACTCAGGCAAAAGAAATGAAATGTAAAGATATGTACATGTTCAGGGCTATGAGTAGAACCTTGTTTCTTCACAAACTTAAGACTAAAGATGCATGATAAGAGAGATATGAGTTCAAAGTTTTACCTGTGCAGTTGAACTTCTATCTGGAAAATGAGGAACTTTCAGTGCAATGTGATGATTGGAAAAGCTTCCTTGAGGTCCAGGGATGCTGTTTCAATGCTTACTTTGTCTTGAGAGCTTCTGAATCAAGCTATGGAACTTCAACTGCAAAAGGAAAAAAATGAAAATGGTGGAAACTGTTAGGGTGATTACAGGTCAGGTTTTAGGCCATGGTTAGCTTGCATATGTTGTAAGGAAGGTAGAGGAACAGGTTTGGACAAGAATGCTCGAAGGGATTGAGAGATATCACTCAATCTGCAGGGGTTGCCCTGTTTGAGCAGTTTCAAGGTGGTTATGGCAATGGGAGTGTTTGAGAGGCCAAGGGCTCGTGTGTTAGCTTGGATATGTTCTTCTGAATGTGTTTGATAACTCTTTTCTTGTGTTTTTCAGCTGAGATCCAAGTTGGCACAAGTTATGCAATGTTACTTGAATTTGAAGCAAGCAATGGTCACTTTGTGTTTTAGGTCAGTAGGGGGCCTCTAATCCTGCTGCATAAGCCTCTCTTGATCAGAGCAATTTGTCCATAATCTTGTGCCAAGAGGATCCTAACTGTACTTGCTTGGATTTCAATTTGACATAAAGCTAGCTTTTTACAAAAATGGATAAAGCACTTTATCTAGTTTAGGATTAATCCACTATGCAATGTTAGAACACAAAGAACATGGCCTTAACACATTGAATATGCATTAAATTATTGAGTATGGAATGGTTCAAGGACCTGTAATCAAGCATAAAGCAAGCTAAGTTCAGATTTGCAAGATTATGAACATGCTTTGATGAAGAACAAAAGTGAATTTTTGCCAACTTGTGAAATTCGAATCTCTCAAGTTATGAGGTTGTTTGAGAAGTTCTTGGACATTTTGGAAAGCTTGGAATGTGTACTACAATCCATCTTTGAAATGCAAATTAAAATTCCAAGTGGAAGGGTATGTAAAATGGCCTTGAAGTGGGGTAGAAAACCTTGTCAAAATAGGTTAAAATTTCACTAAGTTAAAAATGGTTTAGTGCCCTTATTCAAAAAATTGTAACTTGAGATACAAGCTTCAAATGAGAAAACTTTGTGAATCAAAGTTGTAGATTATGCATCAAGCTACAACTTTCATGTTTTGACTTTTGTTTGAATCCAAATGGATCTTGGTGAAAAGATGGGGCAAAGTTGGGAAAAAATTAGGGTTTTTCATAACTTAGAAAAATTCTAAGTTATGAAAAATTCCATTTTCAAACCCTAATTTGCATTTTGTGATTTCTTGGTGAACAAGTTTCATGATTTGGCAAGTTTTGATGAAAAATGAATCTTGACTCTTGATTTTGACCAAAAAGTCAAAGTTTGACTTTTCAGTGTACAGTCAAAATTGATCAATTGACTGGGAAATTCAACTGTCAATCTTGTGTACTTGGGATCTTTTGAGCTTGTTGAGCATGTCAAGATAATTCCATGGGGTCCTTGAGTCCATATGTGAGCTTGGTTTGCCATTGGTTAGGTCAAACAGTCAAAAATTGCCTTTGTGCAGTCAAAAACCCTAAAAATGACCATTTTGCCCTTTTGGTGATTTGATCAAATTTCTTGTGGAATTGTGATCCAAACTTGATAAAATGGTCCATATGAGTTCATAATGTTGATGTGGATCAAATTTCATGAGATTTGACTGTCAATTGGCCACAGTTGACTTTTTTTTTCAATACAGCTGATTTCTAGGTCAACTGTCCAGTTGACTGGGCAAAACTTGGAATCAAGACTTGAAACTTGGCATGGGTAAACTTGGGAGTCCAACATGAAGCATGAAAGTCATCTTAGGCATTTTAGGTCAAAACATCCTTGGGCAAACACAAACCCTAATTTGAGTCCACAGTGCAAGGAGAAGTCTTGAGCAGAGGAAACCCTGATTGGATCTTGATCTTCAAGGGTCTTGTGATGAGAAAATGTTGGGGGAAATGGGAGGGCAAATTTTGGGGTACAACATATCCCAAGACTTTTGTCTGGTTCAATTAAATCGATCTTAAGATATCTGTGATTCTTATCCAGTCAAAGTTAATCCAAGACATTCTCTGGTTCAGTCAGATCAACACCAAAATCTACCTGATTCTTATTCTAGTTAAAGATATTCCGAGGCTTTTGTTTGGTTCAGTTAAATCGATCCTAAGATTTTTATGATTCTTATCCAGTCAAAGTTAATCCAAGACCTTCTCTGGTTCAATCAAATCAACATTAAGATCTCCCTGTTTCTTATTCCAGTTGAAAATATTCCGAGACTTTCGCCTATTTCAGTTAAATCGATCCTAAGATTTTTCTGATTCTTATCCGGTCAAAGTTAATCCAAGACCTTTTCTGGTTTAGTCAGATAGACACTAAGATCTCTCTGATTCTTATTCCAGTTTAAAATATCCCAAGACTTTTTTCTGGTTCAGTTAAATCGATCCTAAGATTTTTCTAATTCTTATCCAGTCAAAGTTAAACCAAGACCTTCTCTGTTTCAGTCATATCAACACTAATATCTCCCTAATTCTTATTCCAGTTGAAGATATTGCAAGGCTTTTATTTGGTTTAGTTAAATTGATCCTAAGATTTTTCTGATTCTTATCAAGTCAAAGTTAATCCAAGACCTTCTATGGTTCAGTCAGATCGACACTAAGATCTCTCTGATTCTTATTCCAGTTGAATATATCCCAAGACTTTTGTATGGTTTAGTTATGGATCCTAAGATTTTTCTGATTCTTATCCAGTCAAAGTTAATCCAAGACCTTCTATGGTTCAGTAAGATCAACATTAAGATCTCCCTGATTCTTATTCCAGTTGAAGATATTCCAAGGATTTTGTCTGGTTTAGTTAAATCGATCCTAAGATTTTTCTGATTCTTATCGAGTCAAAGTTAATCCAAGACCTTCTCTGGTTCAGTCAGATCGACACTAAGATCTCTATGATTCTTATTCCAGTTGAAGATATCCCAAGACTTTTGTCTGGTTCAGTTAAATCGATCCTAAGATTTTTCTGATTCTTATCTAGTCAAAGTTAATCTAAGACCTTATCTGGTTCAGACAGATCAACACTAAGATATCCCTGATTCTTATTCCAGTTGAATATATTTTGAGACTTTTGTTTGGTTCAGTTAAATCGATCCTAAGATTTTTCTGATTCTTATCCAGTCAAAGTTAATCTAAGACCTTCATTGGTTCAGTCAAATCGACACTAGGATCTCCCTGATTCTTATTCCAGTTAAAGTTAATCCAAGACCTTCTATGGTTCAGTCAGATCAACACTAAGATCTACGTGATTCTTATTCCAGTTGAAGATATTCCAAGGCTTCTGTCCGGTTTAGTTAAATCGATCCTAAGATTTTTCTGATTCTTATCCAGTCAAAGTTAATCCAAGACCTTCTCTGGTTCAGTCAGATCAACACTAAGATCTCCCTAATTCTTATTCCAGTTGAAGATATTCCGAGGATTTTGTCTCGTTCAGTTAAATCGATCCTAAGATTTTTTTGATTATTATCCGGTCAAAGTTAATCCAA
The DNA here is from genome assembly GCA_948472305.1 of Vicia faba. Taxonomy (NCBI): domain Eukaryota; kingdom Viridiplantae; phylum Streptophyta; class Magnoliopsida; order Fabales; family Fabaceae; genus Vicia; species Vicia faba. The sequence continues at coordinate 1,337,528,556 of OX451737.1, read as the reverse complement.
GACCTTCTCTGGTTCAGTCAGATCGACACTAAGATCTCTCTGATTCTAGTTCCAGTTGATGATATCCCAAGACTTTTGTCTGGTTCAGTTAAATCGATCTTAAGATTTTTCTTATTCTTATCCAGTCAAAGTTAATCCAAGACCTTCTCTAGTTCAGTCAGATTGACACTAAGATCTCTCTGATTCTTATTCCAGTTGAAGATTTCCCAAGACTTTTGTCTGGTTTAGTTAAATCGATCCTAAGATTTTTCTGATTCTTATCCAGTCAAATTTAATCCAAGACCTTTTCTGGTTTAGTTAGATCAACACTAAGATCTCTCTGATTCTAATTCCAGTTGAAGATATTATGAGGCTTTTTTTCTGGTTTAGTTAAATCGATCCTAAGATTTTTCTGATTCTTCTCAATTCAAAGTTAATCCAAGACCTTCTCTGGTTCAGTCAGATCAACACTAAGATCTCTCTATTTCTTATTCTAGTTGAAGATATTCCGAGATTTTTGTCTTTTTCAGTTAAATCGATCCTAATATTTTTCTGATTCTTATCCAGTCAAAGTCAATCCAGGACATTCTCTGGTTCAGTTAGATCAACACTAAGATCTCCCTGATTCTTATTCCAGTTAAAGATATTCCGAGGCTTTTGTTTAGTTCAGTTAAATCGATCATAAGATTTTTCAGATTCTTATCTAGTTAAAGTTAATCCAAGACCTTCTCTGGTTCACTCAGATCAACACTAAGATCTCCCTGATTCTTATTCCACTTGAAGATATTCCGAGACTTTCGTCTGTTTCAGTTAAATCGATCCTAAGATTTTTCTGATTCTTATCCGGTCAAATTTAATCCAAGAGGTTCTCTGGTTCAGTCAGATCAACAGTAAGATCTCCCTTATTATTATTCCAGTTAAAGATATTCCGAGGCTTTTGTCTGGTTCAGTTAAATCGATCCTAAGATTTTTCTGATTCTTATCCAGTCAAACTTAATCCAAGACATTCTCTTGTTCAGTCAGATCGACACTAAGATCTCCCTGATTCTTATTCCAGTTGAAGATATTCCGAGGCTTTTGTCTAGTTCAGTTAAATCGATCCTAAGATTTTTATAATCTTATCCAGTCAAATTTAATCCAAGACCTTTTCTGGTTTAGTCAGATCAACACTAAGATCTCTCTGATTGTAATTCCAGTTGAAGATATTATGAGGCTTTTTTTCTGGTTTAGTTAAATCGATCCTAAGATTTTTCTGATCTTATCTAGTCAAAGTTAATCCAATACCTTCTCTGGTTCATTCAGATCAACACTAAGATCTCCCTGATTCTTATTCCAGTTGGAGATATTCCGCGACTTTTGTCTGGTTCAGTTAAATCGATCCTAATATTTTTCTGATTCTTATCAAGTCAAAGTTAATCCAAGACCTTCTCTGGTTCAGTAAGATCGATACTAAGATCTCTCTGATTCTTATTCCAGTTGAAGATATCCCAAGAATTTTGTTTGGTTCAGTTAAATTGATCCTAAGATTTTTCTGATTCTTATCCAGTAAAAGTTAATCCAAGACCTTCTCTGGTTCAGTCAGATCAACACTAAGATCTCCCTGATTCTTATTCTAGTTAAAGATATTACGAGGCTTTTGTCTGGTTCAGTTAAATCGATCCTAAAACTTTTATGATTCTTATCCAGTCAAAGTCAATCCAAGACATTCTCTGGTTCAGTCATATCAACAATAAAATCTCCCTGATCTTATTCCAGTTGAAGATATTTCGAGGCTTTTGTTTGGTTAAGTTAAATCGATCCTAAGATTGTTCCTATTCTTATCCAGTCAAAGTTAATCCAATATCTTCTCTGGTTCAGTGAGATCGACACTAAGATCTCTCTGATTCTTATTCCAGTTGAAAATATCCCAATACTTTTTTCTGGTTCAGTTAAATCGATCCTAAGATTTTTCTGATTTTTATCCAGTCAAATTCAATCCAAGACATTTTCTAGTTCAATCATATCAACACTAAGATCTCCCTGATTCTTATTCCAGTTGGAGATATTCCGAGGGTTTTGTCTGGTTCAGTTAAATCGATCATAGGATTTTTCTGATTGTTATCCAATCAAAGCTAATCCAAGACCTTCTCTGGTTCAGTCAGATCAACACTAAGATCTCCCTGATTCTTATTCCAGTTGAAGATATTCCGAGACTTTCGTCTGTTTCAGTTAAATCGATCCTAAGATTTTTCCGATTCTTATCCAGTCAAAGTTAATCCAAGACCATCTCTGTTTCAGTCAGATCGACACTTAGATCTCTCTGATTCTTATTCCAGTTGAAGATATCCCAAGACTTTTGTCTGGTTAAGTTAAATCGATCCTAAGATTTTTCTGATTCTTATCCAATTAAAGTTAATCTAAGACCATCTCTGGTTCAGTCAGATCAACACTAAGATCTCATTGATTCTTATTCCAGTTGAAGATATTTCGAGACTTTTGTCTGGTGCAGTTAAATCGATCCTATGATTTTTCTGATTCTTATCCAGTCAAAGTTAATCTAAGACCTTCTCTAGTTCAGTCAGATCGATACTAAGATCTCTCTAATTCTTATTCCAGTTAAAGATATCCCAAGACTTTTGCCTGGTTCAGTTAAATTGATCTTAAGATATTTTTTATTCTTTTCCAGTCAAAGTTAATCTAAGACCTTCTCTTGTTCAGTCAGATCAACACTAAGATCTCCCTAATTCTTATTCTAGTTGGAGATATTCAGAGGCTTTGTCTGGTTCAGTTTAATCGATCCTAAGTTTTTTCTTATTCTTATCCAGTCAAAGTTAATCCAAGACCTTCTTTGGTTCAGTTAGATCAACACTATGATCTCTCTGATTCTTATTCGAGTTGAAGATATTTCGAGGCTTTTGTCTGGTTTAGTTAAATCGATCATAAAAATTTTCTGATTCTTATCCAGTCAAAGTTAATCCAAGACCTTCTCTGGTTCAGTCAGATCAACACTAAGATCTCCCTGATTCTTATTCCAGTTGAAGATATTCCGAGGCTTTTGTCTGGTTCAGTTAAATCGATCCTAAGATTTTTCTGATTCTTATCCGGTCAAAGTTAATTCAAGACCTTCTCTGGTTCAGTTAGATCGACACTAAGACCTCTCTGATTCTTATTCCAGTTGAAGATATCCCAAGACTTTTGTCTGGTTCAGTTAAATCGATCTTAAGATTTTTCTGATTCTTATTCAGTCAAAGTTAATCCTAGACCTTCTATGGTTCAGTCATATCAACACTAAGATCACCCTGATTCTTATTCCAATTAAAGATATTCTGAGGCTTTTGTCAGGTTCTGTTAAATGGATCCTAAGATTTTTTTGATTCTTATCCAGTCAAAGTTAATCCAATACCTTCTCTGGTTCAATCAGATCAACACTAAGATCTCCCTAATTCTTATTCCAGTTCAAGATATTCTGAGCCTTTTGTCTGGTTCAGTTAAATCGATCTTAAGATTTTTCTGATTCTTATTCAGTCAAAGTTAATCCAAGACCTTCTCTGGTTCAGTCAAATCGACACTAAGATCTCTCTGATTCTTATTCTAGTTGAAGATATACCAAGACTTTTGTCTGGTTTAGTTAAATCGATCCTAAGATTTTTGTGATTCTTATCCAGTCAAAGTTAATCCAAGACCTTTTCTGGTTCACTCAGATCAAACTAAGATCTCCATGATTCTTTGAAGATATTATGAGGATATTTTCTGGTTCTGTTAAATGGATCCTAAGATTTTTCTGATTCTTATCCAGTCAAAGTCAATCCAAGACATTTTCTGGTTCAGTCAGATCAACACTAAGATCTCCCTGATTCTTATTCTAGTTGAAGATATTCCGAGGCTTTTGTCTTGTTCAATTAAATAGATCCTAAGATTTTTCTAATTCTTATCCAGTCAAAGTTAATCCTAGACCTTCTCTGGTTCAGTCAGATCAACACTAAGATCCATCTGATTCATATTCCAGTTGGAGATATTTCGAGGCTTTTGTCTGGTTCAGTTAAATCGATCCTAAGATTTTTCTGATCTTATCCAGTCAAAGTTAATCTAAGACCTTCTCTGGTTTAGTTATATCAACAATAAGATCTCCCTGATTCACATTCCAGTTGAACATATTCCGAGGCTTTTGTCTTGTTCAGTTAAATGGATCCTAAGATTTTTCTGATTCTTATCCAGTCATAGTTAATCCAAGACATTCTTTGGTTCAGTCAGATCGACACTATGATCTCTCTGATTCTTATTCCAGTTGAAGATATCCCAAGACTTTTGTCTGGTTCAGTTAAATCGATCCTAAGATTTTTCTGATTCTTATCTAGTCAAAGTTAATCTAAGACCTTCTCTGGTTCAGTCAGATCAACATTAAGATCTCCCTTATTCTTATTCCAGTTGAAGATATTCCGAGACTTTTGTCTGGTTCAGTTAAATCGATACTAAGATTTATCTGATTCTTATTCAGTCAAAGTTAATCTAAGACCTTCTCTGGTTCAGTCAGATCGATACTAAGATCTCTCTAATTTTTATTCCAGTTAAAGATATCCCAAGACTTTTGTCTGGTTCAGTTAAATTGATCTTTAGATATTTTTGATTCTTATCCAGTCAAAGTTAATCCAAGACCTTCTCTGGTTCAGTCAGATAAACATTAAGATCTCCGTGATTCTTGTTCCAGTTGGAGATATTCCGAAGCTTTTGTTTGGTTCAGTTAAATCGATCCTAAGTTTTTTCTTATTCTTATCCAGTCAAAGTTAGTCCAAGACCTTCTCTGGTTCAGTCAGATCAACACTATGATCTCCGTGATTCTTATTCCAGTTGAAGATATTTCGAGGCTTTTGTCTGGTTTAGTTAAATTGATCCTAAGATTTTTCTGATTCTTATCCAGTCAAAGTTAATCCAAGACCTTCTCTGGTTCAGTCAGATCAACACTAAAACCTCCCTGATTCTTATTCCAGTTGAAGATATTCAGAGGCTTTTGTCTAGTTCAGTTAAATCGATCCTAAGATTTTTTTTATTCTTTTCCAGTCAAAGTTAACCCAAGACCTTCTCTGGTTCAGTCAGATCGACACTAAGATCTCTCTGATTCTTATTCCAGTTGAAGATATCCCAAGACTTTTGTCTGGTTCAGTTAAATCGATATTAAGATTTTTCTGATTCTTATCCAATCAAAGTTAATCCAAGACCTTCTCTGGTTCAGTCAGATCAACACCAAGATCTCTCTAATTCTTATTCCAGTTAAAGATATCCCAAAACTTTTGTTTTGGTCAGTTAAATCGATCTTAAGATATTTTTTATTCTTATCCAGTCAAAGTTAATCGAAGACCTTCTCTGGTTCAGTCATATCAACACTAAGATCTCCCTGATTCTTATTCCAGTTAAAGATATTCAGAGGCTTTTCTCTGGTTCAATTAAATCGATCCTAAGTTTTTTCTTATTCTTATCCAGTCAAAGTTAATCCAAGACCTTCTCTGGTTCAGTCAGATCAACATTAAGATCTCTCTGATTCTTATTCTAGTTGAAGATATACCAAGACTTTTGTCTGGTTTAGTTAAATCGATCCTAAGATTTTTCTGATTCTTATCAAGTCAAAGTTAATCCAAGACCTTTTCTGGTTCAGTCAGATCAACACTAAGATCTCCCTGATTCTTATTCCAGTTGAAGATATTATGAGAATTTTTTCTGGTTTAGTTAAATCGATCCTAAGATTTTTTTGATTCTTATACAGTCAAAGTCAATCCAAGACATTTTTTAGTTCAATCAGATCAATACTAAGATCTCCCTGATTCTTATTCCAGTTGGAGATGTTCCGAGGCTTTTGTCTGGTTTAGTTAAATCGATCCTAAGATTTTTCTAATCTTATCCAGTCAAAGTTAATCAAAGACCTTCTTTGGTTCAGTCAGATCAACACTAAGATCTCCCTGATTCTTATTCCAGTTGGAGATATTCCGAGGGTTTTGTCTGGTTCAGTTAAATCGATCCTAGGATTTTTCTGATTGTTATCCAGTCAAAGTTAACCCAAGACCTTCTCTGGTTCAGTCAGATCAACACTAAGATCTCCCTGATTCTTATTCCAGTTGAAGATATTCCGAGACTTTCGTCTGTTTCAGTTAAATCGATCCTAAGATTTTTCTGATTCTTATCCGCTCAAAGTTAATCCAAGATCTTCTCTAGTTAAGTCAGATGAACACTAAGATCTATCTTATTCTTATTCCAGTTAAAGATATTCCGAGGCTTTTGTATGGTTCAGTTAAATCGATCCTAAGATTTTTCTGATTCTTATCCAGTCAAACTTAATCCAAGACATTCTCTGGTTCAGTCAGATCGACACTAAGATCTCCCTGATTCTTATTCTAGTTTAAGATATCCCAAGACTTTTGTCTAGTTAAGTTAAATCGATCTTAAGATTTTTCTGATTCTTATTAAGTCAAAGTTCATCCAAGACCTTCTCTGGTTCATTCATATCAAAACTAAGATCTCCCTGATTCTTATTCCAGTTGAAGATATTCCGAGGCTTTTGTCTGGTTCAGTTAAATCGATCCTAAGATTTTTTTGATTCTTATCCAGTCAAAGTTAACCAAGACCTTCTTTGGTTCAATCAGATCAACACTAAGATCTCCCTGATTCTTATTCCAGTTCAAGATATTATGAGCCTTTTGTCTGGCTCGGTTAAATCAATCTTAAGATTTTTCTGATTCTTATCCGGTCAAAGTTAATGCAAGACCTTCTATGGTTCAGTCAAATCGACACTAAGATCTCTCTGATTCTTATTCTAGTTGAAGATATACCAAGACTTTTGTCTGGTTCATTTAAATCGATCCTAAGATTTTTCTGATTCTTATCCAGTCAAACTTAATCCAAGACATTCTCTGGTTCAGTCAGATCAACACTAAGATCTATCTGATTTATATTCTAGTTGGAGATATTCCGAGGCTTTTGTCTGGTTCAGTTAAATCGATCCTAAGATTTTTCTGATCTTATCCAGTCAAAGTTAATCCAAGACCTTCTCTGGTTCAGTCAGATCAACATTAAGATCTCCCTGGTTCTTATTCCAGTTGGAGATATTCCGAGGCTTTTGTCTGGTTCAATTAAATCGATCGTAGGATTTTTATGATTCTTATCCAGTCAAAGTTAATCCAAGACCTTCTCTGGTTTAGTCAGATAAACACTAAGATCTCCCTGATTCTTATTCTAGTTGAACATATTCTGAGACTTTCGTCTGTTTCAGTTAAATCGATCCTAAGATTTTTCTGATTCTTATCCGGTCAAAGTTAATCCAAGACATTCTCTGGTTCAGTTAGATGAACACTAAGATCTCCTTTATTCTTATTCCAGTTAAAGATATTCTGAGGCTTTATCTGGTTCAGTAAAATCGATCTTAAGATTTTTCTAATTCTTATCCAGTCAAACTAAATCAAAGACATTCTCTGGTTCAGTCAGATCAACTCTAAGATCTCCCTGATTCTTATTCTAAGTGAAGATATTTTGAGGCTTTTGTCTGGTTCAGTTAAATCGATCCTAAGATTTTTCTAATTCTTATCCGGTCAAAGTTAATCCAAAACCTTCTCTGGTTCAGTCAGATCGACACTAAGATCTCTCTAATTCTTATTCCAGTTGAAGATATCCCAAGACTTTAGTCTGGTTCAGTTAAATCGATCTTAAGATTTTTCTGATTCTTATTCAGTCAAAGTTAATCCAAGACCTTCTCTGGTTCAGTAATATCAACACTAAGATCTCCCAGATTCTTATTCCAGTTGAAGATATTCCTAGGCTTTTGTCTAGTTCAACTAAATCGATCCTAAATTTTTTTTTATTCTTATCCAATCATAGTTAATCCAAGACCTTCTCTGGTTCAATCAGATCAACACTAAGATCTCCCTGATTCTTATTCCAGTTAAAGATATTTTGAGCCTATTGTCTGGTTCAGTTAAATCGATCTTAAGATTTTTCTGATTCTTATCCGGTCAAAGTTAATCCAAGATCTTCTTTAGTTCAGTCAGATCGACACTAAGATCTCTCTGATTCTTATTCCAGTTGAAGATATCCCAAGACTTTTGTCTGGTTCAGTTAAATCGATCCTAAGATTTTTCTGATTCTTATCTAGTCAAAGTTAATCCAAGACCTTTTCTGGTTCATTCAGCTCAACACTAAGATCTCCATGATTCTTATTCCAGTTGAAGATATTATGAGGCTTTTGTCTGGTTCAGTTAAATTGAACCTAAGATTTTTCTGATTCTTATCCAGTCAAAGTCAGTCCAAGACATTTTCTGGTTCAGTCAGAACAACGCTAAGATCTCCCTGATTCTTATTCCAGTTGAAGATATTCTAAGGCTTTTGTCTGGTTTAGTTAAATCGATCCTAAGATTTTTCTGATTCTTATCCAGTCAAAGTTAATCCAACACCTTCTCTGGTTCAGTCAGATCAACACTAAGATCCATCTGATTCATATTCCAGTTGGAGATATTCTGAGGCTTTTGTCTGGTTCATTTAAATCGATCCTAAGATTTTTCTGATCTTATCCAGTCAAAGTTAATCCAAGACCTTCTCTGGTTCAGTCAGATCAACACTAAGATCTCCCTGATTCTTATTCCAGTTGGAGATATTCCGAGGCTTTTGTCTGGTTCAGTTAAATCGATCCTAAGATTTTTCTGATTCTTATCCAGTCACAGTTAATCCAAGACCTTCTCTGGTTCAGTCAGATCAACACTAAGATCTCCCTGATTCTTATTCCAGTTGAAGATATTCTGAGACTTTCGTCTGTTTCAGTTAAATCGAACCTAAGATTTTTCTGATTCTTATCCGGTCAAAGTTAATCCAAGACCTTCTCTGGTTCTGTCAGATGAACACTAAGATCTCCCTTATTCTTATTCCAGTTAAAGATATTCCGAGACTTTTGTCTGGTTTGGTTAAATCGATCCTATGATTTTTCTGATTCTTATCCAGTCAAAGTTAATCTAAGAGCTTCTCTTGTTCAGTCAGATCGATACTAAGATCTCTCTAATTCTTATTCCATTTAAAGATATCCCAAGACTTTTGTCTGGTTCAGTTAAATCGATCTTAAGATATTTTTTATTCTTATCCAGTCAAAGTTAATCCAAGACCTTCTCTGATTCAGTCAGATAAACGCTAAGATCTCCCTGATTCTTATTTTAGTTAAAGATATTCAGAGGCTTTTGTCTGGTTCAGTTAAATAGATCCTAAGTATTTTCTTATTCTTATCCAGTCAAAGTTAATACAAGACCTTCTCTGGTTCAGTCAGATCAACAATAGGATCTCCCTGATTCTTATTCCAGTTGAAGATATTTCGAGGCTTTTGTCTGGTTCAGTTAAATCAATTCTAAGATTTTTCTGATTCTTATCCAGTCAAAGTTAATCCAAGACCTTCTCTGGTTCAGTAAAATCAACACTAAGATCTCCCATATTCTTATTCCAGTTGGAGATATTCCGAGGCTTTTGTCTGGTTCAGTTAAATTGATCCTAAAATTTTTCTGATTCTTATCCAGTCAAAGTTAATCCAAGACCTTCTATAGTTCAGTCAGATCAACACTAGAATCTCCATGATTCTTATTTTAGTTTAAGATATTCAGAAGCTTTTGTCTGGTTCAGTTAAATAGATCCTAAGATTTTTCTGATTCTTAACTAGTCAAACTTAATCCAAGACATTCTCTGGTTCAGTCAGATCAACACTAAGATCTCCCTGATTCTTATTCCAGTTGAAGATATTTCGAGGCTTTTGTCTAGTTCAGTTAAATCGATCTTAAGATTTTTCTGATTCTTATTCAGTCAAAGTTAATCCAAGACCTTCTCTGGTTCAGTCATATCAACACTAAGATCTCACTGATTCTTATTCCAGTTGAAGATATTCCGAGGCTTTTGTCTAGTTCAGTTAAATCGATCCTAAGCTTTTTTTGATTCTTATCCAATCAAAGTTAATCCAAGACCTTCTCTGGTTCAATCAGATCAACACTAAGATCTCCCTGATTCTTATTCCAGTTAAAGATATTTTGAGCCTATTGTTTGGTTCAGTTAAATCGATCTTAAGATTTTTCTGATTCTTATCCGGTCAAAGTTAATCCAAGATCTTCTTTGGTTCAGTCAAATCGACACTAATATCTCTCTGATTCTTATTCCAGTTGAAGATATCCCAAGACTTTTGTCCGGTTCAGTTAAATCGATCCTAAGATTTTTCAGATTCTTATCCAGTCAAAGTTAATCCAAGATCTTTTTTGGTTCATTCAGATCAACACTAAGATCTCCCTGATTCTTATTCCAGTTTAAGATATTATGAGGCTTTTGTCTGGTTCAGTTAAATAGATCCTAAGATTTTTCTGATTCTTATCCAATCAAAGTCAGTCCAAGACATTTTCTGGTTCAGTCAGATCAATGCTAAGATCTCCCTGATTCTTATTCCAGTTGAAGATATTCTAAGGCTTTTGTCTGGTTTAATTAAATCGATCCTAAGATTTTTCTGATTCTTATCCAGTCAAAGTTAATCCAAGACCTTCTCTGGTTCAATCAGATCAACACTAAGATCTATCTGATTCATATTCCAGTTGGAGATATTCCGAGGCTTTTGTCTGGTTCAGTTAAATCGATCCTAAGATTTTTCTGATCTTATCCAGTCAAAGTTAATCCAAGACCTTCTCTGGTTCAGTCAGATCAACACTAAGATCTCCCTGATTCTTATTCCAGTTGGAGATATTCCAAGGCTTTTGTCCGGTTCAGTTAAATCGATCCTAAGATTTTTCTGATTCTTATCCAGTCAAAGTTAATCCAAGACCTTCTCTGGTTCAGTCATATCAACACTAAGATCTCCCTGATTCTTATTCCAGTTGAAGATATTTTGAGACTTTCGTCTGTTTTAGTTAAATCGATCCTAAGATTTTTCTGATTCTTATCCGGTCAAAGTTAATCCAAGACCTTCTCTGGTTCTGTCAAATGAACACTAAGATCTCCCTTATTCTTATTCCAGTTAAAGATATTCCGATACTTTTGTCTGGTTTAGTTAAATCGATCCTAAGATTTTTCTGATTCTTATCCAGTCAAAGTTAATCTAAGAGCTTCTCTGGTTCAGTCAGATCGATACTAAGATCTCTCTAATTCTTATTCCATTTAAAGATATCCCAAGACTTTTGTCTGGTTCAGTTAAATTGATCTTAAGATATTTTTTATTCTTATCCAGTCAAAGTTAATCCAAGACCTTCTCTGATTCAGTCAGATAAATGCTAAGATCTCCCTGATTCTTATTTTAGTTAAAGATATTGTGATCGGTGGTTCTGGAACTGACTGTTTAACGCTGGTTCGCGAAATGTCGCGGAAGCAAGAGTCGCCACCGTATTTTATTTTCCCCAACATGGAAAGGACAAAAGCACAACAAAATACCTTATGAGATAGTTTCTCGGTTCGAGAGGTAGATTTATAGAAAGGGAAGGTGTTAACACCCTTTCTATCCATGGTTATCCATGGGCTCTTAGATACTTGCTCATTGTGTTTTCAAAAGTGTTTGCTTTTCAAGTGTGAGTGGGTTTGAAAAAGTTTTGTTTAAAGATTTCAGATCGACTCTTGTATCAGTCCTCAAGAGTGTTTGAAAAGTTGTTTTGAAAGCTTTTGAAAGTGTAGGTGTGAAAAGAAGTTTTGAATTAGAGCAAGTATCTATGAGTCATCTACCTACCCTAAGGAATTAGGCTGTGTAAATGTCCTTAAGGTAGTGCCATCCCACCATTGAGAGGTAGGTAGCACCACCGTTGGAGGTGTTCGGGTCAATTCGTTTTTAGGGACAATGTGGTCACCAGAGCAATAGTAGGACACCTTAGAAGCTACCCTTATGCCATGTTCATGGACATAAGGACTTACTAAAACGTCCTATACTCGACGACCATGTTTCGAGGGGCAAGGCAACAGTGAGGCGTACCCTAAGAGTGGTGTGTGAATTGTGTGTCATTTTCAATTATATTTTATCTTGATCATGCATTGGGTGAGCTACGCTTTGATTTTATTTGGGCCATTCATTCTTTCATGTGATTAACAGTTAAAAGGTGCGGAAATTAAAGTGCGGAAAAATAAAGTCCTACGCTATTACAAGGCGCGGGTCTATACATCGCCAAATTAACAAAGACCCGTTTTTTAATAAAATGCAGAAGGTAAATAAATCTCCTAATTACTATTACAAGGCTTTGGGGCAATTACATAAGATTTAAAAGAAACATAAGAATACGCGTGCGCAAAGAAATTGGAATCGAGTGTTCGAGGGTGTTGGACCCTTTAAAGAAATTAAATTGGAATTGAAAGTTAATTAATTATTTAATGAGAAAAGAAATTGTTTTTTTATGTTTTTTCATATTTAATGGAATAAAGAAAAATTAAAATTAAAAGAGAAACCTAATTCTAAATATTTTTAATTATTAAAGAAAGAGATTAAATTTTTAACCTAATTTACCCTAATTAATTAATTACATATTTATTTACAAAATTAGCTAATAATTGATAATAATAATAATAATAAGAAAAAGTTATTTATTAAGAAAAGAGAATAAAAATGCTAAACACCTAATTTCTATATTTTTTAGTTATTTAAGAAAAAACATTAAAATTTTAACCTAAATTAACCTAGATTGATTATTAAAAATTTATTTACAAAAAATATTAATGCATTAAATATTAAATAAACATTTTTTTTATTTTCTTGATTTCTGATTTTTTTTGTGTTATGAAAATTAATTTTGTATAATTTAAAGGAAACAATTAATTAAAAAAAAACAAATAAAAGAATAGAAAGAAAAATAAATAAAAGTAGAAAATTGGACAAACCATGGGGGTATCTGACCCCTTTGGAGGTTAATTGCAAGGAATTTGGCCCAATAGAAGTTTGATCCATGCTGACTTTTCAGATTATATGCACGCGCGTTGACTGAGGTACACCATGGACTTTGGTTCCTGGCCGCTGGATGGACGCTCATGGCCACTTGGCAAGCCACGTATGAGAGTATATGATGGACTTCTGGGCGTGTTGTGCACTGGAACGCTTTATGAAAAATTGGAACAAATTATATGGGGGACCTGGGAATCGAACCAGGTCCCAGTGCCTGCATGCCAGCTAAGCTACCAACTGAACCAGCGCGTATGTTTGTTAACTTAATGGACAATGATCAATATAATGGAAAAAGTAAGATTACGCTGAACAAAAAAATAAAAACGCGCTAAATTTGAATCATCCAACCACGTTCATCCACGCTAGCCTTCTTCTTCCTTTTGCACCTGTAAATGATATCAAATAGCGGGGGTTTTAAACCCCCACTAACTGCAATGTATGAAAATAACGATTAGCACATAAGCAAACATAAAAAAGGCGCGATGGGTGGTTTTGCTTCGTCTGGATGTCCTGAATCCAATGGTATAGGTTTCATGGCCTGATTTTTCCATATATGCAAAACCCCAAATTGAAGCTTCTGAAACCCTAACCTACGTTCATGGCAACTTCTCATACAGGCAATATTAATTCAATTAAAGGACACCAATAGCTTCAGAAAGTTCATGTTAGTGTAAATCAACCATTAAAAGACATTAATAAGGCATGAAAATGCAAACACGAATATGCAAAATTTTATGAACAGGGCAACGTGGTTCTACCAATTCTTGAGGCCAGGGGCTGTGTTCTTGATTGCAATCCCTTCCTGGATGTCTTAGCAAGCTTTTGGAATCGCTTTTAGGCTTTGAAACGAGCTCTATGTATGAAAACAGTTTCTCACTTTTTGTCAAAAAAATGCAAGTTTGTTCTTTAGGTTTCTGCGCAGCTTGTGTGTCCAGGGCATTAGGTTTCACTTATGCTTATGTATGTGAATGAATTAGGTCAAAAAGCCAGCCCAAAAATCCATCCATTCAAGATTTTGAGATTTGATTTTCCATGATCTTTTTTTCAATCTTTTTCATGCCAATTATTCCAAATCATGGGAGATTCTTTCCTTTTTGAATGGTACACGAATATTTGATCCATAAAGAATGAATTGGCTGCACAAAAAGATTTGAAACACATGATTTAGTATTTTTCTCATATTTAATTTTAATTAAATGAATTAACAGGATTAAAAATTCAATTAATTAATTAAAAATAAGAAAATAACTCCCTTTTATCTTAATGGGTCGTGCATAGCTTTTGGATAATGATTCATGGAAGAAATTGAGGCCCATTAGCATTTTTGAGGCATTTGAAGCAAAGTTGACTTTTCAAAATTCCCAAAAATTTCCCAACTTCCACAAGGTATATCTTGCTCAATTTTTAAGCTTTGATCATGTTCTTGGTCATTTTGGAAAGGTCTTGAAGTCCTCTAACCAATGTCTTTGGTCCAATGTCATTTTGATTTACCAATCTCAAGTTATGGCCTTTGACTTAAAGTGTCTTTTTGTTGACTTTTGAAAATGACCTATAATGTTGAGATTGATAACTTTTTGTGAGAGCATTTATTGGACTTGAAGTGTGAAGATGAGTTGTAGGAAATGTTATTCTCTTCAAAATGAGCTTTGGATGGAATTTTTCTGATAAACCACGTGGAAGTTATGCCCTGGTCAATTTGCAGTTGACTTTTTCAGCTGTCCAAAAATAGAAACTTTTGCATCTTGAGACTTTTTTAAGCCATGCTTGTGAAATCATGATCAAGAATTGATCAAATGATGTTTGTGGCTTCAAAATAAGATGTTGACCAAATATTTGGACTTTTGACTGTCAAATAACCATTTTGCCCCTACAGTTGACTGTGAAGCATTTAGGGTTTTTGACTGTGCAATTTGATGCTGTGAGTCTTGAAACTTGGCATATGGATGCTTGACAATGTATGTAGGCATGTGGGACTTGTTTGGACCCTTGGAAACTTCAATTTCTTTGCCAGAACCAAAACCCTAATTTTTGACTGTTAGGAGGCAATTGGACTGTGCAACCCTTGAGAGATTTTGAACCTTGATCTTGGCAAATCTTAAAGAATATGGGAGGGCAAATTTTGGGGTACAACAGTTGCCCCTGTTCAATCTTCTTAGACCTGAGGATGTAGATTGGCTGGCGTGCCTTTCGTGATCCGAAGGTGGAAGATGATTGAACACTAGAGTGCCCAGAAATTTGCGCTCACATGTTAGCAGTGTGATGATGGGAATGGGCTTATAGATGCCATTTGGAGACTGATGGATAGGAGAGATGGGCTTATAGATGCCATCGGGAGGTTGTCTATCGCGTAAGAGATTCCTTAGCGAGAACTTGCGTACCTGAGAAAGAAAATGATTACCTGGCCTATTACAGGAGTTGGTCTTCAAACTCTTTGTGTAGATGCGCCCTGGCTGGATACAGGAATCAGATCTTTAAACTCTTCAGACGTGCCCTGGCGAGATACAGGAATCGGGTCTGGTAATGCTAGTCGTCAACAGATACACCCTGGCAAGATACAAGAATCGGATCCTCAAACTCTTCAGACGCACCCTGGCAAGATACGGGAATCGGGTCTGGTAATGTTAGTCTTCAACAGATACACCCTGGCAAGATACAGGAATCAGATCCTCAAACTCTTCAGACGCACCCTGGCAAGATACAGGAATCGGGTCTGGTAATGCTAGTCGTCAACAGATACACCCTGGCAAGATACAGGAATCGGATCCTCAAACTCTTCAGACGCACCCTGGCAAGATACAGGAATCGGGTCTGGTAATTCTAGTCGTCAACAGATACACCCTGGCAAGATACAGGAATCGGATCCTCAAACTCTTCAGACGCACCCTGGCAAGATACAGGAATCGGGTATGGTAATGCTAGTCGTCAACAGATACACCCTGGCAAGATACAGGAATCGGATCCTTGAACTCTTCAGACGCACCCTGGCAAGATACAGGAATCGGGTCTGGTAATGCTAGTCGTCAACAGATACACCCTGGCAAGATACAGGAATCGGATCCTCAAACTCTTCAGACGCACCCTGGCAAGATACAGGAATCGGGTCTGGAATCGATCGTCAACAGATACACCCTGGCGAGATACAGGAATCGGATCTTTAGTTGCGACCGTTGATGGTAATCATCTTGGTATTAACCTTTGTACTGAAAAGACAAAACGTTAGTTGTATGCGATGTCATGATGTATGACATGCGTGATGAGATTATATGTTTATGATGCGTATATGCATGCTATAATGTATGGAAATGCGATGTTTATGAATGTATGTTTTCGTCTTAGGAAAATAAATCCTTGATGGACGCCGGGAAGTTAAATCCTGGGCTGATGTAGAGCTTTTATTTCCACTGGGGAGTGATGGTTGCAAGAATACCGGTAGGAGAAGATGACTCCGTTGGGGAATAAACTTGGTGAATAGAATACTCTGCGGGGGAAAGTTATTCTAGCAATCTTGCTGGGGAACAATACTCTGTGGGAAGAGAGGTACTCTGTTGAGATGTTGATGATAACTTCGCTGGGGATACCGTTGTTATGTTGGAATTGTTAATAGACTCCGTTGGGGATAAGAAGACTTTGCCGAGGACGATCTTTCCGTGGTTTTTGGCTGAGGATAACCCAGTTATATCCTGGTAGGGAAATAACCTTTGAATAAAGTCGGGAGACGCGTTCATGTTCTGCAGGGGGGGAGCTTCCAGAATCTACTGGGGATAAGCTTCCTGCTGGGGAGATGATTCAGCTTTCCTGGGGAATTCTTCAGACTGGACTCTCCTGGGGAAATTTTGAGATATGCTGGGGAAGTGGCTCCGCTGAATGTCTGGTATACCGCCAGGGAACAATCTTAGATCAAGACTGTCGGGGATGCTTGTTAAGAATGTTTGTATATTGAGCTGAGGAATGTTGAGATCTACTGGGGATGCCCAACTTCCTTAAGGCTGATGGTATAACTTTGCTTGGGGAGAGTGTATTGACTTGCTGACTCACTCTCTGGGGAATTAAGATATACTGGTTATGTTCTTCAGCTGAACCTACCTTGATACCTTGGTGGACAGAGCAATTAGATCGCTTAGACAACTCATTATTGCCCCTGTTTCTAATGTTACCTGTAATTAATCCTTTGTTTCGTATGCAAATACTTATGAGTTAGCAATTATTGTCAAATGCATATATCACAAATTGAACCTTGGACGTTCTTCGCAAAACAAAATAGAAAAAGGAAAAACAATTGGCGATTGTCTGAAAAGTGAATTTATATTGATTTTGAATTTGCCTGTAAATAGGCGTTTTATGTACAAGAGGCTGACGTCCTAGTAAGAGAACGCCGCCGAACAAAAAGAGTTTATACAAATTTGTACAAAGGAAGACAAAACAGCTGTGTGAAAAGAATAATCCCACTGAGTTCCAACTCTGCTATCGCCCTTATATCTTCGAGCGTCTCATCACTTTGCTGCTCAGTTGACGATGAAGCTGATTGATCGATGCCGTTTGAACTTGATGGCTGATACCGGATTCTGGATGCAAGGTGATCCAATGAGACATAGTATTACGCTTTATCCCTAACTTTTGCCTGGACCGCCCTTTCGGGTTTTCAGTCCACCGGGATACCCATTTTTGCCCAAGCCGCCTTTTCAGGTTTTCGACTTGCCGGGTGTACAAATTTTTTCATTTCATCCCTCATTTTGCCCGAACCCTTTTGGTTCGCCGGGAAGCCCTAATTTTTGCCTAGGTATGTCAACCTAGCGGGTCTTTTGTCATGCGTAGTATCTTTTTACTATGTCTGCATTGGCAGGGTGAGGAAGGTCGTCACCATCCATGGTATTCAGAATCATGGCTCCTCCTGAGAACACATGTTTAACCACAAATGGCCCTTTGTATGTGGGGGTCCATTTGCCCCTGGGATCACTCTGAGGAAGGATGATACGTTTGATTACCAGGTCCCCAACTTGATACTCTTGTGGTCTAACTTTCTTATTAAATGCCCTGATCATCCGTTTTTGATACGTCTGACCATGACAAATAGCAGCAAGTATCTTTTCGTCGATTAGATTTAACTGATCAAGTCGTGTCTGGATCCAATCATCTTCGCTCAGATCTGCATCCTTCATTATCCGGAGAGAGGGTATTTGCACTTCAATCGGTAAAACTGCCTCCATGCCGTAGACCAAGGAGAAAGGAGTTGCCCCGGTTGACGTCCTTGCTGAGGTACGGTACCCATGAAGAGAGAACGGTAATATCTCGTGCCAATCTTTGTAGGTCACTGTCATCTTCTGTACGATCTTCTTGATATTCTTATTCGCTGCTTCTACAGCCCCATTCATCTTCGGCCGGTAAGGAGAAGAGTTGTGGTGCTGTATCTTGAACTGCTCGCAGAGCTCAGTGATCATTTTCTTATTGAGATTGGTACCGTTGTCTGTAATGATCCTTTCTGGGACGCCGTATCGACAGATCAGGTTGTGCCAAATGAACCGTGCCACGACATTCTTGGTTATAGTGGCGTAAGAAGCTGCTTCAACCCACTTTGTAAAGTAATCAATCGCCACTAGGATGAAGCGATGCCCGTTGGATGCCATAGGTTTAATCTCGCTGATCATATCTATGCCCCACATTGCAAAAGGCCAAGGTGCAGTCAGGACATTCAGAGGGACTGGAGGAACGTGCACCTTATCTGCGTAAATCTGGCATTTATGACATGTCCGAGAATGTTGGTAACAGTCAGCTTCCATAGTGGACCAGAAATATCCTGCCCGAAGGATCTTCTTAGCCATGGTGTGTCCACTGGAATGTGTCCCGAAGGTACCTTCATGTAGCTCTGCCATGATCCATTTTGCTTCAGTTTTATCCACACAACGCAATAAGGTCGAATCATGGTTTCGCTTGTACAGAATGCCATTGCTGAGGAAGAACTTTGCTGCGAACCTTCTCAGAAACTTCTTGTCATTGACAGACGCACCTTCAGGGTACTCCTGAGCTTCCAAGTATCTCTTCACCTCATGGTACCAAGGTTTTTCAGTCACTACCTCAGCCTCAAGATCACAACAGTATGCCGGTTCGTCCAGTTTCCAGATAATGACCCGGGGAGCCTCATTGTCCCATTTGACTTTGAACATGGAAGACAATGTAGCTAACGCGTCCGCCAGCTGATTCTCCTCTCTTGGGAAATGTTCAAAAGTTATTTCTGTGAAGTGGGGGATCAATGTCGACACACACTCTTTGTAAGGAATAAGATTCAGATGTTTCGTATCCCACTCGCCTTTGATCTGATTGATCACGAGAGCGGAATCTCCGAAGACACTCAGAAACTTGATCCTTAAGTCGATCGCAGCTTGAAGACCCATGATGCATGCCTCATACTCCGCCATGTTGTTGGTGCAGTTGAAACATAGTCGGGCAGTGAATGGAGTATGAGTGCATTGAGGGGATATGATCACAGCGCCGATGCCGTTACTCAAAGCGTTGGAGGCTCCGTCAAAGTGCATAGACCATCGGGATCCTTCCTCAGGTCCTTCATCCGGTCCAGGTACTTCACAATCAGTCACAATCATGATGTTCTCGTCCGGAAACTCGAAGCTCATTGACTGATAGTCGTCTACTGCCTGGTGTGCCAAGTGGTCTTCCAATATACTTCCTTTGATGGCTTTCTGAGTCGTGTACTGGATGTCGTATTCTGTCAAGATCATTTGCCATCTTGCTATCCTCCTAGACAGAGCAGGTTTTTCAAATATGTACTTTATTGGATCCATCTTTGAGATCAACAAGGTAGTGTGAGTCAGCATATACTGTCTCAGCCGGCGAGCAGCCCATACCAAAGCGCAGCAAGTTTTCTCGAGCAGTGAGTATCGGGTCTCACAGTCGGTAAACTTTTTGCTAAGGTAATAAATGGCATGCTCTTTTCGGCCAGACTCGTCATGCTGCCCCAACACACACCCCATTGAGTTGTCGAGTACTGTCAGGTATAGTATCAGAGGTCTCCCTTCAACCGGTGGCACAAGGATGGGTGGCTCTTGGAGATACTCTTTGATTCTGTCAAAAGCGGTCTGACATTCATCATTCCAACGTACTACCTGATCTTTCTTCAGCAGCTTGAAGATTGGTTCAGAGGTAGCGGTTAGGTGCGAGATGAATCGAGAAATGTAATTCAGACGCCCTAGAAAGCCTCTGACTTCTTTCTCTGTCTTGGGAACTGGCATCTCTTGAATGGCTTTAACCTTGGCAGGGTCCACTTGAATGCCCTTGTCACTTACGACGAAGCCTAGCAACTTTCCAGATCTAACCCCGAATGTGCACTTGTTCGGGTTCAACCTCAGCTTGTACAATTTCAAACGGTCAAACAGTTTTTGCAGATGGTCAAGGTGTTCCTCCTCAGTTTGGGACCTTGCAATCATGTCGTCGACATACACTTCTATCTCACGATGGATCGTGTCATGAAATAAAGCAACCATGGCACGTTGGTAGGTTGCCCCAGCATTTTTCAACCCGAATGGCATGACCTTGTAGCAGAAGGTGCCCCACTGAGTAACAAAGGTAGTCTTTTCCATGTCTTCAGGAGCCATCTTGATCTGATTATAACCTGAAAAGCCATCCATGAAGGAGAACACCTTGTGCTGAGCAGTATTGTCAACCAGAACGTCAATGTGAGGTAGGGGAAGTCATCCTTGGGGCTGGCCCTGTTCAGATCCCTGTAGTCAACACACATTCTGACCTTACCATCCTTCTTCGGCACCGGCACCACGTTGGCAACCCACTGAGGGTAAGAAGTCACTGCAAGAAACCCGACATCGAATTGCTTCATAACCTCAGCTTTGATCTTCTCAGACATCTCTGGACGCATACGGCGGACCTTTTGCTTAACCGGAGGGAAGTCTTCCTTAGTAGGCAAATGATGGACCACAATGTCAGTATCCAACCCAGGCATGTCTTTGTAGGACCTGGCAAATATTTCCACATAATCATGTAACATCTGAGTCAACCGTTGTTTTACGCTGAGCTCCAGATTGGCACCAATCTTAACCTCCTTTCTGTCTGCCTCAGTACCCAGATTTATCGTTTCCACTGGCTCTTCATGTGGTTGAATTGCCCTCTCTTCCTGGAGTAACAGTCTTGCAAGTTCGCCAGGCACTTCGCAATCATCTTCACCTTCGTCTTCAGCTAAGTTGATCGAATTTTCGAAGTCGTAACTGGCAGTAGTAGAGTCGTTACCAGTGAGATCCGGAGTGGATTGAAACCTGTGTAGGTGAGTGTGTGTAAATATAGCTGTTTTGCAATATAAAGAGAGAAAGAAAGAAAAGGAGCACAAGATTTGAAATGCGAAAAAACGTCCAAGATCTTTATTCATGATATATGGAAATGACAGTTATAAGCCCTCACAAATGAAGCCAACGGTGCCCCGGGTAAGACACCGGGCCATAAAGTTTCAATTCATTGTTTATTACAAATAACAAAAACAAAGGAATTCATTACTGCGTAACAAAAGTAACAGGTGTATGATCTTTTGCGGTCCAATTGTTCAATCCACCGTCAGTCGTCGGGTAGATCTAGCTATCGAACTCCTATTCTTCCACTTCGTCTTCGTCCCCAACAGCATTCACTCCTGGATTGGTGATGAGCACAGGAGGTCTTCCGCTCCTAGCTTTGCGCACAGCCCTCTGAGCCTCTGCAGTAAAACCTAGTCCAAACTTGTCAGTTTTAGGAGTGAAATCAGGGAGCCTGCCCCAGTTAGCACATTCACCTTTCTTGATTACAGCCCGGGCGTCCTTCAAGGAAGCCATCTTCAAAGGAAAGCTCTCTTCAGATACTGCTTCTGCCGCTGCCAATGTTGGAGGTACCTCTTCAAAATGTTGAAAGGGGGTTTCAATAAACTCCCCGTCCATCTCAATATACCGGAAGGAATTCAAATGACTAACCATGTATTCTTCCTCCCCCTGCACAGTGACAATCTTTCCTCTGACAGGGTACTTGAGCTTCTGGTGTAGAGTGGATGTCACTGCCCCAGCTTTGTGAATCCAAGGTCGACCCAGCAAACAAGAATAAGATGGACGAATGTCCATCACATAGAACGTTGAGTCAAATACTTGAGAACCCACACGAATAGGAATGTCTACCTCACCATGAACCATCCTCTTCGATCCGTCAAAGGCTCGAACAATGATGTTGCTAGGTTTCAACTCCAGGCCCTCACAATCCAACCGGTCTAAGGCCTTTTTGGGCAATACATTCAGGGAAGAACCGGTGTCCACCAACACGTGAGCAAGAGTAGTGCCCCTGCATTCTATAGAGACATGAAGGGCATTATTGTGGTTCTTTCCCTTGGCGGTAAGATCAGCATCCGAGAAACCCAAACCATTGTCGGCTGTCAAATTGTCTACGCAATCAGTGAATTGATCTGCAGAGGTCTCTTGTGGCACATGGGCCGTCTTCAGAAATGAAATCAGGGCCTTAGCATGGGCCTCTGAGCACAGCAGCAATGAGAGCATAGAGATCTTGGAGGGGGTATGCCCCAGCTGTTCAACGACATTGAAGTCGCTCTTCTTGATTATCTTAAGAATTTCCTCCATCTCTTGTTGGGAGGCTTCAACATTCACAGACTTTGGTGCCTCCATCCGGGCAGGCTCATCATCAATCCCTTTGCCCCGAGTATTAGATGACTCGGCAGCAGGGGAAGCAACTTGATCAGAAGTGGAAACAGGCGCACTTGCAGGCGTTATTATAAGAGGTCTTCGGATAACTGGTGGATCAATGTCAGGCGAGAAGAGCCTGCCACTGCGGGTAACTTTAGCTGGACCGGTAATATTGCTGATGCTGGTACTGGTGTTGAACTCTTGCTTTATTCCAAGTACATATATATCTGCCCCATAGTGCCATGGGACAGCCTTATCAGATTCATAGGGGAGGGGCCCGGAACAGTAATAACAATGGGTGCAACGGTCATGATTTTAACTGGCTTCCTCGGGGGAGCCTTGATTGGATTGTTGAAAATTGTAACGACGGATACTTCTTCCACAGGAACAAAAGGAACAACGGTCTTCTTGAACAAAATCTCTTTGCTATCCATCAGGCTTTGGATGCCTAACTTCAGCAACGGACAACCAGTAAGGGAAACAGCACACAAAAGGCAACCCTCGCTACAACCCGGAAATAAACCAGCTAGCAACAGATTCCTCTTAACAGTCAATAGAGGGGTAACCACATCACTCACAGAAACGGCATACAAGTCTTCATCAATGGCATTTACTCTAGGCTGGGGCATAGGAGCAGTCACAACATTTGGCCTCTCAGGCGCCTCAAATTGTATCTCCTTTGCATCAATAAGGTCCTGCACCTTATTCCTCAGGGCCCAGCAGTCATCAGTAGAATGCCCCGGGCTATCGGAGTGATAAGCACAGCGGGCATTTGGATTATACTTAGGAGATGCAGTATTCACAACCTTTGGAGCCTCTCTGACGGTCACCAAGTTGGTCGATAGCAGTTGCGGCAGGGTTTGTGACAAGGTCATACTCAGCCGAGTAAATTCTCTTATGGGTCTCTCACCCCTTGGTTGATTAGCTTGCCGAGGAACGGCAGCAGGCTTAGCAATTACCACCGCATTGACAGTTTGGCGGCGCTCTGGTTTATCTTGCCTTCTAGGCCCATACACAACACTGGCCTCCTTTTTAAAAGGTTTCTTCTCAGCGCTTGAAGATGTACCCTTCTGAATCTTTCCTGACTTCATACCAGCCTCTATCCTTTCCCCAGTCAGAATAAGGTCAGTAAACCCTGCAGATGAATTGCCAATAAGATGATTGAAGAACGGCCCGGAGAGGGTCCCCAAGAACATATCTACCAACTCACGGTCAGTTAATAGTGGCTGCACCCTGCCAGCCAGATCCCTCCACTTCTGCGCATACTCTTTAAAACCTTCGCCTGATCCCTCCACTTCTGCGCATACTCTTTAAAACCTTCGCCTGATCCTAGCGACATACCCTGGAGTTGGGTACGTGTAGGAGCAAGGTCGGCATTATATTGATACTGCTTGTAAAAAGCAGTATCCAACTCCTCCCAGTTACGAACCTTGGTTCCATCCAACTGATAGAACCATTCGAGATGAGTCCCTGAAAGACTCTCCTGGAAGAAGTGGATCCACAAGTTCTTATCCACTGTATACGGATGAATTTTCCGCACATAAGATCTGAGGTGTAACTTAGGTCAGGACGCCCCGTCATACTTGGTGAAAGATGGTGCTTTAAACTTGTGCGGGATGATCACACCAGAAGATAAACCCAAGTCTCCGAAATCTAAACCAGGCACTTGTTTAATTTCCATGGCGTTCAGACGGTCTTCCAACTGCTTGTATCTGTCTTCAACCGGAGGATACTGTTCCTCATTAAAATCAGTCTCATTGTCAGAGACCACCAGACTTGGAGCCCTTCCCCCCTGGGGACTGTCTTTGCCTACAGAAGAACCAGCTTCCTCATTCTGCAGTGTGTTACCAAATCTCCGGCCCGTGTTGAATAGAACAGTTCTCTTCTTCTTCTCCTCCTTCTTCAAGAGCAAAGCCTTCAGCTCTTCTTGACCTTGAGCCAAACCCATGATCAGCTCCTGAAATTGTGCGTTCTGCGCCTGAAGGGCCTTGATAGACAGCTCGGTAGATGATTCAGGGTTCATGATGCTGAAATAAACAGCAAAGAACAGTAAGCAACCCGAAAAGAAGAATACTTGCTATGCACATGATGAATGATATGTGTTTATGCAATGCATTCAAGGGTTCGAAATTTCAACTTTGTTGTAGACAAAAAGGAACACACGTTATCATTAAGGAAATAATTGTTTGGTACATCAAAGCCTCATGGGCACACATTAAAAAGCAAATCAATCCCAAAGACACTACGCATCCTCTTCGGAGCAATGTAGGTGTTGAGATTCCTTTCCTCGTGCAGTAGGCGGGTGAGCTCCAAGACCTTCTTTTCACTAGCATGTAGACTGGTCTCAAGAGAATTCCGTTCTTCCTTAAGCTGGATCCAGCTCTTCTGCATTTCTTCCCAGGACGTGGGCACGTCAGGATGTTGAATGGTGTAGGACACCTCTCCTTCCAATACTGGCTCTTTGATCACAGGGAGAACATGAGGATATGGCATCACTAACTTCTGGGAGCGGGCTCGTACCCACTTGAGATAAGGCTCCAACGGGATGGAATTCCTGTGCCCCAGTGTCTTGCTATCTATCCTATTTGGCATCCTCCAAGCTCTGCTAAATCTCTGGCGAAGTCCTTGCGCATCATTGTCGAAGTCAAAAACTATGTCAGGAATTAACATGTCATGGGGGCCGTCCCTCCGAGCATAACCGAACTGTCTCCAAGCCAAGCATGGGTTGTAAGTAATACCTCCTCTGATTCCAAGTAAGGGAACATTAGGGTACTCCCCGCAACGATCAATGATAGTGACATCCTCTCTGGACCGAGAGCACCAATGTATATCAGCATGTGTAAGAGTCATCAATCGTTGTGACCATCTAAAACCCCGCTCGTTCTTCAAAACTGATTGTGGAAGGTGCGAAATAAACCACCTTCCCAGGAGAGGAGTGCAGCACATAAGAACACCTCTTTTCTCATGGTTCTAGTGTAACATGAGTGAAGGATGTCCCTAAGTAACGTAGGTATAGGATTCCTAGACATGAAGATCTGGACGACACTGATATCTATAAGCTGATCGGGATTCGGGAACAAAACCAAACCATAGACAAGGAGGGCCACAACCTCTTCAAAAGCTTGTAGGTCAAGGGAATTCCAACATTCTTGGGCCTTCTCAAACAGAAACCTGGCTAAGAACCCTTTGATACCACTTCTAACTTCCCAATGTCCCTTGAGGTCAGATGATTGTAGGTGTAGTGCTTTAGCAATCTCTTCAAGTTTGGGTTCCTTTTCCGTACCGTTGTAGGGTAGTTGATCAAGGATAGGGATCTTCAGAAGCCGGGAGAACTCTTCTAATGTAGGCACCAGTTGGTAATCCAGGAAAGTGAAACAGTGGTGCAGAGGGTCAAAGAACTGGAACTGGACCTTTATCATATCTTCCTCAATGTTGGTGTTGACCAAGCTGATGAGTCTTCCATGTCTTTCACTGAATGAAGAGCTCTCGGGAATCCTGGATATAAGCTCCTTAAGCTGAGGAGGGATCTTTACAAGGCTGATCTGAATTGTCTTTATGCGAACAATTTCCATGTCCTACAAAATAAGAACAAAGATGAAGATTCGAACCCCTGAAACGGTTAGCCAATGCATATGATGCTGTATGATGTTATGATGTTATGATTAAAACACACCATAAATATTCACAAGAAGCAAACATGGTAAGGCACACAAGTCACACCAGACAAGCCCTTAGAGTTTAGGCCATCATGGGGTCTGGGTATTACCCTCTTGAAGTTGGTGGGCTCAACCTGTCCTATCAGAAGTAACCGGGTTCTAAGGGTCCCAATATCACTGGATTGCTTTCATTGTTCATCGTTTCGATTTAGCCACTGAACTGGCAACCGAAATATTCCAGGAAAGCAACCCTCAATTGAGTGTAGTATCGAGTATCAACCAACCTCGGACTGCACCAAAGTCAGTTATCTCACTACCCTAAAGAGGCCAAGATGGTTCAATTAAGGTTTCTAAGGTCAGTTGATGCTTCACGACACCATGCGGAGGCCCCGTACTCTCCTTGACTGAACTCAAGGGTTACCGATACACACCAAAGTGCCACATCAACGTAGCAGACTGTTTCAACCATGTTGGTATACCCCGTACAGTTCCCTCACAACCTTGTTGCTACTTTCTAAGAAGGTATCCCCAGATCCGGGTTAGGATCTATAGAACTCCCAAGACAAACCCAATAATATTAAAGCGAGCAGGCACAACAATTGAAAACACAAGTGATCTTAGTCCTAAGGTACACCTCACTTAAAAATAATGTCCCCAGCAGAGTCGCCAGTTCTGTGATCGGTGGATCTAGAACTGACTGTTTAACGCTGGTTCGCGAAATGTCGCGGAAGCAAGAGTCGCCACCGTCTTTTATTTTCTCCAACATGGAAAGGACAAAAGCACAGCAAAATTCCTTATGAGATAGTTTCTCAGTTCGGGAGGTAGATTTATAGAAAGGGAATGTGTTAGCACCCTTTCTATCCATGGTTATCCATGGGCTCTTAGATACTTGCTCATTGTGTTTTCAAAAGTGTTTGCTTTTCAAGTGTAAGTGGGTTTGAAAAAGTTTCGTTTAAAGATTTCAGATCGACTCTTGTATCAGTCCTCAAGAGTGTTTGAAAAGTTGTTTTGAAAGCTTTTGAAAGTGTCGGTGTGAAAAGAAGTTTTGATTTGTTTTGAATTAGAGCAAGTATCTATGAATCATCTACCTACCCTAAGGAATTAGGCTGTGTAAATGTCCTTAAGGTAGTGCCATCCCTCCATTGAGAGGTAGGTAGCACCACCGTTGGAGGTGTTCGGGTCAATTCGTTTTTAGGGACAGTGTGGTCACCAGAGCAATAGTAGGACACCTTAGAAGCTACCCTTATGCCATGTTCATGGACATAAGGACTTACTAAAACGTCCTATACTCGACGACCACGTTTCGAGGGGCAAGGCAACAGTGAGGCGTACCCTAAGAGTGGTGTGTGAATTGTGTGTCATTTTCAATTATATTTTATCTTGATCATGCATTGGGTGAGCTACGCTTTGATTTTATTTGGGCCATTCATTCTTTCATGTGATTAACAGTTAAAAGGTGCGGAAATTAAAGTGCGGAAAAATAAAGTCCTACGCTATTACAAGGCGCGGGTCTATACATCGCCAAATTAACAAAGACCCGTTTTTTAATAAAATGCAGAAGGTAAATAAATCTCCTAATTACTATTACAAGGCTTTGGGGCAATTACATAAGATTTAAAAGAAACATAAGAATACGCGTGCGCAAAGAAATTGGAATCGAGTGTTCGAGGGTGTTGGACCCTTTAAAGAAATTAAATTGGAATTGAAAGTTAATTAATTATTTAATGAGAAAAGAAATTGTTTTTTTATGTTTTTTCGTATTTAATGGAATAAAGAAAAATTAAAATTAAAAGAGAAACCTAATTCTAAATATTTTTAATTATTAAAGAAAGAGATTAAATTTTTAACCTAATTTACCCTAATTAATTAATTACATATTTATTTACAAAATTAGCTAATAATTGATAATAATAATAATAATAATAATAAGAAAAAGTTATTTATTAAGAAAAGAGAATAAAAATGCTAAACACCTAATTTCTATATTTTTTAGTTATTTAAGAAAAAACATTAAAATTTTAACCTAAATTAACCTAGATTGATTATTAAAAATTTATTTACAAAAAATATTAATGCATTAAATATTAAATAAACATTTTTTTTATTTTCTTGATTTCTGATTTTTTTTGTGTTATGAAAATTAATTTTGTATAATTTAAAGGAAACAATTAATTAAAAAAAAACAAATAAAAGAATAGAAAGAAAAATAAATAAAAGTAGAAAATTGGACAAACCATGGGGGTATCTGACCCCTTTGGAGGTTAATTGCAAGGAATTTGGCCCAATAGAAGTTTGATCCATGCTGACTTTTCAGATTATATGCACGCGCGTTGACTGAGGTACACCATGGACTTTGGTTCCTGGCCGCTGGATGGACGCTCATGGCCACTTGGCAAGCCACGTATGAGAGTATATGATGGACTTTTGGGCGTGTTGTGCACTGGAACGCTTTATGAAAAATTGGAACAAATTATATGGGGGACCTGGGAATCGAACCCAGGTCCCAGTGCCTGCATGCCAGCTAAGCTACCAACTGAACCAGCGCGTATGTTTGTTAACTTAATGGACAATGATCAATATAATGGAAAAAGTAAGATTACGCTGAACAAAAAAATAAAAACGCGCTAAATTTGAATCATCCAACCACGTTCATCCACGCTAGCCTTCTTCTTCCTTTTGCACCTGTAAATGATATCAAATAGCGGGGGTTTTAAACCCCCACTAACTGCAATGTATGAAAATAACGATTAGCACATAAGCAAACATAAAAAAGGCGCGATGGGTGGTTTTGCTTCGTCTGGATGTCCTGAATCCAATGGTATAGGTTTCATGGCCTGATTTTTCCATATATGCAAAACCCCAAATTGAAGCTTCTGAAACCCTAACCTACGTTCATGGCAACTTCTCATACAGGCAATATTAATTCAATTAAAGGACACCAATAGCTTCAGAAAGTTCATGTTAGTGTAAATCAACCATTAAAAGACATTAATAAGGCATGAAAATGCAAACACGAATATGCAAAATTTTATGAACAGGGCAACGTGGTTCTACCAATTCTTGAGTCAGGGGCTGTGTTCTTGATTGCAATCCCTTCCTGGATGTCTTAGCAAGCTTTTGGAATCGCTTTTAGGCTTTGAAATGAGCTCTATGTATGAAAACAGTTTCTCACTTTTTATCAAAAAATGCAAGTTTGTTCTTTAGGTTTCTGCGCAGCTTGTGTGTCCAGGGCATTAGGTTTCACTTATGCTTATGTATGTGAATGAATTAGGTCAAAAAGCCAGCCCAAAAATCCATCCATTCATGATTTTGAGATTTGATTTTCCATGATCTTTTTTTCAATCTTTTTCATGCCAATTATGCCAAATCATGGGAGATTCTTTCCTTTTTGAATGGTACACGAATATTTGATCCATAAAGAATGAATTGGCTGCACAAAAAGATTTGAAACACATGATTTAGTATTTTTCTCATATTTAATTTTAATTAAATGAATTAATAGGATTAAAAATTCAATTAATTAATTAAAAATAAGAAAATAACTCCCTTTTAGCTTAATGGGTCGTGCATAGCTTTTGGATAATGACTCATGGAAGAAATTGAGGCCCATTAGCATTTTTGAGGCATTTGAAGCAAAGTTGACTTTTCAAAATTCCCAAAAATTTCCCAACTTCCACAAGGCATATCTTGCTCAATTTTTAAGATTTGATCATGTTCTTAGTCATTTTGGAAAGGTCTTGAAGTCCTATAATCAATGTATTTTGTCCCATGTCATTTTGATTTACCAATCTCAAGTTATGGCCTTTGACTTAAAGTGTCTTTTTGTTGACTTTTGAAAATGACCTATAATGTTGAGATTGATAACTTTTTGTGAGAGCATTTCTTGGACTTGAAGTGTGAAGATGAGTTCTAGGAAATGTTATTCTATTCAAAATGAGCTTTGGATGGAATTTTTCTGATAAACCATGTGGAAGTTATGCCCTGGTCAATTTGCAGTTGACTTTTTCAACTGTCCAAAAATAGAAACTTTTGCATCTTGAGACTTTTTTAAGCCATGCTTGTGAAATCATGATCAAGAATTGATCAAATGATGTTTGTGGCTTCAAGATAAGATGTTGACCAAAAATTTGGACTTTTGACTGTCAAATGACCATTTTGCCCCTGCAGTTGACTGTGAAGCATTTAGGGTTTTTGACTGTGCAATTTGATGCTGTGAGTCTTGAAACTTGGCATATGGATGCTTGACAATGTATGTAGGCATGTGGGACTTGTTTGGAACCTTGGAAACTTCAATTTCTTTGCCAGAACCAAAACCCTAATTTTTGACTGTTAGGAGGCAATTGGACTGTGCAACCCTTGAGAGATTTTGAACCTTGATCTTGGCAAATTTTGAAGAATATGGGAGGGCAAATTTTGTGGTACAACAGATATTCAGAGGCTTTTGTCTGGTTCAGTTAAATCGATCCTAAGTATTTTTTTATTCTTATCCAGTCAAAGTTAATACAAGACCTTCTCTGGTTCAGTCAGATCAACAATAAGATCTCCCTGATTCTTATTCCAGTTGAAGATATTTCGAGGCTTTTGTCTGGTTCAGTTTAATCAATCCTAAGATTTTTATGATTCTTATCCAGTCAAAGTTAATCCAAGACCTTCTCTGGTTCAGTAAAATCAACACTAAGATCTCCCATTTTCTTATTCCAGTTAGAGATATTCCGAGGCTTTTGTCTGGTTCAGTTAAATTGATCCTAAGATTTTTTTGATTCTTATCCAGTCAAAGTTAATCCAAGACCTTCTCTAGTTCAGTCAGATCAACACTAAGATCTCCAAGATTCTTATTTTAGTTTAAGATATTCAGAAGCTTTTGTCTGGTTCAGTTAAATAGATCTTAAGATTTTTCTGCTTCTTAACCAGTCAAACTTAATCCAAGACATTCTCTGGTTCAGTTAGATCAACACTAAGATCTCCCTGATTCTTATTCCAATTGAAGATATTTCGAGGCTTTTGTCTGGTTTAGTTAAATTGATCCTAAGATTTTTCTGATTCTTATCTGTTCAAAGTTAATCCAAGACCTTTTGTGGTTCAGTCAGATCAACACTAAGATCTCCCTGATTCTTATTCTAGTTGAAGATATTCTGAGGCTTTTGTCTGGTTCAGTTAAATCGATCCTAAGATTTTTCTAATTCTTATCCAGTCAAAGTTAATCCAAGACCTTCTCTAGTTTAGTCAGATCAACACTAAGATCTATCTGATTCATATTCCAGTTGGAGATATTCTGAGGCTTTTGTCTGGTTTAGTTAAATCGATCCTAGGATTTTTCTGATCTTATCCAGTCAAAGTTAATCCAAGACCTTCTCTGGTTCAGTCAGATCAACACTAAGATCTCCATGATTCTTATTCCAATTGGAGATATTCCGAGGCTTTTGCCTTGTTAAGTTAAATCGATCCTAGGATTTTTCATATTCTTATCCAGTCAAAGTTAATCCAAGACCTTCTCTGGTTCAGTCAGATCAACACTAAGATCTATCTGATTCATATTCCAGTTGGAGATATTCTGAGGCTTTTGTCTGGTTTAGTTAAATCGATCCTAGGATTTTTCTGATCTTATCCATTTAAAGTTAATCCAAGACCTTCTCTGGTTCAGTCAGATCAACACTAAGATCTACATGATTCTTATTCTAGTTGGAGATATTCCGAGGCTTTTGCCTGGTTCAGTTAAATCGATCCTAGGATTTTTCTGATTCTTATCCAGTCAAAGATAATCCAAGACCTTCTCTGGTTCAGTCAGATCAACACTAAGATCTCCCTGATTCTTATTCCAGTTGAAGATATTCCGAGACATTTGTCTGTTTCAGTTAAATCGATCCTAAGATTTTTCTGATTCTTATCCGGTCAAAGTTAATCCAAGACCTTCTCTGGTTCAGTCAGATGAACACTAAGATCTCCCTTATTCTTATTCCAGTTAAAGATATTCCGAGGCTTTTGTCTGGTTCAGTTAAATCGATCCTAAGATTTTTTGATTCTTATCCAGTCCAACTTAATCCAAGACATTCTCTGGTTTAGTCAGATCAACACTAAGACCTCCCTGATTCTTATTCCAGTTGAAGATATTTTGAGGCTTTTGTCTGGTTCAGTTAAATTGATCCTAAGATTTTTCTAATTCTTATCCGGTCAAAGTTAATCCAAGACATTCTCTGGTTCAGTCAGATCGACACTAAGATCTCTCTGATTCTTATTCCAGTTGAAGATATCCCAAGGCTTTTGTCTGGTTCAGTTAAATCGATCTTAAGATTTTTCTGATTCTTATTCAGTCAAAGTTAATCAAATACCTTCTATGGTTCAGTCATATCAACACTAAGATCTCCCTGATTCTTATTCCAGTTAAAGATATTCCGAGGCTTTTGTCTGGTTTAGTTAAATTGATCCTAATATTTTTTTTATTCTTATCCAGTCAAAGTTAATCCAAGACCTTCTCTGGTTCAATTAGATCAACATTAAGATTTCCCTGATTCTTATTCCAGTTAAAGATATTCTGAGCCTTTTGTCTGGTTCAGTTAAATCGATCTTAAGATTTTTCTTATTCTTATCCGGTCAAAGTTAATCCAAGACCTTCTCTAGTTAAGTCAGATCGACACTAAGATCTCTCTAATTCTTATTCCAGTTGAAGATATCCCATGACCTTTTTCTGGTTCACTTAAATCGATCCTAAGATTTTTCTGATTCTTATCCAGTCAAAGTTAATCCAAGACCTTTTCTGGTTCAGTCAGATCAACATTAAGATCTCCCTGATTCTTATTCCAGTTGAAGATATTATGAGGCTTTTGTCTGGGTCAGTTAAATCGATCCTAAGATTTTTCTGATTCTTATCCAGTCAAAGTCCATCCAAGACATTTTCTAGTTCGGTCATATCAACACTAAGATCTCCCTGATTCTTATTCCAGTTGAAGATATTCCGAGGCTTTTGTCTAGTTCAGTTAATTCGAGCCTAAGATTTTTTTGATTCTTATCCAGTCAAAGTTAATCCAAGACCTTCTCTGGTTCAGTCAGATCAACACTGAGATCTATCTAATTCATATTCCAGTTGGAGATATTCCGAGGCTTTTGTCTGGTTCAGTTAAATAGATCCTAAGATTTTTCTAATCTTATCCAGTCAAAGTTAATCCAAGACCTTCTCTGGTTCAGTCAGATCAACACTAAGATCTCCCTGATTATTATTCCAGTTGGAGATATTTCGAGGCTTTTGCCTGGTTTAGTTAAATCGATCCTAAGATTTTTCTGATTCTTATCCAGTCACAGTTAATCCAAGACCTTCTCTAGTTCAGTCAGATCAACACTAAGATCTCCTTGATTCTTATTCCAGTTGAAGATATTCCGAGACTTTCGTCTGTTTCAGTTAAATCGATCCTAAGATTTTTCTGATTCTTATCCAGTCAAAGTAAATCCAAGACCTTCTTTTGTTCAGTCAGATCGATACTAAGATCTGTCTAATTCTTATTCCATTTAAAGATATCCCAAGACTTTTGTCTGGTTCAGTTAAATCGATCTTAAGATATTTTTTATTCTTATCCAGTCAAAGTTAATCCAAGACCTTCTCTGGTTTAGTCAGATCAACACTAAGATCTCCCTGATTCTTATTTTAGTTAAAGATATTCGGAGGCTTTTGTTTGGTTCAGTAAAATCGATCCTAAGGTTTTTCTTATTCTTATCCAGTCAAAGTTAATCCAAGACCTTCTCTGGTTCAGTCAGATCAACACTAAGATCTCCCAGATTCTTATTCCAGTTGAAGATATTCCGAGGATTTTGTCTGGTTCAGTTAAATTGATCCTAACATTTTTCTGATTCTTATCCAGTCAAAGTTAATCCAAGGCCTGCTCTGGTTGAGTCAGATCAACACTAAGATCTCCCTGATACTTATTCCAGTTGAAGATATTCCGAGGCTTTTGTCTGGTTCAGTTAAATTGATCCTAAGATTTTTTTGATTCTTATCCAGTCAAATTTAACCAAGACCTTCTCTGGTTCAATCAGATCAACACTAAGATCTCCCTGATTCTTATTCCAGTTCAAGATATTCTGAGCCTTTTTTCTGGCTCGGTTAAATCAATCTTAAGTTTTTTCTGATTCTTATCCGGTCAAAGTTAATGCAAGACCTTCTATGGTTCAGTCAAATCGATACTAATATCTCTCTGATTCTTATTCTAGTTGAAGATATACCAAGACTTTTGTCTGGTTCAGTTAAATCGATCCTAAGATTTTTCTTATTCTTATCCAGTCAAACTTAATCCAAGACATTCTCTGGTTCAGTTAGATCAACACTAAGATCTATCTGATTTATATTCTAGTTGGAGATATTCCGAGGCTTTTGTCTGGTTCAGTTAAATCGAACCTAATTTTTCTGATCTTATCCAGTCAAAGTTAATCCAAGACCTTCTCTGGTTCAGTCAGATCAACACTAAGATCTCCCTGGTTCTTATTCCAGTTGGAGATATTCCGAGGCTTTTGTCTGGTTCAGTTAAATCGATCCTAGGATTTTTCTGATTCTTATCCAGTCAAAGTTAATCCAAGACCTTCTCTGGTTTAGTCAGATCAACACTAAGATCTCCCTGATTCTTATTCTAGTTGAAGATATTCTGAGACTTTCGTCTGTTTCAGTTAAATCGATCCTAAGATTTTTCTGATTCTTATCCGGTCAAAGTTAATCCAAGACCTTCTCTGGTTCAGTTAGATGAACACTAAGATCTCCTTTATTCTTATTCTAGTTAAAGATATTCTGAGGCTTTATCTGGTTCAGTTAAATAGATCTTAAGATTTTTCTAATTATTATCCAGTCAAACTAAATCCAAGACATTCTCTGGTTCAGTCAGATCAACACTAAGATCTCCCTGATTCTTATTCCAAGTGAAGATATTTTGAGGCTTTTGTCTGGTTCAGTTAAATCGATCCTAAGATTTTTCTAATTCTTATCCGGTCAAAGTTAATCCAAGACCTTCTCTGGTTCAGTCAGATCGACACTAAGATCTCTCTGATTCTTATTCCAGTTGAAGATATCCCAAGACTTTTGTCTGGTTCAGTTAAATCGATCTTAAGATT
The DNA here is from genome assembly GCA_948472305.1 of Vicia faba. Classification (NCBI taxonomy): domain Eukaryota; kingdom Viridiplantae; phylum Streptophyta; class Magnoliopsida; order Fabales; family Fabaceae; genus Vicia; species Vicia faba. The sequence continues at coordinate 1,337,493,298 of OX451737.1, read as the reverse complement.
TTTCTGATTCTTATTCAGTCAAAGTTAATCCAAGACCTTCTCTGGTTCAGTAATATCAACACTAAGATCTCCCTGATTCTTATTCCAGTTGAAGATATTCCGAGGCTTTTGTCTAGTTCAGTTAAATCGATCCTAAGATTTTTTTGATTCTTATCCAATCAAAGTTAATCCAAGACCTTCTCTGGTTCAATCAGATCAACACTAAGATCTCCCTGATTCTTATTCCAGTTAAAGATATTTTGAGCCTATTGTCTGGTTCAGTTAAATCGATCTTAAGATTTTTCTGATTCTTATCCGGTCAAAGTTAATCCAAGATCTTCTTTGGTTCAGTCAGATCGACACTAAGATCTCTCTGATTCTTATTCCAATTGAAGATATCCCAAGACTTTTGTCTGGTTCAGTTAAATCGATCCTAAGATTTTTCTGATCCTTATCCAGTCAAAGTTAATCCAAGACCTTTTCTGGTTCATTCAGATCAACACTAAGATCTCCCTGATTCTTATTCCAGTTGAAGATATTATGAGGCTTTTGTCTGTTTCAGTTAAATCGATTCTAAGATTTTTTTGATTCTTATCCAGTCAAAGTCAGTCCAAGACATTTTCTGGTTCAGTCAGAACAACGCTAAGATCTCCCTGATTCTTATTCCAGTTGAAGATATTCTAAGGCTTTTGTCTGGTTTAGTTAAATCGATCCTAAGATTTTTCTGATTCTTATCCAGTCAAAGTTAATCCAACACCTTCTCTGGTTCAGTCAGATCAACACTAAGATCTATTTGATTCATATTCCAGTTGGAGATATTCTGAGGCTTTTGTCTGGTTCAGTTAAATCGATCCTAAGATTTTTCTGATCTTATCCAGTCAAAGTTAATCCAAGACCTTCTCTGGTTCAGTCAGATCAACACTAAGATCTCCCTGATTCTTATTCCAGTTGGAGATATTCTGAGGCTTTTGTCTGGTTCAGTTAAATTGATCCTAAGATTTTTCTGATTCTTATCCAGTCAAAGTTAATCCAAGACCTTCTCTGGTTCAGTCAGATCAACACTAAGATCTCCCTGATTCTTATTCCAGTTGAAGATATTATGAGACTTTCGTCTGTTTCAGTTAAATCGATCCTAAGATTTTTCTGATTCTTATCCGGTCAAAGTTAATCCAAGACCTTCTCTGGTTCTGTCAGATGAACACTAAGATCTCCCTTATTCTTATTCCAGTTAAAGATATTCCGAGACTTTTGTCTGGTTTAGTTAAATCGATCCTAAGATTTTTCTGATTCTTATCCAGTCAAAGTTAATCTAAGAGCTTCTCTGGTTCAGTCAGATCGATACTAAGATCTCTCTAATTCTTATTCCATTTAAAGATATCCCAAGACTTTTGTCTGGTTCAGTTAAATCGATCTTAAGATATTTTTTATTCTTATCCAATCAAAGTTAATCCAAGACCTTCTCTGATTCAGTCAGATAAACGCTAAGATCTCCCTGATTCTTATTTTAGTTAAAGATATTCAGAGGCTTTTGTCTGGTTCAGTTAAATAGATCCTAAGTATTTTCTTATTCTTATCCAGTCAAAGTTAATACAAGACCTTCTCTAGTTCAGTCAGATCAATAATAGGATCTCCCTGATTCTTATTCCAGTTGAAGATATTTCGAGGCTTTTGTCTGGTTCAGTTAAATCAATCCTAAGATTTTTCTGATTCTTATCCAGTCAAAGTTAATCCAAGACCTTCTCTGGTTCAGTAAAATAAACACTAAGATCTCCCATATTCTTATTCCAGTTGGAGATATTCCGAGGCTTTTGTCTGGTTCAGTTAAATTGATCCTAAGATTTTTCTGATTCTTATCCAGTCAAAGTTAATCCAAGACCTTCTTTAGTTCAGTCAGATCAACACTAAGATCTCCATGATTCTTATTTTAGTTTAAGATATTCAGAAGCTTTTGTCTGGTTCAGTTAAATAGATCCTAAGATTTTTCTGATTCTTAACCAGTCAAACTTAATCCAAGACATTCTCTGGTTCAGTCAGATCAACACTAAGATCTCCCTGATTCTTATTCCAGTTGAAGATATTTCGAGGCTTTTGTCTGGTTCAGTTAAATCGATCTTAAGATTTTTCTGATTCTTATTCAGTCAAAGTTAATCCAAGACCTTCTCTGGTTCAGTCATATCAACACTAAGATCTCACTGATTCTTATTCCAGTTGAAGATATTCAGAGGCTTTTGTCTAGTTCAGTTAAATCGATCCTAAGCTTTTTTTGATTCTTATCCAATCAAAGTTAATCCAAGACCTTCTCTGGTTCAATCAGATCAACACTAAGATCTCCCTGATTCTTATTCCAGTTAAAGATATTTTGAGCCTATTGTCTGGTTCAGTTAAATCGATCTTAAGATTTTTCTGATTCTTATCTGGTCAAAGTTAATCCAAGATCTTCTTTGGTTCAGTCAAATCGACACTAAGATCTCTCTAATTCTTATTCCATTTAAAGATATCCCAAGACTTTTGTCTGGTTCAGTTAATTCGATCTTAAGATATTTTTTATTCTTATCCAATCAAAGTTAATCCAAGACCTTCTCTGATTCAGTCAGATAAACGCTAAGATCTCCCTGATTCTTATTTTAGTTAAAGATATTCAGAGGCTTTTGTCTGGTTCAGTTAAATAGATCCTAAGTATTTTCTTATTCTTATCCAGTCAAAGTTAATACAAGACCTTCTCTAGTTCAGTCAGATCAATAATAGGATCTCCCTGATTCTTATTCCAGTTGAAGATATTTCGAGGCTTTTGTCTGGTTCAGTTAAATCAATCCTAAGATTTTTCTGATTCTTATCCAGTCAAAGTTAATCCAAGACCTTCTCTGGTTCAGTAAAATAAACACTAAGATCTCCCATATTCTTATTCCAGTTGGAGATATTCCGAGGCTTTTGTCTGGTTCAGTTAAATTGATCCTAAGATTTTTCTGATTCTTATCCAGTCAAAGTTAATCCAAGACCTTCTTTAGTTCAGTCAGATCAACACTAAGATCTCCATGATTCTTATTTTAGTTTAAGATATTCAGAAGCTTTTGTCTGGTTCAGTTAAATAGATCCTAAGATTTTTCTGATTCTTAACCAGTCAAACTTAATCCAAGACATTCTCTGGTTCAGTCAGATCAACACTAAGATCTCCCTGATTCTTATTCCAGTTGAAGATATTTCGAGGCTTTTGTCTGGTTCAGTTAAATCGATCTTAAGATTTTTCTGATTCTTATTCAGTCAAAGTTAATCCAAGACCTTCTCTGGTTCAGTCATATCAACACTAAGATCTCACTGATTCTTATTCCAGTTGAAGATATTCAGAGGCTTTTGTCTAGTTCAGTTAAATCGATCCTAAGCTTTTTTTGATTCTTATCCAATCAAAGTTAATCCAAGACCTTCTCTGGTTCAATCAGATCAACACTAAGATCTCCCTGATTCTTATTCCAGTTAAAGATATTTTGAGCCTATTGTCTGGTTCAGTTAAATCGATCTTAAGATTTTTCTGATTCTTATCTGGTCAAAGTTAATCCAAGATCTTCTTTGGTTCAGTCAAATCGACACTAAGATCTCTCTGATTCTTATTCCAGTTGAAGATATCCCAAGACTTTTGTATGGTTCAGTTAAATCGATCCTAATATTTTTCTGATTCTTATCCAGTCAATGTTAATCCAAGACCTTTTTTGGTTCATTCATATCAACACTAAGATCTCCCTGATTCTTATTCCAGTTGAAGATATTATGAGGCTTTTGTCTGGTTCAGTTAAATAGATCCTAAGATTTTTCTGATTCTTATCCAATCAAAGTCAGTCCAAGACATTTTCTGGTTCAGTCAGATCAACGCTAAGATCTCCCTAATTCTTATTCCAATTGAAGATATTCTAAGGCTTTTGTCTGGTTTAGTTAAATTGATCCTAAGATTTTTCTGATTCTTATCCAGTCAAAGTTAATCCAAGACCTTCTATGGTTCAGTCAGATCAACACTAAGATCTATCTCTATTCATATTCCAGTTGGAGATATTCCGAGGCTTTTGTCTGGTTCAGTTAAATCGATCCTAAGATTTTTCTGATCTTATCCAGTCAAAGTTAATCCAAGACCTTCTCTGGTTCAGTCAGATCAACACTAAGATCTCCCTGATTCTTATTCCAGTTGGAGATATTCCGAGGCTTTTGTCCGGTTCAGTTAAATCGATCCTAAGATTTTTCTGATTCTTATCCAGTCAAAGTTAATCCAAGACCTTCTCTGGTTCAGTCAGATCAACACTAAGATCTCCCTGATTCTTATTCCAGTTGAAGATATTCTGAGACTTTCGTCTGTTTCAGTTAAATCGATCCTAAGATTTTTCTGATTCTTATCCGGTCAAAGTTAATCCAAGACCTTCTCTGGTTCTGTCAGATGAACACTAATATCTCCCTTATTCGTATTCCAGTTAAAGATATTCCGAGACTTTTGTCTGGTTTAGTTAAATCGATCCTAAGATTTTTCTGATTCTTATCCAGTCAAAGTTAATCTAAGAGCTTCTCTGGTTCAGTCAGACCGATACTAAGATCTCTCTAATTCTTATTCCATTTAAAGATATCACAAGACTTTTGTCTGGTTCAGTTAAATTGATCTTAAGATATTTTTTATTCTTATCTAGTCAAAGTTAATCCAAGACCTTCTCTGATTCAGTCAGATAAACGCTAAGATCTCCCTGATTCTTATTTTAGTTAAAGATATTCAGAGGATTTTGTCTGGTTCAGTTAAATCGATCCTAAGTATTTTCTTATTCTTATCCAGTCAAAGTTAATACAAGACCTTCTCTGGTTCAGTCAGATCAACAATAAGATCTCCCTGATTCTTATTCCAGTTGAAGATATTTCGACGCTTTTGTCTGGTTCAGTTAAATCAATCCTAAGATTTTTCTGATTCTTATCCAGTCAAAGTTAATCCAAGACCTTCTCTGGTTCAGTAAAATCAACACTAAGATCTCCCATATTCTTATTCCAGTTAGAGATATTCTGAGGCTTTTGTCTGGTTCAGTTCAATTGATCATAAGATTTTTTTGATTCTTATCCAGTAAAAGTTAATCCAAGACCTTCTCTAGTTCAGTCAGATCAACACTAAGATCTCCAAGATTCTTATTTTGGTTTAAGATATTCAGAAGCTTTTGTCTGGTTCAGTTAAATAGATCCTATGATTTTTCTGATTCTTAACCAGTCAAACATAATCCAAGACATTCTCTGGTTCAGTCAGATCAACACTAAGATCTCCCTGATTCTTATTCCAATTGAAGATATTTCGAGGCTTTTGTCTGGTTCAGTTAAATTGATCCTAAGATTTTTCAGATTCTTATCTGGTCAAAGTTAAATCAAGACCTTTTGTGGTTCAGTCAGATCAACACTAAGATCTCACTGATTCTTATTCCAGTTGAAGATATTCCGAGGCTTTTGTCTGGTTCAGTTAAATCGATCTTAAGATTTTTCTAATTCTTATCCAGTCAAAGTTAATCCAAGACCTTCTCTGGTTCAGTCAGATCAACACTAAGATCTATCTGATTCATATTCCAGTTGAAGATATTCCGAGGCTTTTGTCTGGTTCAGTTAAATCGATCCTAAGATTTTTCTGATCTTATCCAGTCAAAGTTAATCCAAGACCTTCTCTGGTTCAGTCAGATCAACACTAAGATCTCCCTGATTCTTATTCCAGTTGGAGATATTCCGAGGCTTTTGTCCGGTTCAGTTAAATCGATCCTAAGATTTTTCTGATTCTTATCCAGTCAAAGTTAATCCAAGACCTTCTCTGGTTCAGTCAGATCAACACTAAGATCTCCCTGATTCTTATTCCAGTTGAAGATATTCTGAGACTTTCGTCTGTTTCAGTTAAATCGATCCTAGGATTTTTCTGATCTTATCCAGTCAAAGTTAATCCAAGACCTTCTCTGGTTCAGTCAGATCAACACTAAGATCTCCATGATTCTTATTCCAGTTGGAGATATTCCGAGGCTTTTTCCTGGTTCAGTTAAATCGATCCTAGGATTTTTCTGATTCTTATCCAGTCAAAGTTAATCCAAGACCTTCTCTGGTTCAGTCAGATCCACACTAAGATCTCCCTGATTCTTATTCCAGTTGAAGATATTCTGAGACTTTCTTCTGTTTCAGTTAAATCGATCCTAAGATTTTTCTGATTCTTATCCGGTCAAAGTTAATCGAAGACCTTCTCTGGTTCAGTCAGATGAACACTAAGATCTCCCTTATTCTTATTCCAGTTAAATATATTCCGAGGCTTTTGTCTGGTTCAGTTAAATCGATCCTAATATTTTTCTGATTCTTATCCAGTCCAACTTAATCCAAGACATTCTCTGGTTCAGTCAGATCGACACTAAGATCTCTCTGATTCTTATTCCGGTTGAAGATATCCCAAGGCTTTTATCTGGTTCAGTTAAGTCGATCTTAAGATTTTTCTGATTCTTATTATTTCAAAGTTAATCAAATACCTTCTATGGTTCAATCATATCAACACTAAGATCTCCCTGATTCTTATTCCAGTTAAAGATATTCCGAGGCTTTTGTCTGGCTCAGTTAAATCGATCATAATATTTTTTTTATTCTTATCCAGTCAAAGTTAATCCAAGACCTTCTCTGGTTCAATCAGATCAACATTAAGATCTCCCTGATTCTTATTCCAGTTAAAGATATTCTGAGCCTTTTTTCTGGTTCAGTTAAATCGATCTTAAATTTTCTTATTCTTATCCGGTCAAAGTTAATCCAAGACCTTCTCTAGTTCAGTCAGATCGACACTAAGATCTCTCTAATTCTTATTACAGTTGAAGATATCCCATGACCTTTATCTGGTTCAGTTAAATCGATCCTAAGTTTTTTCTGATTCTTATCAAGTCAAAGTTAATCCAAGACCTTTTCTGGTTCAGTCAGCTCAACATTAAGATCTCCCTGATTCTTATTCCAGTTGAAGATATTATGAGGCTTTTGTCTGGGTCAGTTAAATCGATCCTAAGATTTTTCTGATTCTTATCCAGTCAAAGTCAATCCAAGACATTTTCTAGTTCGGTCATATCAACACTAAGATCTCCCTGATTCTTATTCCAGTTGAAGATATTCCGAGGCTTTTGTCTAGTTCAGTTAATTCGAGCCTAAGATTTTTTTGATTCTTATCCAGTCAAAGTTAATCCATGACCTTCTCTGGTTCAGTCAGATCAACACTAAGATCTATCTAATTCATATTCCAGTTGGAGATATTCCGAGGCTTTTGTCTGGTTCAGTTAAATAGATCCTAAGATTTTTCTAATCTTATCCAGTCAAAGTTAATCCAAGACCTTCTCTGGTTCAGTCAGATCAACACTAAGATCTCCCTGATTCTTATTCCAGTTGGAGATATTTCGAGGCTTTTGTCTGGTTTAGTTAAATCGATCCTAAGATTTTTCTGATTCTTATCCAGTCACAATTAATCCAAGACCTTCTCTAGTTCAGTCAGATCAACACTAAGATCTCCCTGATTCTTATTCCAGTTGAAGATATTCCGAGACTTTCGTCTGTTTCAGTTAAATTGATCCTAAGATTTTTCTGATTCTTATCCAGTCAAAGTAAATCCAAGACCTTCTTTGGTTCAGTCAGATCGATACTAAGATCTCTCTAATTCTTATTCCATTTAAAGATATCCCAAGACTTTTGTCTGGTTCAGTTAAATCGATCTTAAGATATTTTTTATTCTTATCCAGTCAAAGTTAATCCAAGACCTTCTCTGGTTTAGTCAGATCAACACTAAGATCTCCCTGATTCTTATTTTAGTTAAAGATATTCGGAGGCTTTTGTTTGGTTCAGTAAAATCGATCCTAAGGTTTTTCTTATTCTTATCCAATCAAAGTTAATCCAAGACCTTCTCTGGTTCAGTCAGATCAACACTAAGATCTCCCAGATTCTTATTCCAGTTGAAGATATTCCGAGGATTTTGTCTGGTTCAGTTAAATTGATCCTAATATTTTTCTGATTCTTATCCAGTCAAAGTTAATCCAAGGCCTGCTCTGGTTGAGTCAGATCAACACTAAGATCTCCCTGATACTTATTCCAGTTGAAGATATTCCGAGGCTTTAATCTGGTTCAGTTAAATCGATCTTAAGATTTTTCTGATTCTTATCCCGTCAAAGTTAATCCAAGACCTTCTATGGTTCAGTCAGATCGACACTAAGATCTCTCTGATTCTTATTCCAGTTGAAGATATCCCAAGACTTTTGTCTGGTTCAGTTAAATCGATCTTAAGATTTTTCTGATTCTTATCCAGTCAAAGTTAATCCAAGACCTTCTCTGATTCAGTCAGATCAACACTAAGATCTCTCTAATTCTTATTCCAGGTAAAGATATCACAAGACTTTTGTCTAGTTCAGTTAAATCGATCTTAAGATATTTTTTATTCTTATCCAGTCAAAGTTAATCCAAGACCTTCTCTGGTTCAGTCAGATCAACACTAAGATCTCCCTGATTCTTATTCCAGTTAAAGATATTCAGAGGCTTTTGTCTGGTTCAGTTAAATCGATCCTAAGCTTTTTCTTATTCTTATCCAGCCAAAGTTAATCCAATACCTTCTCTGGTTCAGTCAGATGAACACTAAGATCTCCCAGATTCTTATTCCAGTTGAAGATATTCCGAGGCTTTTGTCCGGTTCAGTTAAATCGATCCTGTGATACGGTGGGAGAACTGACTTGAGGTTTTTCGTTTGTTTTCGCAAATGTTTTGGTTGAGCAAGAGTCGCCACCGACTTTTTATTTTATCCTAAGGAAAGGTTAAAAAGCACAGGAAAAACCTTTGAGATGTTTTCTTGGGTTCGGGGAGTAGATTATAGAAAGGGAAGGTATTAGAACCCTTTCTATCCATGGTTATCCCTGGACTCTTAGTTACTTGCTTAGATCACTTGCCTTTACTTTTCAATTGTTAGACCAATGGTTGAGCCCTCGTCCTGACGAGCTCTTCTTGGATCCCTTTCCCCTTATCAGCAGAAGTAGGAGGGACGGCCACAGGAGTAACAACTTCTTCAATCATTGGCGTTCTTGCAGACAGTTTTACTGGTGCAGGGATAACCTTGGGAGCAGCTAAGGGTCCATAGATTGCCTTTGGAGGGGAAATCTATGGAGAGAAAATTCTTCCGCTTCGGGTAATTTTGCTCGTACCGGCAATGTTTCCAATGTCGGCAGTTTCTTCGTCTGAGCTCTCTTCAGTTATCTCAATTTGTTTTACACCGTGGTAGTAGATTTCTCCACCGTAATTCCACGGTATTGATTTGTCAGATTTGTATGGGACGGGCCCAGGCATGGTTATTTTCAGAGGTACAATCTTCGGAGCGGATGTAATCTTAACAGGCCTTTTGGGGACCTTGGAAAGATTAGCGGAAATGGTTATTATTGAAACATCTTCGACAAGGGTTGGATTAACGAGAGTCTTTTCGAAAAGAATTTGTTGGTTTTCCATTAGGCGTTGGATGCCTATTTTCAGTAATGGACAGTCGATTGGTAGGGAGGAACAAAGGTAGCAATCTTCTTTACAACCTTGGAAAATCCCAGCCTTCAACAGATTCAACTTGATTGTCAGTAGTGGAGTTATCAGATCATCAACAGTAGAAACAAACAGATCTTCTTCAACAGCATGAACATTGCGACCATGCTTTGGCATTGGAGCGGAGATTACATTCGGCTTCTCGGGGGCGTCAAACTCAACCTCTTTTGTGTCTATCAAATCCTGAATTTTATTCTTAAGCGCCCAACAATCGTTGGTGTCATGCCCGGCGCTGTCAGAATGGTAGGCACACTTAGCATTGGGATGATAATATGGGGAAGTGGTATTCAAATTCTTTGGCGCCTCTTTGATATTGGTGAGATTCAGCTTCAACAAATGGGGAAGAACTTGTGCGAGCATCATATTGATGCGGGTGAACTGCCGTTGTGGCCGTTCTCCCCATTGCTGTTTAGGTCTGGACTGATTGTTACGAGGCTGATCATTTGACGAATTTTGAATCATCACAGCCCCTACAGTCAGCTGGCGCTCAGTTCTTCCCAATCCTTTTTGAGAGTATATAACAACTACTTCCTTCTTGGTCGGGAACGGTTTCTTAACAGTTGTGGAGGCAGAGGCATCCCTTTGAATCTTCCCACTCTTAATACCAGCTTCCACCCTTTCGCCAGTCAGAATTAATTCAGTAAACCCTGCGGAAGATCTCCCGATCAAATGGTTGAAGAAAGGGCCAGATAGGGTCCCTAAGAACATATCAACTAGCTCCCTATCTGAAAGCGGTGGTTTCACCCTTCCGGCCAAGTCGCGCCATTTCTGGGCGTATTCTTTGAACCCCTCATTTGAGGCCATCCCCATACTTTGTAGCTGAGTACGGGTTGGCGCCAAGTCGGCGTTGTATTGATACTGGCGATAGAAGGCAGCTGCCAAGTCTTCCTAGTTATGCACTTCTGACCTCTCAAGTTGGTAAAACCAATCTAGCTGAGTACCGGACAGGCTTTCCTGGAAGAAGTGTACCCAAAGATTTCTATTGGATGAATGAGGTTGAATTTTTATGACATACGACCTCAGGTGCATCTTCGGGCAAGACAGACCGTCGTATTTTGCAAAAGTTGGCACCTTAAACTTTGGAGGGATCACAACCCAACAATCAATCCCAATTCTTCAATATCTAGCCCGGGAACCCTTTGCAGCTCCATAGCTTCCAGTCTATCCTCCAGATTTTTATATTTGTCGTCCGCTGGCGGGTATTGCTGCTCTGAATAATCTTCATCTTCTTCAACCTCTTCCTCTTCAGCCTCGGACTCAAAAGGTAATGCAGCTCCTTTTCCTTTGCCGGTCCCCTCGTCAGATGTGGAGGGGAATTCAAGAACCCTCTTAGCTTCATTCTCAAATCTTCTTCCCAGTGTAGCTACCCCAACTCTTTTCTTCTTCTTTTTTCCTTTTTCTTGCTCTTTGTTCCCTAACAGTGCTTTAAGGTCCTCTTGACCCTTTGCCAAGGTCATAAGGAGCTGTTGAAACTGTGAGTTTTGTGCCTGTAGATCTTTGACCGTCTGCTCAATATCCATCTTACTGAAATAAACAGCAGAAAGATAAGGAAACCTGGTGTGAAGACCTGTTTATGCATATGATGAATGATATGTTTATCCATGTAATGCATTCAAGGATTTGGAAATTCAAAATTGTTGCAGACAAAAAGAACACACGTCATATTAATAAGAAGAATTTTTGTCAGTACATAAATGCCCCATGGGCCAAATATTACAAAAACTTCTTAAGGTAAAAAGACGTTGCACATCCTCTTTGGTGCGATGTAAGTGTTGAGGGTCTCCTCCTCGTGAAGTCGGCGGGTAAGCTCCAAAACCTTCTTCTCACTGGCGTAGAAGTTGGCTTCAAAAGTATCCTTTTCTTCCTTGAGTTGGATCCAACTCTTCTGCATTTCCACCCATGATGTTGGCATGTCAGGATGTAGGATGGTGTATGGAACCTCTCCTTCCTTAATAGGCTCTTTGATCAAAGGGAGAATGTGAGGGTAGGGCATCATAAGACTCTGGGCGCGGGTTCGTACCCACTTGAGGTAAGGCTCAAGAGGGATGGAGTTCCTGTGTCCCAGTGTCTTGCTATCTACCTTGTTAGGCATCCTCTAAGCTCTGATGAATCTTTGTCGAAGTCCTTGCTCATTGTTGTCGAAGTAAAAAACTATGTCAGGAATCAGCATGTCATGAGGGTCATCCCTCCGTGCATATCCAAATTGTCTCAAAGCTAGACAGGGGTTGTAGGTAATGCCTCCCCTAATGTCAAGTGTTGTACCCCAAAATTTGCCCTCCCATATTCTTCAAGATTTGCCAAGATCAAGGTTCAAAATCTCTCAAGGGTTGCACAGTCCAATTGCCTCCTAACAGTCAAAAATTAGGGTTTTGGTTCTGGAAAAGAAATTGAAGTTTCCAAGGGTCCAATCAAGTCCCACATGCCCATATACATTGTCAAGCATCCATATGTTAAGTTTCAAGACTCACAACATCAAATTGCACAGTCGAAAACCCTAAATGCTTCACAGTCAACTGCAGGGGCAAAATGGTCATTTGACAGTCAAAAATCCAAATTTTTGGTCAACATCTTATTTTGAAGCCACAAACATCATTTGATCAATTCTTGATCATGATTCTCAAAGCATGGCTCAAAAAGTCTCAAGATGCAAAAGTTTCTATTTTTGGACAGTTGAAAAAGTCAACTGCAAATTGACCAGGGCATAACTTCTTCATGGTTTATCAGAAAAATTCCATCCAAAGCTCATTTTGAAAAGAATGACATTTCCTACAACTCATCTTAACACTTCAAGTCCAAGAAATGCTCTCACAAAAAGTTATCAATCTCAACATTATATGTCATTTTCAAAAGTCAACAAAAAGGCACTTTAAGTCAAAGACCATAACTTGAGATTGGTAAATCAAAATGACATGGGACCAAAGACATTGGTTAGAGGACTTCAAGACCTTTCCAAAATGTCCAAGAACATGATCAAAACTTAAAAATTGAGCAAGATATGCCTTGTAGAAGTTGGGAAATGTTTGGGAATTTTGAAAAGTCAACTTTGCACAAAAGGCTTCAAAAATGCTAATGGGCCTCAATTTCTTTCATGAATCATTACCCAAAGGCTATGCACGACCCATTAACCTCAAAGAGATATATTTTATTATTTTTGATTAATTATTTGAATTTTTATTATTATTAATTCACTTAATTAAATTTAAATATGAAAAAATATCAAATAATATCTTTCAAATCTTTTTGTGCAGAGAATTCATTCATTATGTGCTAAGGATTTCGTTTCACATTCAAAAAGGCAATATCTCTCATGATTGGCAATAGTTTCATGGCAAAAGATTGAAATTGATATCATTGAAAATCAAATCTCCAAATCATCAATGCATGGATTATGGGCTGGTTTTTTAACCTAATTCTATTCAAATACATAAGCACAAGCTATCCTAATGCTGACATACACAAAAGGCTGCGCAGAAACACCAAGAAGAAGATTGCATTTTTTTGACAAAAAGTGGAAAACTGTTTTCACACCTAGAGCTCGTTTCAAAGCTCCAAAAGGATCCCAAAACATTGCTGGACCATCAAGGAACATGTTGCAATCAAGAACACATCTCCAGACCTCAAGAATTGGTAGAACCATGTTGCACTTTTCACAAAAATTTTCATAATCGTGTTTTACTTTTCATGCATTATACATGTATTTTGATTGTTGATTAACACTAACCATGATGTTCTGAAGCCATTGGTACTATTTAATTGAATTAACAACGCTTGAACCAAGATCTGCCATGGACGTGTTCTAGGGTTTCAGAGGTTTTAAATTGGGGTTTCCTTCATATGGAAAAATTGGATCTCAAGGCTTATGCCATTAAACTCAGAAACTCCATACGAATACAACCATGACCTTGCGCCTTTTTTATAATACAACATGCCCTATTCGCTATTTTTGCAGGTCTGGTTTAATGGGGGTTTAAAACCCCTGCTATTTGCTTTTATTTACAAGGAAAAGAAGAAGAAGAAGCCTGTGTGTCCTCATATGGTTGGCCAATTTAAATGTTGGCGCACTTTTCAGCATAGTGGGCGTTTTCTATATATTATGTTTTCTTATTATATTACATATGAATGAACGTGATAGATCAGTTGGCCAGGGATATGCGTTGCAAGCTTTGGGACCTGGGTTCGATTCCCAGGTCCCCCACTTATTCCATAATTTTTTCTTTAACGTGTTTCTATGCAGTACGCTCTCAAAGGTCCATCGTACAACCCCACCTCCTAGCTTGCCACGCGCCCAGAAGCTCCAATCTGAAGGCCACCAAAGAGGCTCACCATGTACCTCAGTCAACCATTCCACATGCACGCGCCAGAAAGTCAAAAAGGGCCTGGATTGCAGTGGGCCAAATTGCTCAATAAACCTCCAAATTGGGTCTGAATACCCCCATGGTTTGCACATTTTTTTACTTGATTCTCTTTCCTAACTCTTTTAGTTATTTTTAATTATTTTCTTTAATCTACCAAAAATAATTTTCATAATAAAATAAAAATACAAAAAAAAAATCAAAAACATGTTTATTGTTATTAACATTTAATTCATTATTATATTTTTGTAAATAAACTCTAAATAATTAATTAGATTAATCTAGGTTTTAAATTTAAATCTTTTTTCTTAAATAACTAAAATATGTAGAAATTAGGTTTTTAGCATTTTTATTCTTTTTCTTAATAAATAATTTCTTATTATTATTATTATTATTAATTATTAATTATTTTGTAAATACCCATGTAATTAATTAACTAGTGTAAATTAGGTTAAACTTGAATATTTTTCTTTAACAATTAAAAATAATTTAGAACTAGGGTTTCATTTAACTTCCAATTTTAATTAATTTCCTTTATTCTCATTAAATACAAAAAAAAACATAAATAATATTTCTTTTCTTTAACTTAATAATTCATTAACTTTTAATTTCAATTTAATTTCAAAAGGGTCCAACGCCCTCGAACACCCGATTCTAATTTCTTTTCGCGCACTTATTCTTATTTATTTTCTTCCAAATATTATGTAATTGCTCAAGCCTTGTAATAGTAATTAGGAAATTTATTTATTTTTCGCATCTTTTATCAAAAACGGATATTTGTTAATTTGGCGATGTATAGACCCGCGCCTTGTAATAGTGTAGGACTTTATTTTCTGCACTTTAATTTCCGCACCCTTAAAACTGCTAAACTTTGCATGAAAGAATGAATGGCCTAAATTAAAAGCAATGCGTAGCTCACCAAATGCATGATCAAAGACAAATATTAACATGAAAACAAACACACAAGTTCACACACCACTCTTAGGATACGCCTCACTGTTGCCTTGCCCTCGAAACGTGGTCGTCGAGTATAGGACGTTTTAGTAAGTCCTTATGTCCATGACCCATGGCATAAGGGTAGCTTCTAAGGTGTCATACTGTTGCTCTGGTGACCACACTGTCCCTAACAAACGAATTGACCCGAACACCTCCAACAGTGGTGCTACCTACCTCTCAATGGTGGGATGGCACTACCTTAAGGACATTTACACAGCCTAATTCCTTAGGGTAGGTAGATGACTCGTAGATACTTGCTCTATTTCAAAAACAAATCAAAACTTCTTTTCACACCGACACTTTCAAAAAGCTTTCAAAACAATTTTTCAAACACTCTTAAGGACTGATACAAGAGTCGATCTGAAACTTTAAACAAAACTTTTTTCAAACCCACTCACACTTGAAAAGCAAACAAACATTTTGAAAACACAAATGAGCAAGTATTTAAGAGCCCATGGATAACCATGGATAGAAAGGGTGCTAACACCTTCCCTTTCTATAATCTACCTCCCGAACCGAGAAACTATCTCATAAGGAATTTTGCTGTGCTTTTGTCCTGTCCATGTTGGAGAAAATAAAAGACGGTGGCGACTCTTGCTTCTGCGACATTTCGCGAACCAGCGTTAAACAGTCA
Source organism: Vicia faba (assembly GCA_948472305.1). Taxonomy (NCBI): domain Eukaryota; kingdom Viridiplantae; phylum Streptophyta; class Magnoliopsida; order Fabales; family Fabaceae; genus Vicia; species Vicia faba. The sequence continues at coordinate 1,337,477,779 of OX451737.1, read as the reverse complement.
GTTCCAGATCCACCGATCACAGAACTGGCGACTCTGCTGGGGATATCTTATAAAGTGAGGTGTACCTTAGGACTAAGATCACTTGTGTTTTCAATTGAATGTTTTATTTGCTTTATTATTGTGGGCATTGTCTTGGAGTTTCATAGATCCTAACCCGGATCTGGGGATACCCTTTTAGGTAGCATAAGCTGTGAGAGACCTGTCCGGCGTAGACCGACACGGGTGAAGCAGTGGCTACGTTGGTGTGGCACCTTGGTCTATACCGATATCCCTTGTGTCGCAACGAGGAGAATATGGGTCTTCTGAGGAGTCATTAAGCACCAACCGATCTTAGAACCTTAAATGACCCAACTTGGCCAATAGAACAGTAGCAGTATGCTACACCCATTGAGGCTAAACTCTCGTGATGGTTCTGGCCGCAAGAAAAGATTGCGATGCTGGAGTTATGACCGATTGAGGGTAGTCAGTGATATTGGGATCCTCTAGAACCCGATTACTTTTGATAGGATAGGTCTGGACCAACAAACTGAAAGAGGGTAATACCTAGACCCCATGCTGGCCTAAACTCTAAGGGCTTGTCTTGTGTGACGTGTGTGCCTTATCATGTTTGCCTTTGTAAATATTTGTGGTGTGCTTTATCATAACATCATGCCATCATAAACATTGCATGCATCCTGCATAAGGACTGACCATTTCAAAGACAAAAGGGTTTCACCTTTGCTCTGTTTTGTAGGACATCATGATGCCTATGCGAAGGAATACTATCCGGTTCAATTTTGTTCACCCACCTGAGTTACTTGAAGAGTTGGTTAGCAGAATTCCAAACACTACTTCCTTCATCCAGAGGCATGGTTCTCTTCTCAGTTTAGTCACGGCAAAGTGGGACCAACAGCTGATGAGTGTCCTGACACAGTTTTATGACCCTCTGTACCAGTGTTTCACCTTTCAAGACTTCCAGCTGGTCCCTACCCTGGAAGAGTTCTCTGATTTGCTTGGCATCCCTATCTTGGATCAGACTCCCTACACTGGTTGGGAAATGACTCTTAGGATTGAAGAGATTGCTGCAGCTCTTCCTTTGACCCACAAGGAGGTAACGAACAACTGGGTGACTAGAAGCAAAATTAAGGGTTTCTTGGCCAAGTTTCTGATTGGTAAGACTAACAGTTTCTGGAATGACCTGGACTTTAGGGCGTATGAAGACATCCTGGCTCTCTTAATCTATAGTCTAGTCCTGTTTCCTAATCCTGATAACTTCATTAACGTCACTGCTATAAGGATCTTCATGTCTCGGAACCCTGTGCCCACTCTCTTGGGTGACATCCTGCAACAACTTTATGCTCGTACTGCCCGAAGACGAGGAACTCTGTGGTGTTGCATCCCTTTGTTGGTGAGGTGGTTTATTTCGCACCTCCTTAAGTTCGTGCTGAAAAACAAAGAAGGAAGAGGTTGGGCTCATAGATTAATGTCTCTCACTAATAAAGACATCATTTGGACTCTCAGAGGTTTGGATGAGGTAGCTGTTATTGATCGTTGCGGAGAATATCCTAATGTTCCTTTGATTGGTACCCAAGGAGGAATCTCTTATAATCCATGTCTAGCCCTCCGTCAGTTTGGAAGAGCCAGAAGAGCAGGGCCTCATGAGATGTTGGTGCCTCACATCAGTTTTGAGTTTCAGGTAGATAGTGACGAGCTGCGACGTAGGTTCATCAAGGCTTGGGACAGAATTCACAAAGCTGACCCACAAGAGTTGGGGCCAAAGACTTCTCTACCTATGGAAGCCTACTACAAATGGGTCCGCATCCGTGCTCAGAAGTTAGGTATGCCGTACGAAGCTGTCAGACCCATCATTCTTGAGTATCCTGATAGAGATGGGGCTCCTCCAACTGTCCTCCCTCCTCAGATACCTACTGATTATGATACACTAAAGAGGTCTTGGGCGCAACTGCGAGAAGAACGGGATTCTTATCGGGAAAAGTTCAACGAGCAGGAATTGAAGATCCAGAGGTTGACAAAGCAGTTGGAGAACGAGCGAGCTTTGAATGACTACATCCGTACTGAGAAGAGGAGACCATGGGAGCAATGATGAACTTTGGATGTTCTTTTACAGTTTTTATTTCCCTTTTCAATATTTCCATTTTATGTAACGCCTAAGGGCAACCTGTTGAACAATTTGAATTTCAAAGTTGAATCTAATGAAGTGTGTTCCTTTTTGTTTACAAAGTTGATTCCCGATTGTCTTTGAAAACATAAATCATACGCATTCCATTCATCATGTGCATCACATGTACTCTTCTTTTCAGGTTGCTTAATGTTATTCGCTGTTTATTTCAGCATCATGAATCCGGAAACATCTACTGAGCAATCCATCAAGGCTCTCTAGGCTCAGAACGCCCAGTTCCAAGAGCTGATCATGGGTTTGGCTCAAGGTCAAGAGGAGCTGAAGGCTCTGCTGGTCAAGAAGAAGAAGAAGAGAACTGTTCTATTCAACACGGGCCGGAGGTTTGGTAACACATTGCAGAATGAGGAAGCTGGTTCTTCTATGGGCAAAGGCAGTCCCCAGGGGGGAAGGGCTCCAAGTCCGGTAGTCTCTGACAATGAGACTGATTTTAATGAGGAGCAGTATCCTCCAGCTGAAGACAGATATAAGCAGTTGGAAGACCGTCTGAATGCCATGGAAATTCAACAAGTGCCTGGTTTGGATTTCAGAGACTTGGGTTTATCTTCTGGTGTGATCATCCCGCACAAGTTTAAAGCACCATCTTTCGCAAAGTATGACGGGGCGTCTTGCCCTAAGTTACATCTCAGATCTTATATGCGAAAGATTCAGCCGTATACAGTGGACAAAAACTTGTGGATCCACTTCTTCCAGGAGAGTCTTTCAGGGACTCATCTCGAATGGTTCTATCAGCTGGATGGAACCAAGGTTCATAACTGGGAGGAGCCGGCTACTGCTTTCTACAAGCAATATCAGTATAATTCCGACCTCGCTCCTACACGTACCCAACTCCAGGGTATGTCGCTAGGATCGGGAGAAGGTTTTAAAGAGTATGCGTAGAAGTGGAGGAATCTGGCTGGCAGGGTGCAGCCACCATTAACAGACCGTGAGCTAGTGGATATGTTCTTGGGGACCCTATCTGGGCCGTTCTTTAATCATCTTATTGGCAACTCATCTGCAGGGTTCACAGACCTCATTCTGACTGGGGAAAGGATAGAGGCTGGTATGAAATCAGGTAAAATTCAGAAAGGTGCATCCTCAAGTTCTGAGAAGAAGCCTTTCAAAAAGGAGGCCAGTGCTGTGTATGGGCCTAGGAGGCAAGACAAACCAGAGCGCCGCCAAACTGTCAACGCGGTGGTAATTGCTAAGCCTGCTGCCGCTCCTCGGCAAGCTAATCAACCAAGGGGTGAGAGACCCAGAAGAGAATTCACTCGGCTGAGTATGACCTTGTCACAAATTTTGCCGCAACTACTATCAACCAACTTGGTGATCGTCAGAGAGGCTCCGAAGGTTGTGAATACTGCATCTCCGAAGTATAATCTAAATGCCCGCTGTGCTTATCACTCCGATAGCCCGGGGCATTCTACTGATGACTGCTGGGCCCTGAGAAATAAGGTTCAAGACCTTATTAATGTGAAGGAGGTACAATTTGAGGCACCTGAGAAACCCAATGTAGTGACAGCTCCCCTGCCTGACCATGGAGTGAATGCTATTAGGGATGATGACGAAGTGGAAGAATCTGAGTTCAACAGCTGGATTTACCCGACGGCCGACAGTGGACCTAGCAATTGGACTGCAAAAGACAACATACCTGTTACTTTTGTTACGCAGTAATGAATTCCTTTGTTTCTTTAATTTGTAATAAACAATAAGTTGAGACTTTATGGCCCGGTGTCTTACCCGGGGCACCGTTGGCTTCATTTGTGAGGGCTTATTACCTATCATTTCCATATATCATGAATAAAGACATTGGACGTTTTTTCGCATTTAAAATCTTGTGCTCCCTTTCTTTCTTTCTTTCTTTATATATTGCAAAACAGCTATATTTACACACACTCACCTATACAGGTTTCAATCCACTCTGGATCTCACTGGTAACGACTCTGCTACTGCCAGTTATGACTTCGAAAATCTGATCAACTTAGCCGAAGACGAAGGTGAAGATGATTGCGAAGTGCCTGGTGAGCTTGCAAGACTGTTACTCCAGGAAGAAAGGGCAATTCAACCACATGAAGAGCCAGTGGAAACAGTGAATCTAGGTAATGAGACAGATAGAAAGGAAGTTAAGATTGGTGCCAATCTGGAGCTCAGCGTAAAACAACGGTTGATTCAGATTTTGCATGATTATGTGGAGATCTTTGCCTGGTCCTACGAAGACATGCCTGGGTTGGATACTGACATTGTGGTCCATCATTTGCCTACCAAGGAAGACTGCCCTCCGGTTAAGCAAAAGGTCCGCCGTATGCGTCCAGAGATGTCTGAGAAGATCAAAGCTGAGGTTATGAAGCAATTTGATGCCGGGTTTCTAGCAGTGACTTCTTACCCTCAGTGAGTTGCCAATGTGGTGCCGGTACCGAAGAAAGATGGTAAGGTCAGAATGTGTGTCGATTACAGGGATCTGAACAGGGCAAGCCCCAAAGATGACTTCCCTTTGCCTCACATTGATGTTCTGGTTGACAATACTGCTCAGCACAAGGTGTTCTCTTTCATGGATGGTTTTTCAGGGTACAATCAGATCAAGATGGCTCCGGAAGATATGGAAAAGACGACCTTTGTTACTCAGTGGGGCACCTTCTGCTACAAGGTCATGCCATTCGGGTTGAAAAATGCTGGGGCAACCTACCAACGTGCCATGGTTGCTTTATTTCATGATATGATCCATCATGAGATTGAAGTGTATATCGATGATATGATCGCAAGGTCCCAAACTGAGGAGGAACACCTTGACCATCTGCAGAAACTGTTTGACCGTTTGAAACTGTACAAGCTGAGGTTGAACCCGAACAAGTGCACCTTCGGGGTAAGATCTGGAAAGTTGCTAGGTTTCGTCGTAAGTGACAAAGGTATTCAAGTGGACCCTGCCAAAGTTAAAGCCATTCAAGAGATGCCAGTTCCTAAGATAGAGAAAGAAGTCAGAGGCTTTCTGGGACGTCTGGATTATATTGCCCGATTCATCTCGCACCTAACCGCTACCTGTGAGCCAATCTTCAAGCTACTGAAGAAAGATCAGGTAGTACGTTGGAATGATGAATGTCAGGCCGCTTTTGACAGAATCAAAGAGTATCTCCAAGAACCACCCATACTTATGCCACCGGTTGAAGGGAGACCTCTAATACTATACCTGACAGTACTTGACAGCTCAATGGGGTGTGTGCTGGGGCAGCATGACGAGTCTGGCCGAAAAGAGCACGCCATTTATTACCTTAGCAAAAAGTTTACCGACTGTGAGACCCGATACTCACTGCTCGAGAAAACTTGCTGCGCTTTGGTATGGGCTGCTCGCCGGCTGAGACAGTATATGCTGACTCACACTACCTTGTTGATCTCAAAGATGAATCCAATAAAGTACATATTCGAAAAGTCTGCTCTGTCTGGGAGAATAGCAAGATGGCAGATGATCTTGACAGAATACGACATCCAGTACACAACTCAGAAGGCTATCAAAGGAAGTGTATTGGCAGACCATTTGGCACACCAGGCAGTGGATGACTACCAGTCAATGAACTTCGAGTTTCCAAACGAGAGCATCATGATTGTGAAGTACCTGGACCGGATGAAGGACCTGAGGAAGGATCCCGATGGTCTATGCACTTTGACGGAGCCTCCAACGCTTTGGGTAACGGTATTGGCGCTATGATCATATCCCCTCAAGGCACTCATACTCCACTTACTGCCCGGCTATGTTTCAACTGCACCAACAACATGGCGGAGTATGAGGCATGCATAATGGGTCTTCAAGCTGCGATTGACTTAATGATCAAGTTTCTGAGTGTCTTCGGAGATTCCGCTCTCGTGATCAATCAGATCAAAGGCGAGTGGGATACGAAACATCCGAACCTTATTCCTTACAAAGAATGTGTGTTGACATTGATCCCCCATTTCACAGAGATAACTTTTGAACATTTCCCAAGAGAGGAGAATCAGTTGGCGGACGCGTTAGCTACGATGTCTTCCATGTTCAAAGTCAAATGGGACAATGAGGCTCCCCGGGTCATTATCTGGAAACTGGACGAACCGGCATACTGTTGTGATCTTGAGGCTGAGGTAGTGACTGAAAAACCTTGGTACCATGAGGTGAAGAGATACTTGGAAGCTCAGGAATACCCTGAAGGTGCGTCTGTCAACGACAAGAAGTTTCTGAGAAGGTTCGCAGCAAAGTTCTTCCTTAGCAACGACATTCTGTACAAGCGAAACCATGATTCGACCTTATTACATTGTGTGGATAAAGCTGAAGCAGAAAGGATCATGGCAGAACTACATGAAGGTACCTTCGGAACACACTCCAGTGGACATACCATGGCAAAGAAGATCCTTCGGGCAGGATATTTCTGGTCCACAATGGAAGCTGACTGTTACCAACATTCTCGGACATGTCATAAATGTCAGATATATGCAGATAAGGTGCATGTTCCTCCAGTCCCTCTGAATGTCTTGACTGCACCTTGGCCTTTTGCAATATGGGGCATTGATATGATCGGTGAGATTAAACCTACAGCATCCAACGGGCATCGCTTCATCCTTGTAGCAATCGATTACTTTACAAAGTGGGTTGAAGCAACTTCCTATGCTACAGTAACCAAGAACGTCGTGGCACGGTTCATTCGGCATAACCTGATCTGTCGATACGGCGTCCCGGAAAGGATCATTATGGACAACGGTACCAATCTTAATAACAAGATGATCACTGAGCTCTGCGAACAATTCAAGATACAGCACCACAACTCTTCTCCTTACCGATCGAAGATGAATGGGGTTGTAGAGGCAGCTAATAAGAATATCAAGAAGATTGTGCAGAAGATGACAGTGACCTATAAAGATTGGCACGAGATGTTACCGTTTGCTCTTCATGGGTACCGTACCTCAGCAAGGACGTCAATCGGGGCAACTCCTTTTTCCTTGGTCTACGGTATGGAGGCAGTCTTACTGATCGAAGTGCAGATACCCTCTCTCCGAATAATGAAGGATGCAGATCTGAGCGAAGATGATTGGATCCAGACACGACTTGATCAGTTAAATCTAATTGACGAAAAGAGACTCACCGCTATTTGTCATGGTCAAACGTATCAAAAACGGATGATCAGGGCATTTAACAAAAAGGTCAGACCACAAGAATATCAAGTTGGGGATCTGGTAATCAAACGCATCATCCTTCCTCAGAGTGATCCAAGGGGAAAATGGACCCCTACATACGAAGGGCCATTTATGGTTAAACATGTGTTCTCAGGAGGAGCCATGATCCTAACCACCATGGATGGTGACGACCTTCCTCACCCCGCCAATGCAGACATAGTAAAAAGATACTACACATGACAAAAGACCTGCTAGGTTGACATACCTAGGCAAAAATTAGGGCTTCCCGGCGAACCAAAAGGGTTCGGGCAAAATGAGGGATGAAATGAAAAAAAATCTGTACACCCGGCAAGTCGAAAACCTGAAAAGGAGGCTTGGGCAAAAATGGGTATCCCGGTGGACTGAAAACCCGAAAGGGCGGTCCAGGCAAAAGTTAGGGATTGAAGCGTAATACTATGTCTCATTGGATCACTTTGCATCTAGAATCCAGTATCAACTATCAAGTTCAGACGACATCGATCAATCAACTTCATCGTCAACCGAGCAGCCAAGTGATGAGACGCTCGAAGATATAAAGGCGATAGCAGAGTTGGAACCCAGTGGGATTATTCTTTCTTCACACAGCTGTTTTGTTTTCCCTTTTTCACAAAATTGTATAAACTCTTTTATTCGGCGGCGTTCTCCTACTAGGACGTCAGCCTCTTGTACATAAACGCCTATTTACAGGCAAATTCAAAAATCAATATAAATTCACTTTTCAGCTAAAATTGCCAATTGTTTTTCCTTTTCTATTTTGTTTTGCGAAGAACGTCCAAGGTTCAATTTGTGATATATGCATTTGACAATAATTGCTAACTCATAAATATTTGCATACGAAACAAAGGATTAATTACAGGTAACATTAGAAACAGGGGCAATAATGAGTCGTCTAAGCGATCTAATTGCTCTGTCCACCAAGGTACCAAGGTAAGTTCAGCAGAAGAACGTAACCAAGATATCTTAAATCCCCAGAGAGTGAGCCAGCAAGACAACGTACTCTCCCCAAGCAAAGTCTACAGTCAGCCTTAAGGAAGTTGGGTATCCCCAGCAGATCTCAACATTCCTCGGCGCAATATACGAATATTCTTAACAAGCATCCCCGGCAGTCTTGATCTAAGATTGTTCCCCGGCGGTATACCAGACATTCAGTGGAGCCACTTCCCCGGTACATCTCAAAAATTTCCCCAGGAGAGTCCAGTCTGAAGATTTCCCCAGGAAAGTGGAATCAATCTCCCCAGCAGGAAGCTTATCCCCAGCAGATTTTGGAAGTTTATCCCCCGCAGAGTACGAACGCGTCCCCCGGCTTTATTCAGAAGGTTATTTCCCCACCAGGATATAACTGGGTTATCCTCAGCCAATTACCACGGAAAGGTCATCCCCGACGAAGTTCTTCCTATCCCCCAGTGGAGTTCATCAATTCCCTCAACATAACCTATCAATGGTATCCCCAACGGAGTTATCATCATCTCAGCAAAGCGCATCTCCTCCCCACAGAGTATTCCCCGCAGAGTAATCTATTCGCCAAGTTTATTCCCCAACGGAGTCATCTTCTCCTACCGGTATTCTTGCAACCATCATCCCCAGCGGAAACAACGAAGCTCTATTCTTCAACATTAGCCCAGGATTTAACTTCCCGGCACCCGTCAAGGATTTATTTTCCTAGACAAAAACAAACATTCACGAACATCACATTTTCATACATTACAGCATGCATATACGCATCATGAACATACAATCTCATCTCGCATGTCATACATCATGACATTACGCACAACTAACGTTTTGTCTTTTCAGGACAAAGGTTAATACAAAGATAATTACTATCATTGGTCGCAACTAAAGATCCGATTCATGTATCTTGCCAGGGTGTATCTGTTGACGACTGATCCCAGACTCGATTCCTGTATCTCGCCAGGGCACGTCTGAAGGGTTCGAAGATCCGATTCCTGTACCTTGCCAGGGTGTATCTATTGACGACCAACATTACCAGACTCGATTCCTGTACCTTGCCAGGGCACGTCTGAAGGGTTCGAAGATCCGATTCCTGTATCTCTCCAGGGTGTATCTGTTGACGACCAACATTACCAGACTCGATTCCTGTATCTTGCCAGGGCACGTCTGAAGGGTTCGAAGATCCGATTCCTGTACCTTGCCAGGGTGTATCTGTTGACGACCAACATTACTAGACTCGATTCCTGTATCTCGCCAGGGCACGTCTGAAGGGTTCGAAGATCCGATTCCTGTATCTTGCCAGGGTGTATCTGTTGACGACTAACATTACCAGACTCGATTCCTGTATCTTGCCAGGGCACGTCTGAAGGGTTCGAAGATCCGATTCCTGTATCTCGCCAGGGTGTATCTGTTGACGACCAACATTACCAGACTCGATTCCTGTATCTTGCCAGGGCACGTCTGAAGAGTTTGAGGATCAGATTCCTGTATCTTGCCAGGGTGTATCAGTTGACGACTAACATTACCAGACTCGATTCCTGTATCTCGCTAGGGCACGTCTGAAGAGTTCGAAGATCCGATTCCTGTATCTTGCCAGGGTGTATCTGTTGACAACTGTATTCTCCGGACTCGATTCCTGTATCTTGCCAGGGCACATCTGAAGAGTTTAAATATTCGATTCCTGTATCCAGCCAGGGCACATCTACATAAAGGGTTTGAAGATCAACTCCTGTAACATGCCAGGTAATTATTTTTCTTTCTCAGGTACGCAAATTCTCGCTAAGGAATCTCTTACGCGATCGACAATCTCCAAATGGCATCTATAAGCCCATTCCCACCATCACACTGCTGACACTCTACTATGTGAGTGCAAATTTCTGGGCACTCTAGTGTTCAATCATCTTCCACCTTCGGATTACGAAAGGCACGACAACCAATCTACACCCTCAGGTTTAAGAAGATTGAATAGGGGCAACTGTTGTACCCCAAAATTTTCCCTCCCATTTTCTTCAAGATTTGCCAAGATCAAGGTTCAAAATCTCTCAAGGGTTGCACAGTCCAATTGCCTCCTAACAGTCAAAAATTAGGGTTTTGGTTCTGGCAAAGAAATTGAAGTTTCCAAGGGTCCAATCAAGTCCCACATGCCCATATACATTGTCAAGCATCCATATGTTAAGTTTCAAGACTCACAACATCAAATTGCACAGTCGAAAACCCTAAATGCTTCACAGTCAACTGCAGGGGCAAAATGGTCATTTGACAGTCAAAAATCCAAATTTTTGGTCAACATCTTATTTTGAAGCCACAAAAATCATTTGATCAATTCTTGATCATGATTCTCAAAGCATGGCTCAAAAAGTCTCAAGATGCAAAAGTTTCTATTTTTGGACAATTGAAAAAGTCAACTGCAAATTGACCAGGGCATAACTTCTTCATGGTTTATCAGAAAAATTCCATCCAAAGCTCATTTTGAAGAGAATGACATTTACTACAACTCATCTTCACACTTAAAGTCCAAAAAATGCTCTCACAAAAAGTTATTAATCTCAACATTATAGGTCATTTTCATAAGTCAACAAAAAGGCACTGTAAGTCAAAGACCATAACTTGAGATTGGTAAATCAAAATGACATGGGACCAAAGAAATTGGTTAGAGGACTTCAAGACCTTTCCAAAATGTCCAAGAACATGATCAAAGCTTAAACATTGAGCAAGATATGCCTTGTAGAAGTTGGGAAATGTTTGGGAATTTTGAAAAGTCAACTTTGCACAAAAGGCTTCAAAAATGCTAATGGGCCTCAATTTCTTTCATGAATCATTACCCAAAGGCTATGCACGACCCATTAACCTCAAAGGGATGTATTTTCTTATTTTTGATTAATTATTTGAATTTTTATTATTATTAATTCACTTAATTAAATTTAAATATGAAAAAATATCAAATAATATCTTTCAAATCTTTTTGTGCAGAGAATTCATTCATTATGTGCTAAGGATTTCGTTTCACATTCAAAAAGGCAATGTCTCTCATGATTGGCAATAGTTTCATGGCAAAATATTGAAATTGATATCATTGAAAATCAAATCTCCAAATCATCAATGCATGGATTATGGGCTGGTTTTTTTAACCTAATTCTATTCAAATACATAAGCACAAGCTAACCTAATGCTGACATACACAAAAGGCTGCGCAGAAACACCAAGAAGAAGATTGCATTTTTTTGACAAAAAGTGAAAAACTGTTTTCACACCTAGAGCTCGTTTCAAAGCTCCAAAAGGATCCCAAAACATTGCTGGACCATCAAGGAACGTGTTGCAATCAAGAACACATCTCCAGACCCCAAGAATTGGTAGAACCATGTTGCACTTTTCACAAAAAATTTCATAATCGTGTTTTACTTTTCATGCATTATACATGTATTTTGATTGTTGATTAACACTAACCATGATGTTCTGAAGCCATTGGTACTATTTAATTGAATTAACAACGCTTGAACCAAGATCTGCCATGGACGTGTTCTAGGGTTTCAGAGGTTTTAAATTGGGGTTTCCTTCATATGGAAAAATTGGATCTCAAGGCTTATGCCATTAAACTCAGAAACTCCATACGAATACAACCATGACCTCGCGCCTTTTTTATAATACAGCATGCCCTATTCGCTATTTTTGCAGGTCTGGTTTAGTGGGGGTTTAAAACCCCCGCTATTTGCTTTTATTTACAAGTAAAAGAGGAAGAAGAAGCCTGTGTGTCCTCATATGGTTGGCCAATTTAAATGTTGGCGCGCTTTTCAGCATAGTGGGCATTTTCTATATATTATGTTTTCTTATTATATTACATATGAATGAACGTGATAGATCAGTTGGCCAGGGATATGCGTTGCAAGCTTTGGGACCTGGGTTCGATTCCCAGGTCCCCCACTTATTCCATAATTTTTTCTTTAACGTGTTTCTATGCAGTACGCTCTCAAAGGTCCATCGTACAACCCCACCTCCTAGCTTGCCACGCGCCCAGAAGCTCCAATCTGAAGGCCACCAAAGAGGCTCACCATGTACCTCAGTCAACCATTCCACATGCACGCGCCAGAAAGTCAAAAAGGGCCTGGATTGCAGTGGGCCAAATTGCTCAATAAACCTCCAAATTGGGTCTGAATACCTCCATGGTTTGCACATTTTTTTACTTGATTCTCTTTCCTAATTCTTTTAGTTATTTTTAATTATTTTCTTTAATCTACCAAAAATAATTTTCATAATAAAATAAAAATACAAAAAAAATCAAAAACATGTTTATTGTTATTAACATTTAATTCATTATTATATTTTTGTAAATAAACTCTAAATAATTAATTAGATTAATCTAGGTTTTAAATTTAAATCTTTTTTCTTAAATAACTAAAATATGTAGAAATTAGGTTTTTAGCATTTTTATTCTTTTTCTTAATAAATAATTTCTTATTATTATTATTATTATTATTATTATTAATTATTAATTATTTTGTAAATACCCATGTAATTAATTAACTAGTGTAAATTAGGTTAAACTTGAATATTTTTCTTTAACAATTAAAAATAATTTAGAACTAGGGTTTCATTTAACTTCCAATTTTAATTAATTTCCTTTATTCTCATTAAATACAAAAAAAACATAAATAATATTTCTTTTCTTTAACTTAATAATTCATTAACTTTTAATTTCAATTTAATTTCAAAAGGGTCCAACGCCCTCGAACACCCGATTCTAATTTCTTTTCGCGCACTTATTCTTATTTATTTTCTTCCAAATATTATGTAATTGCTCAAGCCTTGTAATAGTAATTAGGAAATTTATTTATTTTTCGCATCTTTTATCAAAAACGGGTCTTTGTTAATTTGGGGATGTATAGACCCGCGCCTTGTAATAGTGTAGGACTTTATTTTCCGCACTTTAATTTCCGCACCCTTAAAACTGCTAAACTTTGCATGAAAGAATGAATGGCCTAAATTAAAAGTAATGCGTAGCTCACCAAATGCATGATCAAAGACAAATATTAACATGAAAACAAACACACAAGTTCACACACCACTCTTAGGGTACGCCTCACTGTTGCCTTGCCCTCGAAACGTGGTCGTCGAGTATAGGACGTTTTAGTAAGTCCTTATGTCCATGACCCATGGCATAAGGGTAGCTTCTAAGGTGTCCTACTGTTGCTCTGGTGACCACACTGTCCCTAACAAACGAATTGACCCGAACACCTCCAACGGTGGTGCTACCTACCTCTCAATGGTGGGATGGCACTACCTTAAGGACATTTACACAGCCTAACTCGTAGATACTTGCTCTATTTCAAAAACAAATCAAAACTTCTTTTCAAAAAGCTTTCAAAACAATTTTTCAAACACTCTTGAGGACTGATACAAGAGTCGATCTGAAACTTTAAACGAAACTTTTTTCAAACCCACTCACACTTGAAAAGCAAACAAACATTTTGAAAACACAAATGAGCAAGTATCTAAGAGCCCATGGATAACCATGGATAGAAAGGGTGCTAACACCTTCCCTTTCTATAATCTACCTCCCGAACCGAGAAACTATCTCATAAGGAATTTTGCTGTGCTTTTGTCCTGTCCATGTTGGAGAAAATAAAAGACGGTGGTGACTCTTGCTTCCGCGACATTTCGCGAACCAGCGTTAAACAGTCAGTTCCAGATCCACCGATCACACCAATTAATGGAACATTAGGGAACTCACCACAACGATCGATGATGATGACATTTTCTCTAGACCGAGAACACCAATGTACATAAGAATGTGTAAGGGTCATCAATCGTTGTGACCACCTCAAGCCTTGTTCATTCTTCAAAACTGATTGTGGAAGGTGAGAAATAAACCACCTTGCAAGGAGAGGAGTATAGCACATGAGAACACCTCTCTTCCTCATTGTTCGTGTGTAAAATGAGTGGAGGATGTCCCCAAGCAATGTAGGTATGGGATTCTTGGATATGAAGATCTTAACAGCATTCACATCTATAAGTTGGTCAGGATTTGGGAACAAGACCAACCCATAAATAAGGAGTGCCACAATCTCTTCAAAGGCTTGCAGATCCAGGGAATTCCAACACTCTTGTGCCTTCTCAAACAAGAACTTTGCCAAGAAGCCCTTGACACCACTTCTGGTTTCCCAATGCCCCTTGATGTTAGATGGTTGCAAGTGTAGTGCTTGAGCAACATCTTCAGGTTTTGGTTCTTTTTCCGTACCGTTGAAAGGTAGTTGATTAAGAATAGGAATTCTCAGGAGTTGAGAAAATTCCTCCAAAGTAGGCACCAATTGGTAGTCGGGGAAGGTGAAACAGTGGTGAACGGGGTCAAAGAACTGGAACAGCACTTTCACCATGTCTTCTTCAATGCTGGTGTTGACTAGGCTGAGCAGTCTACCATGTCTTTCACTGAAGAGAGAACTTTCTAGAATTATGGATGTAAGCTCCTTGAGTTGAGGAGTGATTCTCACAAGGTTGACTTGGATAGTTTTACTGCAAAGAGTTTCCATAACCTACAGAACAAGAACAAAGATGAAGATCCAAACCCTTGAAATGGTTAGTGGATGCATATGATGCTTTATGATGTTCATGATGTATGCACAAACACATGTACAAGCAAATCACACAAAAACCCTAGTTCCAGGCTTGCATGAGGTTTCATAGGTAAGTACCCTCTTGAGTGTAGTTGGCTTAAAAACCTGTCCTATAAATAGTAACCGGGTTCTAAGGAGCTCAATATCATTGGATTGTTTTCTATGTTCATTGTTTTGGTTTAGCCACTTAACTAGCGACCAAAATATTCCAAGAAAACAACCCTCAATGAGTGTAGTATCGAGTATCTACCAACTTCGAACTGCACCAAAGACGGTCATCTCACTACCCCTAATAAAAGGCCAAGATGGTCAAGTAAGGTTCTAGGTCATTAATGCTTAGTGACATCACTTAGCGGCCCCGTACTCTCCTTGATTGAACTCAAGGGTTACCGGTACTCACAAATATGTCGCACTAATATAGCTATTGCTTCAACCGTGTCGGTATACCCCACACAGTTTCCACAATGTATTGCTATCTATGAATGTTTCCCAAATCCGGGTGGAGGATTTTAAGCCCAAACAAGAGAACCAAAATGTAAAGCAATCAAAGCAAACAATTAGTCATGCAAAAGGGTGATCTAGGCCCTAAGGTTACTCCACCTTTAAAATCATAATCCCCAGCAGAGTCTCCAGTTCTGTGATACGGTGGGAGAACTGACTTGAGGTTTTGCGTTTGTTTTCGCAAATGTTTTGGTTGAGCAAGAGTCGCCACCGACTTTTTATTTTATCCTAAGGAAAGGTTAAAAAGCACAGGAAAAACCTTTGAGATGTTTTCTTGGGTTCGGGGAGTAGATTATAGAAAGGAAAGGTATTAACACCCTTTCTATCCATGGTTATCCATGGGCTCTTAGTTACTTGCTTATATCACTTGCCTTTGCTTTTCAATTGTTTGAAATGGTAATTTGTGTGTGGTTTTTGAAAATGTTTTGAAAAAGATGCCTTGTCTAGGCAACCATTGTAACAATTCTTGTTTGAATGTTTTACAAGGGTGTTTGTCTTTTTGAAAAGATGTTTCAATGTTTTTGAAAGTATTGTTTTGAAGTTGTGTTGTGATGTGTGTTTTGAAAAATGGCAAGGATTGTTTTGCGAGTTTGGTCAAGTAACCAAAAGCTATCTACCCTAAATTTCTCAAAGATCTTTCTTATGTTTTAACCCTTTTAATAGTGTTGTTTCACCATTGTATTTGGTGAACAACCTTGTGTTAGGATGTTAACGGGACGGGCGCGGGTCATCGTTTAGACCATGAAAGCAATAGTGTCAAGTATTTTGGCAATTTTCTTGAGGGACTATGATCATTTTGTTTAGGCAACAAGATAGCGTCATCGAGGGACTATGATCATTTTGTTTGTTTTTGTTTTGTTTTGTTTTGCCAAAGTACTTGACATGCAAACATGGCCCATTTTTGAAGGCAACAAGTGGATGTAACCCTAGCGGTGCAAGTGTGCATTGTTTGTCTTTTCATGTATGTTTATCTTGAATTAGGTCAAGCTATTTATTGATTGATTTTGCATACAAACCCTAGGTCTATCATGGCATAATTTGGAAACTTTTAAATATGTGAGAATTTAAAGTCCTAAATTATTACAACATGATTATGGGGATGGGGATACAAGTTTGAATTTGGGGGATATTTGACAAGGAAATAAAACCTAAATTATTACAACCATATCGAATATACAAATGTTTAAACATTTAAATAAATACAATGTAAATAAATATCAAAATGCAATGTATTATGCAAAAAAGGATTTTTTATGTATGTAAAAGGTTTTCATGTTTGAAGTATAAACAAAATGAAAAAAGTCATATTTTTGATTATTTTTGTTGTTTAGGGCAAAACCCTAATTTTTTGAATAAATAGTATTTATTTATTAATTATGTACAAGGTATATTAATTTATACAAAACTAATAAAAAAGAAGTATATTGTAGAAAAAAGTATTTTTGGTGTCAAATATTAAATAAAAAATAAAAGGTATTATTTTTGTATTTTTGCCCTAAATATTTAATAAATATGTATAAGTATATATTATATATATTTAATATGCTAAATATGTACAAAAAATAAAATATTAATTATTTACAAAAAATGTATATTTTAGAAAATGTTTTCAAAATGTAAATAAAAAATAATAACTAAAAAATGAATATTTTTGTATTATTTTTTAGGGTTTTAAATAAAAAGGTTTTATATTATTTATGTGTATATGTTCAATAAAGTAAATAAATGTCAAATAAATGTAAAACAAATGTGGAAAAATATTTTTGGTGTTTTTTATGTTTGGACAAAAAATATCAAGTCAGAATAAAAAAGAAAAATACAAAAATATCAAATATTTCACACAATGGGCCAGGGGGTGCAAATGAAAAAAAGGGGTGCAAAAAGCAAGTTGACTCAGGCCCAGCCCAAGTCAACTCTGTCTTCAACCTCCAGCACATGTTTGAACAAGAAAATGCGCGCCTCCTTCTACACCTGCTATCTCTTGATTCCTTGATTTTTAGCAAAAACTCATAACACAAATAATGTAGAGCATCAAACCACGATTCCAAACATGTAAAAAACTTGACCTAACTCTAAGAAACCAGGGAGAATTTCTTCACCCCCAATTTTTGACCTAGTTTTTCTTCAATGTTCATGGTTAAAATTCTCACAACATGCTTAATATAAATGAAAAGTGATCATATGTATGGCTTCAGGGCTATGAGTAGGACATGTTTCATTCACAAACCTAAGCTTAACTCTTCCTAGATTGAGAGATAGAAGTCCATGGTTTTACCTGTTTCAGCTTGAATCGTATACAGCAATGTGGCCAACTTCAATGGAGTTTGAGCTTCTGTATAGCTTGCCTGAAGTCCAAGGAAGCTTCTCCAACACCTAGCTTGCTTTGAATCACTCTGTATCGTGCTATGGAAGTTCACCTGCAAAACTGAAAAATGAAAATGGAAACTGAGGTTAGGGGAGTTACAGCTTGTGTTTAGGGCTTGGGATAGTTTCAGTGGATGGAATGGAATGTGTTTGAACTCCTTTTGGACAAAACGCACGACAGGAATGGATTATGGAACTCAAGTTGCAGGGTATGCCCTGTTTCTGCAGCAAGAGGGTGTTTTGGTTTTTTTTGAGGTATGAGAGGTGGTTCAGTCGTGTTTTAGGTCAGTTGGGATCTATGGAAGATGTTCACAAAGTTTGTTCTGGCTTATGCTTGCAGGAAGTGGAAGTTGGCTTGAGTTTGCAAGGTTTCTTCTATTGTAAGCAAAGATAGTGTGTAAGTTGTCAAAGGCCTGTACAGGCCATCTTGTATGCTGCAAGCAAACCTCTAGGCCCCCTCTAATCCCTGGATTTGATTTGCAATATCAGATCTTTGTCCAAGGCTCAATGCATAGTGGTTTGACATAAAGCTACTTTTGCAAAAATGGCAAAATCACTTTTACCAATTAAGGGTTAGTTTGATGTGTAATGCCCAAATGGATAAAATAACACCTTAACACAATGGTTAGGAATTAAATTATTGAGTGTGGAGAGGTTTAGAGGCCTGCAATATAGCATAAACCATGCTGAGTTGAAAATGCAAGTTGTTGCGAACATGCTTTGGCCATGAACAAAAGTAAGTTTTGGCCAACTTTGCAAATTTGATTCTCTCTAACCACAAGGGTGTTTGAGAAGTTCTTGGACAATTTGGAAAGCTTGGAATATGTACTACAATCCATCTTTGTAATAAAAATTGAAACTCCAAGTTGAACCATGTGAAAAATGGCCAAGAAGTTGGACAAAAATCCTGCCTAGAATAGGGCAAAATTTCTCTAAGTTAAAAATGTTTTGTACCCTTGTTCCAAAAATCATAACTTGAGATACAAGCTTCCTTTGAGAAAACTTTGTGAATCAAAGTTGTAGATTTTGCAATGTACTACAACTTTAATGTTTCAAGTTTTGTTTGAATCCATTTGCATCTTGGTGAAAAAATGGGACAAAGTTAGGAAAAAATAAAGAAATTTCATAACTTAGAAAAATTCTAAGTTATGAAATTTTTTCATTTTAAACCCTAATTTGTAATTTTGGGTTTCTTGATGAACAAGTTTCATAATTTGACATGTCTTGATGAAAAATGAATCTTGGCACTTGATTTTGACCAAAAAGTCAAAGTTTGACTTTTCAGTATACAGTCAAATTTTGATTAGTTGACTGAAAAATTCATCTGTCAATCCTATGCATTTGAGATCTTTTGAACTTGTTGAATGGGTAAAGACAATGCCATTGAGTCCTTGAGTCCATATGTGAGCTTGGTTTGCCATTGGTTAGGTCAAACAGTCAAAAATTGCCTTTGTGCAGTCAAAACCCTAAAAATGACCATTTTGCCCTTTGGGTGACCTGATCAAATTTCTTGTGGAATTATGATCCAAACTTGACCAAATGGTTCATGTGAGTTCATAATATTGATGTGGGTCAAATTTCATGAAGTTTGACTTTCAATTGGCCACAGTTGACTTTTTCCCCAATACAGCTGATTTCTAGGTCAATGTCCAATTGACTGGGCAAAGATTGGAATCAAGGCTTGAAACTTGGTATGAATAAACTTGTGAGTCCAACATGAAGCATGAAAGTAACTTTGGGCATTTTAGGTCAAAACATCTCTATGCAAACTCAAACCCTAATTTGGGTCAACAATGCAAGGAGGGGCCTTGAGCAGAGCAAACCCTAACTTGATCTTGAGTTCCAAGAGTCTTGTGGTGAGGAAATGTTGATGAAATGAGAGAGCAAATTTTGGGGTACAACAGTTGCCCCTGTTCAATCTTCTTGAACCTGAAGAGTTAGATTGGCAAGTTTGCCTTTCACGTCTCGAAGGTAAAAGGAGATTGGACACTAGAGTGCTCGTAAATTTGCACTTGTCACGACATGGACGCGGGAATGGGCTTAAAGATGCCATTTGGAGATGGGCTTAAAGATGCCATCTGGAGATGTGACAGAATCTTGTCGGGGGATGGGCTTAAAGATGCCATCTGGAATGTTTGTTGAACTGTATGTCGTTGATGAGTGAGTGAGTATTAGAAAGGTATCCATGTTTGGAATATCTCTGGACTGGGGGTCTGAATAAGCAATAGATTGACATCCGTGTTTGGAGAATCCGTAAACTGTTTTCTTGGATTTGAATAAGTAATAGATCATCATCCATGTTGGGAAGCGTCCGTAAACTGTTTTCAAAAGTTGAATCTGAACAAGCGATAGATTAACATCCGTGTTTGGAGAATCCGTAAACTGTTTTCAGAAGTCTTGAAGTTGAATAAGCAATAGATTATCATCCATGTTGGGAAGCGTCCGTAAACTGTTTTCAAAAGTTGAATCTGAACAAGAGATAGATTAACATCCGTATTTGGAGAATCCGTAAACTGTTTTCAGAAGTTGAATCTGAACAAGCAATAGATTAACATCCGTATTTGGAGAATCCGTAAACTATTTTCAGAAGTCTTGAAGTTGAATAAGCAATAGATCATCATCCATGTTGGGAAGCGTCCGTAAACTGTTTTCAAAAGTTGAATCTGAACAAGCGATAGATTAACATCCGTATTTGGAGAATCCTTAAACTGTTTTCAGAAGTTGAATCTGAACAAGCGATAGATTAACATCCGTATTTGGAGAATCCGTAAACTGTTTTCAGAAGTCTTGAAGTTGAATAAGCAATAGATCAACATCCATGTTGGGAAGCGTCCGTAAACTATTTTCAGAAGTTGAATCTGAACAAGCGATAGATTAACATCCGTGTTTGGAGAATCCGTAAACTGTTTTCAGAAGTCTTGAAGTTGAATAAGCAATAGATCAGCATCCATGTTGGGAAGCATCCGTAAACTGTTTTCAGAAGTTGAGTCTGAACAAGCGATAGATTAACATCCGTGTTTGGAGAATCCATAAACTGTTTTCAGAAGTCTTAGAATCTGAATAAGCGATAGATTAATATCCGTGTTTGGAGAATCCGTAAACTGTTTTCAGAAGTCGAAGCTTATTAATCTTATCCTGAAAAGGGCAAAATATTAGCTGAAACACAAAGTTATGTTGCATGAAATGTATGATGCAATATATGTTATATCAATGTTTATGACATGAATGTAATGAATGCGCATGTAGGCTGATGAGCTGTCTTGCTGAGGATAGATGAATCCTGGATAGTTGGAGATAATGGAATCTTGATTGCTGCCGGGGAACGTGAGTCCTTGACTGCTGCAGGGGATTGCAAGAATCTTTTATTGCTGAAGATGAGACATCCTTGTTGACTGCTGACTGCTTGGGGAACAATATCTTTAGTTGTTAAGGGATCTTAGGACCACTGTTGGGGATTGAAAATCCTTGGTGACTTGTGGGGAATGAGAATTCTGATGATCTCTACTGGGGAGTTCAGAACCTGGGAGACTCATGCTGGAGGAGTGAGACTGAGAATCTTCAATCTGATGGGAAGTATCTCTGTGGGAGAATGTTCACTAATCTGGTTCCACTGGGGATTGACAGTTGGAAGTTTTAGTTCCGCTGGGGATTGATAGTTTTGGCTCCACTGGGGATCTTGAAACTTGACTCTGAGGGGAATTAGATTCTGGAAGGCTCTCTGGCTGGGGGAGTCCAGCTTTGAGAAAGCTTTTGTTCTGCTGAGGATCCCGAAGTTTAACTCTGTTTGGGGAATTAAGCTCTGGATTTTAACTTTGTTGAGGAATTTGGAGTTTAATTCTATTTGGGATTCCTTCTGAAAGGGCATCAAGATATTTATCTGTACCTTCAACCTATCAGCAATCATCTTTCTTGATTTGTAAGAAAATGATTATGTTCAAATGCATATGCTTATTTTAACAAAACATTGGACGTTTCTCAAATAAAACATAAGTGTAAAAAGAAAAAGAAGACAAAACAAATTTCTGTATTTGGAAAAGTATTTGTATTAACTTTCTGTGAGTATCTTTGTACAAAGGAGACAGACATCCTAGTAAGAGAATGTTGTCGCAAACATTTGAAAATTTTTATACAAAAGAAAGATGGCTATGTGTAACAATTCCATGGGATTCCGATTCTGCTATAGCCTTCACAACTCTGAATATCTTATCCATTCACTGCTTCGTCCGCTGATGATTGGATTGGTCAGAAGCTCGGAGCTTGTTGATGAAGAGATTGTTCTTTAAAGTGATCCGACGAGACATAGTCATACGCTTTAATTCCCTAACTTTTGCCTGAATCGCCCTTTCGGGTTTTCGATCCACCGGGAAACCCTTTTTTGCCCAAGTCGCCCTTTCGGGTTTTCAACTTGCCAGGTGTACAGATATTTTTTTTTTATCCCTAATTTTTTCCTGAACCGCCCTTTCGGGTTTTCGGTTCATCGGGAGGCCCATTTTTGCCCAAGTCGCCCTTTCGGGTTTTCGACTTGTCGGGTTGTTTCATGCGTAGTATCTTTTGACTATGTCTGCGTTCGCAGGGTGTGGCAAATCGTCACCGTCCATGGTGGTCAGAATCATTGCACCACCAGAAAAGATGCTCTTGATTACAAATGGTCCTTCGTAAGTAGGAGTCCATTTGCCCCTGGGGTCACTTCGCGGTAAGATGATCCGCTTGACTACAAGATCTCCGACTTGATATACTTGACGTCTGACTTTCTTGTTGAAAGCTTTGATCATTCGTTTCTGGTACGTCTGACCATGGCAAATAGCAGTGAGTCGTTTCTCGTCGATCAAATTGAGTTGATCAAATCGGGTCTGAATCCAATCGTCTTCACTTAAACCAGCGTCTTTCATGATCCTTAAAGAAGGAATATGAACTTCCATGGGTAGGACAACTTCCATGCCATATACCAAAGAAAACAGGGTTGCCCCTGTTGAAGTACGTGTCGTGGTACGATATCCATGTAGAGAAAACGGTAACATCTCATGCCAGTCTTTGTAGGTAACTGTCATTTTCTGAATGATCTTCTTGATGTTTTTATTCGCAGCTTCAACAGCACCGTTCATCTTCGGCCGATAGGGAGATGAGTTGTGATGATAAATCTTGAACTGTTCGCATAGAGCGGTGATCATAATATTGTTCAGATTCGTACCGTTGTCTGTGATGATCCTGTCGGGGACACCATACCGGCATATGAGGTTCTGCTTGATGAAGCGGGCAACCACATTCTTTGTAACAGAGGCAAAGGAAGCTGCTTCGACCCATTTGGTAAAATAATCAATGGCGACCAGGATGAAGCGATGTCCATTGGATGCTGTGGGCTTGATCTCTCCAATCATGTCAATGTCCCACATTACGAATGGCCAAGGAGCCGTCAGAACATTGAGAGGAACAGGAGGAATATGAATTGTCGGTGTAGACTTGACATTTGTGGCAAGTACGGGAATGTTGGTGGCAATCAGCTTCCATGGTAGACCAGTAATATCCTGCCCTTAGAATCTTTTTAGCCATCGTATGTCCGCTCAAGTGGGTGCCAAATGTGCCCCTGTGTATCTCAGTCATGATTAACTCTGCTTCAGCTTTGTCTACACATCGGAGTAAAACACAATCATGGCTACGCTTATAAAGGATGCCATTGCTTAGGAAGAACTTGGCCGCAAATCTCCTTAAGAATTTCTTGTCATTGACTGAAGCTCCTTCAGGATATTCTCTAGTCTGGAGATACCTCTTGATTTCATGAAACCAGGGTTGTTCCACTACTTCTTCGGTATTAATCTCATGACAATGCGCAGGTTCATCCATTCGCTCGACGGTGATTTGGGGAGCCTCGTTATCCCAGTTGAGTTTAAACATGGAAGACATTGTAGCCAGAGCATCTGCTAGCTGATTTTCTTCTCGCGGGAAATGCTCGAAAGTAATCTGCTCGAAATGAGGCAGCAATGTCAAGACATATTCTTTGTATGGGATAAGATTAGGATGTTTGGTGTCCCACTCTCCTTTGATTTGACTGATAACCAAAGCCGAGTCCCCAAATACAACCAAAGACTTGATCCCCAAGTCTATAGCAGCCTTGAGACCAAAGATCCAAGCTTCATATTCGGCCATGTTGTTGGTACAACTGAAACAAAGTTGGACTGTGAAAGGTGTATGGCAACCTTCCGGGGAAATGAGTACCGCGCCAATACCATTTCCAAGTGCATTCGAAGAACCATCAAAATACAGGGTCCATCGGGATCCATTTTCAGGTCCGTCATATGGTCTGTTACCTTCAATGTTGTCCAATGTCATGATGTCCTCGTCCGGGAAGTCGAATCTCATGGATTGATAATCTTCGATAGCTTGATGAGCTAGATGGTCAGCTAGTACACTCCCTTTTATAGCTTTTTAGGTAGTATACTGGATGTCATACTCAGTCAGGATCATTTGCCATCTAGCGATTCTTCCAGATAAAGCAGGCTTCTCGAAGATGTATTTGATCGGGTCCATTTTGGAAATCAGCAAAGTGGTATGAGTCAACATATACTGCCTTAGTCGGCGAGCAGCCCATACCAAAGCGCAACAAGTTTTCTCGAGCAGTGAGTAGCGAGTCTCACAGTCGGTAAACTTTTTGCTAAGGTAATAAATGGCATGCTCTTTTCGACCAGACTCATCATGTTGGCCCAGTACGCACCCCATTGAGTTATCCAAAACAGTCAGATACATGATTAATGGCCTTCTTTCAACGGGTGGCATCAGAATTGGAGGTTCTAGCAAATACTCCTTGATCTTGTCAAAGGAAATTTGACAATCATCGTTCCATTCGACTACCTAATCTTTCTTTAATAGTTTGAAAATTGGCTCACAGGTAGACGTCAGGTGAGAGATGAACCTGGCGATATAGTTCAAGCGTCCCAAGAATCCTCTAACCTCCTTTTCAGTACGGGGGGCCGACATTTCTTGTATAGCTTTTACTTTTGTTGGATCGACCTCAATGCCTTTGTTGCTGACAATAAATCCCAGAAGTTTACCAGACCTAACTCCAAAAGTGCACTTACTTGGATTCAGCCTGAGTTTGTATTCCTTCAACCTGGCAAACAGCTTTTGCAAATGTTCAAGGTGTTCCTCTTCCATTTGTGATCGAGCTATCATGTCGTCTACGTAAACTTCAATCTCATGATGTATCATATCATGAAACACAGCTACCATGGCGCGTTGATAAATTGCCCCTGCATTCTTCAATCCGAACGGCATCACCTTATAGCAGAAGGTACCCCATTGTGTAACAAAGGTTGTTTTCTCCATGTCCTCGGGGGCCATTTTGATCTGGTTGTAGCCCGAGAATCCGTCCATGAAGGAAAATACCTTGTGCTGAGCTGTGTTGTCAATCAAAATGTCGATATGTGGTAGCAGAAAATCATCTTTAGGGCTGGCCCTGTTCAAATCCCGATAGTCCACACACATTCTGACCTTGCCGTCTTTTTTGGGAACGGGCACAATGTTAGCAACCCATTGTGGATAGGATGTAACAGCCAGAAAGCCAACGTTGAATTGCTTCATTACTTCAGCTTTAATCTTCTCAGACATGTCAGGCCTCATTTGGCGGACCTTTTGCTTGATCGGTGGACAATCTTCTCTTGTAGGGAGACGATGAACCACGATATTTGTGTCTAACCCCGACATGTCTTCATAAGACCAGGCAAAGATTTCAACGTATTCATTAAACAACTGTATTAAGCGTTCCTTGACACTTGGTTCCAAGCTAGCACCCACTTTGACTTCTTTCCTGTCTTCCTCTGTTCCTAAGTTGATAGTTTCCAACAACTACTCATGAGGCGAGATGGCCCTCTCTTCTTGTTGTAGAAGTCTAGCTAACTCTCCCGGCAGTTCACAATCTTCGTTATCTTCGTACTCAGCCTGATTGACCAAATCTTCAGAGTTATTGAAAGATACAACAGAATAGTCACCCATGGAATCCGGAGTGGATGGGTACCTGCATTTGTGAGTGTGGGTGTGTGAAAGGGATAGCCATCCTTAAACAAACAAAAATGCAAAAGGAAAGAAAATGAACACAGCAGTTTATAAATGAAAAACGTCCAATGATTCATTAAACATGGCATATGATTATGAAGAGAATCAAGCCCTTACAAATGGACCTACATGCCTCGGGAAGGGCATGAGGTGAAAAGTAGTGTGCAGATTGTTTTAGTAATTATTACAGACCAACAGGAAATGTTCGAAAGATAAATTACTGATTGATGAAAGTAATGGGAACAAAGTCTTTCGCCTCCCAGTTGTGCAGTCCCCCTTCAATGGTTGGGAAGATCCAATCTTCAACGTTACCCTCTTCGTCTTCGTCTTCTAAAGCATTGATTCCATGAGGAGAAATCTTGATGGGTGTCTTTTCAATTTTGGAGCGACGCATAGCCTTTTGCCCCGCAGCGGTAAACCCCAACCCAAACTTGTCTGTCTTGTGGGGAAAGTCAGGCAACTGTCCCCATGTTGAGCTCTTCCGCTCCTTCATTGCAGCCTTTGCGTCTTTCAGAGATGCCATCCTAGCCACCTGCTTGGGTGCCTCAGCTACTGCCTTTGCTACTGCAACCTCGGGAGAAACTTCCTCGAAGTGCTGAAAAGGGGTTTCAATGAATTCGCCATCCACTTCCACACACCGAAAGGAATTCAGATGACTGATCATGTACTCCTCCTCACCGTGTACAGTTATGATTTTACCCTTAACAGGGTATTTCAGCATCTGATGTAAAGAAGAGGTGACTTCCCCAGCATTATGAATCCACGGTCTTCCTAGCAAGCAAGAGTATGATGGGCGGATGTCCATCACGTAGAAGGTTGAGTGGAACACTTCAGTGCCTACCTTGATGGGAATGTCGACCTCCCCATGCACCATTCTTTTAGACCCGTCAAAGGCCCTTACAATGATATTACTTGGTTTCAGCTCCAAGCCTTCCCAATCCAATCGGTCCAGAGCTTTCTTAGGGAGCACATTTAGAGAAGAACCAGTATCGACCAAGATATGGGCGAGAGTGGTTCCTCGGCATTCAACTGACACATGCAGTGCGTCATTGTGCTTTCTTCCCTTCGGAGTCAGGTCAGCATCAAAGAAACCCAGGCCGTTGTCGACGGTAAGGCTGGCTACACAATCCTAGAACTGATCGATTGAGGTTTCTTGGGGCACATGGGCTGTCTTCAAAAACCTTATCAAGGCTTTGGCATGAGCCTCCGAACAAAGCAGCAAAGCTAACATGGAGATCTTCGAGGGGGTTTGCCCCAGTTGTTCTACAACGTCATAATCACTTTTCTTTATTATTTTCAGAATCTCCTCCATTTCTTTCTTAGAGGTTTCGGGGATGACCAATGGTTGAGCCCTCGTCCTGACGAGCTCTTCTTGGATCCCTTTCCCCTTATCAGCAGAAGTAGGAGGGACGACCACATGAGTAACAGCTTCTTCAATCATTGGCGTTCTTGCAGACAGTTTTACCGGTGCAGGGATAACCTTGGGAGCAGCTAAGGGTCCAAATATTGCCTTTGGAGGGGCAATCTCTGGAGAGAAAATTCTTCCGCTTCGGGTAATTTTGCTCGTACCGGCAATGTTTCCAATGTCGGCAGTTTCTTCGTCAGAGCTCTCTTCAGTTATCTCAATTTGTTTTACACCGTGGTAGTAGATTTCTCCACCGTAATTCCACGGTATTGATTTGTCAGATTTGTATGGGACGGGCCCAGGCATGGTTATTTTCAGAGGTACAATCTTCGGAGCGGATGTAATATTAACAGGCCTTTTGGGGACCTTGGAAAGATTAGCGGAAATGGTTATTATTGAAACATCTTCGACAAGGGTTGGAGTAACGGGAGTCTTTTCGAAAAGAATTTGTTGGTTTTCCATTAGGCGTTGGATGCCTATTTTCAGTAATGGACAGTCGATTGGTAGGGAGGAACAAAGGTAGCAATCTTCTTTACAACCTTGGAAAATCCCAGCCTTCAACAGATTCAACTTGATTGTCAGTAGTGGAGTTATCAGATCATCAACAGTAGAAACAAAAAGATCTTCTTCAACAACATGAACATTGCGACCATGCTTTGGCATTGGAGCGGAGATTACATTCGGCTTCTCGGGGGCGTCGAACTCAACCTCTTTTGCGTCTATCAAATCCTGAATTTTATTCTTAAGCGCCCAACAATCGTTGGTGTCATGCCCGACGCTGTCAGAATGGTAGGCACACTTAGCATTGGGATGATAATGTGGGGAAGTGGTATTCACATTCTTTTGCACCTCTTTGATATTGGTGAGATTCAGCTTCAACAAATGGGGAGGAACTTGTGCGAGTGTCATATTGATGCGGGTGAACTGCCGTTGTGGCCGTTCTCCCCATTGCTGTTTAGGTCTGGACTGATTGTTACGAGGCTGATCATTTGACGAATTTTGAATCATCACGGCCCCTACAGTCGGCTGGCGCTCAGTTCTTCCCAATCCTTTTTGAGAGTATATAACAGCTGCTTCCTTCTTGGCCGGGAACGGTTTCTTAACAGTTGTGAAGGCAGAGGCATCCCTTTGAATCTTCCCACTCTTAATACCATCTTCCACCCTTTCGCCAGTCAGAATTAATTCAGTAAACCCTGCGGAAGATCTCCCGATCAAATGGTTGAAGAAAGGGCCAGATAGGGTCCCCAAGAACATATCAACTAGCTCCCTATCTGAAAGCGGTGGTTGCACCCTTCCGGCCAAGTCGCGCCATTTCTGGGCGTATTCTTTGAACCCCTCATTTGAGGCCATCCCCATACTTTGTAGCTGAGTACGGGTTGGCGCCAAGTCGGCGTTGTATTAATACTGGCGATAGAAGGCAGCTGCCAAGTCTTCCCAGTTATGCACTTCTGACCTCTCAAGTTGGTAAAACCAATCTAGTTGAGTACCAGACAGTCTATCCTGGAAGAAGTGTACCCAAAGATTTCTATTGGATGAATGAGGTTGAATTTTTATGACATACGACCTCAGGTGCATCTTCAGGCAAGACAGACCGTCGTATTTTGCAAAAGTTGGCACCTTAAACTTTGGAGGGATCACAACCCAACAATCAATCCCAATTCTTCAATATCTAGCCCGGGAACCCTTTGCAGCTCCATAGCTGCCAGTCTATCCTCCAGATTTTTGTATTTGTCATCCGCTGGCGGGTATTGCTGCTCTGAATAATCTTCATCTTCTTCAACCTCTTCCTCTTCAGCCTCGGACTCAAAAGGTAATGCAACTCCTTTTCCTTTACCGGTCCCCTCGTCAGATGTGGAGGGGAATTCAAGAACCCTCCTAGCTTCATTCTCAAATCTTCTTCCCAGTGTAGCTACCCCAACTCTTTTCTTCTTCTTTTTTCCTTTTTCTTGCTCTTTGTTCCCTAACAGTGCTTTAAGGTCCTCTTGACCCTTTGCCAAGGTCATAAGGAGTTGTTGAAACTGTGAGTTTTGTGCCTGCAGATCTTTGACCGTCTGCTCAATATCCATCTTACTGAAATAAACAGCAGAAAGATAAGGAAACCTGGTGTGAAGACCTGTTTATGCATATGATGAATGATATGTTTATCCATGTAATGCATTCAAGGATTTGGAAATTCAAAATTGTTGCAGACAAAAAGAACACACGTCATATTAATAAGAAGAAATTTTGTCAGTACATAAATGCCCCATGGGCCAAATATTACAAAAACTTCTTAAGGTAAAAAGACGTTGCACATCCTCTTTGGTGCGATGTAAGTGTTGAGGGTCTCCTCCTCGTGAAGTCGGCGGGTAAGCTCCAAAACCTTCTTCTCACTGGCGTAGAAGTTGGCTTCAAAAGTATCCCTTTCTTCCTTGAGTTGGATCCAACTCTTCTGCATTTCCTCCCATGATGTTGGCATGTCAGGATGTAGGATGGTGTATGGAACCTCTCCTTCCTTAACAGGCTCTTTGATCAAAGGGAGAATGTGAGGGTAGGGCATCATAAGACTCTGGGCGCGGGTTCGTACCCACTTGAGGTAAGGCTCAAGAAGGATGGAGTTCTTATGTCCCAGTGTCTTGCTATCTACCTTGTTAGGCATCCTCTAAGCTCTGATGAATCTTTGTAGAAGTCCTTGCTCATCGTTGTCGAAGTCAAAAACTAGGTCAGGAATCAGCATGTCATGAGGGTCATCCCTCCGTGCATATCCAAATTGTCTCAAAGCTAGACATGGGTTATAGGTAATGCCTCCCCTAATGCCAAGTAATGGAACATTAGGGAACTCACCACAACGATCGATGATGATGACATTTTCTCTGGACTGAGAACACCAATGTACATAAGAATGTGTGATGGTCATCAATCGTTGCGACCACCTCAAGCCTTGTTCATTCTTCAAAACTGATTGTGGAAGGTGAGAAATAAACCACCTTGCAAGGAGAGGAGTACAACACATGAGAACACCTCTCTTCCTCATTGTTCGTGTGTAAAATGAGTGGAGGATGTCCCCAAGCAATGTAGGTATGGGATTCCTGGATATGAAGATCTTAACAACATTCACATCTATAAGTTGGTCAGGATTTGGGAACAAGACCAACCCATAAATAAGGAGTGCCACAATCTCTTCAAAGGCTTGCAGATCCAGGGAATTCCAACACTCTTGTGCCTTCTCAAACAAGAACTTTTCCAAGAAGCCCTTGACACCACTTCTGGTTTCCCAATGCCCCTTGATGTTAGATGGTTGCAAGTGTAGTGCTTGAGCAACATCTTCAGGTTTTGGTTCTTTTTCCGTACCGTTGAAAGGTAGTTGATTAAGAATAGGAATTCTCAGGAGTTGAGAAAATTCCTCCAAAGTAGGCACCAATTGGTAGTCGGGGAAGGTGAAACAGTGGTGAACGGGGTCAAAGAACTGGAACAACACTTTCACCATGTCTTCTTCAATGCTGGTGTTGACTAGGCTGAGCAGTCTACCATGTCTTTCACTGAAGAGAGAACTTTCTAGAATTCTGGATGTAAGCTCCTTGAGTTGAGGAGTGATTCTCACAAGGTTGACTTGGATAGTTTTCCTGCGAAGAGTTTCCATAACCTACAGAACAAGAACAAAGATGAAGATCCAAACCCTTGAAATGGTTAGTGGATGCATATGATGCTTTATGATGTTCATGATGTATGCACAAACACATGTACAAGCAAATCACACAAAAACCCTAGTTTAAGGCTTGCATGAGGTTTCATAGGTAAGTACCCTCTTGAGTGTAGTTGGCTTAAAAACCTGTCCTATAAATAGTAACCGGGTTCTAAGGAGCTCAATATCATTGGATTGTTTTCTATATTCATTGTTTTGGTTTAGCCACTTAACTAGCGACCAAAATATTCCAAGAAAACAACCCTCAATGAGTGTAGTATCGAGTATCTACCAACTTCGGACTGCACCAAAGCCGGTCATCTCACTACCCCTAATAAAAGGCCAAGATGGTCAAGTAAGGTTCTAGGTCATTAGTGCTTAGTGACATCACTCAACGGCCCCGTACTCTCCTTGATTGAACTCAAGGGTTACCGGTACTCACAAATATGTCGCACTAATATAGCTATTGCTTCAACCGTGTCGGTATACCCCACACAGTTTCAACAATGTATTGCTATCTATGAATGTTTCCCAAATCCGGGTGGAGGATTTTAAGCCCAAACAAGAGAACCAAAATGTAAAGCAATCAAAGCAAACAATTAGTCATGCAAAAGGGTGATCTAGGCCCTAAGGTTACTCCACCTTTAAAATCATAATCCCCAGCAGAGTCGCCAGTTCTGTGATACGGTGGGAGAACTGACTTGAGGTTTTGCGTTTGTTTTCGCAAATGTTTTGGTTGAGCAAGAGTCGCCACCGACTTTTTATTTTATCCTAAGGAAAGGTTAAAAAGCACAGGAAAAACCTTTGAGATGTTTTCTTGGGTTCGGGGAGTAGATTATAGAAAGGGAAGGTATTAACACCCTTTCTATCCATGGTTATCCATGGGCTCTTAGTTACTTGCTTAGATCACTTGCCTTTGCTTTTCAATTGTTTGAAATGGTGCTTTGTGTGTGGTTTTTGAAAATGTTTTGAAAAAGATGCCTTGTCTAGGCAACCATTGTAACAATTCTTGTTTGAATGTTTTACAAGGGTGTTTGTCTTTTTGAAAAGATGTTTCAATGTTTTTGAAAGTTTTGTTTTGAAGTTGTGTTGTGATGTGTGTTTTGAAAAATGGCAAGGATTATTTTGCGAGTTTGGTCAAGTAACCAAGAGCTATCTACCCTAAATTTCTCAAAGATCTTTCTTATGTTTTAACCCTTTTAATAGTGTTGTTTCACCATTGTATTTGGTGAGCAACCTTGTGTTAGGATGTTAACAGGACGGGCGCGGGTCATCGTTTAGACCATGAAAGCAATAGTGTCAAGTATTTTGGCAATTTTCTTGAGGGACTATGATCATTTTGTTTAGGCAACAAGATAGCGTCATCGAGGGACTATGATCATTTTGTTTGTTTTTGTTTTGTTTTGTTTTGCCAAAGTACTTGACATGCAAACATGGCCCATTTTTGAAGGCAACAAGTGGATGTAACCCTAGGGGTGCAAGTGTGCATTGTTTGTCTTTTCATGCATGTTTATCTTGAATTAGGTCAAGCTATTTATTGATTGATTTTGCATACAAACCCTAGGTCTATCATGGCATAATTTGGAAACTTTTAAATATGCGAGAATTTAAAGTCCTAAATTATTACAACATGATTATGGGGATGGGGATACAAGTTTGAATTTGGGGGATATTTGACAAGGAAATAAAACCTAAATTATTACAACCATATCGAATATACAAAAGTTTAAACATTTAAATAAATACAATGTAAATAAATATCAAAATGCAATGTATTATGCAAAAAAGGATTTTTTATGTATGTAAAAGGTTTTCATGTTTGAAGTATAAACAAAATGAAAAAAGTCATATTTTTAATTATTTTTGTTGTTTAGGGCAAAACCCTAATTTTTTGAATAAATAGTATTTATTTATTAATTATGTACAAGGTATATTAATTTATACAAAACTAATAAAAAAGAAGTATATTGTAGAAAAAAGTATTTTTGGTGTCAAATATTAAATAAAAAATAAAAGGTATTATTTTTGTATTTTTGCCCTAAATATTTAATAAATATGTATAAGTATATATTATATATATTTAATATGCTAAATATGTACAAAAAATAAAATATTAATTATTTACAAAAAATGTATATTTTAGAAAATGTTTTCAAAATGTAAATAAAAAATAATAACTAAAAAATGAATATTTTTGTATTATTTTTTAGGGTTTTAAATAAAAAGGTTTTATATTATTTATGTGTATATGTTCAATAAAGTAAATAAATGCCAAATAAATGTAAAAAAAATGTGGAAAAATATTTTTGGTGTTTTTTATGTTTGGACAAAAAATATCAAGTCAGAATAAAAAAGAAAAATACAAAAATATCAAATATTTCACACAATGGGCCAGGGGGGCGCAAATGAAAAAAAGGGGTGCAAAAAGCAAGTTGACTCAGGCCCAGCCCAAGTCAACTCTGTCTTCAACCTCCAGCACATGTTTGAACAAGAAAACGCGCGCCTCCTTCTACACCTGCTATCTCTTGATTCCTTGATTTTTAGCAAAAATTCATAACACAAATAATGTAGAGCATCAAACCACGATTCCAAACATGTAAAAAACTTGACCTAACTCTAAGAAACCAGGGAGAATTTCTTCACCCCCAATTTCTGACCTAGTTTTTCTTCAATGTTCATGGTTAAAATTCTCACAGCATGCTTAATATAAATGAAAAGTGATCATATGTATGGCTTCAGGGCTATGAGTAGGACATGTTTCAT
Source organism: Vicia faba (assembly GCA_948472305.1). Lineage (NCBI taxonomy): Eukaryota > Viridiplantae > Streptophyta > Magnoliopsida > Fabales > Fabaceae > Vicia > Vicia faba. The sequence continues at coordinate 1,337,444,162 of OX451737.1, read as the reverse complement.
TCACAAACCTAAGCTTAACTCTTCCTAGATTGAGAGATAGAAGTCCATGGTTTTACCTGTTTCAGCTTGAATCGTATACAATAATGTGGCCAACTTCAATGGAGTTTGAGCTTCTGTATAGCTTGCCTGAAGTCCAAGGAAGCTTCTCCAACACCTAGCTTGCTTTGAATCACTCTGTATCGTGCTATGGAAGTTCACCTGCAAAACTGAAAAATGAAAATGGCAACTGAGGTTAGGGGAGTTACAGCTTGTGTTTAGGGCTTGGGATAGTTTCAGTGGATGGAATGGAATGTGTTTGAACTCTTTTTAGACAAAACGCACGACATGAATGGATTATGGAACTCAAGTTGCAGGGTATGCCCTGTTTCTGCAGCAAGAGGGTGTTTTGGTGTTTTTTGAGGTATGAGAGGTGGTTCAGTCGTGTTTTAGGTCAGTTGGGATCTATGGAAGATGTTCACAAAGTTTGTTCTGGCTTATGCTTGCAGGAAGTGGAAGTTGGCTTGAGTTTGCAAGGTTTCTTCTATTGTAAGCAAAGATAGTGTGTAAGTTGTCAAAGGCCTGTACAGGCCATCTTGTATGCTGCAAGCAAACCTCTAGGCCCCCTCTAATCCCTGGATTTGATTTGCAATCTCAGATCTTTGTCCAAGGCTCAATGCATAGTGGTTTGACATAAAGCTACTTTTGCAAAAATGGCAAAATCACTTTTACCAATTAAGGGTTAGTTTGATGTGTAATGCCCAAATGGATAAAATAACACCTTAACACAATGGTTAGGCATTAAATTATTGAGTGTGGAGAGGTTTAGTGGCCTGCAATATAGCATAAACCATGCTGAGTTGAAAATGCAAGTTGTTGTGAACATGCTTTGGCCATGAACAAAAGTGAGTTTTGGCCAACTTTGCAAATTCGATTCTCTCTAACCACAAGGGTGTTTGAGAAGTTCTTGGACAATTTGGAAAGCTTGGAACATGTACTACAATCCATCTTCGTAATGCAAATTGAAAATCCAAGTGGAACCATGTGAAAAATGGCCAAGAAGTTGGACAAAAATCCTGCCTAGAATAGGGCAAAATTTCTCTAAGTTAAAAATGTTTTGTACCCTTGTTCCAAAAATCATAACTTGAGATACAAGCTTCCTTTGAGAAAACTTTGTGAATCAAATTTGTAGATTTTCAATGGACTACAACTTTCATGTTTCAAGTTTTGTTTGAATCCATTTGCATCTTGGTGAAAAAATGGGACAAAGTTAGGAAAAAATAAAGAAATTTCATAACTTAGAAAAATTCTAAGTTATGAAATTTTTTCATTTTAAACCCTAATTTGTAATTTTGGGTTTCTTGATGAAAAAGTTTCATAATTTGACATGTCTTGATGAAAAATGAATCTTGGCACTTGATTTTGACCAAAAAGTCAAAGTTTGACTTTTCAGTATACAGTCAAATTTTGATCAATTGACTGAAAAATTCATCTGTCAATCCTATGCATTTGAGATCTTTTGAACTTGTTGAATGGGTCAAGACAATTCCATTGAGTCCTTGAGTCCATATGTGAGCTTGGTTTTCCATTGGTTAGGTCAAACAGTCAAAAATTGCCTTTGTGCAGTCAAAACCCTAAAAATGACCATTTTGCCCTTTGGGTGATCTGATCAAATTTCTTGTGGAATTGTGATCCAAACTTGACCAAATGGTTCATGTGAGTTCATAATATTGATGTGGGTCAAATTTCATGAAGTTTGACTGTCAATTGCCCACAGTTGACTTTTTCCCCAATACAGCTGATTTCTAGGTCAACTGTCCAATTGACTGGGCAAAGATTGGAATCAAGGCTTGAAACTTGGTATGAATAAACTTGTGAGTCCAACATGAAGCATGAAAGTCACTTTGGGCATTTTAGGTCAAAACATCTCTGTGCAAACTCAAACCCTAATTTGGGTCAACAGTGCAAGGAGGGGCCTTAAGCGGAGTAAACCCTAACTTGATCTTGAGTTCCAAGAGTCTTGTGGTGAGGAAATGTTGATGAAATGAGAGGGAAAATTTTGGGGTACAACAGATCCTAAGATTTTTCTGATTCTTATCCAGTTAAAGTTAATCCAATACCTTCTTTGGTTCAGTCAGATCAACACTAAGATCTCCCTGATTTTTATTCCAATTGAAGATATTCTGAGGCTTTTGTCTGGTTCAATTAAATCGATCCTAAGATTTTTTTGATTCTTATCTGGTCAAAGTTAATCCAAGACCTTCTCTGGTTTATGCAGATCGACACTAAGATCTCTCTGATTCTTATTCCAGTTGAAGATATTCCAAGACTTTTGTCTGGTTCAGTTAAATCGATGCTAAGATTTTTCTGATTCTTATATAGTCAAAGTTAATCCAAGACCTTTTCTGGTTCAGTCAGATCAACACTAAGATCTCCCTGATTCTTATTCCAGTTGAAGATATTATGAGGCTTTTGTCTGGTTCAGTTAAATCGATCCTAAGATTTTTCTGATTCTTATCCAATCAAAGTCAATCCAAGACATTTTCTGGTTCAGTTAGATCAACACTAAGATCTCCCTGATTCTTATTCCAGTTGAAGATATTCCAAGGCTCTTGTCTGGTTCAGTTAAATCGATCCTAAGATTTTTCTGATTCTTATCCAGTCAAAGTTAATCCAAGACCTTCTCTACTTCAGTCAGATCAACACTAAGATCTATCTGATTCATATTCCAGTTGGAAATATTTCGAGGCTTTTGTCTGGTTCAGTTAAATCGATCCTTAGATTTTTCTGATCTTATCCAGTCAAAGTTAATTCAAGACCTTCTCTGATTCAGTCAGATCAACACTAAGATCTCCCTGATTCTTATTCCAGTTGGAGATATTCCGAGGCTTTTGTCTGGTTCAGTTAAATCGATCCTAAGATTTTTCTGATTCTTGTCCAGTTAAAGTTAATCCAAGACCTTCTATGGTTCAGTCAGATCAACACTAAGATCTCCCTGATTCTTATTTTAGTTAAAAATATTCAGAGGCTTTTGTCTGGTTCAGTTAAATCGATCCTAAGTTTTTTCTTATTCTTATCCAGTCAAAGTTAATCCAAGACTTTCTCTGGTTCAGTCAGATCAACACTAAGATCTCCCTGATTCTTATTCCAGTTGAAGATATTCCTAGGCTTTTGTCTGGTTCAGTTAAATCGATCCTAAGATTTTTTTGATTCTTATCCAGTCAAAGTTAATCCAAGACCTTCTCTGGTTCATTCAGATCGATATTAAGATCACTCTAATTCTTATTCCATTTAAAGATATCCCAAGGCTTTTGTCTGGTTCAGTTAAATCGATCTTAATATATTTTTTATTCTTATCCAGTCAAAGTTAATCCAAGACCTTCTCTGGTTTAGTCAGATCAACACTAAGATCTCCCTGATTCTTATTTTAGTTAAAGATATTCAGAGGCTTTTGTCTGGTTCAGTTAAATCGATCCTAAGTTTTTTCTTATTCTTATCCAATCAAAGTTAATCCAAGACCTTCTCTGGTTCAGTCAGATCAACACTAAGATCTCCCCGATTCTTATTCAAGTAGAAGATATCCCAAGACTTTTGTCTGGTTAAGTTAAATCGATCTTAAGAGTTTTCTAATTCTTACTCAGTCAAAGTTAATCCAAGACCTTCTCTGGTTCAATCATATCAACACTAAGATCTCCCTGATTCTTATTCCAGTTGAAGATATTCCGAGGCTTTTGTCTGGTTTAGTTAAATCGATCCTAAGATTTTTCTGATTCTTATCCCGTCAAAGTTAATCCAAGACCTTATATGGTTCAGTCAGATCGACACTAAGATCTCTATGATTCTTATTCCAGTTGAAGATATCCCAAGACTTTTGTCTGGTTCAGTTAAATCGATCTTAAGATTTTTCTAATTCTTATCCAGTCAAAGTTAATCCAAGACCTTCTCTGGTTCAGTCAGATCAACACTAAGATCTCTCTAATTCTTATTCCAGTTAAAGATATCACAAGACTTCTGTCTGGTTCAGTTAAATCGATCTTAAGATATTTTTTATTCTTATCCAGTCAAAGTTAATCCAAGACCTTCTGTGTTTCATTCAGAACAACACTAAGATCTCCCTGATTCTTATTCCAGTTAAAGATATTCAGAGGCTTTTGTCTAGTTCAGTTAAATTGATCCTAAGCTTTTTCTTATTCTTATCCAGCCAAAGTTAATCCAAGACCTTCTCTGTTTCAGTCAGATCAACACTAAGATCTCCCGGATTCTTATTCCAGATGAAGATATTCCGAGGCTTTTGTCTGGTTCAGTTAAATCGATCCTAAGATTTTTCTAATTCTTATCCAGTCAAAGTTAATCCAAGACCTTCTCTGGTTCAGTCAGATCAACACTAAGATCCCCCTGATTCTTATTCCAGTTGAAGATATTCTGAGGCTTTTGTCTGGTTCAGTTAAATCGATCCTAAGATTTTTTTGATTCTTATCCGGTCAAAGTTAATCCAAGACCTTCTCTGGTTCAGTCAGATCGACACTATGATATCTCTGATTCTTATTCCAATTGAAGATATCCCAAGACTTTTGTCTGGTTAAGTTAAATCGATCTTAAGATTTTTCTAATTCTTATTCAGTCAAAGTTAATCCAAGACCTTCTCTCGTTCAATCATATCAACACTAAGATCTCTCTGATTCTTATTCCAATTGAAGATATTTCGAGGCTTTTGTCTGGTTCAGTTAAATCGATCCTAAGATTTTTTTGATTCTTATCTAGTCAAAGTTAATCCAAGACCTTCTCTAGTTCAATCAGATCAACACTAAGATCTCCCTAATTCTTATTCCAGTTAAAGATATTCTGAGCCTTTTGTCTAGTTCAGTTAAATTGATCTTAAGATTTTTTTTATTCTTATCCGATCAAAGTTAATCCAAGACCTTCTCTGATTTAGTCAGATCGACACTAAGATCTCTCTAATTCTTATTCCAGTTCAAGATATCCCAAGACTTTTGTCTGGTTCAGTTAAATCGGTCCTAAGATTTTTATGATTCTTATCCAGTCAAAGTTAATCCAAGACCATTTCTGGTTCAGTCAGATCAACACTAAGATGTCCCTGATTCGTATTCCAGTTGAAGATATTATGAGGCTTTTGTCTGGTTCAGTTAAATCGATCCTAAGATTTTTCTGATTATTATCCAGTCAAACTCAATCCAAAACGTTTTCTGGTTTAGTCAGATCAACACTAAGATCTCCCTGATTCTTATTCCAGTTGAAGATATTCCGAGGCTTTTGTCTAGTTCAGTTAAATCGATCATGAGATTTTTCTGATTCTTATCTAGTCAAAGTTAATCCAAGACCTTCTCTGGTTCAGTCAGATCAACACTAAGATCTCCCTGATTCTTATTCCAGTTGAAGATATTTCGAGGCTTTTGTCTGGTTCAGTTAAATCGATCCTAAGATTTTTCTGATTCTTATCCGGTCAAAGTTAATCCAAGACCTTTTCTGCTTCAGTCATATCAACACTAAGATCTCCCTGGTTCTTATTCCAGTTGAAGATATTCCGAGGCTTTTCTCTGGTTCAGTTAAATCGTTCCTAAGATTTTTCTAATTCTTATCCAGTCAAAGTTAATCCAAGACCTTCTCTGGTTCAGTCAGATCAACACTAAGATCTATCTGATTCATATTCTAGTTAGAGATATTCCGAGGATTTTGTTTGGTTCAGTTAAATCGATCCTAAGATTTTTTTAATCTTATCTGTGATCAGTGGAAATAGAACTGACTGTTTTTTAAGCTGGTTTTGCGAAATGTCGCGGTAAGCAAGAGTCGCCACCGTCTTTTATGTTCTCCAACATGGAAAGGACAAAAGCACAGCAAAATTCCTTATTCGAGAATGTTTCTCGGTTCGGGAGGTAGATTTATAGAAAGGGAAGGTGTTAGCACCCTTTCTATCCATGGTTATCCATGGGCTCTTAGGTACTTGCTCTTATGTTTTCAAAATTTGTTTGCTTTTCAAGTGTGTGTGGGTTTTGAAAAAGTTCGTTTGAAAAACTTCTAAGTAACTCTTGTATCAGTCCTCAAGAGTGTATGAAGTGTTTTGTTTGAAAACTTTTTGAAAGTGTGGGGTGCGAAAAGTTGTTTTATTTGTTTTGAAAAGAGCAAGTACTTAAGAGAAATCTACCAACTCTAAGGAATTAAGCTGTGTAAGAGTCCTTTGGATAGTGCTATCCCATCATTGAGGGGTAGGTAGCACCATCGTTGGAGGTGTTCGGGTCAATTCGATTATAGGGACAGGTGTGGTCACCGAAGCAATGGTAGGACACCTTAGAAGTAACCCTAATGTCCTAGATCATTTTATCCGAGGCAACCGTTTCGAGGCAACTGGATCTTTAGACAGAAGGGCAACCTCTAAGACACCCTATACTTGATGACCACGTCGAGGCAACCAGTGAGGCGTACCCTAAGAGTGGCATGTGCATGTGTGTTGTTTTCATGTTATGTTTATCTTGTACATGTTATTTGTGAGCTACGGATTGGTTTTATTTACATACATTCTTTCATGCATTTTTTAACAGTTAGGAGTGCGGAAAATAATTTGCGGGAATGTAAATCTAACTATTACAAGGCGCGGGTCTATACATCGCCAAAAACAAAAACTTGTTTTGGTAAATAAATGCGAGAAATTAAATAAAGCGGTAAAATTCCTATTTAACTATTACATATCTGGAGACAGTTACATAAATAATCAAAATAAATAAATGCGCGCGAGAATTAATTTGGAACGTCATGAAGGTTTTGACCCTTTTAAGAAAAGAATTGATTTTTTGTCTTTTTTTTTTGTAATTAATGAAATTAAAACTAATAACTAATTAATTAATTTAATTAAAAGAAAAATATTTTTGTGTTTTTATGTTCTTAATGAAATAAAAAGAAAAGGAATTAAAAGTTGAAAGTGAAAGACCTAATTCTAAATTAATTTTACTTATAAAAAAAAATGTTAAAATTGTCCTAATTACACAACTAATTAATTAATGTTAGAATTTATTTACAAAATAGGTTAATAAATAATAAAATGTTTTTTGGTTTTATTGAATTTTATGGGAAAAATTAGTTTGTTAGGTTAATTAACAATAATGATAATAATAAAAAAGGAAAGTGAAAAGAAAAGGAAAATAGAAAGAAAAAAAAAGGAAATAGAAACCAATGGGGGTGTTGATGGCCCAATGGAGGTGTGAAGCCTGGAAATTGCTGGCCCATTAACCAGCCTTGTTGACTTTTGGAGATTGCCTGGAGCACGTTGACTCACGAGCATGGTGCTCATCATTTTCTGGCCTTTGGATTGATCTTTGAGGCCACATGGCATCTGGGCGCTGGAGGCACATGATGGATTGCTTTTGGGAACCTGTACATAATCACATAAGAAAAAACAATATGGAATTTTGAGGGGACCTGGGAATCGAACCCAGGTCCCAATGATGCATAGCCACGTCCCTCTCCACTGAGCCAAGCGCTGTATCTTGTTATTATAGTGGGTAAAGAAAATAATATGGAAAAACAACACGCATATGCTAAAAAAGAAAACGCGCGTATTACATTTGAATCAACCAGCCATGCATGGACACCTCATCATCGTCTTCATTTATCTGCAAAATAAAAACAAGATAGCGGGGGTTTTTAACCCCCACAATGCAAAACTGCCAAGAATAGCGATTAGGCATATAGTGAACATAAAAAGGGCGCGATGGTTGGGTTGAATTCGTCTAGCCTTGACGAATTCAACCATATACGTCTCAAGGTCCAATTTTTCTGTATGTGCAAAGCCCTAAAATCCAAGCTTCGAAACCCTAGGTTGCTTCAATGGTGTTTTTTAATTCAGAGCACCATAATCAAATTGAATCATACCAATAGCTTCAGAATGGTCCTATTAACACAAATCAATCCAAAAAAGAGGTTAAAAATGCATGAATAAGGATATGCGTTTCTGAATTTTTTTTCAAACCGTGTGACTTGTGCTGGGCGTTTCTTTGAGTATTGGAGCTTGTTTATGATTGCAATAGGTACTGGAGACTCCCAACAATGTATTTGAACCTTCAAATCTCCTTGAAATGGCCTGGAAGGTAGAATTAGGATTTGACTTTTTTGCTTGGATTTTTGAATTTGGTTATGCCGTTTCAATAAGCTCTAGGTCGTCAATACTGTATGGAACCCTTACATATGTATGTATCAATGAGAATAAGTAAACATTAAGAGCCTTAGCCTTGTGCAATGATGTTTTTGGATTCTTCATAACCACCATTAAAGCATTTTCCAATTTTGTTCAAATTTAAATTTTCATGCTTAAAATGAGCTTGGCACGAATTTGGTAGGTGTATTATGACACATGAGAGCCATTCAAATCAAAAGATATTATTGAATTAATTTTTTTTTGATTTTATTTGAATTTTATGGATTTAAAATGAATTAAATCAAATAAAATTAAATAAAAATAGAAAAATTAATGTTTAATCTTGAAATTAATCATGGGACACGTGGGTGGTATGACAAGGCTGAATCAAGTGGAAGAAAGTGGGCCCTTTTGTCAAAAATTGAAGTTTCAAGGATAGTTGACTTTTGCCATTTCACAAAAATTTCCCAACTTGTCCAATGTATATCTTGCTCAATTTTGATCATATGAACATGTTCTTGGACATTTTGGAAAGGTCTTGAAGTCCTCTAACCAATGCCTTTGGTCCCATGTCATTTTGATTTACAAATCTCAAGTTATGGTCTTTGACTTAAAGTGCCTTTTTGTTGACTTTTGAAAATGACCTATAATGTTGAAATTGATAACTTTTTGTGAGAGCATTTCTTGGACTTGGAATGTGAAGATGAGTTGTAGGAAATGTCCTCCCCTTCAAAATGAGCATTGGATGGGATTTTTCTGATGAACCATGAAAAAGTTATGCCTTGGTCAAGTTACAGTTGACTTTTCAACTGTCCAAAAATAGAAACTTTTGCATCCTGATGATTTTTGAGCCATGCTTGTGAAATCATGGTCAAGATTTGACCAAATGATGATTGTGGCTTCAAAATAAGATGTTGACCAAATTTTTTGACTTTTGACTGCCAAATGACCATTTTGCCCCTACAGTTGATTGTGAAGCAATTAGGGTTTTTGACTGTGCAACTTGACCTTGTGAGCCTTGAAACTTGACATGTAGGTGCTTGACAATGTATATGAGCATATGGGACTTGATTGAGCCCTTGAAAACCTCAACTTCCTTGCAAGAACCAAAACCCTAATTTTGACTGACTTAGGAGGATGGTTTGACTGTGCAACCCTTGAGAGATTTTGAAACTTGGCATGTAGATGCTTGTCAAAACTTTGAAGAATATGGGAGGGAAAATTTTGGGGTACAACAGTTGCCCCTGTTCAATCTTCTTAGACTTGAGGATGTAGATTGGCTTGTGTGCCTTTCGTGATCCGAGGGTGGAAGATGATTGAACACTAGAGTGCCCAGAAATTTGCACTCACATAGTAGAGTATCAGCAGTGTGGTGGCGGGAATGGGCTTATAGATGCCATTTGGAAAGATGGTGTTGGAGGATGGGCTTATAGATGTCATCTGGAGATGTGACAGAACCTTGTCGGGAATGGGCTTATAGATGCCATTTGGAGACTGTTGGTAGGTGGATGGGCTTATAGATGCCATCTGGAGGTTGTCTGTTGAATTGTAATTTTTGTAAGTTGAAAGGGGGAACCTGTGTAGGGTTGACTGATGATGAGCCTGTGCGAAACTTCCTTTGAAAGAAGGAAACCTGTGTAGGGTTTACTAATAATGAGTTCGTATAAGACTGCATCTGAAATGGAGAAGGAACCTGTGTAGGGTTGACTTTGATGACGAGTCCGTGTAAAACTACGTCTGGAGTTTGAGAAGGGAACCTGTGTGGGGTTACTTTGATGATGAGTCCATGTAAAACTGCATCCTGGAAGAAGTAAAACCTGGGTAGGGTTTCTGATGACGAGTCCATGTAAAACTGCATCTTTGGGAAGAGAGAACTTGTGTAGGGTTTCTTTGACGACGAGCCCGTGTAAAACTACGTCTGGAGAGAGAGAACCTGTGTAGGGTTTCTTCAGGATAAGTTCGTGTAAAACTTCTTGATGAACCGGGGTAAGGTCATCTTGAGATAAGTCCGTGTAAGACTTCTGGAGGAACCGGGGTAAGGTTACTGCAGGATAAGTTCGTGTAAAACTTCTTGATGAACCGGGGTAAGTTCATCTTGAGATAAGTCCGTGTAAGACTTCTGGAGTAACTAGGGTAAGGTTACTGCAGGATAAGTTCGTGTAAAACTTCTGGGTGAACCGGGGTAAGGTCATCTTGAGATAAGTCCGTGTAAGACTTCTTCTGAAAGAAAAGGAACCGGTGTAGGGTTACTTTGATGATAAGTCTGTGTAAGACTTCGTCTGAAAATTGAGAAGGAACCAGTGTAGGGTTGCCTGATGATGAGTTCGTGTAAAACTAACATCTGAGGTTGAGAAGGAACTGGTGTAGGGTTGCCTGTTGATGAGCCCGTGTAAGACTTCTTCTGAAAGAAAAGGAACCGGTGTAGGGTTGCCTGAGGATGATCAAGTAGATAATTGTCCTGTTTGGTTTCGGATATTAACCCACGATCAGTCGTCCAAAGAATTTTCCTGGATTGTTACCGGTGTTGATCTGGAACTGTAAAGGTAGATGGTAATCATCTTTTGATTGACTTTTTTCTGAAAAGGCAAAGTATTAGTCGTATGCAATGTCATGATGCATGAACTGCATGATTTTAAGATGTTCTCAAAAATAAATGAGATTTGTGTTGTATGATGCGTATGCATGCTATAATGTATGAAGATATGATGTTTATGAATGTATTCTCGTCTGGGAAAATAAATCCTTGACGAATGCCGGGAGTTTGAATCTTGGGCTGATGTTGAAGAGTAGAGTTCTTCGTTTCCGCTGGGGATAATGGTTGCAAGAATAAATCGGTAGGAGAAGATGACTCAGTCGGGGAATAAACTTGTTGGAGAGATTACTCTGCGGGGAATTATTCTGTGGGAAGAGATACCTTGCTGAGGTTTTGATGATAAACCTGCTGGGGATTCCGTTGATAAGCTCTGTTGGAAGATTTGATGAACTCCACTGGGGATAGGAAGAGCTTCGCCGAGGACGATCTTTCCATGGTAATTAGCTGAGGATAACCCAGTTATAAGTTCTGGTGAGGAATAATCTTTGAATAAAGCCGGGGAGATGCGTTCGTACTATGCAGGGATAAGCTTCCAGAATCTACTGGGGATGAGCTCCTGGAATCTACTGGGGAGATTGATTCAACTTTCCTGGGGAGACTTTTGAACTGTACTGGGGAATGGCTCCACTGGGGTGTCTGGTATTCCGCCGGGGAATAATCTTATATTAAGACGACCGGGGATGCTTGCTTAGGAACATCTGCATACTCCACTGGGGAATATTGAGATTTTCTGGGGATACCCAACTTCCTTAAGGCTGACGGTAGATTAACTCTGCTCGGGGAGAGTGTTACTGACTTGCTGGAGATACTGTGCCTTATCGGGGCTGATTGGAGACCAACTATGCTCGGGGAGAATCGTTGAATCTTATCTTACTCTGCGGGGAGTGAAGGTGTCTTGGTCATACTTTTCAGCTGAACCTATCTTGGTACCTTGGTGGACAGAGCATCTTGTTCAGTTCGGACAACTCTTATCTGCCCCAGTTTCTGTAGGAGAAGGTACCTGTGGAGGTGCTTGATAACTGCCAATGGACAAACCTTCTTCTGGTAGGCAAGTGACGAGATGCCGGGACATAGTCGTACGCTTTGACCCCTAACTTTGCCTGGACCGCCCTCTCGGGTTTTCAGTCCATCGGGATACCCATTTTTTGCCCAAGCCTCCTTTTCAGGTTTTCGACTTGCCGGGCGTACAGATTTTTCTATTTCATCCCTTATTTTTGCCCGAACCCTTTTGGTTCGCCGGGAAGCCCTTATTTTTACCTAGGTGTGTCAACCTAGCGGGTCTTCGATCATGCGTAGTATTTTTTTTTACCATGTTCGTGCTCTCAAGATGTAGGGAGGTGCCCCTGTCAGCAGTGTTACGTTGCCCTACTACCAGAAGATCTTCGTTTGATCGTCCAATGCCCCAAGTGATCCAGGTAGAGATTTTCCCCATGTTGATTGGCCTTTTGAGAGATTCCCCGAATCTTGACTTAACTGCCCCAGATGATGGACGATGATCATGCCATGCCCCTTGATTGGAAGTGCTTTTGTTCATTAGATATTCTTCGCGCAAATTTCTCTGTTGTTCGAACAAAAGGTCATATGCAAACAATGTTATATTAAAAATGCAAAGCTTATGTCTGTCTTGAAGTTTTTGAAAATGCAGTTTTTTCATAAAAACAAGTGAAATTTTTTTTATAAATTGTGATGTCAACTCATTATTTTACGGCAAGCCTTAAGGAGTCAGGATACCTTTGGTAACAGTATGCTTTCGAACTAACCCATGCTTCAGCTAGGACTTTTAGGGGTTGTAGCGTGGCCTGGTTCACGGTTTAAGAAAAAAAGGATAAAGGCTCAAATTTATTTGTACCCACCCTTTCTTCGTGATGTTCTTCAAACCTAAACTCAGCTGATCGTGCGTTAGACCTTGTTTGAGTCTTTATCCTGATATTCTGGTGATGGTTCGGATATTGACAGTTTATTTTGAATAGGCAGTCATTTCTTTTCGTTGAGGGTTTGTGTGACCTCTTTCTTTTTGATTTTATTATCCCTATTTTTTGCCTGAATTGTTCCTTTTTGTGATTACAGTCAGCGGGATGCCCCAGTTTTCGTAAGTCTCCTTCATAGGTTTTGACTTATTGGGCTTTTATTTCTGAGATATAATGACTGCCTATCCTTATGATTATAGGAACCATCACTGTCTTTTGTTTTGTAAGGACCCTTTTGACGTCATCCATTGTGCACCTGGATCAACTGAGAAGACTACCCTGCCCCAGGTTATGATTAAGGGTTTTAATTTTTGTGAAAAGAAAAACTCCTACTTCTTTGGCTCGAAGGGGTTGACGAGGGATTATCTTCCTTATAACTCCAGTGTTTAGGAATTGAAACAATGCCTGTACCTCATCAGCGGGGTCTGTTCAAAAGCATACTGTAGATTGTGGTATCGTTTTCGTCATCCTCCCTCAAGAGGCTTTAGAATTTTCAATCGAGAGTTGAACATCAAGAAAAAAAAAATAAAAGCAATTTTGAATATAGAGAACACAATTACTTCAAAACAGACACGTGTAATGCATTAATGAAATAATAGAGTTTGACATGATAATTGTTTGAATAAGCATATAAAAATACAATATCAGAATTTAAATGAACAAGAGTCTCTCAATCCTAGCCATGTTTTGGCAAGGGAGCAGTGATCACATCGGGAGTCTCAGCAGGCTCGAATTCGATCTCCTTGGCGTCAATCATGTTCTGAATCTTGTATTTCAGCGCCCAACAATCCTCAGTATCATGCCCTGGGCTACCAGAATGATAAGCACACCTCGCATCTGGGTTGTAGCTTGGAGAAGAAGTCTTAGGATTCGCAGGAGGGTTGATCACTGCAATCAGGTTCATCTTCAACATGTGCTGCAATGCTTGTGACAACGGCATATTGATGTTGGTGAACTGTCTTTTAGACTCGTCTGGCCTTCGCTGATTTCCCTTTGGCGGTTGTCGGCATGACGCAGAACCTGAGATCATGACTGCCCTTACATGTTGGTCACGACGACTCTTCTGACTGTACGCCGCATTGGACTCTTTCCTCCCCGTGTAAGGCTTTTTCTGAGTGTCAAAGGTGTGGCCTCTTGAATCTTCCCAGCCTTGACACCAGCTTCAATTCTTTCCCCAGTCAAGATCAAATCTGTAAACCCAACTGAAGAATTCCTGATTAGATGGTTGAAGAAAGGCCCAGACAGGGTCCCCAAGAACATGTCGACAAGTTCCCGATCAGTTAAGGGTGGCTGTACCCTTCCAGCCAGGTCTCTCCACTTTTGCGCGTACTCCTTAGAACCTTCACCCATTCCTAGTGACATACCCTGGAGTTGGGTACGCGTAGGAGCGAGGTCGGCATTATACTGATATTGCTTATAAAAAGCAGTTGCCAAGTCCTCCCAGTTACGAATACTGGTTCCATTCAGCTGATAGAACCATTCGAGCTGAGTCCCTGAAAGACTTTTCTGGAAGAAATGGATCCATAGATTCTTGTCTGCCGTGTAGGGCTGGATCTTCCTTGCATATGAACGGAGGTGCAACTTAGGACAGGAAGCCCCGTCGTATTTTGCAAAGGCAGGTGCCTTGAACTTGTGAGGGATCACCACCCCAGAAGATAAACCTAGGTCCCCAAAGTCCAACTCAGGCACACGTTGAATCTCCATAGCATTTAACCGGTCCTCCAGCTGTTTGTACCTATCCTCAGCAGGAGGGTACTGTTCATCATTGAAATCTGTCTCGGTGTCAGAGACTACGGGACTAGGAACCCTTCCCTCTTGGTGACTGCCTTCCCCAACAGATGGAGTAGTCCGCTCAGCTTCATTCTGCAGTGTATTCCCAGATCTGCGTCTAGGGTTGAACAAAACAGTCCTCTTCTTCTTTTTCTTCAAAAGCAGAGTCTTCAATTCCTGTTGTCCTTGGGCTAAGCTCATGACCAGCTCCTGGAACTAGGCGTTATGGGCCTGGAGGGCCTTGATAGCTTGTTCATTGGATGATTCAGGATTCATGATGATGGCTGAAATAAACAGTGAAGAAGATTAAGCAACCTGTGGAAAAGAGTACATGTAATGTAATGATATGTATGTATGCATGCGATGTTTTCAAGGATCTCGCGGGGTAAACAGAGAAACTTGTTAGAATTTGAGTTTGGGTAGCTTGATTGAAGGAACTTCATGTTGTTGAGAGTCCTTCTTCAAGAGTCAAGGCTCACCATATCGAGTGGGTCATAGCCCCTGACTCAAGTTACCCTGTTTTGATCTCCAAACAACCTTGGCTAGAGGAAAATAAATCCCCTTTGCCCCTTGCTAGACATTTTGGTTCCTCATGACCTGCATCACAAGCCCTTGAGATCCTTGAAATGGGTTAGTCCTTATGCAGGATGTATGCAATGGTATGATGTTATGCTATGCGTGGAGTGATGTAGGTAAACCCTGTTATGAGTCCAGATTAAGGACTGTAAACGAAACCTGCAAGAAACTCATGTGTTAGGTAACAAGCACGCAAGTAGTCAAGTTCGAAGGCACACAAGTCACACAAGACAACCCTTAGAGTTTAGGCCAGCATGAAGTTTGGGGTACTACCCTCTTTCAGTTTCGTTGGTTAAGACCTGTCCTATCAAAAGTAACCGGGTTCTAGAGGATCTCAATATCACTGACTACCCTCAATCGGTCATAACTCCAGCATCGCAATCTTTTCTTGCGGCCAGAACCATCGCGAGAGTTTAGCCTCAATGAGTGTAGCATACTGCTACTGTTCTATGGCCAAGTCAGGTCAATTTAGATTTCTAAGGTCGGTTGGTGCTTAATGACTCCTCAGAAGACCCATATTCTCCTCGTTGCAACACAAGGGATATCGGTACAGACCAAGGTGTCACACCAACGTAGCCACTGCTTCACCCGTGTCGGTCTACGCCGAACAGGTCCCTCACAACTTATGCTACCTAAAAGGGTATCCCCAGATTCGGGTTAGGATCTATGAAACTCCGATGCAAAGCCCACAAATATAAAGCAATCAAAGCAAAGCAATTGAAAACATAAGTATGATCTAATCCTAAGGTACACCTCACTTTTATAGTCCCCAGCAGAGTCGCCAGTTCTGTGATCAGTGGAAATAGAACTGACTGTTTTTTAAGTTGGTTTCGCGAAATTTCGCGGTAAGCAAGAGTCGCCACCGTCTTTTATGTTCTCCAACATGGAAAGGACAAAAGCACAACAAAATTCCTTATTCGAGAATGTTTCTCGGTTCGGGAGGTAGATTTATAGAAAGGGAAGGTGTTAGCACCCTTTCTATCCATGGTTATCCATGGGCTCTTAGGTACTTGCTCTTATGTTTTCAAAATTTGTTTGCTTTTCAAGTGTGTGTGGATTTTGAAAAAGTTCGTTTGAAAAACTTCTAAGTAACTCTTGTATCAGTCCTCAAGAGTGTATGAAGTGTTTTGTTTGAAAACTTTTTGAAAGTGTGGGGTGCGAAAAGTTGTTTTGTTTGTTTTGAAAAGAGCAAGTACTTAAGAGAAATCTACCTACTCTAAGGAATTAAGCTGTGTAAGAGTCCTTTGGATAGTGCTATCCCACCATTGAGGGGTAGGTAGCACCATCGTTGGAGGTGT
Source organism: Vicia faba (assembly GCA_948472305.1). NCBI lineage: Eukaryota > Viridiplantae > Streptophyta > Magnoliopsida > Fabales > Fabaceae > Vicia > Vicia faba. Next base: position 1,337,427,839 of record OX451737.1, on the reverse strand, counting down.
TCGGGTCAATTCGATTATAGGGACAGATGTGGTCACCGAAGCAATGGTAGGACACCTTAGAAGTAACCCTAATGTCCTAGATCCTTTTATCCGAGGCAACCGTTTCGAGGCAACTGGATCTTTAGACAGAAGGGCGACCTCTAAGACACCCTATACTTGATGACCACGTCGAGGCAACCAGTGAGGTGTACCCTAAGAGTGGCATGTGCATGTGTGTTGTTTTCATGTTATGTTTATCTTGTACATGTTATTTGTGAGCTACGGATTGGTTTTATTTACATACATTCTTTCATGCATTTTTTAACAGTTAGGAGTGCGGAAAATAAATTGCGGGAATGTAAATCTAACTATTACAAGGCGCGGGTCTATACATCACCAAAAACAAAAACCCGTTTTGGTAAATAAATGCGAGAAATTAAATAAAGCGGTAAAATTCCTATTTAACTATTACATATCTGGAGACAGTTACATAAATAATCAAAATAAATAAATGCGCGCGAGAATTAAATTGGAACGTCATGAAGGTTTTGACCCTTTTAAGAAAAGAATTGAATTTTTGTCTTTTTTTTTGTAATTAAAGAAATTAAAACTAATAACTAATTAATTAATTTAATTAAAAGAAAAATATTTTTGTGTTTTTATGTTCTTAATGAAATAAAAAGAAAAGGAATTAAAAGTTGAAAGTGAAAGACCTAATTCTAAATTAATTTTACTTATAAAAATAAATGTTAAAATTGTCCTAATTACACAACTAATTAATTAATGTTAGAATTTATTTTCAAAATAGGTTAATAAATAATAAAATGTTTTTTGGTTTTATTGAATTTTATGGGAAAAATTAGTTTGTTAGGTTAATTAACAATAATGATAATAATAAAAAAGGAAAGTGAACAGAAAAGGAAAATAGAAAAAAAAAGGAAATAGAAACCAATGGGTGTGTTGATGGCCCAATGGAGGTGTGAAGCCTGGAAATTGCTGGCCCATTAACCAGCCTTGTTGACTTTTGGAGATTGCCTGGAGCACGTTGACTCACGAGCATGGTGCTCATCATTTTTTGGCCTTTGGATTGATCTTTGAGGCCACATGGCATCTGGGCGCTGGAGGCACATGATGGATTGCTTTTGGGAACCTGTACATAATCACATAAGAAAAAACAATATGGAATTTTGAGGGGACCTGGGAATCGAACCCAGGTCCCAATGATGCATAGCCACGTCCCTCTCCACTGAGCCAAGCGCTGTATCTTGTTATTATAGTGGGTAAAGAAAATAATATGGAAAAACAACACGCATATGCTAAAAAAGAAAACGCGCGTATTACATTTGAATCAACCAGCCATGCATGGACACCTCATCATCGTCTTCATTTATCTGCAAAATAAAAACAAGATAGCGGGGGTTTTTAACCCCCATAATGCAAAACTGCCAAGAATAGCGATTAGGCATATAGTGAACATAAAAAGGGCGCGATGGTTGGGTTGAATTCGTCTGGCCTTGACGAATTCAACCATATACGTCTCAAGGTCCAATTTTTCTGTATGTGCAAAGCCCTAAAATCCAAGCTTCGAAACCCTAGGTTGCTTCAATGGTGTTTTTTAATTCAGAGCACCATAATCAAATTGAATCATACCAATAGCTTCAGAATGGTCCTATTAACACAAATCAATCCAAAAAAGAGGTTAAAAATGCATGAATAAGGATATGCGTTTCTGAAAAAAATTTCAAACCGTGTGACTTGTGCTGGGCGTTTCTTTGAGTATTGGAGCTTGCTTATGATTGCAATAGGTTCTGGAGACTCCCAGCAATGTATTTGAACCTTCAAATCTCCTTGAAATGGCCTGGAAGGTAGAATTAGGATTTGACTTTTTTGCTTGGATTTTTGAATTTGGTTATGCCGTTTCAATAAGCTCTAGGACGTCAATACTGTATGGAACCCTTGCATATGTATGTATCAATGAGAATAAATCAACATTAAGAGCCTTAACCTTGTGCAATGATGTTTTTGGATTTCTTCATAACCACCATTAAAGCATTTTCCAATTTTGTTCAAATTTAAATTTTCATGCTTAAAATGAGCTTGGCACGAATTTGGTAGGTGTATTATGACACATGAGAGCCATTCAAATCAAAAGATATTATTGAATTAATTTTTTTTTTTGATTTTATTTGAATTTTATGGATTTAAAATGAATTAAATCAAATAAAATTAAATAAAAATAGAAAAATTAATGTTTAATCTTGAAATTGATCATGGGACACGTGGGTGGTATGACAAGGCTGAATCAAGTGGAAGAAAGTGGGCCCTTTTGTCAAAAATTGAAGTTTCAAGGATAGTTGACTTTTGCCATTTCACAAAAATTTCCCAACTTCTCCAATGTATATCTTGCTCAATTTTGATCATATGAACATGTTCTTGGACATTTTGGAAAGGTCGTGAAGTCCTCTAACCAATGCCTTTGGTCCCATGTCATTTTGATTTACCAATCTCAAGTTATGGTCTTTGACTTAAAGTGCCTTTTTGTTGACTTTTGAAAATGACCTATAATGTTGAAATTGATAACTTTTTGTAAGAGCATTTCTTGGACTTGGAATGTGAAGATGAGTTGTAGGAAATGTCCTCCCCTTCAAAATGAGAATTGTATGGGATTTTTATGATGAACCATGAAAAAGTTATGCCTTGGTCAAGTTACAGTTGACTTTTCAACTGTCCAAAAATAGAAACTTTTGCATCCTGATGATTTTTGAGCCATGCTTGTGAAATCATGGTCAAGATTTGACCAAATGATGATTGTGGCTTCAAAATAAGATGTTGACCAAAATTTTTGACTTTTGACTGCCAAATGACCATTTTGCCCCTACAGTTGATTGTGAAGTAATTAGGGTTTTTGACTGTGCAACTTGACCTTGTGAGCCTTGAAACTTGACATGTAGGTGCTTGACAATGTATATGAGCATATGGGACTTGATTGAGCCCTTGAAAACCTCAACTTCCTTGCAAGAACCAAAACCCTAATTTTTTACTGACTTAGGAGGATGGTTTGACTGTGCAACCCTTGAGAGATTTTGAAACTTGGCATGTAGATGCTTGTCAAAACTTTGAAGAATATGGGAGGGAAAATTTTAGGGTAAAACATTATCCAGTCAAAGTTAATCCAAGACCTTCTCTGGTTCAGTCAGATAAACACTAAGATCTCCCTGATTCTTATTCCAGTTGGAGATATTCTGAGGCTTTTGTCTGGTTCAGTTAAATCGATCCTAGGGTTTTTCTGATTCTTATCCAGTCAAAGTTAATCCAAGACCTCCTCTGGTTCAGTCAGATCAACACTAAGATCTCCCTGAGTCTTATTCTAGTTGAAGATATTCCGAGACTTTCGTCTGTTTCAGTTAAATCGATCCTAAGATTTTCCTGATTCTAATCCGGTCAAAGTTAATCCAAGACCTTCTTTGGTTCAGTCAGATGAACACAAAGATCCCCCTTATTCTTATTCCAGTTAAAGATATTCTGAGGCTTTTGTCTGGTTCAGTTAAATCGATCCTAAGATTTTTCTGATTCTTATCCAGTCAAACTTAATCCAAGATATTCTCTGGTTAAGTCAGATCAACACTAAGATCTCCCTAATTCTTATTCCAGTTGAAGATATTTTGAGGCTTTTGTATGGTTTACTTAAATCGATCCTAAGATTTTTCTGATTCTTATCTGGTCAAAGTTAATCCAAGACCTTCTATGGTTCAGTCAGATCGACACTAAGATCTCTCTAATTCTTATTCCAGTTGAAGATATCCCAAGGCTTTTGTCTGGTTCCGTTAAATCGATCTTAAGATTTTTTTGATTCTTATTCACTCAAAGTTAATCCAAGACCTTCTCTGGTTTAGTCATATCAACATTAAGATCTCCCTAATTCTTATTCCACTTGAAGATATTCCGAGGCTTTTGTCTGGTTCAGTTAAATCGATCCTAAGATTTTTTTGATTCTTATCCAGTCAAAGTTAATCCAAGACTTTCTCTGGTTCAATTAGATCAACACTAAGATCTCCCTGATTCTTTTTCCAATTAAAGATATTTTGAGCCTATTGTTTGGTTCAGTTAAATCGATCTTAAGATTTTTCTGATTCATATCCGGTCAAAGTTAATCCAAGACCTTCTTTGGTTCACTCAGATCGACACTAAGATCTCTATAATTCTTATTCCAGTTGAAGATATCCCAAGACTTTTGTCTGGTTCAGTTAAATCGATGCTAAGATTTTTCTGATTCTTATATAGTCAAAGTTAATCCAAGACCTTTTCTGGTTCAGTCAGATCAACACTAAGATCTCCCTGATTCTTATTCCAGTTGAAGATATTATGAGGCTTTTGTCTGGTTCAGTTAAATCGATCCTAAGATTTTTCTGATTCTTATCCAGTCAAAGTCAATCCAAGACATTTTCTGGTTCAGTCAGATCAACACTAAGATCTCCCTGATTCTTATTCCAGTTGAAGATATTCCGAGGCTCTTGTCTGGTTCAGTTAAATCGATCCTAAGATTTTTCTGATTCTTATCCAGTCAAAGTTAATCCAAGACCTTCTCTGGTTCAATCAGATCAACACTAAGATCTATCTGATTTATATTCCAGTTGGAGATATTACGAGGCTTTTGTCTGGTTCAGTTAAATCTTTCCTTAGATTTTTCTGATCTTATCCAGTCAAAGTTAATCCAAGACCTTCTCTGATTCAGTCAGATCAACACTAAGATCTCCCTGATTCTTATTCCAGTTGGAGATATTCCGAGGCTTTTGTCTGGTTCAGTTAAATCGATCCTAAGATTTTTCTGATTCTTATCCAGTCAAAGTTAATCCAAGACCTTCTCTGGTTTAGTCAGATCAACACTAAGATCTCCCTGATTCTTATTTTAGTTAAAAATATTCAGAGGCTTTTGTCTGGTTCAGGTAAATCGATCCTAAGTTTTTTCTTATTCTTATCCATTCAAAGTTAATCCAAGACCTTCTCTGGTCCAGTCAGATCAACATTAAGATCTCCCTGATTCTTATTCGAGTTGAAGATATTGCTAGGCTTTTGTCTGGTTCAGTTAAATCGATCCTAAGATTTTTCTGATTCTTATCCAGTCAAAGTTAATCCAAGACCTTCTCTGGTTCATTCAGATCGATACTAAGATCACTCTAATTCTTATTCCATTTAAAGATATCCCAAGGCTTTTGTCTGGTTCAGTTAAATCGATCTTAATATATTTTTTATTCTTATCTAGTCAAAGTTAATCCAAGACCTTCTCTGGTTTAGTCAGATCAACACTAAGATCTCCCTGATTCTTATTTTAGTTAAATATATTCAGAGGCTTTTGTCTGGTTCAGTTAAATCGATCCTAAGTTTTTTCTTATTCTTATCCAATCAAAGTTAATTCAAGACCTTCTCTGGTTCAGTCAAATCAACACTAAGATCTCCCCGATTCTTATTCCAGTTGAAGATATTCCGAGGCTTTTGTCTGGTTCAGTTAAATTGATCTTAAGATTTTTCTGATTCTTATCCAGTCAAAGTTAATCCAAGGCCCTCTCTGGTTCAGTCAGATCAACACTAAGATCTCCCTGATTCTTATTCCAGTTGAAGATATTCCGAGGCTTTTGTCTGGTTTAGTTAAATCGATCCTAAGATTTTTCTGATTCTTATCCCGTCAAAGTTAATCCAAGACATTCTATGGTTCAGTCAGATCGACGCTAAAATCTCTCTGATTCTTATTCCAGTTGAAGATATCCCAAGACTTTTGTTTGGTTCAGTTAAATCGATCTTAAGATTTTTCCAATTCTTATCCAGTCAAAGTTAATCCAAGACCTTCTCTGGTTCAGTCAGATCAACACTAAGATCTCTCTAATTCTTATTCCAGTTAAAGATATCACAAGACTTTTGTCTGGTTCAGTTAAATCGATCTTAAGATATTTTTTATTCTTATCCAGTCAAAGTTAATCCAAGACCTTCTCTGGTTTAGTCAGATCAACACTAAGATCTCCCTGATTCTTATTTTAGTTAAAGATATTCAGAGGCTTTTGTCTGGTACAGTTAAATTGATGCTAAGTTTTTTCTTATTCTTATCCAATCAAAGTTAATCCAAGACCTTCTCTGGTTCAGTCAGATCAACACTAAGATCTCCCCGATTCTTATTCCAGTTGAAGATATTCCGAGGCTTTTGTCTGGTTCAGTTAAATTGATCCTAAGATTTTTCTGGTTCTTATCCAGTCAAAGTTAATCCAAGGCCCTCTCTGGTTCAGTCAGATGAACACTAAGATCTCCATGATTCTTATTCCAATTAAAGATATTCCGAGGCTTTTGTCTGATTCAGTTAAATCGATCCTAAGATTTTTCTGATTCTTATCCCGTCAAAGTTAATCCAAGACCTTATATGGTTCAGTCAGGTCGACACTAAGATCTCTCTGATTCTTATTCCAGTTGAAGATATCCCAAGACTTTTGTCTGGTTCAGTGAAATCGATCTTAAGATTTTTCTGATTCTTATCCAGTCAAAGTTAATCCAAGACCTTCTCTGATTCAGTTAGATCAACACTAAGATCTCTCTAATTCTTATTCCAGTTAAAGATTTCACAAGACTTCTGTCTGGTTCAGTTAAATCGATCTTAAGATATTTTTTATTCTTATCCAGTAAAAGTTAATCCAAGACCTTCTCTGTTTCATTCAGAACAACACTAAGATCTCCCTGATTCTTATTCCAGTTAAAGATATTCAGAGGCTTTTGTCTGGTTCAGTTAAATTGATCCTAAGCTTTTTCTTATTCTTATCAAATCAAAGTTAATCTAAGACCTTCTCTGGTTCAGTCAGATCAACACTAAGATCTCCCCGATTCTTATTCCAGTTGAAGATATTCCGAGGCTTTTGTCTGGTTCAGTTAAATTAATCTTAAGATTTTTCTGATTCTTATCCAGTCAAAGTTAATCCAAGGCCCTCTCTGGTTCAGTCAGATCAACACTAAGATCTCCCTGATTCTTATTCCAGTTGAAGATATTCCGAGGCTTTTGTCTGGTTTAGTTGAATCGATCCTAAGATTTTTCTGATTCTTATGCCGTCAAAGTTAATCCAAGACCTTCTATGGTTCAGTCAGATCGACGCTAAAATCTCTCTGATTCTTATTCCAGTTGAAGATATCCCAAGACTTTTGTCTGGTTCAGTTAAATCGATCTTAAGATTTTTCCAATTCTTATCCAGTCAAAGTTAATCCAAGACCTTCTCTGGTTCAGTCAGATCAACACTAAGATCTCTCTAATTCTTATTCCAGTTAAAGATATCACAAGACTTTTGTCTGGTTCAGTTAAATCGATCTTAAGATATTTTTTATTCTTATCCAGTCAAAGTTAATCCAAGATCTTCTCTGGTTTAGTCAGATCAACACTAAGATCTCCCTGATTCTTATTTTAGTTAAAGATATTCAGAGGCTTTTGTCTGGTTCAGTTAAATCGATGCTAAGTTTTTTCTTATTCTTATCCAATCAAAGTTAATCCAAGACCTTCTGATCGTGATTTTAGCAAGTGTACTATTTTCACCAATGTAGTTTTAAAGGGTTTTACCCCGAATATCGATCACGAGGATTGCGTAGGAAATACGAGTTATTACACAAAGTCAATTAAACAAAAGAGCATATGGTGTTGTTTCTAACAAATAACGAAATAGAATAATAACTAGGAATAAGCTGAAATTTAGACTGAACTTTTGATTTTATGAAGATAATGCTAAGGTAGGGTGTGTGCTTCAATCTCTAACTCCTCTGGATCAAGATCTCATTACCAAGTTTGTAGAATTCAATTATTTATTCTCAAGAATTGTTTTCCTAAGTCCTTAGTGAAAACCCTTTGGTTTGAAATCCTATTACCTAAGTCCTTAGAGAAATAGGAGAAAACCAATTCATTTATTTATCAAGAATTTCTAAATAACCATATTATATCCCTAATCCTAGGTGATAATCATAGAGATCAATTGTACAAAAACCTTAACAATCGTAGTCCCACAAATTGTTAACCACACAACAATCCTTATTGATCAGATAAAGAAAGCATTATAAACATCATACAATTAAATTGAAATACTACAAACTTTTAAATTAATGAAATACCAAATCCAGAGCTGTTACAGATCAAATCAGGGACACCCCCCTAGCATTGGGGGGTTTAACCTCTCATAATATTCAAGGAAAACAAAGATAAAAGTTTAGACATTACAAAATAATGGTAGAACTCAGATCTTCAATGGTGTCCACCGTTGAATCTCTTCTTCTTCCACAACCTTGCTTCCGTCTTCTTTTTCGATGCAATTCTATTTTACGATCTCAAAAAGTGTCCTTCTCTTGTCCTAAAATTGTCATTTATATTCTCCTTCCATTCCAGTCCAAGTGGTTTGCCAAAAATGCCCTTGATGAGCCCCTTGGAGAGAGAAAATCAAAAAACACAAATTCACTGCACGCTCATCAACACGGGCCGTGTTGATTCACACGGGTGCCCGTGTTGATCCCCTGTTTCAGGCAAAAAAATGCGTTTCTGGGCACAATTCAACACGGGCCGTGTTGATTCACACGGGTGCCCGTGTTGATCCCCTGTCTCAGGCAAAAAGTTGATTTTCTGGGCACAATTCAACACGGGCCGTGTTGATTCACACGGGTGCCCGTGTTGACCTCTAAACTTGGTTTTTTCCGGGCTTCTTTTCTCCAATAATGTGCGCCACGAGTTCATATATTTCCATTGCCACACCTGGACCAGAAACACTACCAACCAGAGCATAAAAGGGACATTTTTATAACATTCATTCATTAAAACTATGCGACAAATAAACACAATTGAAAATAAGAAAAACTCACTTTAAAACGCATGCAAGTGCCACTTAATGTTACCAAGGCTATGAATTCTTGTCAGAAAAAGGTGCGAAACTTACTAGAAATGGTGACCGACAACAACCCCACACTTATCTCATTGCTTGTCCTCAAGTGATGTATTGGGACGAAACAAAGGTCACCACGAGCTTCTTTTTCTCCGCAACACAATCAGGTTATTCGCAAAACATCTTCACTTATCAATCGAGCTTATGGTATTCTTCGTCAATCTATTCACCACATTATCACTTCCGATCACTTGTTCACCTGCAAGCTTATTTCACAATCTCACAAGATCTCTCCGGGTTAATGTGTTTACACTCATAGAACCAAGGCATGCATATTACTTTTAACTTTGAAAACATTCTCGAATCACTACACACAACTATTGCACACACATTCAAGAGGACTTTGGGATAAAATATGGTTTGGGTTCAGTGTGGTCAACAAGGAATGGGATAACAAAGGGTTTAGGTGCTCGGCATTCATGTTGTTTCACAAAACTACTATTATTGGCTTGAATCGTAAAAATGGGGTTAAGACCTCCGACTTCTTGTTTTTAGCTTTTAGATTCATTTATATGGTCTTTCGGACAAGTGGGCAAGAATTTCTACAATTTTTCGCTTGTTTTTTTTTTTCAAACTTTCTTTATGGATTTTTCACAATTTTTCTTGTCTCTTTTTTTTTTCTTGCCCTTTTCTCAATGATTCACAACCCCGTACTTAGATTCTTTCATACATTTTACGAGACTAACTTTAATGCCGAGCTATAGAATGAATGGTGAAAATGTGGGTGGTAACAAAAACAAAAATGAACAATCACAAACATTACGGCTCAAGGGGGTCTATTATGGATAGGATGCAAATAGGATGGCTAAAAAGGCTTGGGGTTACAGAAAAAAAACAATTGCCTCAGTGTGTGCTGTCGTAGTGTGTTTGTGTTATGAGAACATATGCAAAATCAAAGTGAATAGTGCCATACCTGACTGAACTCTCATGTAGATTTGTGAATTTGGCTCTGAAGTCTCACCGGGTGGGTTAAGCTTACATGCTCCGAGGTGCTCTTGGTGCCATGTGGTTTCCATTTATCTGAAGTCTACCATAGTATTCTCTTGGTTTCGTGTTAATGCTTTGCGTCCTACCTTTTCCTCTTGATTGTGCCAACTACCGTGGTGCCTGCGAAGATCAAGTATGGGGTGTGTTGTTCAACCACTAGCTATTCGTTTGCTCCTCTTCCGATTTCCATCAATCACCTGGTAACATCATGACAGCACTGCACCATACTACTTTAAACAAAACCACTTAAAATAAACAAACATAAACCAAAAATTCCAAACAAACTAAACTATAAATTCAAAAACACAAAGCAATAACATAAAATAAAACCTCCCCCACATCTGAACCAAACATTGTCCCCAATGTTTGAACTCACATGTGACGGAGAGTACCCGGCTCACTGATACGGCGGCGGAGGAGGAGGATTCTGTGGAAATTGCAACATCAGACGTCGCATCATGTCCTGGACATCATCCACCACCACTCCTTGTCGAAATAACTCCTCGCTTTGTCTTGATTGCTCAGCACGGAGAGAAGTAATCTCAGTTTGTACCCACCCCCATTGATCAGAATTCATGGAGGACGATCCAGCATATTGCTGGATGGACTGCTGAGGAGGTGGGATAGGTTGCGCTGCTTCTGGAGCATCATCTTCCGATTCGTCACCTGAAAAAGAATGATCATGTGGAGGAGTTTCCCTGTCAGATGTACCTGTAGCTGCATATAGCCAGTTAGCAGGATCTGCAACAGAAATAAAAGTTGGTGCGGGAAGTGCCATAATATGCTGATCATGACAAATCAGCGAGTAGTACCCTGGCTTAACCACGATCATCCTCTGATTGACAAGAGTTGCCATGTCAATCTTTTTACCTGTTAGCGAGGGCTCCTCAATCAGAAGCTGACCGTAGTTCAGATGGTCAGCCAGTTGGGTGATCATACCACCTACCGATATCTCCCCAGAAGTTGCATTCCCAACTTGTTTTAGGTGATTAGCAGCAAAGGCTGCTACATTCACACATCCTACCTCAGTCATATTTTGCAACAAAAATAGCTCTCTTTTTGCACATACCCCAGTGCTATCTCCCCGCCCAAAAAGAGTATAAGCCAAACCTTTTTGTGCATAACGGAAACAGGGGTTATGGATGCCCGAGGCCTTGGCCCTGCTAGGATTATAGCCAGAGGTACCTGTTATCGCCTCCCAAAATTCACCAGAATGAAAAGTTTCGGGTGGTTGCCCCGGTCCAGAGAAGGGTAAGTTAAGGGCCGCTCCGACCTCCGCCACAGACAAAGAATGCTGGTTACCAAACATGCAAAATTCCAGATTACCATAAAACTCCAATTCGGAGCCATTCCACCTGCGTCTTAGTTTAAAGTCAACAGAACTCAAGAATTCAAAAGTTAGTCCTTCATAAGTAGGTGCTTCAAATAACATAAAGGGAAGCATCCCAATATTTTGAAACATACGAAACACCTCATCTCTAAGGCCTAACTTGTTGAGCGTATCTTCACAGATATAACGAGTGGGAAGTAATTTCCGCTTAATCAAAACGTTATACCTTTCTTTGTGTTCTGGTTTCGTGAAGGTAATGCCGTGAGCATTCTCATCCGAATTCCGACTTCTCTCGGCGGCGCTACTCGGAGCGCGACGCGGTTTCTGCCTGGGCTGAGATGATTCCGCGAAATCATCTCGCTTGGAGTGGCGTTGGGTTGGTCTCTTAGGAGGCATGGTATAATTCTGCACAGAAAATGAATACAAAACACAAACAACACAACAAATAGAAAAATTCGAAAATTCAAAGCGCACAAAATTAAAAACTGAAACGGTGAAAGTGTAGAGGATGAGGAGTAGAGCACTTTTTATGAAAGCACGAGGGTGTTTTAGTGAGTGGGTGATGGAGAAAAAGTGAGTTTTTAAGAGATGGAGGCTAGGTTTCTATGGAGAAAAGAGTGATGAATGAGAGAGAGAAGAGAATAAAGAAGAAGAAGTGTTACAAAACAGGTGGGGGCCACAGACTAAAAGGCATTTAAAAATTAAAAATTAAAAAAAAAACTGACCAGGACAATCAACACGGCCGTGTTGATCCACACGGGCGCCCGTGTTGATGTTCTGTTAAAAACAACACGGGCCGTGTTGATTCACACGGGCGCCCGTGTTGATGCCCATGTACGTTTTTTCAAAAAATTTATTTTTCTTCTTGTTTCTCAAACAACACTGGCCGTGTTGATTCACACGGGTGCCCGTGTTGATGGTCCTGAATGCCCAATTTTTTGAATTTTCCTAGTGCGTTTCGACCACCGTTTCATCTACCGATCCACATCCTAAACACCTGAAATTGAACAAAACAAAATAAAATAAAATGCGTTAGAAAATATGAGCGTGGGTTGCCTCCCATGAAGCGCTTCGTTTAACGTCGCCTGGCTCGACGGTCCACAACTCATCCGGCGAGACGCAAATAATCGATCACTCCTGCTCCTACTCCAGTATAGTAAGGCTTCAACCTTTGTCCATTCACTTTGAAGACGTCCCCATTGTTTGGATTCTTAATCTCTACCGCTCCGTGAGGGAATACCGTTTGTACCACAAACGGACCAGACCACCGGGATTTCAACTTTCCAGGAAAAAGTTTAAGCCTGGAGTTAAACAGAAGCACTAACTGTCCTTCCCACAGATCCTTCTTGATGATACGTTGATCATGCCACTTCTTTGTTTGCTCTTTGTACATCTTTGCATTTTCATAAGCTTGGTCTCGAAATTCCTCTAACTCATGAAGTTGAAGAATACGAGACTCACCGGCTTTCACAATATCATAATTGAGGAATTTAGAAGCCCAAAATGCCTTGTGTTCCAGCTCGAGTGGTAGATGGCAAGCTTTACCATAAACCAACTGATAGGGTGACATGCCTATGGGTGTTTTAAATGCCGTTCTATATGCCCATAATGCATCTTCAAGCTTAATAGCCCAATCTTTTCTTGAGGCACTCACCGTCTTTTCGAGGATCTGTTTTATCTGCCTGTTTGATACTTCGACCTGACCACTAGTCTGAGGGTGGTAAGGTGTCGCAATCTTATGCTTCACATTATACTTCTTCAGCAGATTTTCCATCAACTTATTCAGAAAATGAGTTCCTTCATCACTTATCAATGTTCTTGGTACACCGAACCTTGAAAATATGTTGTTTTTGAGGAAGTTCACTACCACCTTAGCATCATTCGTAGGAAGAGCCACAACTTCAACCCACTTAGAGACGTAGTCCACCGCTACAAGAATGTAGTTCTTCCCAAAAGATGGTGGGAACGGACCCATGAAATCAATGCCCCACACATCAAACAATTCCACTTCAAGGATACCCTTCTGAGGCATCTGATTTCTTTTTGAAATATTCCCTGTCCTCTGAAACCTATCGCATTCTTTCACGATGCTTTGAGCGTCTTTGAACAATGTAGGCCAGTATAATCCAGATTGTAAGACCTTTGCCGCTGTTCTGTCTCCACTGAAATGCCCTCCATATTCAGAGTCATGGCATGCCTTTAACACATCTCTTTGTTCCTCCTCTGGTACACATCTTCTAATCAAGCCATCAATTCCCTTCTTGTATAAGAATGGATCATCCCACAAGTAGAACCTGCAATCATGTAAAAACTTTTTCTTTCTGTTATAGTCAAAATCATCAGGGATAATACCACCTACCAGATAGTTTGCATAGTTGGCAAACCAAGGCACGCCAATAACAGCGAGGACGTGTTCATCTGTGAACTCGTCCCTTATTGGGCGCTTATCTTCCGTTTCTTCAATAGGTGACATTCGAGACAAGTGATCAGCTACAATGTTTTCAGACCCTTTCTTGTCACGAATTTCCACATCAAACTCCTGAAGGAGCAAGATCCACCTTAACAATCTTGGTTTAGAATCCTGTTTAGCAAAAAGATACTTCAAGGCAGCATGGTCAGTATAAACAATGACTCGAGAGCCCAACAGATATTGCCTGAATTTATCAAAGGCATAAACAACCGCTAACAACTCTTTCTCGGTAGTTGCATAATTCATCTGTGCAGGGTTCAACACATGACTAGCGTAGTAAATGACATGTAATAATTTTTCTCTACGCTGTCCTAGAACCGCCCCTATGGCAATATCACTTGCATCACACATGATCTCAAAAGGTAGAGACCAATCAGGGGCTACTACAATTGGTGCCGATATTAATTCTTGCTTTATTTTGTCAAAAGCTACGGCACATTCGTCATCAAAATTGAAAGTTTTGTCCTTAACTAAAAGTGTAGTTAAAGGTTTTGCTATTTTAGAGAAATCTCTTATGAACCTGCGGTAGAAACCCGCATGCCCTAAGAAACTTCGGATACCTTTTTCATTCATGGGAGGAGGCAATTTTGCTATGACTTCTATCTTGGCTTGGTCAACTTCTATTCCCTTATGAGAGATTTTGTGACCCAAAACTATACCTTCTCGCACCATGAAGTGACACTTCTCCCAGTTGAGGATTAGGTTTGTTTGTTGGCACCTTTCTAACACCAGAGCAAGGTTAGTTAAACAATTATCAAAAGACTTACCAAATACCGAGAAGTCATCCATGAAAACTTCCATATGCTTCTCAAGCATATCCGCAAAAATAGATTGCATGCATCTTTGAAATGTGGCAGGGGCGTTACATAACCCGAATGGCATTCTTCTGTAAGCAAAAATACCATACGGACATGTAAACGCGGTCTTTTCTTGATCTTCAGGTGCGACAGCTATCTGATTGTACCCTGAGTAACCATCGAGAAAACAATAGTACTCATGACCCGCTAACCTTTCTAACATCTGGTCAATAAAAGGCAACGGGAAGTGATCTTTTCTTGTTGCAAGATTCAGTCTACGGTAATCAATACAAACTCTCCACCCTGTAACTGTCCTCGTAGGAATCAACTCATTCTTTTCATTCTTAATCACTGTAGTCCCACCTTTCTTCGGAACCACATGAACTGGACTCACCCATGAACTGTCAGATATTGGATAAATCATCCCTGCGTCCAAAAGTTTCACCACCTCCTTTCTTACTACTTCCTTCATTGCTGGATTGAGTCGTCGTTGAGGTTGGACAACTGGTTTGTGAGCATCTTCCATTAGGATTTTGTGCATGCAAATAGTTGGACTTATTCCTTTCAAGTCTTCTATCGACCATCCGAGAGCACTCTTGTGCTTTTTAAGAACTTTGACAAGCTTATCTTCTTGAAGGAATTCAAGGTGAGAACTTATGATAGCCGGGCACTTACTCTCTGTGTCTAAAAAAACATATTTAAGGTTTTCCGATAATTGTTTGAGTTCAGCCCCTTTCTTTGGTTCATCTTCACTTCCTTCAACTAATGGTTTCCTTAGCTCTTCCCATCGGTTGTGGCGAGAATTTGTGATAAAGGATGTTGTTTCCATCATGGCTAAAACTTCACTATCTTTTGCATCAACTATTTCCTCTTCTTTAAAGATTGATAAACTCAAAACTCTCTCCAACGGTAATTTTTGTATTGCCAAAGAGTTTCCTTCATCACAAATTTGATTGATTACCTCAATGTGCTGACTTGTGGCAATGTCGTCTTTGTACTTCATGGTGTTTCTCACATCAATCTTCAGTTCTTCGTCATAAACTTTCAAGGTCATAGTACCTTCCTCAATGTCAATCAAGCATCTCCCGGTCTCTAAAAATGGTCTCCCCAATATGATTGGTATCTCCTCATCTTCGGGCATTTCTAGAATAACGAAATCTACAGGGAACACAAACTTGTCGATTTTCACCAGTACATCTTCTACTACTCCGTAAGGTCTTTTCACCGATTGATCTGCAAACTGAAGCGTCATTCGTGTATCTTGTACTTTACCTATTCCCAATCTTTTGTAGATGGATAACGGCATAAGACTCACACTTGCTCCTAAATCAATTAGAGCTTTCTTGAATGACCTATCACCGATAGTGCATGGAATAGTTACAGAACCTCGATCTGTCTTTTTAACCGGAATCTTCATACCCTGCAAAATAGCACTACATGTTTCAGTTAGAATAATAGGATCATTGGCGATGATCCGCTTCTTTGAAATAATATCCTTCATGAACTTTTCATAAGTTGGCATTTGCTCAAGTGCTTCTAAGAAGGGAATGTTCAGCTCAAGTTTCTTGAACATTTCCAAGAACTTCTCAAAATTCTTCTCATGTTGTTCTTTCTTCCTATTTCTTGTTGGAAAGGGAAGCTTGACCGCCGGTTTAGGTGTAGCTATTTTCTCTTATACCACCCTTTCTTCCTCCTTGGCCTCTTGACTAACAACCTCATTTTCTTTTATCTCTACATCCACCTCAATCAACATATCTTCTTCATCAGAATTCTTCTCAGGTTTATCATTGGATTTACTGCTTCTGGTAACCACGACGTTCACATGATTATTGTCTCTTGGGTTAGTAACCGTGCTACTAGGTAGAGAACCCGGTTGTTGAGAGTTAGCCATTTGTTGTGCAATTTGACTCACTTGTATTTCCAGATTTTTGATAGAAGCCCCTGTATTCCTCATGTTGCTTCTGGTTTCTTCCTGGAATTGAGAATTTTGAGCAGCCATTTTTTCAATTGCTATTTCCCAGTCTGCCTTCTTCGGAGTTTGTTGTTGACCTTGAGGTTGGAACTGTTGTGGGTGGTGTTGAAATTGCTGTTGGTATTGGTGTTGAAATTGCGGTTGGTATTGTTGTTGTGGTTGTGGAGCTTGAAACTGGTTTGGTCCTTGCTTTTGGAAGTTTCCTTGCTTATCCTTCCATGCAAAATTAGGATGATTTTTCCACCCTGGATTGTATGTATTGGCGTATGGATTATTTTGCCTCAACATATGAATCTGTTCAACCTGTTCTTGCGTTGCCACACAATGCATAGCAAAATGCGGCCCACCACATATTTCACACAATACTGAAGTGCTTGGCTCAACCTGTGCCACTTTCTGTTCACCAATATTCATATTCTTTAACCTTCTTTCCACTTCAATTGCAATCTGCTCCTCCATTTTAACCACTTGGTCTGCCAGCTTCAAATCAATTTTTCCTTCCGGTTGGCTTATTGCCCGATCATATAACTCGATGTGTTCGTTCGCGGCAATAGCTTCTATGATCCTCTTGATACCAGTGGCTGTTGAGAAATTAGTTGAGCCACCGGCTGCAGTGTCGATCAATTGTTTTGTTTTAACCCGTAGACCATTAACAAAAGTCTGCATTTGTTCGGTTGAATCCATGTTATGAGTAGGACAAGCAACCAAACACCTCTTGAATCTTTTATATGCATCTCCTAGTAGTTCCCCTTCTTTCTGCTTGAAATTAACGATATCGTATCGTTTACGAATGAAAACCGAAGCTGGGAAGTACTCATTAAGAAAAGCGGTTTCCATTTGTCCCCATGTTGTGATACTTCCAGCTGGAAGTGAGTAAAACCACTCTTCTGCATCTTCGGATAACGTGAAAGGGAACATCACAAGTCTCTTTGCTTCTTCGGAATGGCCTTCTATCTTCAAGGATGTTGTTGTGGTTAGGAATCTCTGTAGATGCTTATTCGCATCTTCATTGATTCTCCCAGCAAATGGCTTGCTTTCTAACTGTCGGATGGTGGAGGTATGCAGTTGGAAGTGTGCCACGTTAACCGGTTGATTCACTATGGTCATTCTTCCAGGCGGTGCATTTGCCCTTCCATAATCCCCCAAAAGTCTCTCTGGAGGAGGTGGATCAGCTGCCATAACTTCAGATTCGGATTCTGATTGTTCGGATGAAATCAAAAGTATTTCTTCGTCTTCTGATTCTGAAACTACCGGTGATCTTTCTTTTGCAGCCAGCCTTTTCCGCTTAACTTCTTGTAGTCGTGCTTTCAAGAGTCTTTCTGGTTCTGCGTCAAAAAGAAGTTCAGCTGAGGTCTTACCTCGCATACAAGATTAGACGATGATTAGTTGGGAGTAAAATAATTAAATAAAATACGCAGAATATAATTTTAATTGCAGAGCAATAAAATTTTAGTTGACTATATAATAACTTATATTTTGGCAATCCCCGGCAACGGCGCCAAAAACTTGATCGTGATTTTAGCAAGTGTACTATTTTCACCAATGTAGTTTTAAAGGGTTTTACCCCGAATATCGATCACGAGGATTGCATAGGAAATACGAGTTATTACACAAAGTCAATTAAACAAAAGAGCATATGGTGTTGTTTCTAACAAATAACGAAATAGAATAATAACTAGGAATAAGCTGAAATTTAGACTGAACTTTTGATTTTATGAAGATAATGCTAAGGTAGGGTGTGTGCTTCAATCTCTAACTCCTCTGGATCAAGATCTCATTACCAAGTTTGTAGAATTCAATTATTTCTTCTCAAGAATTGTTTTCCTAAGTCCTTAGTGAAAACCCTTTGGTTTGAAATCCTATTACCTAAGTCCTTAGAGAAATAGGAGAAAACCAATTCATTTATTTATCAAGAATTTCTAAATAACCATATTATATCCCTAATCCTAGGTGATAATCATAGAGATCAATTGTACAAAAACCTTAACAATCGTAGTCCCACAAATTGTTAACCACACAACAATCCTTATTGATCAGATAAAGAAAGCATTATAAACATCATACAATTGAATTGAAATACTACAAACTTTTAAATTAATGAAATACCAAATCCAGAGCTGTTACAGATCAAATCAGGGACACCCCCCTAGCATTGGGGGGTTTAGCCTCTCATAATATTCAAGGAAAACAAAGATAAAAGTTTAGACATTACAAAATAATGGTAGAACTCAGATCTTCAATGGTGTCCACCGTTGAATCTCTTCTTCTTCCACAACCTTGCTTCCGTCTTCTTTTTCGATGCAATTCTATTTTACGATCTCAAAAAGTGTCCTTCTCTTGTCCTAAAATTGTCATAGATATTCTCCTTCCATTCCAGTCCAAGTGGTTTGCCAAAAATGCCCTTGATGAGCCCCTTGGAGAGAGAAAATAAAAAAACACAAATTCACTGCGCGCTCATCAACACGGGCCGTGTTGATTCACACGGGTGCACGTGTTGATCCCCTGTTTCAGGCAAAAAAATGTGTTTCTGGGCACAATTCAACACGGGCCGTGTTGATTCACACGGGTGCCCGTGTTGATCCCCTGTCTCAGGCAAAAAGTTGATTTTCTGGGCACAATTCAACACGGGCCGTGTTGATTCACACGGGTGCCCGTGTTGACCTCTAAACTTGGTTTTTTCCGGGCTTCTTTTCTCCAATAATGTGCGCCACGAGTTCATATCTTTCCATTGCCACACCTGGACCAGAAACACTACCAACCAGAGCATAAAAGGGACATTTTTATAACATTCATTCATTAAAACTATGCGACAAATAAACACAATTGAAAATAAGAAAAACTCACTTTAAAACGCATGCAAGTGCCACTTAATGTTACCAAGGCTATGAATTCTTGTCAGAAAAAGGTGCGAAACTTACTAGAAATGGTGACCGATCACCTTCTCTGGTTCAGTCAGATCAACACTAAGATCTCCCCGATTCTTATTCCAGTTGAAGATATTCCGAGGCTTTTGTCTGGTTCAGTTAAATTGATCCTAAGATTTTTCTGATTCTTATCCAGTCAAAGTTAATCCAAGGCCCTCTCTGGTTCATTCAGATGAACACTAAGATCTCCATGATTCTTATTCCAATTGAAGATATTCCAAGGCTTTTGTCTGATTCAGTTAAATCGATCCTAAGATTTTTCTGATTCTTATCCCGTCAAAGTTAATCCAAGACCTTATATGGTTCAGTCAGGTCGACACTAAGATCTCTCTGATTCTTATTCCAGTTGAAGATATCCCAAGACTTTTGTCTGGTTCAGTTAAATCGATCTTTAGATTTTTCTGATTCTTATCCAGTCAAAGTTAATCCAAGACCTTCTCTGGTTCAGTCAGATCAACACTAAGATCTCTCTAATTATTATTCCAGTTAAAGATATCACAAGACTTCTGTCTGGTTCAGTTAAATCGATCTTAAGATATTTTTTATTCTTATCCAATCAAAGTTAATCCAAGACCTTCTCTGTTTCATTCAGAACAACACTAAGATCTCCCTGATTCTTATTCCAGTTAAAGATATTCAGAGGCTTTTGTCTGGTTCAGTTAAATTGATCCTAAGCTTTTTCTTATTCTTATTCAGCCAAAGTTAATCCAAGACCTTATCTGGTTCAGTCAGATCAACACTAAGATCTCCCGGATTCTTATTCCAGTTGAAGATATTCCGAGGCTTTTGTCTGGTTCAGTTAAATCGATCCTGATTTTTCTAATTTTTATCCAGTCAAAGTTAATCCAAGACCTTCTCTGGTTCAGTCAGATCAACACTAAGATCTCACTGATTCTTATTCCAGTTGAAGATATTCTGAGGCTTTTGTCTGGTTCATTTAAATCGATCCTAAGATTTTTCCAATTCTTATCCGGTCAAAGTTAATCCAAGACCTTCTCTGGTTCAGTCAGATCGACACTATGATCTCTCTGATTCTTATTCCAGTTGAAGATATCCCAAGACTTTTGTCTGGTTAAGTTAAATCGATCTTAAGATTTTTCTAATTCTTATTCAGTCAAAGTTAATACAAGACCTTCTCTGGTTCAATCATATCAACACTAAGATCTCTCTGATTCTTATTCCAGTTGAAGATATTTCGAGGCTTTTGTCTGGTTCAGTTAAATCGATCCTAAGATTTTTTTAATTCTTATCCAGTCAAAGTTAATCCAAGACCTTCTCGAGTTCAATCAGATCAACACTAAGATCTCCCTGATTCTTATTCCAGTTAAAGATATTTTGAGCCTTTTGTCTAGTTCAGTTAAATTGATCTTAAGATTTTTTTTATACTTATCCGATCAAAGTTAATCCAAGACCTTCTCTGGTTTAGTCAGATCGACAGTAATATCTCTCTAATTCTTATTCCAGTTGAAGATATCCCAAGACTTTTGTCTGGTTCAGTTAAATCGGTCCTAAGATTTTTCTGATTCTTATCCAGTCAAAGTTAATCCAAGACCATTTCTGGTTCAGTCAGATCAACACTAAGATGTCCCTGATTCTTATTCCAGTTGAAGATATTATGAGGCTTTTGTCTGGTTCAGTTAAATCGATCCTGATTTTTCTGATTATTATCCAGTCAAACTCAATCCAAAACGTTTTCTGGTTCAGTCAGATCAACACTAAGATCTCCCTGATTCTTATTCCAGTTGAAGATATTCCGAGGCTTTTGTCTGGTTCAGTTAAATCGATCATGAGATTTTTCTGATTCTTATCCAGTCAAAGTTAATCCAAGACCTTCTCTGGTTCAGTCAGATCAACACTAAGATCTATCTGATTCATATTCCAGTTGGAAATATTCCGAGGCTTTTGTCATGTTCAGTTAAATCGATCCTAAAATTTTTCTGATCTTATCCAGTCAAAGTTAAGCCAAGACCTTCTCTGGTTCAGTCAGACCAACACTAAGATCTCCCTGATTCTTATTCCAGTTGGAGATATTTCGAGGCTTTTGTTTGATTCAGTTAAATTGATCCTAAGATTTTTCTGATTCTTATCCAGTCAAAGTTAATCCAAGACCTTCTCTGGTTCAGTCAGATCAACACTAAGATCTCCATGATTCTTATTTTAGTTAAAGATATTCAGAGGCTTTTGTCTGGTTCAGTTAAATCGATCCTACGTTTTTTCTTATTCTTATCCAGTCAAAGTTAATCCAATACCTTCTCTGGTTCAGTCAGATCAACACTAAGATCTCCCTGATTCTTATTCCAGTTGAAGATATTCCGAGGCTTTTGTGTGTTTCAATTAAATCGATCCTAAGATTTTTCTGATTCTTATCCAGTCAAAGTTAATCCAAGACCTTCTCTGGTTCATTCAGATCGATACTAAGATCTCTCTTATTCTTATTCCATTTAAAGATATCCCAAGACTTTTGTCTGGTTCAGTTAAATTGATCTTAAGATATTTTTTATTCTTATCCAGTCAAAGTTAATCCAAGACCTTCTCTGGTTCAGTCAGATCAACATAAAGATCTCCCTGATTCTTATTTTAGTTTAAGATATTCGGAGGCTTTTGTCTGGTTTAGTTAAATCGATCCTAAGATTTTTCTGATTCTTAACCAGTCAAACTTAATCCAAGACATTCTCTGGTTCAGTCAGATCAACACTAAGATCTCCCTGATTCTTATTCCAGTTGAAGATATTTCGAGGCTTTTGTCTGGTTCAGATAAATCGATCCTAAGATTTTTCTGATTCTTATCCGGTCAAAGTTAATCCAAGACCTTTTCTGCTTCAGTCATATCAACACTAAGATCTCCCTCATTCTTATTCCAGTTGAAGATATTCTGAGGCTTTTCTCTGGTTCAGTTAAATCGATCCTAAGATTTTTCTAATTCTTAACCAGTCAAAGTTAATCCAAGACCTTCTCTGGTTCAGTCAGATCAACACTAAGATCTATCTGATTCATATTCCAGTTGGAGATATTCCGAGGCTTTTGTCTGGTTCAGTTAAATTGATCCTAAGATTTTTCTAATCTTATCCAGTCAAAGTTAATCCAAGACCTTCTCTGGTTCAGTCAGATCAACACTAAGATCTCCCTGATTCTTATTCCAGTTGGAGATATTCTGAGGCTTTTGTCTGGTTCAGTTAAATCGATCCTAGGGTTTTTCTGATTCTTATCCAGTCAAAGTTAATCCAAGACCTCCTCTGGTTCAGTTAGATCAACACTAAGATCTCCCTGAGTCTTATTCCAATTGAAAATATTCCGAGACTTTCGTCTGTTTCAGTTAAATCGTTCCTAAGATTTTCCTGATTCTAATCCGGTCAAAGTTAATCCAAGACCTTCTCTGGTTCAGTCAGATGAACACAAAGATCCCCCTTATTCTTATTCCAGTTAAAGATATTCCGAGGCTTTTGTCTGGTTCAGTTAAATCGATCCTAAGATTTTTCTGATTCTTATCCAGTCAAACTTAATCCAAGACATTCTCTGGTTCAGTCAGATCAACACTAAGATCTCCCTAATTCTTATTCCAGTTGAAGATATATTGAGGCTTTTGTATGGTTCAGTTAAATCGATCCTAAGATTTTTCTGATTCTTATCCGGTCAAAGTTAATCCAAGACCTTCTCTGGTTCAGTCAGATCGACACTAAGATCTCTCTAATTCTTATTCCAGTTGAAGATATCCCAAGGCTTTTGTCTGGTTCCGTTAAATCGATCTTAAGATTTTTCTGATTCTTATTCACACAAAGTTAATCCAAGACCTTCTCTGGTTCAGTCAGATCGACAATAAAATCTCTCTGATTCTTATTCCAGTTGAAGATATCCCAAGACTTTTGTCTGGTTCAGTTAAATCGATCTTAAGATTTTTCTGATTCTTATCCAGTCAAAGTTAATCCAAGACCTTCTCTGGTTCAGTCAGATCAACACTAAGATCTCTCTAATTCTTATTCCATTTAAAGATATCACAAGACTTTTGTCTGGTTCAGTTAAATCGATCTTAAGTTATTTTTTATTCTTATCCAGTCAAAGTTAATCCAAGACATTCTCTGGTTTAGTCAGATCAACACTAAGATCTCCCTGATTCTTATTTTAGTTAAAGATATTCAGAGGCTTTTGTCTGTTTCAGTGAAATCGATGCTAAGTTTTTTCTTATTCTTATCCAATCAAAGTTAATCCAAGACCTTCTCTGGTTAAGTCAGATCAACACTAAGATCTCCCCGATTCTTATTCCAGTTGAAGATATTCCGAGGCTTTTGTCTGGTTCAGTTAAATTGATCCTAAGATTTTTTTGATTCTTATCCAGTCAAAGTTAATCCAAGGCCCTCTCTGATTCAGTCAGATGAACACTAAGATCTCCATGATTCTTATTCCAGTTGAAGATATTACGAGGCTTTTGTCTGATTCAGTTAAATCGATCCTAAGATTTTTCTGATTCTTATCCCGTCAAAGTTAATCCAAGACCTTATATGGTTCAATCAGATCGACACTTAGATCGCTCTGATTCTTATTCCAATTGAAGATATCCCAAGACTTTTGTATGGTTCAGTTAAATCGATCTTAAGAATTTTCTGATTCTTATCCAGTCAAAGTTAGTCCAAGACCTTCTCTGGTTCAGTCAGATCAACACTAAGATCTCTCTAATTCTTATTCCAGTTAAAGATATCACAAGACTTCTGTCTGGTTCAGTTAAATCGATGTTAAGATATTTTTTAATCTTATCCAGTCAAAGTTAATCCAAGACCTTCTCTGTTTCATTCAGAACAACACTAAGATCTCCCTGATTCTTATTCCAGTTAAAGATAATCAGAGGCTTTTGTCTAGTTCAGTTAAATTGATCCTAAGCTTTTTCTTATTCTTATCCAGCCAAAGTTAATCCAAGACGTTATCTGGTTCAGTCAGATCAACACTAAGATCTCCCAGATTCTTATTCCAGTTGAAGATATTCCGAGGCTTTTGTCTGGTTCAGTTAAATCGATCCTAAGATTTTTCTAATTCTTATCCAGTCAAAGTTAATCCAAGACCTTCTCTAGTTCATTCAGATCAACACTAAGATATCACTCATTCTTATTCCAGTTGAAGATATTCTGAGGCTTTTGTCTGGTTCATTTAAATCGATCCTAAGATTTTTCCGATTCTTATCCGGTCAAAGTTAATCCAAGACCTTCTCTGGTTCACTCAGATAGACACTAAGATCTCTCTGATTCTTATTCCAGTTGAAGATATCCCAAGACTTTTGTCTGGTTCAGTTAAATCGATGCTAAGATTTTTCTGATTCTTATATAGTCAAAGTTAATCCAAGACCTTTTCTGGTTCAGTCAAATCAACACTAAGATCTCCCTGATTCTTATTCCAGTTGAAGATATTATGAGGCTTTTGTCTGGTTCAGTTAAATCGATCCTAAGATTTTTCTGATTCTTATCCAGTCAAAGTCAATCCAAGACATTTTCTGGTTCAGTCAGATCAACACTAAGATCTCCCTGATTCTTATTCCAGTTGAAGATATTCCGAGGCTCTTGTCTTGTTCAGTTAAATCGATCCTAAGATTTTTCTGATTCTTATCCAGTCAAAGTTAATCCAAGACCTTCTCTGGTTCAGTCAGATCAACACTAAGATCTATATGATTCATATTCCAGTTGGAGATATTATGAGGCTTTTGTCTGGTTCAGTTAAATCGATCCTTAGATTTTTCTGATCTTATCCAGTCAAAGTTAATCCAAGACCTTCTCTGATTCAGTCAGATCAACACTAAGATCTCCCTGATTCTTATTCCAATTGGAGATATTCCGAGGCTTTTGTCTGGTTCAGTTAAATCGATCCTAAGATTTTTCTGATTCTTATCCAGTCAAAGTTAATCCAAGACCTTCTCTGGTTCAGTCAGATCAACACTAAGATCTCCCTGATTCTTATTTTAGTTAAAAATATTCAGAGGCTTTTGTCTGGTTCAATTAAATCGATCTTAAGATTTTTCTGATTCTTATCCGGTCAAAGTTAATCCAAGACCTTCTTTGGTTCACTCAGATCGACACTAAGATCTCTCTGATTCTTATTCCAGTTGAAGATATCCCAAGACTTTTGTCTGGTTCAGTTAAATAGATCCTAAGATTTTTCTGATTCTTATCCAGTCAAAGTTAATCCAAGACCTTTTCTAGTTCAGTCAAATCAACATTAAGATCTCCCTGATTCTTATTCCAGTTTAAGATATTATGAGGCTTTTGTCTGGTTCGGTTAAATCGATCCTAAGATTTTTCTGATTCTTATCAAGTCAAAGCCAATCCAAGATATTTTATGGTTCAGTCATATCAATGCTAAGATCTCCCTGATTCTTATTCTAGTTGATGATATTCCGAGGCTTTTTGTCTGGTTTAGTTAAATCGATCCTAAGATTTTTCTGATTTTTATCCAGTCAAAGTTAATCCAAGACCTTCTTTGGTTCAGTCAGATCAACACTAAGATCTATCTGATTCATATTCCAGTTGGAGATATTCCGAGGCTTTTGTCTGGTTCAGTTAAATCGATCCTATGATTTTTCTGATCTTAACCAGTCAAAGTTAATCCAAGACCTTCTCTGGTTCAGTCTGATCAACACTAAGATCTCCCTGATTCTTATTCCAGTTGGAGATATTCCGAGGCTTTTGTCTGATTCAGTTAAATCGATCCTAAGATTTTTCTGATTCTTATCCAGTCAAAGTTAATCCAAGACCTTCTCTGGCTCAGTCAGATCAACACTAAGATCTCCCTGATTCTTATTCCAGTTGAAGATATTCCGAGACTTTCGTCTGTTTCAGTTAAATCGATCCTAAGATTTTTCTGATTCTTATCTGGTCAAAGTTAATCCAAGACCTTCTCTGGTTCTGTCAGATGAACACTAAGATCTCCCTTATTCTTATTCCAGTTAAAGATATTCCCAGACTTTTGTCTGGTTCAGTTAAATCGATCCTAAGATTTTTCTGATTCTTATTCAGTCAAATTTAATCTAAGAGCTTCTCTGGTTCAGTCAGATCGATACTAAGATATCTCTAATTCTTATTCCATTTAAAGATATCCCAAGACTTTTGTCTGGTTCAGTTAAATTGATCTTAAGATATTTTTTATTCTTATCCAGTCAAAGTTAATCCAAGACCTTCTCTGATTCAGTCAGATCAATGCTAAGACTCCCTCATTCTTATTTTAGTTAAAGATATTCAGAGGCTTTTGTCTGGTTCAGTTAAATCGATCCTAAGTATTTTCTTATTCTTATCCAGTCAAAGTTAATACAAGACCTTCTCTGGTTCAGTCAGATCAACAATAAGATCTCCCTGATTCTTATTCCAGTTGAAGATATTTCGAGGCTTTTGTCTGGTTCAGTTAAGTCGATCCTAAAATTTTTCTGATTCTTATCCAGTCAAAGTTAATCCATGACCTTCTCTGGTTTAGTAAAATCAACACTAAGATCTCCCATATTCTTATTCCAATTGGAGATATTCCGAGGCTTTTGTCTGGTTAATTTAAATTGATCCTAAGATTTTTCCGATTCTTATCCAGTCAAAGTTAATCCAAGACCTTCTCTAGTTCAGTCAGATCAACACTAAGATCTCCATGATTCTTATTTTAATTTAAGATATTCAGAAGCTTTTGTCTGGTTCAGTTAAATAGATCCTAAGATTTTTTTTATTCTTAACCAGTCAAACTTAATCGAAGACATTCTCTGGTTCAATCAGCTCAACACTAAGATCTCTCTGATTCTTATTCCAATTGAAGATATTTCGAGGCTTTTGTCTGGTTCAGTTAAATCGTTCCTAAGATTTTTCTGATTCTTATTTGGTCAAAGTTAATCCAAGACCTTTTGTGGTTCAGTCAGATCAACACTAAGATCTCCTTGATTTTTATTTCAGTTGAAGATATTCTGAGGCTTTTGTCAGGTTCAGTTAAATCGATCCTAAGATTTTTCTAATTCTTATCCAGTCAAAGTTAATCCAAGACCTTCTATGGTTCAGTCAGATCAACACTAAGATCTATCTGATTCATATTCCAGTTGGAGATATTCCGAGGCTTTTGTCTGGTTTAGTTAAATCGATCCTAGGATTTTTCTGATCTTATCTAGTCAAATTTAATCCAAGACCTTCTCTGGTTCAGTCACATCAACACTAAGATCTCCATGATTCTTATTCTAGTTGGAGATATTCCGAGGCTTTTGTCTGGTTCAGTTAAATCGATCCTAGGATTTTTCTGATTCTTATCCAGTCAAAGTTAATCCAAGACCTTCTCTGGTTCAGTCAAATCAACACTAAGATCTCCCTGATTCTTATTCCAGTTGAAGATATTTCGAGACTTTCGTCTATTTCAGTTAATTCGATCCTAAGATTTTTCTGATTCTTATCCGGTAAAAGTTAATCCAAGACCTTCTTTGGTTCAGTCAGATGAACACTAAGATCTCCCTTATTCTTATTCCAGTTAAAGATATTTAGACGCTTTTGTCTGGTTCAGTTAAATCGATCCTAAGATTTTTCTGATTCTTATCCAGTCCAACTTAATCCAAGACATTCTCTGGTTTAGTCAGATCAACACTAAAACCTCCCTGATTCTTATTCCAGTTGAAGATATTTTGAGGCTTTTGTCTGGTTCAGTTAAATCGATCCTAAGATTTTTCTGATTCTTATCCGGTCAAAGTTAATCCAAGACCTTCTCTGGTTCAGTCAGATCGACACTAAGATCTCTCTGATTCTTATTCCAGTTGAAGATATCCCAAGGCTTTTGTCTGGTTCAGTTAAATTGATCTTAAGATTTTTCTGATTCTTATTCAGTCAAAGTTAATCAAATACCTTCTCTGGTTCAGTCATATCAACACTAAGATCTCCCCAATTCTTATTCCAGTTAAAGATATTCCGAGGCTTTTGTCTGGTTCAGTTAAATCGATCCTAATATTTTTTTGATTCTTATCCAATCAAAGTTAATCCAAGACCTTCTCTGGTTCAATCAGATCAACATTAAGATCTCCCTGATTCTTATTCCAGTTAAAGATATTCTGAGCCTTTTGTCTGGTTTAGTTAAATCGATCTTATGATTTTTCTGATTCTTATTCGGTCAAAGTTAATCCAAGACCTTCTCTAGTTCAGTCAGATCGACACTAAGATCTCTCTAATTCTTATTCCAGTTCAAGATATCCCATGACCTTTGTCTGGTTCAGTTAAATCGATCCAAAGATTTTTCTGATTCTTATCGAGTCAAAGTTAATCCAAGACCTTTTCTGGTTCAGTCAGATCGACATTAAGATCTCCCTGATTCTTATTCCAGTTGAAGATATTATGAGGCTTTTGTCTGGCTCAGTTAAATCGATCCTAAGATTTTTCTGATTCTTATCCAGTCAAAGTCAATCCAAGACATTTTCTAGTTCGGTCATATCAACACTAAGATCTCCCTGATTCTTATTCCAGTTGAAGATATTCCCAGGCTTTTGTCTAGTTCAGTTAATTCGAGCCTAAGATTTTTTTGATTCTTATCCAGTCAAAGTTAATCCAAGACCTTCTCTGGTTCAGTTAGATCAACACTAAGATCTATCTAATTCATATTCCAGTTGGAGATATTCCAAGGCTTTTGTCTGGTTCAGTTAAATCGATCCTAAGATTTTTCTAATCTTATCCAGTCAAAGTTAATCCAAGACCTTCTTTGGTTCAGTCAGATCAACACTAAGATCTCCCTGATTCTTATTCCAGTTGGAAATATTCCGAGGCTTTTGTCTGGTTTAGTTATATCGATCCTAAGATTTTTCTGATTCTTATCCAGTTACAGTTAATCCATGACCTTCTCTGGTTCAGACAGATCAACACTAAGATCTCCGTGATTCTTATTCCAGTTGAAGATATTCCAAGACTTTCGTCTGTTTCAGTTAAATCGATCCTAAGATTTTTCTGATTGTTATCCAGTCAAAGTAAATCCAAGATCTTCACTGGTTCAGCCAGATCGATACTAAGATCTCTCTAATTCTTATTCCATTTAAAGATATCCCAAGACTTTTGTCTGGTTCAGTTAAATCGATCTTAAGATATTTTTGATTCTTATCCAGTCAAAGTTAATCCAAAACCTTCTCTGGTTTAGTCAGATCAACACTAAGATCTCCCTGATTCTTATTTTAGTTAAAGATATTAAAAGGCTTTTGTTTGGTTCAGTAAAATCGATCCTAAGGTTTTTCTTATTCTTATCCAGTCAAAGTTAATCCAAGACCTTCTCTGGTTCAGTCAGATCAACAATAAGATCTCCCAGATTCTTATTCCAGTTAAAGATATTCCGAGGCTTTTGTCTGGTTCAGTTAAATTGATCTTAATATTTTTCTGATTCTTATCCAGTCAAAGTTAATCCAAGGCCTTCTCTGGTTGAGTCAGATCAACACTAAGATCTCCCTGATTCTTATTCCAGTTGAAGATATTCTGAGGCTTTAATCTGGTTCAGTTAAATCGATCCTAAGATTTTCTGATTCTTATCCCGTCAAAGTTAATCCAAGACCTTCTATGGTTCAGTCAGATCGACACTAAGATCTCTCTGATTCTTATTCTAGTTGAAGATATCCCAAGACTTTTGTCTGGTTCAGTTAAATCGATCTTAAGATTTTTCTGATTCTTATCCAGTCAAAGTTAATCCAAGACCTTCTCTGATTCAGTCAGATCAACACTAAGATCTCTCTAATTCTTATTCCAGTTAAAGATATCACAAGACTTTTATCTAGTTCAGTTAAATCGATCTTAAGATATTTTTTATTTTTATCCAGTCAAATTTAATCCAAGACCTTCTCTGGTTCAGTCAGATCAACACTAAGATCTCCGTAATTCTTATTCCAGTTAAAGATATTCAGAGGCTTTTGTCTGGTTCAGTTAAATCGACCCTAAGCTTTTTATTATTCTTATCCAGCCAAAGTTAATCCAAGACCTTCTCTGGTTCAGTCAGATGAACACTAAGATCTCCCAGATTCTTATTCCAGTTGAAGATATTCCGAGGCTTTTGTCCGGTTCAGTTAAATCGATCCTAAGATTTTTCTGATTCTTATCCGGTCAAAGTTAATCCAACACCTTCTCTGGTTTATGCAGATCGACACTAAGATCTCTCTGATTCTTATTACGGAATGTCGCCAAATCTTGGGTCACATCTTGAACTATTTCTGGAATGAAATCTGGACTAAGTTACGAAATGTCGCCAAATCTTGGGTCACATCTTGAACTATTTCTAGAGGCAAATCTGGAATAAGTTACGGAATGTCGCCAAATCTTGGGTCACATCTTGAACTATTTATGGAAGGAAATCTGAATAAGTTATAGAATGTCGCCATCTCAGGGTCACATCTTGAACTATTTCTAGAAGCAAATCTGAATAAGTTATAGAATGTCGCCATCTCTGGGTCACATCTTGAACTATTTCTGGAATCAAATCTGAATAAGTTATAGAATGTCGCCATCTTAGGGTCACATCTTGAACTATTTCTGGAAGCAAATCTGAATAAGTTATAGAATGTCGCCATCTCTGGGTCACATCTTGAACTATTTCTGGAAGCAAATCTGAATAAGTTATAGAATGTCGCCATCTCTGGGTCACATCTAAAACTATCTCTGGAAGGAAATCTGAATAAGTTATAGAATGTCGCCAAATCTTGGGTCACATCTTGAACTATATCTAGATGTAAATTCTGAATAAGTTACAGAATGTCGCCAAATCTTGGGTCACATCTTGAACTATATCTGGATGGAAATTCTGAATAAGTTATAGAATGTCGCCAAATCAGGGTCACATCTTGAACTATATCTGGATGTAAATTCTGAATAAGTTATAGAAAGTCGCCAAATCTTGGGTCACATCTTGAACTATATCTGGATGCAAGTCTGAATGAGTTATAGAATGTCGCCAAATCTTGGGTCACATCTTGAACTATATCTGGATGTAAATTCTGAATAAGTTATAGAATGTCGCCAAATCTTGGGTCACATCTTGAACTATTTCTAGATCTTGATTTTGTTAAGGGTCAGAAATTGAGAGTATACCAATCTTCTAAGGTTTTTGAGGATGAGATTCTTCATTCTTGAGAGAAACAGATTTTTTAGTTGTCTGTTATCTTATTAGTGGTTGTAACTTCCAGCAGGTGATAGAGGAATACTTCGGACACTTTTGACATTCGAATGCCCCAAGTGATGATGAAGGAGTCTTGAATTAGATTACTCTGCGAATTGAGAGATTTCTTGAAATCTTGACTGGACTGCCCCAGGTTAACTGAACTTTGAAAGATCTGTTGAAACCTTGACTGGACTGCCCCCAGGTTAATTGGATGGGGACATGTCGTGCCCCTGGTTGATAGGAGATTCGTCGTTGGAAGTGTCATCCTTTTGAAGTGATTTTGTTCACTGAGAGAGTTTTCGTTCCTCCGAACATTCGCTGTATGAATTTCTTCGCTGTCAAACAAATAGCCAAATGCAAACAGTGATATTCAAGCAATGCAAAGTTTTATGTTTGTCTTGAAGTTTTGAAAAATGCATTTTTTAGCAGAAAACTTTTTATAAGACAGATCAACACAAGATTTTAGAGCAAAGCCTTACAGGAGTCAGGATACCTTTTGTAACAGTATGCTTTCGAACTAACCCATGCTTCAATTAGGACTTTTGAAGGGTTGTAACGTGGCCTGGTTCACGGTTTAAGAAACAAAGGATATAGGCTCAAAGTGTATTTGTACCCACCCGCTCTTCGTGATGTTCTTCAACCCTAAGCTCAGTTAATTGTGCGTCGCACTCTATTCGAGTTTGGAACGACCTTTGGGTGATGGTTCACCAGTTGAATTTTGGGAGACAGTCATCATCTCCTTTTTTTCTTTTGCAACATTTTTCATGTTGTTGAGGATTTGTAATGACCTCTCTATTTTGATTTTGATTTGTTATCCCTAACTTTTTCCTGATTGTTTCTGTTTTCGGGATTACAGTCAGCGGGATGCCCCAGCTTTCTTAAGCCTCCTTTACAGGTTTTGGCTTGGTGGGCTTTTCTCTTTTGAGAGGTTGACTGCCTATGTGATAGGGAACCATCACCGTCTTTTGATTCCAAGGGAATGCTTTTCTTTTTTGACGTCGTTCGTTGTGTTACGAACTGAGAGTTTGCAACTTCAATGCGCATTTTCTTTTGAATTAACTGAGATACTACCCTGCCCCAGGTTTATATCAAAGGTTTCGATTTGTTTAGAAAAGAAAACTCCTACTTCTTTGGCTTGAAGGGGTTGAATATGGATTATCTTCCTTATAACTCCAGTGTTTGGGAATTGAAAGAAATGCATGTACATCATCAGCAAGGTCTGTTCAAAAGCATACTGTATGAGATTATGGTATTGTTTCGTCATCCTCCCTCTAAAGGCTGGCAGCTTTTTATCAAGAGTTAAATACCATAAAGAAAGCATAAGAGTAGTGAAAACTAATGGATGAATTCAAGACAAACATATGCAATGCATTAATGAAACAGAGTTTAACATCCACAGTTAATTGTTTGAAAACAAAAGAAATTACAACTTTGAAAATTCAAAATGAAACAAACACAATCTCAATGAGCTGGCATAGGAGCAGTGATCATGTTGGAGTCTCTGGAGGGCCAAACTCGATCTCCTTGGCATCAATCATGTCTTGGATCTTGTTCTTCAGAGGCCAACAGTTGTTGGTGTCATGCCCCGGGCTATCAGAGTGGTATGCACACTTTTCATTGGGATGATAGGTAGGAGCAGAAGTATATGGGTTCCGGAGAGGAGCCCTCAATGTAATCAGATCCCTCTTCAACAAGTGTTGCAGTGCCTGAGACAGTGACATGTTGATCTTGGTGAACTGTCTCTTAGGTGCGACCTCCTTATGCTGATGCCCCTGTCTTTGTTGAGCAGGCGTAGGACTGGAGATCAAGATTGCTCCTACGTGTTGGTCATGACGACCCTTTTGATTGTTCGCAGCATTGGACTCTTTCTTTCCGTTGTAGGGAATTATCTGAGTATCCGAGGATGTAGTTCCTTGGATCTTTCCACTTTTGATGCCAGCTTCGACCCTCTCGCCGCTCAGTATTAGCTCGATGAACCCAGCTGAGGAGCTTCCAACTAAGTGATTAAAGAAAGGCCCCGTTAACGTCCCCATGAAGATGTCAATCATCTCTCTGTCAGTTAAAGGGGGTTGCACCCTGCCAGCCAAATCTCTCCACTTTTGGGCATATCCCTTGAAGCTCTCGTCGGAACCCATGGTCATGCTCTGCAATTGCACATGAGTTGGTGCAAGATCAGCATTATACTGATACTGCTCATAGAAAGCAAAAGCTAAGTCCTTCCAGGTGTGGATGCGAGAACTCTCCAATTGATAAGTACCACTCGAGTTGAGCTCCTACCAGGCTTTCTTGGAAGAAATGGATCTAAAGCCTTGGATCAGCTGTGTATGGTTGAATCTTGCGAACATAAGACTTTAGATGCATCTTAGGGCAAGAGACTCCATCGTACATGGCAAAGGTGGGGACCTTGAACTTTGGCGGGATGACCAATCTAGGAACTAAACCCATGTCTCCTAAATCCAAACCAGGTATTTGTTGGACTTCCATGGCGTTGAGGTGATCCTCCAACTCTTTGTACTTGTCATCAGCGAGAGGATATTGTTCCTCAGAGTAGTCAGCTTCCTCTTCATCAATCTCCACATTATGGTCTTCTTCAAGACTGGCCCCTATGCTGGGTGGAGTTGCAAGGTCCAGGGTCTTAGGTCTTCTTCTCAAGTTCAGGATGCGGGCGGCCTTCTTGGACTTCTTCTTGTCTTTGAGAAGGAGAGCTGTCAGATCCTCTTTCCCTTTCCCCATAGCCAGAAGCATTTGTTGGAATTGAGCATTTTGAGCCTGGAGATCCTTCACCGTTTGTTCCATATCCATCTTACTGAAATAAACAGTAGGAAGAATAAGGATACCTGTATGGGAGAAACCTGTTATGCAATGATATATGTGATATATATGCAATGTTTTTAAGGATCTCTTGGGGTAAACACAAGAGAGTGTTAGAGGTTGAACTTCGATCTTTGATTGGAGAACTTTGCACCGGTGGATGTCTTTCCACGAGAATCAAGCTTACCATGTCAAGTGGGTCATAGCCCCTGATTCAAATTGTTGCACTTGATCTTTGATGGCATTTGTTTAGAGGAGGAACCTCTTGCCCTTTGGTAGACGTCTGGTTCAGCGTAACCCTGCATCAAAAGAACCCTCGAGATCCTTGAAATGGTTATTGAAAACGCTATGATATGATGTTATGATGTTATGTACATGTATGCGAAAGCAAGTAAGTGTATATACATGCAATCATATTCATACAGAGCAAACAAGTCCTTAGGTTCAGGCTTGCACGGGGTTGTAGGTAAGTACCCTCTTGAAGTTAGTTGGCTCATCCTGTCCTAAAATAGAAACCGGGTTCTAAGGAGCTCAATATCATTGGATTGTTTTCTGTGTTCATCATTTTGGTTTAGCCACTTAACTGGCGACCAAAATATTCCAAGAAAACAACCCTCAATGAGTGTAGTATCGAGTATCTACCAACTTCGGACTGCACCAAAGTCGGTCATCTCACTACCCCTAAAAAGGCTAAGATGGTCAATTAAGGTTCTAAGAGTTCGTTAGTGCTTCACGACATCACTCAGCGGCCCCATACTCTCCTTGATTGAACTCAAGGGTTACCGGTACTCACAAATATGTCACACTAACATAGCTTACTGCTTCAACCATGTCGGTATACCCCACACAGTTCCCTCACAGTTTTTTTTCTATTTACCTAAAAAGGTGCCCCAAATCCGGGTGTAGGATTTACAACAAACCCAAACAAGGACCTAATAAGTAAAGCAACCAAGGCAATTAAGGCAATAATGTAAAGGTGATCTAAACCCTAAGGTAACCCCACTTTTAAAAATTATCCCCAGCAGAGTCGCCAGTTCTGTGATACGGTGGGAGAACTGACTTGAGTTTTTAGCGTTTGTATTCGCACTTGTTCGGTTGAGCAAGAGTCGCCATCGACTTTTTTTTTATCCTAAAGGAAAGGTTTAAAAAGCACAGGAAAAACCTTTTGAGATGTTTCATGGGTTCGGGGGGGGGGGGGGGGGGGTAGATTATGAAAAGGGAAGGTATTAGCACCCTTTTCATCCATGGTTATCCATGGGCTCTTAGTTACTTGGTTTTAGATCACTTGCCTTGATTTTTGATTGCTTGAAATTGTGGTGTATGTGTGTGTGTTTTGAAAATGTTTTAAAATAGACGCCTTTGTTTCGGCAACCGTTGTAATGACTCGTGTTTGAGTATATACGAAGGTGTGTATCTTTTCGAAAAGATGTTTCAAATGTTTTTTTGAAAGTTTGTGGAGTGTGGTTTGAAAAGTAGGCAAGTGTTTTTGCAAGTTGATCAAGTAACTAAGAGTTTTGTCTACCCCTAAGTTTACTCAAAGGTTTTTCTCACGTTTTAACCCTTTTTAACAATTTTGTTCCACCATTGTATTTGGTGGACAATCTTGCGCTTATGATGTTTAACGGGACAGGCGCAGGTCATCGTATGGACCATGAATGCAATGGTGCCAAGTGTCTTTGGCAATTTTGCTTGAAGGGACTATGATCATTTTGATTAGGCAACTTTCGAAAGTGTCATCGAGGGACTTATGATCATTTGAATTGTTTTGCCAAAGAAACTCGACGTGCAAGCATGGCCCATTTTGGAAGGCAACATGTGGGATTACCCTAGGGGTGCAAGTGTGATTGTGTATTGATTTCATGTATTTGTCTTGTATTAGATTATCTAGCGTTTGATTTTATGTACATACAAACCCTAGGTCTAATCATGGTGTATTTGAAAGCGGTAAATTGCGGGAATTTAAAGTCTACGCTATTACAAATAAGTATCCGGGGATGGGGGTACAATTATTTACAAATGGGGGATGAGACTTTAAGGAGAGTAGTGTCCAATAATTTACAACCAAATCGAATTGCGATCGCAGAATGTAATAAGTATCAAATGTACAAGATAAGCGAATATGAATGTATCAATGTATAAAGATAATCAAATGTGTATTGTAAAGGTGTATGTGTATGTAATTATTTATAAGTGCGAAAAAAAATGTGAATTTAATGTATTTATTAAGTGTTTGTTATGTATTTTGTATTCTTATCTTGTATTTTGTTAATTATATACAAATAAGAAAATTTAATTAAAAGAAAAGAAAATGTTTTAAGTTCTATTCTTTTAGGTATTGAAAATAATGCATTTTATTAATTATGTACAAATAAAATGTTTTAAGAAAAGAAAAAAAAAGAAATGTTTTAAGAATTTTATCCTTTTTTAATGTATTGATATAAATATATACAAACAAAGTTCAAATGAAAAGAAAAAAATGTTTTAAGTTTTTATGTATTAATGTATTTTAATTAGTTATGTACAAAGAAAAGAAAATTTAATAAAAGAAAAATGAAAAGGTTTTAAGTTTAATTATATGTATTAGTGTATTTTTATGTATAAAAGGAAAAGAAAAATGTTTCAAATTTAAAAAAGAGATTAATGTTTGTATACTTTCTAAAATGTAACAATTAATAATATCTTATAAAAAAAAAGGTGTTATTTTATTTAACAAAATATTATTTTTAAATGGTGTATAAAATTATTATTACATTACTTTTATTCACAAACAAAATTATGTTAACTTAAATTTATAAAAGAAAAATATAATGATAAAAAAAATGGTCAATTTTTATGTAAAAAGGGAATGGGCTTAAGGGTGGACGCTGGCCCAAGCTGAAACAAAGGGAACAGAAGCAGGGGGGGTGCTCTTGGAAAGAAACGAATGGGCTTAGGCGCGTTTGGTAGAGTCAGGCCCAATGCTTGACACACATGTTTTTAGGGTTCTCAAATTTTTTTTTCAGAAAGGGACTTAGGGTTTGTGATTTACGAACGACGCTCATCTTCCTTCGTCTTCTCATGCCATAGTCTCTGAGTTTCTCCGTCCAAGGCCAACCGGCGCCGCCGTTCGTCCTCTTCCCTCCATGGTCGTTCAGTGATGGCTACGAGGTTTGATCTTTGTCTCTAACGCGTTAGGTATTTCACTAATTCCTCTTTTGCATGCTTAGTTCGAGTTCTGATTTTGTTTCTGATTTTATGTGGTTATTATTGTTTGTTATTGAGGTTGTGGCAAGGAAAGAAAAGAAGAGAAATGCTACCTTGACCCTTGGGGACGGAAGAGAAGGAGGCGGATTTGGGAGGCGCTCAGGATGGCTGGACGGAGGCTTGATGATGCGCGAGCTTCGGAAGTTTCCATGGTTTGTGTCTTTACCTTCTTTAGGGTTTGATGATGATACTTTAAAACCTAGCTTCTTTATCTTCTTCTCTTTCTGTTGCCTCTGAGTATTGGCTGAGCTTTCCCTCCTCTTCTCTTTGCCTCATTTCTGTTGCCTTCTGAATTGCCCTGAATGTTTGATATATTTGGTTGCCTTCGATATTCTGTTGAATGTTGCTCCTGAGTTGTTGAGTTGCCTTGATGATTTTTGGTTTTGGACGAGTGGTTGATTTGCTCAGTGATGAACCATTGATGTTCTGAGAGCGGTCTGTTGGTTAGGCTTAGTGTGCTTGACAGTTTGTATGGTTTGAGGTAAGGTTTTGGTGATTTTGGCGTGGGCTTGAAGCTTGATGCTTCAAGTCTGCCTGAAGCAAATTAAATGCAGGTTTTTGGGCTTTTACAGGCTTGACAGTTTGATGTTCTGTTTGTTTTGGTATATCAGTTTGATAGGTTGGGTTAAAAATGGTTTAAGGCTTATGGTCTTTTGAAGCAAAGGCTTATGCAGGTTTGGTTTTGAATGTTTCAGGCCATTTGAGGTTTTTGAGGCAGCTTGACAGTTTACAGGTTTTAGGTTTATGCTGTTTGGCTTTTGGTGTTTTGGTTGAGGTTACAGGTTTGGAGGCCTTAGGAGTGTATGTTTGAATGCTCAAGGTTTGATGGACTTAGAAGTTCTTAGGCTTTTTGGCTTCTCAGATATATTATGCAGGTTGTTGGCTTTTTTGTATCTTTTTTCAAGGTCTTGACCTTTTTGTCTTTTAAGGGCAGGAGGTGTGGTATATTCGTTCTTGGTCAATCCTTGGACAGGTTTGCAAGGCTTGAGGCTTTCACTCTTTGTGATCACTTCTGCTGCATATGTTCTGCCTCTTTTTGAATAGCTCTGATACATGCTCTTTTTAGCCTTTAGCCTGTTGTACTGTAATCTGCTTTCCTCTCTCTTTCTCTCTCCGGATTAAAGAAAAGCACTTTTATTGCTTAATTTTTTTGTCTTTTCTGAAAAAACAAATGGCCTAGGAAGATGATGTATTCTGAATATTGTTTGCACTTGTCCCTTTTCCACTGCATATTTCCATGTTTCTTGCATACTTTATGTACTTTCTCTTGACAGCTTTTGGAGTTTGATATTTTGATATCCTTGGACAAATTTTGACAGCTTTTGGCTTAGTTTGAGATTGCAATCCAGTTTGCCTTTATGCTGTTTGGAAACTTGGTTGACAATTCTTTTGATTTATGCAGTATGCTTAAAAATTTGAATTTGTGCAAAATCATAACTTTGTGCATTTCATGTTTCATTGCAAACATTTCAACCCTCTTTGTGAACCGGGAGAAATCTCGTGATTTGCAGAGAGGGCAAAACTGATTCCGGCCATTTGTTTTTAATGATGAATCTTTTTAACTGTCTATCTTTAATTATTTTATCTGCTTTGACTTTTCTTTTGTTTCTTGTTTTGCAGATGAAAAATAAATAAGCAACAAGGGAGCATTGGATAGAAGAATGAAGATTAGGAAATTTAGGACATAGTTTATTTCAATTTTAATTAATGTAACCATTATTATTATAAATACTTTGTAAATAAATACTGTATTTAAATAACAATTGTAACAAATAATTAAAGATGAATAAAAAATTCCTTTTGACCAATTAATTCTTTTATTTCCTTTCAATTGTTTAATTTAATTATTTGAATTTCCTAAATTAAAACAATTGGAAATAAATCCAATTATTCTGACTTTAGAAAAAAGAAATAATTAATAAACGTCTGGCGTTCCGACTTAAACATAACAATGCACAGTCAAATCAAACAAACATCCACATGTCTTCTTTTCACTGATTTAATCCAAACAACTGCAAATTAACAATCAGCAGCCTCAGTCCTTATCTTAGAGTAATCTGAACAGCATTGATAGAACTAACTCTTTCTGAGAAATATGCGCGCAAAACCCTGATTTTTGACTTAACACTGGAGAAACGCCTGCCTGATCAAACTTTGAGCCAATTCAACCAAACCCTAAGCAATATGTTTGAACCGTCTTAAAATCAATGAAAACCCTAAATTTTGTCTGACTGACGAGAAAAGTCTGTTTGACCGATTCTTACGCCAATCTAAAAAATCAGGAAACGCCCGAAGCTGTGATTTCTTGTGGAAAAAGAGGAGGGCAAATTTTGGGGTACAACAGTTGCCCCTGTTCAATCTTCTTGAACCTGAAGAGTTAGATTGGCAAGTTTGCCTTTCGTGACTCGAGGGTAAAAGGAGATTGGACACTAGAATGCCCAAAAAAATTTGCACTCGGTGATGTGTTGGTAGAAGGAATGGGCTTGAAGATGCCATTTGGTGATGGGCTTAAAGATGCCATCTGGAGCGTGACAGAATCTTGTCGGGGGATGGGCTTAACGATGCCATCTGGAAATGTTGAACTATATGTCATTGGTGAGTGGACGAGTATCAGAAAGGTATCCATGTTTTGGAACATTTCTGAACTGGGGTTCTGAACAAGCAATAGATTGATATCCGTGTTTGGAGAATCTGTAAACTGTTTTCAGGAGTTGAAGTTGAATAAGCGATAGATCAGCATCCATGTTGGGAGGCGTCCGTAAACTGTTTTCAAAAGTTGAGAAGAATCTGAACAAGCGGTAGGTTAACATCCGTTACTGGAGAACCCGTGAACTGTTTTCAGAAGTCTTGAAGTGGAGGAGGAACCAGTGTAGGGTTTCCTGATGATGAGTCCGTGAAAGATTGCATCTGGATGAATCTGGAATAAGTATCAGAATGTCGCCGTGTTTGGGTCACATCTGAACTATCTCTGGGTGAAGCTGGAATAAGTATCAGAATGTCGCCATGTTTGGGTCACATCTGAACTATTTTTAGAGAGAATCTCGGAAGATGATGATTTTTGTCTGTTGACTGATCTTTCCTGAAAAGGTAAAGAGTTAGTTGTATGCAATGCCATGATGCATGATGCAATGTATGTTATATCAATGTTTATGACATGAATGTGATGAATGTGCATGTAAGCTGGTGAGCCGTCTTGCTGAGGATAGATGAATCCTGGATGACTGGAGACAAAATAATCTTGACTGCTGTCGGGGAAAATAATTCCTGACTGCTGCAGGGGAGGGCAAGAATCTTTTGATCGTTGAAGATGAGAAGTCATGGGACCACTGTTAGGGAATCAGGAGCTTGGTTTGTATGCCAATCTACTGGGGATTCTTGTCTTGAGGAGATCTTCACTGGGGAATATTCGAATATTCTGTGAGGAACTGAGAATGAGAGTCTTCACTCTGCTTGGGGATTATTAGTTGGAATTTTTAGCTCCGCTGGGGATCTTGAAACTTGATTCTGAGGGGAATTAGATTTTGTAAGGCTCTTTGGCTGGGGATTGCAAGAATCTTCTGATTGCTACAGGTGTTGATCTGGAATAAGTTACTGAATGTCGCCATCTCTGGGTCACATCTTGAACTATCTCTAGAAGCAAATCTGGAATAAGTATCAGAATGTCGCCAAATCTGGGTCACATCTTGAACTATCTCTGGAATGAAATCTGGACTAAGTTACGAGATGTCGCCAAATCTTGGGTCACATCTTGAACTATTTCTAGAAGCAAATCTGGAATAAGTTACGGAATGTCGCCAAATCTTGGGTCACATCTTGAACTATTTCTGGAATGAAATCTGGACTAAGTTACGGAATGTCGCCAAATCTTGGGTCACATCTTGAACTATTTCTAGAAGCAAATCTGGAATAAGTTACGGAATGTCGCCAAATCTTGGGTCACATCTTGAACTATTTCTAGAATGAAATCTGGACTAAGTTACGGAATGTCGCCAAATCTTGGGTCACATCTTGAACTATTTCTAGAAGCAAATCTGGAATAAGTTACGGAATGTCGCCAAATCTTGGGTCACATCTTGAACTATTTCTGGAAGGAAATCTGAATAAGTTATAGAATGTCGCCATCTCAGGGTCACATCTTGAACTATTTCTGGAAGCAAATCTGAATAAGTTATAGAATGTCGCCATCTCAGGGTCACATCTTGAACTATTTCTGGAAGCAAATCTGAATAAGTTATAGAATGTCGCCATCTCTG
Source organism: Vicia faba (assembly GCA_948472305.1). Taxonomy (NCBI): domain Eukaryota; kingdom Viridiplantae; phylum Streptophyta; class Magnoliopsida; order Fabales; family Fabaceae; genus Vicia; species Vicia faba. Next base: position 1,337,386,038 of record OX451737.1, on the reverse strand, counting down.
GGTCACATCTTGAACTATTTCTGGAAGCAAATCTGAATAAGTTATAGAATGTCGCCATCTCTGGGTCACATCTAAAACTATCTCTGGAAGGAAATCTGAATAAGTTATAGAATGTCGCCAAATCTTGGGTCACATCTTGAACTATATCTAGATGTAAATTCTGAATAAGTTATAGAATGTCGCCAAATCTTGGGTCACATCTTGAACTATATCTGGATGGAAATTCTGAATAAGTTATAGAATGTCGCCAAATCAGGGTCACATCTTGAACTATATCTGGATGTAAATTCTGAATAAGTTATAGAATGTCTCCAAATCTTGGGTCACATCTTGAACTATATCTGGATGCAAGTCTGAATGAGTTATAGAATGTCGCCAAATCTTGGGTCACATCTTGAACTATATCTGGATGTAAATTCTGAATAAGTTATAGAATGTCGCCAAATCTTGGGTCACATCTTGAACTATTTCTAGATCTTGATTTTGTTAAGGGCCAGAAATTGGGAGTATACCAATCTTCTGAGGTTTTTGAGGATGAGAGTCTTCATTCTTGAGAGAAACATATTTTTTAGTTGTTTGTTATCTTGTTAGTGGTTGTAACTTCCAGCAGGTGATGGAGGAATACTTCGGACACTTTTGACATTCGAATGCCCCAAGTGATGATGAAGGAGTCTTGAATCAGATTACTATGCGAATTGAGAGATTTCTTGAAATCTTGACTGGACTGCCCCAGGTTAACTAAACTTTGAAAGATCTGTTGAAACCTTGACTGGACTACCCCCAGGTTAATTGGATGGGGACATGTCGTGCCCCTGGTTGATAGGAGATTCGTCGTTGGAAGTGTCATCCTTTTGAAGTGATTTTGTTCACTAAGAGAGTTTTCGTTCCTCCGAACATTCGCTGTATGAATTTCTTCGCTGTCAAACAAACAGCCAAATGCAAACAGTGATATTCAAGCAATGCAAAGTTTTATGTTTGTCTTGAAGTTTTGAAAAATGTGTTTTTTAGCAGAAAACTTTTTATAAGACAGATCAACACAAGATTTTAGAGCAAAGCCTTACAGGAGTCAGGATACCTTTTGTAACAGTATGCTTTCGAACTAACCCATGCTTCAATTAGGACTTTTGAAGGGTTGTAACATGGCCTGGTTCACGGTTTAAGAAACAAAGGATATAGGCTCAAAGTGTATTTGTACCCACTCGCTCTTCGTGATGTTCTTCAACCCTAAGCTCAGTTAATTGTGCGTCGCACTCTATTCGAGTTTGGAACGACCTTTGGGTGATGGTTCACCAGTTGAATTTTGGGAGACAGTCATCATCTCCTTTTTTTCTTTTGCAACATTTTTCATGTTGTTGAGGATTTGTAATGACCTCTCTATTTTGATTTTGATTTGTTATCCCTAAATTTTGCCTGACTGTTTCTGTTTTCGGGATTACAGTCAGCGGGATGCCCCAGCTTTCTTAAGCCTCCTTTACAGGTTTTGGCTTGGTGGGTTTTTCTCTTTTGAGAGGTTGACTACCTATGTGATAGGGAACCATCACCGTCTTTTGATTCCAAGGGAATGCTTTTCTTTTTTGACGTCGTTCGTTGTGTTACGAACTGAGAGTTTGCGACTTCAATGCACATTTTCTTTTGAATTAACTGAGATACTACCCTGCCCCAGGTTTATATCAAAGGTTTCGATTTGTTTAGAACAGAAAACTCCTACTTCTTTGGCTCGAAGGGGTTGACTAGGGATTATCTTCCTTACAACTCCAGTGTTTGGGAATTGAAAGAAATGCCTGTACATCATCAACAAGGTCTGTTCAAAAGCATACTGCATGAGATTATGGTATTGTTTCGTCATCCTCCCTCTAAAGGCTGGCAGCTTTTTATCAAGAGTTAAATACCATAAAGAAAGCATAAGAGTAGTGAAAACGAATGGATGAATTCAAGACAAACATATGCAATGCATTAATAAAATAGAGTTTAACATCCACAGTTAATTGTTTGAAAACAAAAGAAATTACAACTTTGAAAATTCAAAATGAAACAAACACAATCTCAATGAGCTGGCATAGGAGCAGTGATCATGCTGGAGTCTCTGGAGGGCCAAACTCGATCTCCTTGGCATCAATCATGTCTTGGATCTTGTTCTTCAGAGGCCAACAATTGTTGGTGTCATGCCCCGGGCTATCAGAGTGGTATGCACACTTTTCATTGGGATGATAGGTAGGAGCAGAAGTATTTGGGTTCCGGAGAGGAGCCCTCAATGTAATCAGATCCCTCTTCAACAAGTGTTGCATTGCCTGAGACAGTGACATGTTGATCTTGGTGAACTGTCTCTTAGGTGCGACCTCCTTATGCTAATGCCCCTGTCTTTGTTGAGCAGGCGTAGGACTGGAAATCAAGATTGCTCCTACGTGTTGGTCATGACGACCCTTTTGACTGTTCGCAGCATTGGACTCTTTCTTTCTGTTGTAGGGAATTATCTGAGTATCCGAGGATGTAGTTCCTTGGATCTTTCCACTTTTGATGCCAGCTTCGACCCTCTCGCCGGTCAGTATTAGCTCGGTGAACCCGGCTGAGGAGCTTCTAACTAAGTGATTAAAGAAAGGCCCCGTCAACATCCCCATGAAAATGTCAATCATCTCTCTGTCAGTTAAAGGGGGTTGCACCCTGCCAGCCAAATCTCTCCACTTTTGGGCATATCCCTTGAAGCTCTCATCGGAACCCATGGTCATGCTCTGCAATTGCACACGAGTTGGTGCAAGATCCGCATTATACTGATATTGCTCATAGAAAGCAAAAGCTAAGTCCTTCCAGGTGTGGATGCGAGAACTCTCCAATTGATAGAACCACTCGAGTTGAGCTCCTACCAGGCTTTCTTGGAAGAAATGGATCCAAACCTTGGATCAGCTGTGTATGGTTGAATCTTGCGAACATAAGACTTTAGATGCATCTTAGGGCAAGAGACTCCATCGTACATGGCAAAGGTGGGGACCTTGAACTTTGGCGGGATGACCAATCTAGGAACTAAACCCATGTCTCCCAAATCCAAACCAAGTATTTGTTGGACTTCCATGGCGTTGAGGCGATCCTCCAACTCTTTGTACTTGTCATCAGCGAGAGGATATTGTTCCTCAGAGTAGTCAGCTTCCTCTTCATCAATCTCCATATTGTGGTCTTCTTCAAGACTGGCCCTTATGCTGGGTGGAGTTGCAAGGTCCAGGGTCTTAGGTCTTCTTCTCAAGTTCAGGATGCGGGTGGCCTTCTTGGACTTCTTCTTGTCTTTGAGAAGGAGAGCTGACAGATCCTCTTTCCCTTTCCCCATAGCCAGAAGCATTTGTTGGAATTGAGCATTTTGAGCCTGGAGATCCTTCACCGTTTGTTCCATATCCATCTTACTGAAATAAACAGTAGGAAGAATAAGGAGACCTGTATGGGAGAAACCTGTTATGCAATGATATATGTGATATATATGCAATGTTTTCAAGGATCTCTTGGGGTAAACACAAGAGAGTGTTAGAGGTTGAACTTCGATCTTTGATTGGAGAACTTTGCATCGGTGGATGTCTTTCCACGAGAATCAAGCTTACCATGTCAAGTGGGTCATAGCCCCTGATTCAAGTTGTTGCACTTGATCTTTGATGGCATTTGTTTAGAGGAGGAACCTCTTGCCCTTTGGTAGACGTCTGGTTCAGCGTAACCCTGCATCAAAAGAAACCTCGAGATCCTTGAAATGGTTATTGAAAATGCTATGGTATGATGTTATGATGTTATGTACATGTATGCGAAAGCAAGTAAGTGTATATACAGGCAATCATATTCACACAGAGAAAACAAGTCCTTAGGTTCAGGCTTGCACGGGGTTGTAGGTAAGTACCCTCTTGAAGTTAGTTGGCTCATCCTGTCCTAAAATAGAAACCGGGTTCTAAGGAGCTCAATATCATTGGATTGTTTTCTATGTTCATCGTTTTGGTTTAGCCACTTAACTGGCGACCAAAATATTCCAAGAAAACAACCCTCAATGAGTGTAGTATCGAGTATCTACCAACTTCAGACTGCACCAAAGTCGGTCATCTCACTACCCCTAAAAAGGCTAAGATGGTCAATTAAGGTTCTAAGAGTTCGTTAGTGCTTCACGACATCACTCAGCGGCCCCATACTCTCCTTGATTGAACTCAAGGGTTACCGGTACTCATAAATATGTCACACTAACATAGGTTACTGCTTCAACCATGTCGATATACCCCACACAGTTCCCTCACAGTTTTTTTGCTATTTACCTAAAAAGGTGCCCCAAATCCGGGTGTAGGATTTACAACAAACCCAAACAAGGACCCAAAAAGTAAAGCAACCAAGGCAATCAAGGCAAGAATGTAAAGGTGATCTAAACCCTAAGGTAACCCCACTTTTAAAAAGTATCCCCAGCAGAGTCGCCAGTTCTGTGATACGGTGGGAGAACTGACTTGAGTTTTTTGCGTTTGTATTCGCACTTGTTTGGTTGAGCAAGAGTCGCCACCGACTTTTTATTTTATCCTAAAGGAAAGGTTTAAAAAGCACAGGAAAAACCTTTTGAGATGTTTCGTGGGTTCGGGGGGGTAGATTATAAAAAGGGAAGGTATTAGCACCCTTTTCATCCATGGTTATCCATGGGCTCTTAGTTACTTGGTTTTAGATCACTTGCCTTGATTTTTGATTGCTTGAAATTGTGGTGTGTGTGTGTGTTTTGAAAATGTTTTGAAATAGACGCCTTTGTTTCGGCAACCGTTGTAATGACTCGTGTTTGAGTATATACGAAGGTGTGTATCTTTTCGAAAAGATGTTTCAAATGTTTTTTTTGAAAGTTTGTGGAGTGTGGTTTGAAAAGTAGGCAAGTGTTTTTGCAAGTTGATCAAGTAACTAAGAGTTTTGTCTACCCCTAAGTTTACTCAAATATTTTTCTCATGTTTTAACCCTTTTTAACAATTTTGTTCCACCATTGTATTTGGTGGACAATCTTGCGTTTAGGATGTTTAACGGGACAGGCGCGGGTCATTGTATGGACCATGAATGCAATGGTGCCAAGTGTCTTTGGCAATTTTGCTTGAAGGGACTATGATCATTTTGATTAGGCAACTTTCGAAAGCGTCATCGAGGGACTTATGATCATTTGAATTGTTTTGCCAAAGAAACTCGACGTGCAAGCATGGCCCATTTTGGAAGGCAACATGTGGGATTACCCTAAGGGTGCAAGTGTGATTGTGTATTGATTTCATGTATTTGTCTTGTATTAGGTTATCTAGCGTTTGATTTTATGTACATACAAACCCTAGGTCTAACCATGGTGTATTTGAAAGCGGTAAATTGCGGGAATTTAAAGTCTACGCTATTACAAATAAGTATCCGGGGATGGGGGTACAATTATTTACAAATGGGGGATGAGACTTTAAGGAGAGTAGTGTCCAATAATTTACAACCAAATCGAATTGCGATCGCAGAATATAATAAGTATCAAATGTACAAGATAAGCGAATATGAATGTATCAATGTATAAAGATAATCAAATGTGTATTGTAAAGGTGTATGTGTATGTAATTATTTATAAGTGCGAAAAAAATGTGAATTTAATGTATTTATTAAGTGTTTGTTATGTATTTTGTATTCTTATCTTGTATTTTGTTAATTATATACAAATAAGAAAATTTAATTAAAAGAAAAGAAAATGTTTTAAGTTCTATTCTTTTAGGTATTGAAAATAATGTATTTTATTAATTATGTACAAATAAAATGTTTTAAGAAAAGAAAAAAAAGAAATGTTTTAAGAATTCTATCCTTTTTTAATGTATTGATATAATTATATACAAACAAAGTTCAAATGAAAAGAAAAAAATGTTTTAAGTTTTTATGTATTAATGTATTTTAATTAGTTATGTACAAAGAAAAGAAAATTTAATAAAAGAAAAATGAAAAGGTTTTAAGTTTAATTATATGTATTAGTGTATTTTTATGTATAAAAGGAAAAGAAAAATGTTTCAAATTTAAAAAAGAGATTAATGTTTGTATACTTTCTAAAATGTAACAATTAATAATATCTTATAAAAAAAAGGTGTTATTTTATTTAACAAAATATTATTTTTAAATGGTGTATAAAATGATTATTACATTACTTTTATTCACAAACAAAATTATGTTAACTTAAATTTATAAAAGAAAAATATAATGATAAAAAAAATGGTCAGTTTTTATGTAAAAAGGGAATGGGCTTAAGGGTGGACACTTGCCCAAGCTGAAACAAAGGGAACAGAAGCAAAGGGGGGGGGGGTGCTCTTGGAAAGAAACGAATGGGCTTAGGCGCGCTTGGCAGAGTCAGGCCCAATTCTTGACACACATGTTTTTAGGGTTCTCAAATTTTTTGTTCAGAAAGGGACTTAGGGTTTGTGATTTACGAACGACGCTCATCTTCCTTCGTCTTCCTTCGTCTTCTCACGCCATAGTCTCTGAGTTTCTCCGTCCAAGGTCAACCGGCGCCGCCATTCGTCCTCTTCCCTCCATGGTCGTTCAGTGATGGCTACGAGGTTTGATCTTTGTCTCTAACGCGTTAGGTCTTTCACTAATTCCTCTTTTGCATGCTTAGTTCGAGTTCTGATTTTGTTTCTGATTTTATGTGGTTATTATTGTTTGTTATTGAGGTTGTGGCAAGGAAAGAAAAGAAGAGAAATGCTACCTTGACCCTTGGGGACGGAAGAGAAGGAGGCGGATTTGGGAGGCGCTCAGGATGGCTGGACGGAGGCTTGATGATGCGCGAGCTTTGGAAGTTTCCCTGGTTTGTGTCTTTACCTTCTTTAGGGTTTGATGATGATACTTTAAAACCTAGCTTCTTTATCTTCTTCTCTTTCTGTTGCCTCTGAGTATTGGCTGAGCTTTCCCTCCTCTTCTCTTTGCCTCATTTCTGTTGCCTTCTGAATTACCCTGAATGTTTGATATATTTGGTTGCCTTCGATATTCTGTTGAATGTTGCTCCTGAGTTGTTGAGTTGCCTTGATGATTTTTGGTTTTGGACGAGTGGTTGATTTGCTCAGTGATGAACCATTGATGTTCTGAGAGCGGCCTGTTGGTTAGGCTTAGTGTGCTTGACAGTTTGTATGGTTTGAGGTAAGGTTTTGGTGATTTTGGCGTGGGCTTGAAGCTTGATGCTTCAAGTCTGCCTGGAGCAAATTAAATGCAGGTTTTTAGGCTTTTACATGCTTGACAGTTTGATGTTCTGTTTGTTTTGGTATATCAGTTTGACAGGTTGGGTTAAAAACGGTTTAAGGCTTATGGTCTTTTGAAGCAAAGGCTTATGCAGGTTTAGTTTTGAATGTTTCAGGCCATTTGAGGTTTTTGAGGCAGCTTGACAGTTTACAGGTTTTAGGTTTATGCTGTTTGGCTTTTGGTGTTTTGGTTGAGGTTACAGGTTTGGAGGCCTTAGGCGTGTATGTTTTAATGCTCAAGGTTTGATGGACTTGGAAGTTCTTAGGCTTTTAGGCTTCTCAGATATATTATGCAGGTTGTTGGCTTTTTTGTATCTTTTTTCAGGGTCTTGACCTTTTTGTCTTTTAAGGGCAGGAGGTGTGGTATATTCGTTCTTGGTCAATCCTTGGACAGGTTTGCAAGGCTTGAGGCTTTCACTCTTTGTGATCACTTCTGCTACATATGTTCTGCCTCTTTTTGAATAGCTCTGATACATGCTCTTTTTAGCCTTTAGCCTGCTGTACTGTAATCTGCTTTCCTCTCTCTTTCTCTCTCCGGATTAAAGAAAAGCACTTTTATTGCTTAATTTTTTTGTCTTTTCTGAAAAAACAAATGGCCTAGGAAGATGATGTATTCTGAATATTGTTTGCACTTGTCCCTTTTCCACTGCATATTTCCATGTTTCTTGCATACTTTATGTACTTTCTCTTGATAGCTTTTGGAGTTTGATATTTTGATATCCTTGGACAAATTTTGACAGCTTTTGGCTTAGTTTGAGATTGCAATCCAGTTTGCCTTTATGCTGTTTGGAAACTTGGTTGACAATTCTTTTGATTTATGCAGTATGCTTAAAAATTTGAATTTGTGCAAAATCATAACTTTGTGCATTTCATGTTTCATTGCAAACATTTCAACCCTCTTTGTGAACCGGGAGAAATCTCGTGATTTGTAGAGAGGGCAAAACTGATTCCGGCCATTTGTTTTTAATGATGAATCTTTTTAACTGTCTATCTTTAATTATTTTATCTGCTTTGACTTTTCTTTTGTTTCTTGTTTTGCAGATGAAAAATAAATAAGCAACAAGGGAGCATTGGATAGAAGAATGAAGATTAGGAAATTTAGGACATAGTTTATTTCAATTTTAATTAATGTAACCATTATTATTATAAATACTTTGTAAATAAATACTGTATTTAAATAACAATTGTAACAAATAATTAAAGATAAATAAAAAATTCCTTTTGACCAATTAATTCTTTTATTTCCTTTCAATTGTTTAATTTAATTATTTGAATTTCCTAAATTAAAACAATTGGAAATAAATCCAATTATTCTGACTTTAGAAAAAAGAAATAATTAATAAACGTCTGGCGTTTCGACTTAAACATAACAATGCACAGTCAAATCAAACAAACATCCACATGTCTTCTTTTCACTGATTTAATCCAAACAACTGCAAATTAACAATCAGCAGCCTCAGTCCGTATCTTAGAGTAATCTGAACAGCATTGATAGAACTAACTCTTTCTGAGAAATATGCGCGCAAAACCCTGATTTTTGACTTAACACTGGAGAAACGCTTGCCTGATCAAACTTTGAGCCAATTCAACCAAACCCTAAGCAATCTATTTGAACCATCTTAAAATCAATGAAAACCCTAAATTTTGTCTGACTGACGAGAAAAGTCTGGTTGACCGATTCTTACGCCAATCTGAAAAATCAGGAAACGCCCGAAGCTGTGATTTCTTGTGGAAAAAGAGGAGGGAAAATTTTGGGGTACAACACTTATTCTTATCCAGTCAAAGTTAATCCAAGACCTTCTCTGGTTCAGTCAGATCAACACTAAGATCTCCCTGATTCTTATTCCAGTTGAAGATATTCCGAGGCTTTTGTCTGGTTCAGTTAAATCGATCCTAAGATTTTTCTGATTCTTATCCAGTCAAAGTTAATCCAAGACCTTCTTTGGTTCATTCAGATCGATACTAAGATCACTCTAATTCTTATTCCATTTAAAGATATCCCAAGACTTTTGTCTGGTTCAGTTAAATCGATCTTAAGATATTTTTTATTCTTATCCAGTCAAAGTTAAACCAAGACCTTCTCTGGTTTAGTCAGATCAACACTAAGATCTCCCTGATTCTTATTTTAGTTAAAGATATTGAGAGGATTTTGTCTGGTTCAGTTAAATTGATCCTAATTTTTTTCTTATTCTTATCCAATCAAAGTTAATCCAAGACCTTCTCTGGTTCAGTCAGATCAACACTAAGATCTCCCCGATTCTTATTCCAGTTGAAGATATTCCGAGGCTTTTGTCTGGTTTAGTTAAATTGATCCTAAGATTTTTCAGATTCTTATCCAGTCAAAGTTAATCCAAGGCCTTCTCTGGTTCAGTCAGATCAACACTAAGATCTCCATGATTCTTATTCCAGTTGAAGATATTCCGAGGCTTTTGTCTGGTTCAGTTAAATCGATCCTAAGATTTTTCTAATTCTTATCCCGTCAAAGTTAATCCAAGACCTTCTATGGTTCAGTCAGATCGACACTAAGATCTCTCTGATTCTTATTCCAGTTGAAGATATCCCAAGACTTTTGTCTGGTTCAGTTAAATCGATCTTAAGATTTTTCTGATTCTTATCCAGTCAAAGTTAATCAAAGACCTTCTCTGGTTCAGTCAGATCAACACTAAGATCTCCCTGATTCTTATTCCAGTTGAAGATATTCAGAGGCTTTTATCTGGTTCAGTTAAATTGATCCTAAGCTTTTTCTTATTCTTATCCAGCCAAAGTTAATCCAAGACCTTCTCTGGTTCAGTCAGATCAACACTAAGATCTCCCAGATTCTTATTCCAGTTGAAGATATTCCGAGGCTTTTGTCTGGTTCAGATAAATTGATCCTAAGATTTTTCTGATTCTTATCCAGTCAAAGTTAATCCAAGGCCTTCTCTGGTTCAGTTAGATCAACAATAAGATCTCCCTGATTCTTATTCCAGTTGAAGATATTCCGAGGCTTTTGTCTGGTTCAGTTAAATCGATCCTAAGATTTTTCTGATTCTTATCCCGTCAAAGTTAATCCAAGACCTTTTATGGTTCAGTCAGATCGACACTAAGATCTCTCTGATTCTTATTCCAGTTGAAGATATCCCAAGACTTTTGTCTGGTTCAGTTAAATCGATCTTAAGATTTTTCTGATTCTTATCCAGTCAAAGTTAATCCAAGACCTTCTCTGGTTCAGTCAGATCAACACTAAGATCTCCCTGATTCTTAATCCAGTTGAAGATATTCAGAGGCTTTTGTTTCGTTCAGTTAAATTGATCCTGAGCTTTTTCTTATTCTTATCCAGCCAAAGTTAATCCAAGACCTTCTCTGGTTCAGTCAGATCAACACTAAGATCTCCCGGATTCTTATTCCAGTTGAAGATATTCCGAGGCTTTTGTCTGGTTCAGTTAAATCGATCCTAAGATTTTTCTAATTCTTATCCAGTCAAAGTTAATCCAAGACCTTCTCTGGTTCAGTCAGATCAACACTAAGATCTCCCTGATTCTTATTCCAGTTGAAGATATTCTGAGGCTTTTGTCTGGTTTAGTTAAATCGATCCTCAGATTTTTCTGATTCTTATCCGGTCAAAGTTAATCCAAGACCTTCTCTGGTTCAGTCAGATCGACACTATGATCTCTCTGATTCTTATTCCAGTTGAAGATATTCCGAGGCTTTTGTCTGGTTCAGTTAAATTGATCCTAATATTTTTCTGATTCTTATCCAGTCAAAGTTAATCCAAGACCTTCTCTGGTTCAGTCAAATCAACACTAAGATCTCCCTGATTCTTATTTTAGTTTAAGATATTCGGAGGCTTTAGTCTGGTTTAGTTAAATCGATCCTAAGATTTTTCTGATTCTTAACCAGTCAAACTTAATCCAAGACATTCTCTGGTTCAGTCAGATCAACACTAAGATCTCCCTGATTCTTATTCCAGTTGAAGATTTTTCGAGGCTTTTGTCTGGTTCAGTTAAATCGATCCTAAGATTTTTCTGATTCTTATCCGGTCAAAGTTAATCCAAGACCTTTTCTGCTTCAGTCATATCAACACTAAGATCTCCCTGATTCTTATTCCAGTTGAAGATATTCCGAGGCTTTTCTCTAGTTCAGTTAAATCGATCCTAAGATTTTTCTAATTCTTATACAGTCAAAGTTAATCCAAGACCTTCTCAGGTTCAGTCAGATCAACACTAAGATCTATCTGATTCATATTCCAGTTGGAGATATTCCGAGGCTTTTGTCTAGTTCAGTTAAATCGATCCTAAGATTTTTTTAATCTTATCCAGTCAAAGTTAATCCAAGACCTTCTCTGGTTCAGTCAGATCAACACTAAGATCTCCATGATTCTTATTCCAGTTGGAGATATTCTGAGGCTTTTGTCTGGTTTAGTTAAATCGATCCTAGGGTTTTTTCTGATTCTTATCCAGTCAAAGTTAATCCAAGACCTCCTCTGGTTCAGTCAGATCAACACTAAGATCTCCCTGATTCTTATTCCAGTTGAAGATATTCCGAGACTTACGTCTGTTTCAGTTAAATCGATCCTAAGATTTTCCTGATTCTAATCCGGTCAAAGTTAATCCAAGACCTTCTCTGGTTCAATCATATGAACACTACGATCCCCCTTATTCTTATTCCAGTTAAAGATATTCCGAGGCTTTTGTCTGGTTCAGTTAAATCGATCCTAAGATTTTTCTGATTCTTATCCAGTCAAACTTAATCCAAGACATTCTCTGGTTCAGTCAAATCAACACTAAGAAATCCCTAATTCTTATTCCAGTTGAAGATATTTTGAGGCTTTTGTATGGTTCAGTTAAATCAATCCTAAGATTTTTCTTATTCTTATCCGGTCAAAGTTAATCCAAGACCTTCTCTGGTTCAGTCAGATCGACACTAAGATCTCTCTAATTCTTATTCCAGTTGAAGATATCCCAAGGCTTTTGTCTGGTTCCGTTAAATCGATCTTAAGATTTTTCTGATTCTTATTCACTCAAAGTTAATCCAAGACGTTCTCTGGTTCAGTCATATCAACACTAAGATCTCCCTAATTCTTATTCCACTTGAAGATATTTCGAGGCTTTTGTCTGGTTCAGTTAAATCGATCCTAAGATTTTTTTGATTCTTATCCAGTCAAAGTTAATCCAAGACTTTCTCTGGTTCAATCAGATAAACACTAAGATCTCCCTGATTCTTATTCTAATTAAAGATATTTTGAGCCTATTGTTTGGTTCAGTTAAATCGATCATAAGATTTTTCTGATTCTTATCCGGTCAAAGTTAATCCAAGACCTTCTTTGGTTCACTCAGATCGACACTAAGATCTCTCTGATTCTTATTCCAGTTGAAGATATCCCAAGACTTTTGTCTGGTTTAGTTAAATCTATCCTAAGATTTTTCTGATTCTTATCCAGTTAAAGTTAATCCAAGACCTTTTCTAGTTCAGTCAGATCAACATTAAGATCTTCCTGATTCTTATTCCAGTTTAAGATATTATGAGTCTTTTGTCTGGTTCAGTTAAATCTATCCTAAGATTTTTCTGATTCTTATCCAGTCAAAGTCAATCCAAGACATTTTATGGTTCAGTCATATCAATGCTAAGATCTCCCTGATTCTTATTCCAGTTGATGATATTCCGAGGCTTTTTGTCTGGTTTAGTTAAATCGATCCTAAGATTTTTCTGATTCTTATCCAGTCAAAGTTAATCCAAGACCTTCTTTGGTTCAGTCAGATCAACACTAAGATCTATCTGATTCATATTCCAGTTGGAGATATTCCGAGGCTTTTGTCTGGTTCAGTTAAATCGATCCTAAGATTTTTCTGATCTTATCCAGTCAAAGTTAATCCAAGACCTTCTCTGGTTCAGTCAGATCAACACTAAGATCTCCCTGATTCTTATTCCAGTTGGAGATATTCCGAGGCTATTGTCTGGTTCAGTTAAATCGATCCTAAGATTTTTCTGATTCTTATCCAATCAAAGTTAATCCAAGACCTTCTCTGGTTCAGTCAGATTAACACTAAGATCTCCCTGATTCTTATTCCAGTTGAAGATATTCCGAGACATTCGTCTGTTTCAGTTAAATCGATCCTAAGATTTTTCTGATTCTTATCTGGTCAAAGTTAATCCAAGACCTTCTCTGGTTCAGTCAGATGAACACTAAGATCTCCCTTATTCTTATTCCAATTAAAGATATTACGATACTTTTGTCTGGTTCAGTTAAATCGATCCTAAGATTTTTCTAATTCTTATCCCGTCAAAGTTAATCTAAGAGCTTCTATGGTTCAGTCAGATCGATACTAAGATCTCTCTAATTCTTATTCCATTTAAAGATATCCCAAGACTTTTGTCTGGTTCAGTTAAATTGATCTTAAGATATTTTTTATTCTTATCAAGTCAAAGTTAATCCAAGACCTTCTCTGATTTAGTCAGATCAACGCTAAGATCTCCCTGATTCTTATTTTAGTTAAATATATTCAGAGGCTTTTGTCTGGTTCAGTTAAATCGATCCTAAGTATTTTCTTATTCTTATCCAGTCAAAGTTAATAAAAGACCTTCTCTGGTTCAGTCATATCAACAATAAGATCTCCCTGATTCTTATTCCAGTTGAAGATATTTAGGGGCTTTTGTCTGGTTCAGTTAAATCAATCCTAATATTTTTCTGATTCTTATCCAGTCAAAGTTAATCCAAGACCTTCTCTGGTTCAGTCAGATCAACACTAAGATCTCCCTGATTCTTTTTCCAGTTGGAGATATTCCAAGGCTTTTGTCTGGTTCAGTTAAATCGATCCTAAGATTTTTCTGATTCTTATACAGTCAAAGTTAATCCAAGACCTTCTCTGGTTCAGTCAGATCAACACTAAGATCTCCCTGATTCTTATTTTAGTTAAAAATATTCAGAGGATTTTGTCTGGTTCAGTTAAATCGATCCTAAGTTTTTTCTTATTCTTATCCAGTCAAAGTTAATCCAAGACCTTCTCTAGTTCAGTCAGATCAACACTAAGATCTCCCTGATTCTTATTCCAGTTGAAGATATTCCGAGGCTTTTGTCTGGTTCAGTTAAATCGATCCTAAGATTTTTCTGATTCTTATCCAGTCAAAGTTAATCCAAGACCTTCTCTGGTTCATTCAGATCGATACTAAGATCACTCTAATTCTTATTCCATTTAAAGATATCCCAAGACTTTTGTCTGGTTCATTTAAATCGATCTTAAGATATTTTTTATTCTTATCCAGTCAAAGTTAATCCAAGACCTTCTCTGGTTTAGTCAGATCAACACTAAGATCTCCCTGATTCTTATTTTAGTTAAAGATATTCAGAGGCTTTTGTCTGGTTCAGTTAAATCGATCCTAAGTTTTTTCTTATTCTTATCCAATCAAAGTTAATCTAAGACCTTCTCTGGTTCAGTCAGATCAACACTAAGATCTCCCCGATTCTTATTCCAGTTGAAGATATTCCGAGGCTTTTGCCTGGTTCAGTTAAATTGATCCTAAGATTTTTCTGATTCTTATCCAGTAAAAGTTAATCCAAGGCCTTCTCTGGTTCAGTCAGATCAACACTAAGATCTCCCTGATTCTTATTCCAGTTGAAGATATTCCGAGGCTTTTGTCTGGTTCAGTTAAATCGATCCTAAGATTTTTCTAATTCTTATCCCGTCAAAGTTAATCCAAGACCTTCTATGGTTCAGTCAGATCGACACTAAGATCTCTCTGATTCTTATTCCAGTTAAAGATATCCCAAGACTTTTGTCTGGTTCAGTTAAATCGATCTTAAGATTTTTCTGATTCTTATCCAGTCAAAGTTAATCCAAGACCTTCTCTGGTTCAGTCAGATCAACACTAAGATCTCCCTAATTCTTATTCTAGTTGAAGATATTAAGAGGCTTTTATCTGGTTCAGTTAAATTGATCCTAAGCTTTTTCTTATTCTTATCCAGCCAAAGTTAATCCAAGACCTTCTCTGGTTCAGTCAGATCAACACTATGATCTCCCGGATTCTTATTCCAGTTGAAGATATTCCGTGGCTTTTGTCTAGTTCAGTTAAATTGATCCTAAAATTTTTCTTATTCTTATCCAGTCAAAGTTAATCCAAGGCCTTCTCTGGTTCAGTCAGATCAACACTAAGATCTCCCTGATTCTTATTCCAGTTAAAGATATTCCGAGGCTTTTGTCTGGTTCAGTTAAATCGATCCTAAGATTTTTCTGATTCTTATCCCGTCAAAGTTAATCCAAGACCTTCTATGGTTCAGTCAGATCTACACTAAGATCTCTCTGATTCTTATTCCAGTTGAAGATATCCCAAGACTTTTGTCTGGTTCAGTTAAATCGATCTTAAGATTTTTCTGATTCTTATCCAGTCAAAGTTAATCCAAGACCTTCTCTGGTTCAGTCAGATCAACACTAAGATCTCCCTGATTCTTATTCCAGTTGAAGATATTCAGAGGCTTTTGTTTCGTTCAGTTAAATTGATCCTGAGCTTTTTCTTATTCTTATCCAGCCAAAGTTAATCCAAGACCTTCTCTGGTTCAGTCAGATCAACACTAAGATCTCCCGGATTCTTATACCAGTTGAAGATATTCCGAGGCTTTTGTCTGGTTCAATTAAATCGATCCTAAGATTTTTCTAATTCTTATCCAGTCGAAGTTAATCCAAGACCTTCTCTGGTTCAGTCAGATCAACACTAAGATCTCCCTGATTTTTATTCCAGTTGAAGATATTCCGAGGCTTTTGTCTGGTTTAGTTAAATCGATCCTAAGATTTTTCTGATTCTTATCCGGTCAAATTTAATCCAAGACCTTCTCTGGTTCAGTCAGATCGACACTATGATCTCTCTGATTCTTATTCCAGTTGAAGATATTCCGAGACATTTGTCTGGTTAAGTTAAATCGATCTTAAGATTTTTCTAATTCTTATTCAGTCAAAGTTAATCTAAGACCTTCTCTGGTTCAATCATATCAACACTAAGATCTCTCTGATTCTTATTCCAGTTGAAGATATTTCGAGGCTTTTGTCTGGTTCAATTAAATCGATCCTAAGATTTTTTTATTCTTATCCAGTCAAAGTTAATCCAAGACCTTCTCTAGTTCAATCAGATCAACACTAAGATCTCCCTGATTCTTATTCCAATTAAAGATATTCTGAGCCTTTTATCTAGTTTAGTTAAATTGATCTTAAGATTTTTTTGATTCTTATCCGGTCAAAGTTAATCCAAGACCTTCTCTGGTTTAGTCAGATCGACACTAAGATCTCTCTGATTCTTATTCCAATTGAAGATATCCCAAGACTTTTGTCTGGTTCAGTTAAATTGATCCTAATATTTTTCTGATTCTTATCCAGTCAAAGTTAATCCAAGACCTTTTCTGGTTCAGTCAGATCAACACTAAGATGTCCCTGATTCTTATTTCAGTTGAAGATATTATGAGGCTTTTGTCTGGTTCAGTTAAATTGATCCTAAGATTTTTCTGATTATTATCCAGTCAAAGTCAATCCAAAACGTTTTATGGTTCAGTCAGATCAACACTAAGATTCCCCTGATTCTTATTCCAGTTGAAGATATTCTGAGGCTTTTGTCTGGTTCAGTTAAATCAATCATGATATTTTTCTGATTCTTATCCAGTCAAAGTTAATCCATGACCTTCTCTGGTTCAGTCAGATCAACACTAAGATCTATCTGATTCATATTCCAGTTGGAGATATTCCGAGGCTTTTGTCATGTTCAATTAAATCGATCCTAAGATTTTTCTGATCTTATCCAGTCAAAGTTAATCCAAGACCTTCTCTGGTTCAGTCAGATCAACACTAAGATCTCCCTGATTCTTATTCCAGTTGGAGATATTTTGAGGCTTTTGTCTGGTTCAGTTAAATCGATCCTAAGATTTTTCTGATTCTTATCCAGTCAAAGTTAATTCAAGACCTTCTCTGGTTCAGTCAGATCAACACTAAGATCTCCATGATTCTTATTTTAGTTAAAGATATTCGATGGCTTTTGTCTGGTTCAGTTAAATCGATCCTAAGATTTTTCTGATTCTTATCCAGTCAAAGTTAATCCAAGACCTTCTCTGGTTCATTCAGATCGATACTAAGATCTCTCTTATTCTTATTCCATTTAAAGATATCCCAAGACTTTGGTCTGGTTCAGTTAAATTGATCTTAAGATGTTTTTTATTCTTATCCAGTCAAAGTTAATCTAAGACCTTCTCTGGTTCAGTCAGATCAACACTAAGATCTCCCTGATTCTTATTTTAGTTTAAGATATTCGGAGGCTTTTGTCTGGTTTAGTTAAATCTATCCTAAGATTTTTCTGATTCTTAACCAGTCAAACTTAATCCAAGACATTCTCTGGTTCAGTCAGATCAACACTAAGATCTCCCTGATTCTTATTCCAGTTGAAGATATTTCGAGGCTTTTGTCTAGTTTAGTTAAATCGATCCTAAGATTTTTCTGATTCTTATCCGGTCAAAGTTAATCCAAGACCTTTTCTGGTTCAGTCATATCAACACTAAGATCTCCCTGATTCTTATTCCAGTTGAAGATATTCCGAGGCTTTTCTCTGGTTCAGTTAAATCGATCCTAAGATTTTTCTAATTCTTATCCAGTCAAAGTTAATCCAAGACCTTCTCTGGTTCAGTCAGATCAACACTAAGATCTATCTGATTCATATTCCAGTTGGAAATATTATGAGGCTTTTATCTTCTTCAGTTAAATCGATCCTATGATTTTTTTAATCTTATCCAGTCAAAATTAATCCAAGACCTTCTCTGGTTCAGTCAAGTCAACACTAAGATCTCCCTGATTCTTATTCCAGTTGGAGATATTCTGAGGCTTTTGTCTGGTTCAGTTAAATCGATCCTAAGATTTTTCTTAAACCTGAGGATATAGATTGGCTTTCGAGCCTTTCGTGATCTGAAGGTGGAAGATAATTGAACACTAGAGTGCCCAAAAATTTGCACTCGCATGGTGTAGTATCAGCATTGTGATGTCGGGAATGGGCTTACAGATACCATTTGGAGATTGTTGGTAAGTGGTTTTGTCTTCGTTGACGGGTCGTCTCTTCTGATAGGATGTCTCCTTTGACGAGTTGTCTCCATTGACAGGTTGTCTCCTTTGACGGGTTGTTTCCATTGACAGATTGTCTCTATTGACAGGTTGTCTCAATTGACCGGTTATCTCTATTGACAGGTTGTCTCAATTGATCGGTTGTCTCTATTGACAGGTTGCGCCTCAAAAAAATCTTTAGGAATCGATTTAACTGATTTTGTCTCCATTGACTGGCTTCGCTTCAGAAAAATCTTTAGGAATCGATTTAACTGATTTTGTCTCCATTGACTGGCTTCGCCTCAGAAAAATCTTTAGGAATCGATTTAACTGATTTTGTCTCCATTGAATGGCTTCGCCTCAGAAAAAATCTTTAGGAATCGATTTAAATGATTTTGTCTCCATTGACATAATTGAGAATTTAACTGCATCCTTCCTGAAAGGTAAAGGTCAGTCATATGCAATGCATGATATGGATCAGGCAATGATGTTCTCAACATAAATGAGATTGTATGGTATGATGCGTATATGTATGTATCATGATGTATGGAAATGTGATGTTTTAGTTGGGGAAAATAAATCCCGAACGGCTGCTGGAGAGTAGGGTTGAATTCTTCGTTTCCGCTGGGGATGATGAACGAAGATGATTGCAAGAATAAACATGCAGGAGAGGATGACTCCATTGGGGAATAAACTGGTGAAGAGATTACTCTGCAGGGAATCACTCTGTGGGGAAGAGATACTTTGCTGAGATTTTAATGATGAACTCCGCTGGAGATTCCGTTGATAAGCTCTGTTGGGGATTTTGATGATGAACTCCGCTGGGGATAGAAAGAACTTCACTTGGGATGATCTTTCAGTTGCAACTCGCTAAGGATAACTTAGTTAGACCCTTGTGGGGATAACCTCTGAATTTGGCTGAGGAGACTTATTTGTGCTTCGCAGGGGATAAGCTTCCAGAGTCTACTGGGGAAGATGATCAACTCCATTAGGGAAGCCTTTTTTAGACTGCGCTGGGGAAATGACTCCACTGTGGTACCTTGTATTCCGCCGGGGAACATTCTTATATTCTGTTGAGGAATATTAAGACTGCCGGGGATGCTCTTTACGCTTGCTGGAGAATATCTTTATACTCTGCTGGAGAATATCTTTATACTCTGCTGGAGAATATTAAGACCTTCTGGGGACACCCAACCTTTTTAGGGCTGATGGTAGACCAATTCTGCTTGGGGAGAGTATTGCTGATTTGTTCGTAGTTGCAAGTCTCGGCTGAGAGAGCTATCATTACTGTCTTACTCTGCGGGAAGTGAAAGTATCTTAGCCATATTCTTCAGCTGAATATATACCTTGGTACCTGGTGGACAGAGCAACTAGACCGCTCAGACAATTCTTATTGCCCCTACTTCTAATATCACCCATAATTTGTCCTTTGTTTCGCATGTAAATATTTATGAATAGCAATTAATGTCAGGTGCATATATCAAAAATGAACATTGGACGTTCTTTGCAAAACAAAACAGATAAAGGAAAAACAGTTTGAAATTTTTCTGAGAATGAATTTGTATTGATTTTGAAGTTCGGCCTGTAAATAGGCGTTTTGTACAAGAGGATGACGTCCTAGTAAGAGAACACCGCCAAACCAATAGAATTTATACAATTTGTGAAAAGAAAACAAAACAGCTATGTGAATAGTCCCACTGGGTTCCAGCTCTGCTATTGCCTTTATATCTTCAAGCATCTCATCACTTTGCTGCTTAGTTGAAGATGAATCTGATTGACTGGTGTCGTCCGAGCCTGATAGTTGATACCGAAGTCCGGATGCGAGGTGATCCAATGAGACATAATGTTACGCTTTAATCCTTAACTTTTGCCTGGACCGCCCTTTCGGGTTTTCAGTCCACCGGGATACCCATTTTTGCCCATGCTGCCTTTTCAGGTTTTCGACTTGCCGGGTGTACAATTTTTTTTTATTTTCATCCCTTATTTTTGCCTAGGCCAGTCAACCTAGCGGGTATTTTATTATGCGTAGTATCTTTTTACTATGTCTGCATTGACGGGGTGAGGAAGGTCGTCACCATCCATGGTGGTTAGAATCATCGCTCCTCCTGAGAAGATGTTCTTAACCACAAATGGCCCTTCGTAAGTAGGGGTCCATTTGCCCCTGGGATCACCTTGAGGTAGAATAATGCACTTGATTACCAGGTCCCCAACTTGATACTCTTGTCGCCTGACTTTCTTGTTAAATGCCTTGATCATTCGTTTTTGGTACGTCTGACCATGACAAATAGCAGTAAGTCTATTTTCGTCGATTAGATTCAATTGATCAAGTCGGGTTTGGGTCCAGTCGTCTTCGTTCAAACCTGCATCTTTCAAGATCCAAAAAGAGGGTATCTGAACTTCAATAGGCAACACTGCCTCCATACCATAAACCAAGGAATAGGGTGTTGCCCCTGTTGACGTCCGTGCTGAGGTACGGTACCCATGAAGAGAAAATGGTAACATCTCGTGCCAGTCTTTGTAAGTCACTGTCATCTTCTGCACAATCTTCTTAATGTTCTTATTTGCCGCTTCGACAACCCCATTCATCTTCGGCCGGTAGGGAGAAGAGTTGTGGTGCTGTATTTTGAATTGCTCGCAGAGCTCAATGATCATCTTGTTATTAAGATTGGTACCATTGTCCATAATGATCCTCTCCGGTACACCGTACCGACAGATCAGGTTGTGTCGAATGAACCGTGCCACGACGTTCTTGGTTACGGTAGCAAAGGAAGCTGCTTCAACCCACTTCATAAAGTAATCAATCGCTACCAGGATGAAACGATGCTCGTTGGATGCCGTAGGTCTGATCTCGCCAATCATATCAATGCCCCACATTGCAAAATGCCAAGGTGCTGTCAAAACATTCAGAGGAACTGGAGGAATATGCACCTTATCAGCATAGACCTGGTACTTGTGACATGTCCGAGAATGCTGATAACAGACGGCCTCTATTGTGGACCAGTAATATCCTGCCCGAAGGATTTTCTTTGCCATGGTATGTCCACTGGAATGAGTTCCGAAAGTACCTTCATGTAACTCTGCCATGATCCTTTCTGCTTCAATCTTATCCACACAATGCAGTAAGGTTGAATCATGGTTACATTTGTAAAGAATGCCATTGCTGATGAAGAACTTTATCGCGAACCTTCTCAGAAACTTCTTGTCATTAACCGATGCACCCTCGGGGTATTCTTGAGCTTCAAGGTATCTCTTCACCTCATGATACCAGGGTTTTTTTGTTACCTCTTTAGTCTCAAGATCACATCAATGTGCAGGTTCATCCAATTTCCAAATAATGATCCGGGGGGCTTCGTTGTCCCATTTGAATTTGAACATAGAAGACATCGTAGCTAACGCGTCCGCCAACTGATTCTCTTCTCTCAGGAAGTGTTCAAAGGTTATCTCCTCAAAGTGGGGAAGCAACGTCAACACATACTCCTTGTAAGGAATAAGATTTGGGTGTTTCGCATCCCACTCTCCTTTGATCTGACTGATCACGAGAGCGGAATCTCCGAAGACACTTAGAAACTTAATCCTTAGGTCAATTGCTGCTCGAAGACCCATGATGCAGGCTTCATACTCCGCCATATTGTTGGTGCAGTTGAAACATAATCGGGCGGTAAACGGAGTATGAGAGCCTTTAGGAGATATGATCACAATGCCAATGCCATTACCCAAAGCGTTTGAAGCTCCATCAAAGTACATAGACCATCGAGATCCCTTCTCAGGTCCTTCATCCGGTCCAGGATTCTCACAATCAGTCACTACCATGATATTCTCGTCCGGGAATTCAAAGTTCATAGACTGGTAATCATCCACTGCCTGATGTGCCAAATGGTCTGCCAATACACTTCCGTTGATTGCTTTTTGAGTTGTGTACTGGATGTCATACTCAGTCAAGATCATTTTCCATCTTGCTATTCTTCCGGACAAGGCAGGTTTTTCGAAGATATACTTGATTGGATCCATCTTCGAAATCAACAGAGAAGTGTGAGTCAGCATATACTGTCTCAGCCGGCGAGCAGCCCATGCCAAAGTGCAGCAAGTTTTCTCAAGCAGTGAGTATCGGGTCTCACAGTCGGTAAACTTTTTGCTAAGGTAATAAATAACATGCTCTTTTCGGCCAGACTCGTCATGCTGCCCCAGCACACACCCCATTTAATTGTCAAGTACTGTCAAGTATAGGATCAGAGGTCTCCCTTCAACTGGTGGCATTAGGATGGGTGGCTCCTGGAGCTACTCTTTGATTCTTTCGAAAGTGACCTGGCATTCATCGTTCCAACATACCACTTGATCTTTCTTCAGCAGCTTGAAGATGGGCTCACAAGTAGCAGTTAGGTGCGAGATGAATCGGGCAATATAATTCAGTCGTCCTAGAAAGCATATGACTTCTTTCTCCGTCTTGGGAGCTGGCATCTCTTGTATGACTTTCACCTTGGCAGGGTCCACTTGAATACCTTTGTCGCTCACGATGAAACCTAGCAGTTTGCCAGACCTCACCCCGAAGGTGCACTTGTTCGGGTTCAACCTCAGTTTGTACAGCTTCAACCGGTCAAACAGCTTCTGTAGATGGTCAAGGTGTTCCTCCTCAGTTTGGGACCTCACAATCATATCGTCGACGTATACTTCAATCTCATGATGGATCATGTCATGAAACAAAGCAACCATGGTATGCTGATATGTTGCCCCAGTATTTTTCAACCCAAAAGGCATAACCTTGTAACAAAAGGTACCCCACTGAGTAACAAAAATGGTCTTCTCCATGTCTTCAGGAGCCATCTTGATTTGATTATAACCGGAGAAACCATCCATAAAGGAGAATACCTTGTGCTGAGCAGTATTGTCAACCAGAACGTCGATGTGAGGCAGAGGGAAGTCATCCTTAGGGCTTGCCCTATTCAAATCTCTGTAATCAAGACACATTTTGACCTTACCATCTTTCTTCGGCACTAGAACCACATTGGCGACCCACTGAGGGTAAGAAGTTACTACTAGAAAACCGGCGTCAAATTGTTTCATAACCTCAGCCTTGATTTTCTCAGATATCTCTAGGCGCATACGGCGAACCTTCTGTTTCACTGGAGGACAATCTTCCTTGGTAGGTGTGATCGGTGGAAATAGAACTGACTGTTTTTTAATGCTGGTTCACGAAATGTCGCGGTAAGCAAGATTCGCCACCGTCTTTTATTTTCTCCAACAAGTAAAGGACAAAAGCACATCAAAATTCCTTTTCGAGATGTTTCTCGGTTCGGGAGGTAGATTATAGAAAAGGAAGGTGTTAGCACCCTTTCTATCCGTGGTTATCCACGGGCTCTTAGGTACTTGCTCACTATGTTTTCAAAATGTTTTGCTTTTCTTGTGTTTGTGGGTTTTGAAAAAAAGTTTGTTTGAAAACTTCATTTTAACTCTTGTATCAGTCCTCAAGAGTGTATGAAGTGTTTGTTTGAAAACTTTTGTCAGAAAAGTGTAAGTGCGGAAAGTTGTTTTTGTTTTGAAATAGCAAGTACCTGAGAACCTCTACCTACTCAAAAGAAATTAAGATGTGTAAATGTCCTTTAGACAGTACTATCCCACTATTGAAAAGTAGGTAGCACCGTCGTTGGAGTTTCGGGTCAATTCGATTATAGGGACATGTGGTCACCAAAGCAATAGTAGGACGCCTTAGCGGTAACCCTAATGTCCTAGATCCTTTTTATCCGAGGCAACCGTTTCAAGGCAACTTGGATCTTTAGACAAGAGGGCGACCTCTAAAACACCCTATACTCAATGACCACGTCGAGGCAACCAAGTGAGGCGTACCCTAAGAGTGGTATGTGCGAGTGTGTCAGGATTCAGTTAAGTTATCTTTGCACATGTTATGGTGAGCTACATTTTGATTTTAATTTTCAGAGAGATCTTGTCATGCATAGCCTATTATTCATACATCTAGCAGTTAAATATTTGTGGAAAATAAATCTACGCTATTACAAGGCGTCAGGTATTTACATCGCCAAAAGCAACCCTTGAAAAGTAAATTGAGGGAAATTAAAGAATGCGATAAAAAAGGTCCTAATTAAAGCTATTACATCCTCGGAGCAATTACATAATAATGGATCAAAAATTAATAGACAAACATACGCGCGAGAGAAAATTGAATCGGAGAAGTCCTTAGGGTTTTGACCCTTTTTGAAAAAGAATGAAGTTTTTTGTTATTTGGCATTTAATTAAATTAATCCTAAAACTAATTAATTAATTAAATAAAAAAATTATTTTTTTAGTTTTTTATGTTTTAAGGAAATAAATAAAAAAAATAGTCAAAAGTTAGTAAAAACCCTAATTCTACATGGATTTTATTTATTATGAAAATAATTAAAGTTAACCTAATTAAAGAACTAAATTAATTGTGTTAGCATTTATTTACAAAAATAATAAATTAAAGGTGAAATTAATAAATAATAATAAAAATATTATGTTTTTTTAGTTTTCTGAATTTATTATGAACAAAAATAATTATTTAGTCAATAGCTAATTAAGTATTAAAATTAAATAAGTAAAATAAAAAAATAGAAAGGAAAAGAGAAATAAACTCAGGGGGTGCTGGCCCAGTTAGGAGGTGTTTTCTGGAATTTTGAAGCCCAATTGTCCAAGCCTGTTTGACTTTTGAGATCCTCCATGCGCATGGTTGACTGGGAGTATGATGATCATTCACCCATGACCACTGGATCTATGCCTGAAGCCACATGGCGCGTTGATGTTTGGAGGTACATGGTAAACCTTCTTTTGAAACCTGCATGTGATCATGTGAAGAAAAACAGAAACAAATGTTTTGGGGGACCTGGGATTTGAACCCAGGTCCCAATGCTTCCAAGCCAGCATGCTAACCACTCCACCATCACGCTTCAATCGTTAGTAAGATAAAGATCAATTATTATATTAACAAACAAATACATGTGCCGGAAAAAAAAATAAAAGTGCGCGATTTTCAAAGGATCCAATAGTATGCTAACACCTCATCATCTTCCTCGCTGGTACCTGTAAAACATAATCAATTAGCGGGGGTTTTTAACCCCCACTATATGCTTGCATGAAAAATAGCGATTAGGGTTGTGGTTTACATAAATATTTCGCGAGGGTTTGGTTTTGTTCGTCTGATCCTCACGAATTCAGTCATATGCCTTAAGAGTCCTAATTTTTCCTGGATTGCAAAGCCCCAATTCAAAGCTTATGAACCCTAAAAATTCAACTATGGCATCTTGTGATTTATGGCGTTTCAGTTCAATTAAGTTATACCATTAGCTTCATATGATTACTAGCAATGCAAAACAATCAAGAAATCATGTTAAATGCTCATGAATTAAGACTTATGATTATGGATAAAATGTGAAAACTGTGGTTCTGTTTAGGACGATTCTTTGAGCTTCAAGGCTTGAATTTGATTGCCACACACTCCTGGGAACTCCTGCAAGGTGTTAGAATCAACAAATTGCCTTGAATTGGCCTGGAATATGAAAATCAGTTTTGTAATTTTCTTGAATTTTCTCAATATGCTATGGCTTTTGTCTGCAACTTTTCACGTGTATGGGATTAGGGTTTACTTGTATATACATAGAGGAATGGAATTAGGTCAAAACTTGAACAAGAATCCATTGAATTGATGATTTGATCTTTGATTGAAAATCAAATCTTTTTGCATTTTCATGATTGAATAAAGTTGCCAATTTTGGAGATTTTGCATCTTTGACTTGGTGCACGAAATTGCCAGCATATCTTGACCATATTTGCTTCACAAAAAGATTGAAAAATCAAATCTTGCATTTTCCTACAATTTAAATTAATTAAATGAATTAATATTAATTAAAAATCCAATTAATTAATAAAAAATAATAAAATAAATTCAATTAATCTTGATGGGTCGTGCATAGGCCATGTATGAAGTTTCAAGAAGAGATTTGAGGCCCATTAGCAAAAATAAGGTGTTTTGAGCAAAGTTGACTTTTGCAAATTCATGAAAATTTCCCAACTTCTCCAATGCATATCTTGCTCAATTTTGATCATTTTAACATGTTCTTAGACATTTTGGAAAGCTCTTGAAGTCCTCTAACCAATTCCTTTGGTCCATGTCATTTGGATTTACCAATCTCAGGTTATGGCCTTTGACTTAAAGTGCATTTTTGTTGACTTTTGAAAAGGACCTATAATGTAGAAATTGATAACTTTTTGTGAGAGAATTTATTGGACTTGGAGTGTGAAGATGGATTGTAGGAAATGTCATCCCCTTCAAAATGAGCATTGGATGGGATTTTTCTGATGAACCATGAAAAAGTTATGCCATGGTCAAGATACAGTTGACTTTTTTACTGTCCAAAAATAGTAACTTCTTGCATCTTGATGATTTTTGAGCTATCCTTGAGGAATCATGATCAAGACTTGATCAAATGATAATTGTGAACTCAAAATAATATGTTGACCAAAAATTCTGACTTTTGACTGCAAAATGACCATTTTGCCCTTGTAGTTGACTGTGGAGCAAATGAGGCTTTTGACTGTGCAAATTGGCACTGTGAGTCTTGAAACTTGGCATGTAGGTGCTTGAGGATGTATATGGGCCTATGAGACTTGTTTGAACCATTGAAAACCTCAAATTCCTTGAAAGAACCAAAACCCTAATTTCATGTGGCTTAGGAGGTGGTTTGACTATGCAATCCTTGAGTAGTCTTGAACCATTTGAGAATTATTCTTGTCAAATATTGAGGAATATGGGAGGGCAAATGTTGGGGTACAACAGTTGCCCCTGTTCAATCTTCTTAAACCTGAGGATGTAGATAGGCTTGCGTGCTTTTCGTGATCCGAAGGTGGAAGATGATTGAACACTAGAGTGCCCAGAAATTTGCACTCACATGGTGTAGTATCAGCAATGTGATGTCGGGAATGGGCTTACAGATGCCATTTGGAGAGATGATAGATAGGAGGATGGGCTTATAGATGCCATCTGGAGATGTGACAGAATCTTGTCGGGGATGGGCTTATAGATGCCATTTGGGAATGTAATGGGTAGTTGGGGAGATGGGCTTAAAGATGCCATCCAGGGGTGTCGATCGCGTAAGGGATTCCTTAGCGAGAACTTGCATACCTGTAGTTTGTAGAATTTTAACTTTGTAAGTTGAAAGAAGGAACCTGTATAGGGTTGCCTGATGATGAGTTCGTATAAAACTGCATCTGAAAGAGAGAAGGAACCGGCGTAGGGTTGCTCCATGATGGTCAAGTAGATAGTTGTCCTGTCTGGTTTCAGGTATTAATCTCTGACCTGAGAAAGAAAGATAGTTTTCCTGGCTTGCTACAGGTATTAATCTTCAATCTCTTCAATGTAGATAACTTTCCTGTCTGGTTTCAGGTATAGATCTACAATTAGTCGTCCACAGATATTTCCTGGCTAGTTACAGGTATTGATCTGGAACTTGAAAAAGGTTGGTCAATGAGATAGTTGTCTTGTCTGGTTTCAGGTATTAATCTCTTACTTAAGAAAGAAAGATAGTTTTCCTGTCTGGTTTCAGGTATTAATCTTCAATCTCTTCATATAGGTGGTTTTCCTGTCTGGTTTCAGGTATTAACCTATGATCAGTCGTTCACAGATATTTCCTGGCTAGTTACAGGCGTTGATCCAGAACTTAAGAAATGGTGGTCGGGGAGATAGTTGTCCTGTCTGGTTTTAGGTATTAATCTCTGACCTGAGAAAGAAAGATAATTTCCTGGCCTGTTACAGGTGTTAATCTTCAATCTCTTCAATGTAGATAACTTTCCTGGCTAGTTACAGGTATCGAATCTACAATCAGTTGTCCACAGATATTTCCTGGCTAGTTACAGGTGTTGATATGGAACTTAAGAAGGTTAGTCGAGATAGATTTCCTGGATGGTTTCAGGTATTAATCTCTGACTTGAGAAAGAAAGATTGTCTTCCTGGCTTGCTACAGGTAGTGATCTTCAATCTCTTCATGTAGATAACTTTCCTGTCTGGTTTCAGGTATAGATCTACAATCAGTCGCTCACAGATATTTCCTGGCTAGTTACAGGTGTTGATTTGGAACTTAAAGTTGATGGTAATCATCTTTGGATTGTCTTTTTCCTGAAAAGGCAAAACGTTAGTTGTATGCAATGTCATGATGTATGAAATGCATGATGTTCTCAAAAATAAATG
The DNA here is from genome assembly GCA_948472305.1 of Vicia faba. Taxonomy (NCBI): domain Eukaryota; kingdom Viridiplantae; phylum Streptophyta; class Magnoliopsida; order Fabales; family Fabaceae; genus Vicia; species Vicia faba. The sequence continues at coordinate 1,337,357,578 of OX451737.1, read as the reverse complement.
AGATCGTGTCGTATGCATTTTGTCATGCATGAAATGTGAAATGTTTATGAATGTATTTTTGTCTGGGAAAATAAATCCTTGATAGATGCCGGGAAGTTAAATCCTGGGCTGATGTTGAAGAGTAGAGTTCTTCGTTTCCGCTGGGGATGATGAACGAAGATGATTGCAAGAATAAACCGGTAAGAGAAGATGACTCCATTGGGGGATAAACCTGGTGAAGAGATTACTCTGCGGGGAATTACTCTGTGGGAAGAGATGCTTCGCTGAGATTTTAACGATAACTCCGCTGGGGATTCCGTTGATAAGCTCTGTTGGGATTTTGATGAACTCCGCTGGAGATAGGAAGAACTTCGCTGAGGACGATCTTTCCGCTGCAATTTGCTGAGGATAACCCGGTTAGACTCTGGTGGGGAATAACCTCTGAATATGGCTGGGGAGAGATATTTGTACTCTGCAGGGGACAAGCTTCCAGAATCTACTGGGTAAGATGATTCAACTCTCCTGGGGAAACTTTTGAGGAAATGGCTCCACTGGGGGTATCTTGTATTCCGCCGGGGAACAATCTTATATTTCTGTCGAGGAATATTAAGACTGTCGGGGATGCTTGCTGAGGAATATCTGTATACTCTGCTGGAGAATATTAAGATCTTCTGGGGATACCCAACTTTTTCAAGACTGATGGTAGACCCATTCTGCTCGGGGGAGGGTATTGCTGACCTACTGGGGATACTGTGCCTTTTTAGAGGCTGATGGGAGACCAACTCTGCTTGGGGAGAGTATTGCGGAATCCTGTCTTACTCTGCGGGGATGAAGGTATCTTGGTCATATTCTTCAGCTGAACTTACCTTGGTACCTTGGTGGACAGAGCAACTAGATCGCTTAGACAATTCTTATTGCCCCTACTTCCGATATCACCTGTAATTAGTCCTTTGTTTCGCATGTAAATATTTATGAACAGCAATTAATGTCAAATGCATATATCAAAAATGAACATTGGACGTTCTTTGCAAAACAAAACAGATAAAGGAAAAACAATTTGCAATTTATCTGAAAATGAGCCTGTATTGATTTTGAAATTTGCCTGTAAATAGGCGTTTTGTACAAGAGGCTGACGTCCTAGTAAGAGAACGCCGCCGAACAAAATAGAGTTTATACAATTTGTGAAAAGGAAAACAAAACAGCTATGTGAAAAATCCCACTGAATTCCAACTCTGCTATCGCCTTTATGTCTTCAAGCGTCTCATCACTTTGCTGCTTAGTTGGAGATGAAGCTGATTGATTAGTGTCGTCCGAGCCTGATAGTTGATACCAAAGTCTGGATGCAGGGTGATCCAATGAGACATAGTATTACGCTTATCCCTAACTTTTGCCTGGACCGCCCTTTCGGGTTTTTAGTCCATCGGGATACCCTTTTTTGCCCAAGCCGCCTTTTCAGGTTTTCGACTTGCCGAGTGTACAGATTTTTTTTCATTTCATCCCTTATTTTTGCCCGAACCCTTTTGGTTCGCCGGGAAGCCCTTATTTTTGCCTAGGCCAGTCGACCTAGCGGGTCTTTAATCATGCGTAGTATCTTTTTACTATGTCTGCATTGGCGGGGTGAGTAAGGTCGTCACCATCCATGGTGGTTAGAATCATCGCACCTCCTGAGAAGATGTTCTTAACCATAAATGGCCCTTCGTACGTAGGGGTTCATTTGCCCCTGGGATCACCTTGAGGTAGAATGATGTGCTTGATTACCAGGTCCCTGACTTGATACTCTTGTCGTCTGACCTTCTTGTTAAATGCCTTGATCATCCGTTTTTGGTACGTCTGACCATGACAAATAGCGGTGAGTCTCTTTTCGTCAATTAGGTTTAATTGATCAAGCCGGGTCTGGATCCAGTCGTCTTCTCTCAAACCTGCGTCCTTCATTATCCGAAGAGAGGGTATCTGAACTTCAATGGACAGGACTGCCTCCATGCCGTATACCAAGGAAAAGGGTGTTGCCCCTGTTGACGTCCGTGTTGAGGTATGGTACCCATGAAGAGCAAACGGTAACATCTCGTGCCAATCTTTGTAGGTCACTGTCATCTTCTGCACAATCTTCTTGATGTTCTTATTAGCCGCTTCTACATCCCCATTCATCTTCGGCTGGTAGGGAGAAGAGTTGTGGTGTTGAATCTTGAATTGCTCGCAGAGCTCAGTGATCATCTTGTTGTTAAGATTGGTACCATTATCCGTAATGATCCTTTCTGGTACACCATATCGACAGATCAGGTTGTGCGGAATGAACCGTGCCACGACATTCTTGGTTACAGTGGCAAAGGAAGCTGCTTCAACCCACTTCGTAAAGTAATCAATCGCTACCAGGATGAAGCGATGCTCGTTAGATGCTGTAGGTCTGATCTCGCCGATCATATCAATGCCCCACATTGCAAAAGGCCAAGGTGCTGTCATGACGTTCAAGGGAACTGGAGGAATGTGCACCTTATCAGCATAGACCTGGCACTTGTGACACGTCCGAGAATGTTGATAACAATCGACTTCTATTGTGGACCAGTAATATCCTGCCCGAAGGATTTTCTTTGCCATGGTATGTCCACTGGAATGCATTCCGAAGGTACCTTCATGCAGCTCTGCCATGATCCTTTCGGCTTCAGTTTTATCCACACAACGCAATAAGGTTGAATCATGGTTTCGTTTATAAAGAATGTCATTGCTGAGGAAGAACTTTGCCGCGAATCTTCTCAGAAACTTCTTGTCATTGATGGATGCGCCCTCGGGGTATTCTTGAGCTTCGAGGTACCTCTTCACTTCATGATACCAAGGTTTTTCTGTTACCTCTTCGGTCTCAAGATCACAGCAGTGTGCAGGTTCATCCAATTTCCAAATAATGATCCGGGGAGCCTCGTTGTCCCATTTGACTTTGATCATAGAAGACATCATAGCTAGCGCGTCCACCAACTGATTCTCCTCTCTTGAGAAGTGTTTAAAGGTTATCTCCTCAAAATGGGGAATCAACGTCAATACATACTCCTTGTAAGGAATAAGATTTGGGTGTTTCGTATCCCACTCGCCTTTGATCTGACTGATCACGAGAGCGGAATCTCCGAAGACACTCAGAAACTTGATCCTCGGGTCAATTGCAGCTCGGAGACCCATGATGCATGCTTTATACTCCGCCATGTTGTTGGTGCAGTTGAAACATAGCCGGGCAGTAAGTGGAGTATGAGAGCCTTTAGGAGATATGATCATAGCGCCAATGCCATTACCCAAAGCTTTTGAGGCTCCGTCAAAGTGCATAGACCATCGGGATCCTTCCTCAGGTCCTTCATCCGGTCCAGGTATTTCACAATCAGTCACTACCATGATATTCTCGTCTGGAAATTAAAAAATCATAGACTGGTAATCATCCACTGCCTGATGTGCCAAATGGTCTGCCAATACACTTCCCTTGATTGCTTTTTGAGTCGTGTACTGGATGTCATATTCAGTCAAGATCATCTGCCATCTTGCTATTCTTCTGGACAAGGCAGGCTTTTCGAAGATGTACTTGATTGGATCCATTTTTGAAATCAATAGAGTAGTGTGAGTCAGCATATACTGTCTCAGCCGGCGAGCAGCCCATACCAAAGCGCAACAAGTTTTCTCGAGTAGTGAGTATCGGGTCTCACAGTCGGTAAACTTTTTGCTAAGGTAATAAATAGCGTGCTCTTTTCGGCCAGACTCGTCATGCTGACCCAGCACACATCCCATTGAGTTGTCCAGTACTGTCAAGTATAAGATCAGAGGCCTCCCTTCAACCGGTGACATAATAATGGGTGGCTCTTGGAGATACTCTTTGATTCTTTCGAAAGCGGCCTGACATTCATCGTTCCAACATACTACTTGATCTTTCTTCAGTAGCTTGAAGATTGGTTCACAAGTAGCGGTTAGATGCAAGATGAATCGGGCAATATAGTTCATCCTTCCTAGAAAGCCTCTGACTTCTTTCTCAGTCTTGGGAACTGGAATATCTTGTATGGCTTTCACTTTGGCAGGGTCCACTTGAATTCCTTTGTCGCTCACGACGAAACCCAGTATTTTTCCAGATCTCACCCCGAAGGTGCACTTGTTCAGGTTTAATCTCAGCTTATACAACTTCAACCAGTCAAACAGCTTCTGTAGATGGTCAAGGTGTTCTTCCTCAGTTTGGGACCTTGCAATCATATCGTCGACGTATAGTTCAATCTCATGATGGATCATGTCATGAAACAAAGCAACCATGGCACGTTGGTAGGTTGCCCCAGCATTTTTCAACCCAAAAGGCATGACCTTGTAGCAAAAGGTGCCCCACTGAGTAACAAAGGTGGTCTTCTCCATGTCTTCAGGAGCCATCTTTATCTGATTATAACCGGAGAATCCGTCCATGAAGGAGAATACCTTATGCTGAGCAGTGTTGTCAACCAGGACGTCGATGTGAGGCAGAGGGAAGTCATCCTTAGGGTTTGCCCTGTTCAAATCCCTGTAATCAACACACATTCGGACCTTACCATCTTTCTTCGGCACTGGAACCACATTGGCGACCCACTGAGGGTAAGAAGTCACTGCTAGAAACCCGGCATCAAATTGTTTCATAACCTCAGCTTTGATTTTCTCGGACATCTCTGGACGCATACGGCGAACCTTCTATTTTACCTGAGGGAATTCTTCCTTGGTAGGCAAGTGATGAACCACAATGCCGGTATCCAACCCAGGCATATCTTCGTAAGACCAGGCAAAGATTTCCACGTAGTCATGCAGCATCTGAATCAACCGTTGTTTCACACTAGACTCCAGATTGGCACCAATCTTGACCTCCTTTTTGTCTGTCTAAGTACCCAGATTTACCGTTTCCACCGGCTCTTCATGTGGCTGAATGGACCTCTCTTCCTGGAGTAGCAGTCTTGCAAGCTCACCAGGCACTTCGCAATCATCTTCACCTTTGTCTTCGGCTAAGTTGATCGGATTTTCAAAGTCATAACTGGCAATAGCAGAGTCGTTACCAGTGATATCCAGAGTGGATTGAGACCTGTATATGTGAGTGTGTGTAAATAGATGTTTTGCAATATATAATAAAGAAAGACAAGGAGCGCAAGATTTGAAATGCAAAAAATGTCCAATGCTTTTATTAATTATATATGAAAATGACACACAAAAGCCCTCACAAATGAAGCCACGGTGCCCCGGGTAAGGCACCGGGCCATAAAGTTTCAAATTATTGTCTGTTACAAATTCAAAACAAAGGAGTTCATTACTGAGTGACAAAAGTAATAGGTATGAAGTCTTTAGCCGTCCATTTGCTTGGTCCACCGTTGGTCGTAGGGTAGATCCAGCTGTCGAATTCAGATTCCTCCACGTCCTCTTCTATGGCATTTACTCCCGAGTTGCTGATGAACACAGGAGGTTTTCCAATCCTTGCCCTACGAACGGCCCTTTGAGCTTCTGCAGTGAAACCCAAACCAAACTTGTCAGTCTTCTGAGTGAAATCAGGAAGTCGGCCCAGTTTGCGTACTCACCCTTCTCAATAACAGCCCGGGCATCCTTTAAGGAAGCCATCTTCAAAGGAGGATCTTCAATCACAGTCTCTGCTGATGCCAGTGTCGGAGGAACCTCTTCAAAGTGTTGGAACGGAGTCTCAATGAATTCCCCATCCATTTCTATGTACCGGAACGAGTTGAGGTGGCTGACCATATACTCTTCCTCCCCCTGAACTGTCACAATCTTCCCTCTTACCGAGTATTTCAGCTTCTGATGTAGTGTGGAGGTCACAGCTCCAGCTTTATGGATCCATGGACGACCCAACAAATAAGAATAGGATGGTCGGATGTCCATCACATAGAATGTAGAGTTAAAGACCTGAGAACCAACCCTGATTGGAATATCAACCTCGCCGTGCACCATTCTTTTAGACCCGTCAAAGGCCCGGACAACAATGTTACTTGGCTTTAGTTCCAACCCCTCGCAGTCTAACCTGTCTAGAGCTTTCTTGGGTAATACGTTCAACGAGGAACCAATGTCAACTAGCACATGGGCAAGAGTAATGCCCCTGCATTCCATGGAGACATGCAGGGCATCGTTATGGTTCTTCCCTTTGGCAGTCAGATCGGCATCGGAGAAACCCAAACCATTATCAACAGTTAAGTTGGCCACACAATCAGTAAATTGATCAGCTGATGTCTCTTGTGGCACGTGGGCCATCTTCAGGAAGGTAATCAGAGCCTTGGCATGGGCCTCTGAACATAAAAACAGTGATAGCATAGAAATTTTAGATGGGGTGTGCCCCAGCTGCTCAACTACATTAAAATCACTCTTCTTGATAATCTTAAGAATTTCTTCTATCTCCTGTTTGGAAGCTTCAACAGTGGTGGTCTTTGGTGCCTCCGTCTGGGCAGGCATATCAGTGGCGATCCCTTTGCCCCGACGTTAGATGACTCGGCAACAGGGGTAGAAATAGGAACTTGATCAGGAACGGCAGTGGGTACACTTTCAGGTGTAATGACAACAGGTCTTCGGACAGTTGGTGGAGCAATATCAGGTGAGAAAAGTCTACCGCTGCGGGTGACTTTTGCAGGTCCAGTAATGTTGCTGACGCCGGTATCAGCATCAAACTCTTGCTTAACTCCAAGAACATAAACATCTGCCCCATAGTGCCAAGGGACATCTTTGTCAGAGGTGTAGGGGATGGGCCCCAGAACAGTGATGATTACAGGTGCGGTTTTCGGAACAGGCGTAATTCTGACAGGCTTCCTCGAGGGAGCCTTGGGAGAATTGTTGAAAATGGTAATGATGGCAACTTCTTCAGTAGGAATGGATGGAACAATAGTCTTTTCAAATAGGATCTCTTTACTATCCATCAGGTTTTGGATACCTGACTTTAAAGATGGGCAACCAGTAGGTAAAACAGAACACATATGGCAACCTTCACCACAACCCAGAAATAAACCGGCTAGCAACAGGTTCTTCTTGACAGTCATCAGAGGGGTAACAAGATCATCCACAGAAACTACAAATAAGTCTTCCTCTACAGCATTCACTCCATGCTTGGGCATGGGAGCAGTTACAACATTGGGCCTCTCGGGTGCCTCAAACTCAATCTCCTTTGCATCAATCGAGTCTTGCACCTTATTCTTCAAAGTCCAACAATCATCTGTATTATGCCCCGGGCTCTCAGAGTGAATTGCCTTCGAGGTCTCTCGTCCCTTTGTTGGTTGTGATGCTGAGGAGCACCAGCATGTTTTGAAATAACAACCGCATTGACAGCTTGGCGGTGTTCAGGTCTATTCTGTCTTCTTGAACTGTAGACAGCACTAGACTCTTTCTTAAATGGTTTCTTCTCGGTGCCCGATGAGGCACCCTTCTGTATCTTCCCAGCTTTGATACCAACTTCAATCCTCTCACCAGTCAAGATAAGGTCTGTAAACCCGGCTTAAGAGTTTCCAATTAGATGGTTGAAGAAAGGGCCAGATAGGGTCCCCAAAAACATGTCAACTAATTCCCTATCTGATAGCAGTGGCTGCACCCTTCCAGCCAGGTCGCGCCACTTCTGGGCATACTCCTTGAACCCTTCATTTGAAGCCATTCCCATACTCTGTAGCTGAGTACGGGTCGACGCCAAATCAGCGTTGTACTGATACTGACGATAGAAAGCGGCTGCCAATTCTTTCCAATTGTGTACCTCTGACCTCTCGAGCTGATAAAACCAATCTAACTGAGTGCCAGACAAGTTGTCTTGGAAGAAGTGTACCCAGAGGTTTTTATCGGATGAATGAGGTTGGATTTTTCTGACATACGACCTTAGGTGCATCTTTGGGCAAGACAGACTATCGTATTTGGCGAATGTCGGCACCTTGAACTTGGGAGGGATAACAATCCCAGCAATCAATCCCAACTCTTCGAAGTCCAGCCCGGGAACCCTTTGTACTTCCATGGCTGCTAACCGCTCTTCCAAATTTTTATAACTGTCGTCTGCAGGAGGGTACTGTTGCTCGGAATAATCTTCATCCTCTTCAACCTCTTCCTCTTTAACCTCAGACTCAGAGGGTACTGCAGCTCCCTTTCCCTTGTCGGTCCCTTCGTCAGACGTTGAGGGGAATTCCATAACTCTCCTAGCTTCATTCTCAAATCTTCTTCCCAGTGTAGCTACCCCAATTCTATTCTTTTTCTTTTTCTTCTCTTTACTCTTCTCTAGCAGAACTTTGAGATCCTCCTGACCCTTTGCCAAGGTCATGAGGATTTGTTGAAATTGTGAATTTTGTGCTTGTAGGTCCTTCACCGTTTGCTCCAAGTCCATCTTGCTGAAATAAACAGCAGAAAGATAAGGAAACCTGGCTTGAAGACCTGTTTGTGCATATGATGAATGATGTGCTATTCATGTAATGCAATCAAGGGTTCAAAAATTCAAATTTGTTGCAAACAAAAAGAATGCACGTCATATTAATAAGAAATTTGTTAGTACATAAATGCCCCATGGGAAAAATATTACAAAAATCTTAATGTAAAAAGACGTTGCGCATCCTCTTTGGTGCGATGTAGGTGTTGAGAGTTTCTTCCTCGTGAAGTCGGCGGGTAAGCTCTAAAACCTTCTTCTCACTAGCATAGAAGCTGGCTTCAAAAGTATCCCGTTCTTCTTTGAGTTAGATCCAGCTCTTTTGCATTTCCTCCCATGATGTTGGCATGTCAGGATACAACATGGTGTGTGGAACCTCTCCTTCCTTAACAGGCTCTTTAATCAAGGGGAGAATGTGAGGATATGGCATCATAAGATTCTGAGAGCGGGTTCGTACCCACTTGAGGTAAGGCTCAAGGGGGATGGAATTCTTGTGCCCCAGTGTCTTACTGTCCACCTTGTTAGGCATCCTCCAAGCTCTGATGAACCTTTGTCGAAGTCCTTACGCATCGTTGTCAAAGTCAAAAACTAGGTCAGGAATCAGCATGTCATGAGGGCCATCCCTCCGAGCATATCCAAATTGTTTCAAGGCTAGACAGAGGTTGTAGGTGATGCCTCCCCTAATACCGAGTAGTGGGACATTAGGGAATTCACCAGAACGATCAATGAGGATGACATTTTCTCTGGACCGAGAACACCAATGTACATCAGAATGTGTGAGGGTCATCAACCGTTGTGACCACCTTAAACCCTGCTCATTCTTCAGGACTGATTGTGGAAGGTGAGAAATAAACCACTTTGCCAGGAGAGGAGTACAACACATGAGAACACCTCTTTTCCTCATTGTTCGTGTGTAAAATGAGTGTAGGATGTCCCCAAGCAATGTAGGTATGGGATTCTTAGACATGAAAGTCTTGACAACATTCACATCTATAAGTTGGTCAGGGTTTGGGAACATGACCAACCCATAAATAAGGAGTGCCACAATCTCTTCAAAGGCTTGTAGATCAAGAGAATTCCAACACTCTTGTGTCTTCTCAAACAAGAACTTTACCAAGAAGCCCTTGACACCACTTCTGGTTTCCCAATGCCCCTTGATGTCAGATGGTTGCAAGTGCAGTGCTTGAGCAACATCTTCAGGTTTTGGTTCTTTTTCTGTACCGTTGTAGGGTAGTTGATTAAGAATAGGAATTCTCAGGAGTTGAGAAAATTCCTCCAAAGTAGGCACCAATTGGTAATCAGGGAATGTGAAACAGTGGTGAAGGGGGTCAAAGAACTGGAACAGCACTTTCACCATGTCTTCTTCAATGTTGGTGTTAACTAAGTTGAGAAGTCTACCATGTCTTTCACTGAAGAGAGAGTTTTCTGGAATTCTGGATGTAAGCTCCTTGAGTTGAGGAGGGATTCTCACAAGGTTGACTTGAATTGTTTTCCTGCGAAGAGATTCCATGACCTACAAAACAAGAAAAAAGATGAAGATCCAAACCCCTTGAAATGGTTAGTGGATGCATATGATGCTTTATGATGTTCATAATGTATGCACAAACACATGTACAAGCAAGTCACACAAAACCCTAGTTTCAGGCTTGCATGAGGTTTCATAGGTAAGTACCCTCTTGAGTTTAGTTGGCTCAAAACCTGTCCTATAAGTAGTAACCGGGTTCTAAGGAGCTCAATATCATTGGATTGTTTTCTATGTTCATTGTTTTGGTTTATCCACTTAACTAGCGACCAAAATATTCCAAGAAAACAACCCTCAATGAGTGTAGTATCGAGTATCTACCAACTTCGGACTGCACCAAAGCCGGTCATCTCACTACCACTAATAAAAGGCCAAGATGGTCAAGTAAGGTTCTAGTTCATTAGTGCTTAATGACATCACTCAGCGGCCCCGTATTCTCTTTGATTGACTCAAAGGCTATCGGTACTCACAAATATGTCGCACTAATATAGCTATTGCTTCACCCGTGTCGGTATACCCCGCACAGTTTCCACAATGTATTGCTATCTATGAATGTTTCCCCAAATCCGGGTGGGGGATTTCAAGCCCAAACAAGAGAACCAAAATGTAAAGCAATCAAAGCAAACAATAATCATGCAAAAGGGTGATCTAAGCCCTAAGGTTACTCCACTTAAAAAGTATTCCCCAGCAGAGTCGCCAGTTCAGTGATACGGTGGGAGAACTGACTTGGTTTTTTGCGTTTATGTTCGCAAATGTTCGGTTTAGCAAGAGTCGCCGCCGACTTTTTATTTTATCCTAAGGAAAGGTCAAAAAGCACAGGAAAGACCTTTGAGATGTTTTTTTGAGTTCGGGGAGTAGATTATAGAAAGGGAAGATATTAGCACCCTTTCTATCCATGGTTATACATGGGCTCTTAGTTACTTGCTTAGATCACTTGCCTTTGCTTTTCAATTGTTTGAAATGGTGCTTTGTGTGTGTGGTTTTGAAAATGTTTTTGAAGTTGTGTTGTGGAGTGTGTTTTGAAAAATGGCAAGGATGTTTTGCAAGTTTGATCAAGTAACTAAGATCTATCTACCCTATTTTACTCAAAGATCTTTCTTATGCTTTTTAACCCTTTTAAAAGTGTTGTTTCACCATTGTATTGGATGAACAACCTTGCGTTAGGATGTTTACGGGACAGGCGCGGGTCATCGCATGCAATCATTGAAGGCAACTTGTGAGACGCTCTAGCAATTTCGTAAGGGACGAGATCGTTTTATCGAAGGCAACATCGAGGGTCATCGAGGGACTACGATCTTTGTTTATCGAAGGGACAATTGCTAGAGTGTCTCATACTCGAGGGACATGATTGCATTTTCCGAGGCAACAAGTGGAATTACCCTAAGGGGTGTTTGTGTGCATAGTGTGTTTGATTTGCATGCATTTCGTCTTTTATTATGGGTTGTCTACTTGTTGTTTTCATCTTTCCATACATCCTAATTACTAGCATTTGTGCGAGAGTAATAAAAATGCAAGAAAATAAATCCTACGCTATTACAACCATATTGAAGAGCAAGAAATGTAAAGACAAAACAAAAATAAAAGGAGTAAAAATGATCCTTTCGATCTGGGCAGAGACACCCTTCGATTCTGCCCTTCCTGACTTCCTTCGATTTGGTCCTGGGGTCAGTAAGGTCGTGTCTTTCGATTTCACCCTTCTCCTGATTCTTTCGATTGAGACTTGGCAGTCAGTGTGGACATCCTCCTGGCTACTTCATTCGTTTGAGGCATGGGGTCAACGTGAAGTAAACTCTTTACCTCAGGCTCCTTGCTGCTTCCTTCGACTGCAGGAGTGTTAGGCCATTAGATTGAGATTCGAAAGGCTTGAATACTTAGCCAATCGAAGGATACAGAGAACTTGTTCTAAACTTTTAAAACACAACACTTAAGTGTAACTTTTAAAGCTACAGGCCGTGGGTTAGCACAAGATTAACGGGTCTCAAAAGTCCAAAGTCTAAACAGCCAGGGTCAAAACTTTCAACATATAGGCATTCAGGATCGAAGATTGAAACATGGTCAAACTCCCTAGATTAAATATCTACATTTTTTATTGGTATGAACACATAATATAAAAATGAAATGGTTCTAAGTTTAGAGTGAACTTACCTCTTGAAGCGCTTAAATCAAAGGAAACTGCAAGTGACTTCCTTGGTGATGAATGGAAATTCGTTGGGGTCTTCCTGAGGCTAGTTCAAACAACACCTTGCTTGAACAGTCACTGAATCGAGGGAGGGAGTTTTTTTATAATGGTGAGTGAATGGAAGGTTATTATATAACAGTCTAAAGGATAAATCGAAGGCTGGTTATCTGGCTGTTGGAGAGTGAATCGAAGGATTCACCAATGTATGAAGGGTCTGAGTTTTTCTTAAGAGTGCTAGGAATAAAACGTTGGGAGGTGTCTGAGAGTTTTCGAGAATTTTCGCTAGAGTTTTCTTGCTTGAAGATTTTTTACGATTTTCTCTCTTAGTCAAAAATATGGGCCCTTTTCTTTGTTAATGGTTCCTCTATTTATAGAGAAAAGGTTTGGGAGTTAAAAAAAACAAAGATGTGGCTTGGCTGATGCTTTGAGAGGGAAAACAAAAAATTCAAACAGAAGGGGTGTGCTGTATTTGTAGCTTTTGAGGGACAGTGTTTTATTGCCATTTCGATGCAAGGAATTTGGACAGTGTTTCAGAACTGTTGTGCAGCAGTCTTGGCGTTTTATGGCTGGTGAATCAGGCCCTAGCCTGGCAGCGCATGAGACTTAGTCAACAAATGCCTTTGGCCTCTCATCCTTTTGTCTTGATTCCCTAGCCTCACCTTTCGACCAGACCTTCACTAACCATCTCCTTTTTTCAATCGAAGTGACGTTCGAACGACTTCCCTAGACAATCCTTCGAATGGGCCAAATTAATGCTCTTGGGATGGATCAATAATATATATCCTTCGACTGGGGACATCCAAACATGCCTGACAAAACTCTTCGAATGCACCACCCTGATGCTTTCTTCGCCTGAGGCAATGACATAGTGAAGAATTTGTATGCTTGGAACAGGCCATTTCTAACAGGAAATCCTTCCCACTCCAATTTACCTACAAAGGGGGGCCATATGGCCAAACAAAAGAATAACGAAACACTTGTGCCCAAGGATTCACACCCTCAAGCGAAAGATGTGTGCCAGGGATGGAAGGCTTAATCGAAGCTTGCAACGTTGGAGAAGCCACTCCCCCAAACAAAAAAGGCGTGCAAGGGCAGGATGTATGATCGAAAGAGGGTAAAAGAGAGGCTTTTTCCTCCTGGATCGAAGGACATCAAAAGGGAGCTTTTTGCCTTGGAATTGAAGGAAGTCTTTGCCTCAGTCGAAGCTTGTGGTCGAAACAAGTTAACTCGAAGGAAGCTGTTGCACAGAACGAAGGATGTAATCCAAGTTGCATTCGAAGGAGGCTCTTGTTCAACTGAAGTTTTCATCCAGGCACACAGAAGGTGAGTGCCCAAACGAAGACTTGCCTTGCAGGGGGGTACATGTGACCAGTAGGTCATGGCCTTCGATTGCAAGCATGCAGGCAGCAAAAGACACAAACAAAACCTGCAACAAGAAGTCACATGCCCATGCGAAAGAGGCACGCTAGCAGCCACTTTCAGAAATCGAAGGAGGCCAAGAGTCAATCGAAGGATGCTGATCGAAAGAGGCCTGAAGGCCAATCGAAAGAGCTGAAACGAAGAACACTTGTATTTCTCAAATTTTTGTCAAAATAATATTTTTGTCTGTTTTCTCCATTTTTGACAGTTTCCTTTTAATTTTGATATTGGAAAATCCAAATGCACTTGTTCAAGCTTGAACCTTGAGAATCCTTGTGAGAAAGGCCTTGATAATTGAGAGAGAAAATTTTTGGGTACAACACTAAGTTTTTTCTTATTCTTATCCAGTCAAAGTTAATCCAAGACCTTCTCTGGTTCATTCAGATCAACACTAAGATCTCCCCGATTCTTATTCCAGTTGAAGATATTCCGAGGCTTTTGTCTGGTTCAGTTAAATTGATCCTAAGATTTTTCTGATTCTTATCCAGTCAAAGTTAATCCAAGGCCTTCTCTGGTTCAGTCAGATCAACACTAAGATCTCCCTGATTCTTATTCCAGTTGAAGATATTCTAAGGCTTTTGTCTGGTTCAGTTAAATTGATCCTAAGATTTTTCTGATTCTTATCCCGTCAAAGTTAATCCAAGACCTTCTATGGTTCAGTCAGATCGACACTAAGATCTCTCTGATTCTTATTCCAGTTGAAAGTATCCCAAGACTTTTGTCTGGTTCAGTTAAATCGATCTTAAGATTTTTCTGATTCTTATCCAGTCAAAGTTAATCCAAGACCTTCTCTGGTTCAGTCAGATCAACACTAAGATCTCTCTAATTCTTATTCCAGTTAAAGATATCCCAAGACTTTTGTCTGGTTCAGTTAAATCGATCTTAAGATATTTTTTATTCTTATCCAGTCAAAGTTAATCCAAGACCTTCTCTGGTTCAGTCAGATCAACACTAAGATCTCCCTGATTCTTATTCCAGTTAAAGATATTCAGAGGCTTTTCTCTGGTTCAGTTAAATCGATCCTAAGCTTTTTCTTATTCTTATCCAACCAAAGTTAATCTAAGACCTTCTCTGGTTCAGTCAGATCAACACTAAGATCTCCCGGATTCTTATTCCAGTTGAAGATATTCTGAGGCTATTGTCTGGTTCAATTAAATCGATCCTAAGATTTTTCTGATTCTTATCCAGTCAAAGTTAATCCAAGACCTTCTCTGGTTCAGTCAGATCAACACTAAGATCTCCCTGATTCTTATTCCAGTATAAGATATTCCGAGGCTTTTGTCTGGTTCAGTTAAATTGACCCTAAGATTTTTCTGATTCTTATCCGGTCAAAGTTAATCCAAGACCTTCTCTGGTTCAGTCAGATCGACACTATGATCTCTCTGATTCTTATTCCAGTTGAAGATATCCCAAAACTTTTGTCTAGTTCAGTTAAATCAATATTAAGATTTTTCTAATTCTTATTCAGTCAAAGTTAATCCAAGACTTTCTGTAGTTCAGTCATATCAACACTAAGATCTCCCTGATTCTTATTCCAATTGAAGATATTCCGAGGCTTTTGTCTGGTTCAGTTAAATCGATCCTAAGATTTTTTTGATTCTTATCCAGTCAAAGTTAATCCAAGACCTTCTCTAGTTCAATCAGATCAACACTAAGATCTCCCTGATTCTTATTCCAGTTAAAGATATTCTGAGCCTTTTGTCTAGTTCAGTTAAATTGATCTTAAGATTTTTTTAATTCTTAACCGGTCAAAGTTAATCCAAGAACTTCTCTGGTTTAGTCAGATCAACACTAATATCTCTCTGATTCTTATTCCAGTTGAAGATATCCCAAGACTTTTGTCTGGTTCAGTTAAATCAATCCTAAGATTTTTTTGATTCTTATCCAATCAAAGTTAATCGAAGACCTTTTCTGGTTCAGTCAGATCAACACTAAGATTTACCTGATTCTTATTCCAGTTGAAGTTATTATGAGGCTTTTGTCTGGTTCAGTTAAATCGATCCTAAGATTTTTCTGATTCTTATCCAGTCAAAGTCAATCCAAGACATTTTCTGGTTCAGTCAGATCAACACTAAGATCTCCCTGATTCTTATTCCAGTTAATGATATTCCGAGGCTTTTATCTAGTTCAGTTAAATCGATCCTAAGATTTTCCTGATTCTTATCCAGTCAAAGTTAATCCAAGACCTTCTCTGGTTCAGTCAGATCAACACTAAGATCTATCTGATTCATATTCTAGTTGGAGATATTTCGAGGCTTTTGTCTGGTTCAGTTAAATCGATCCTAAGATTTTTCTGATCTTATCCAGTCAAAGTTAATCCAAGACCTTCTCTGGTTCAGTCAGATCAACACTAAGATCTCCCAGATTCTTATTCCAGTTGGAGATATTCCGAGGCTTTTGTTTGGTTCAATTAAATCGATCCTAAGATTTTTCTGATTCTTATCCAGTCAAAGTTAATCCAAGACCTTCTCTAGTTCAGTCAGATCAACACTAAGATCTCCTTGATTCTTATTCCAGTTGAAGATATTCCGAGACTTTCGTGTGTTTCAGATAAATCGATCCTAAGATTTTTCTGATTTTTATCCGGTCAAAGTTAATCCAAGACCTTCTCTGGTTCAGTCAGATGAACACTAAGATCTCCCTTATTCTTATTCCAGTTAAAGATATTCCGAGGCTTTTGTCTGGTTCAGTTAAATCGATCCTAAGATTTTTCTAATTCTTATCCTGTCAAACTTAATCCAAGACATTCTCTGGTTCAGTCAGATCAACACTAAAATCTCCCTGATTCTTATTCCAGTTGAAGATATTTCGAGGCTTTTGTCTAGTTCAGTTAAATCGATCCTAAGACTTTTCTGATCTTATCCAGTAAAAGTTAATCCAATACCTTCTCTGGTTCAGTCAGATCAACACTAAGATCTCCCTGATTCTTACTCCAGTTGAAGATATTCTGAGGCTATTGTTTGGTTCAGTTAAATCGATCCTAAGATTTTTCTGATTCTTATCCAGTCAATGTTAATCCAAGACCTTCTCTGGTTCATTCAGATCGATACTAAGATCTCTCTAATTCTTATTCCATTTAAATATATCCCAAGACTTTTGTCTGGCTCAGTTAAATTGATCTTAAGATATTTTTTATTCTTATCCAATCAAAGTTAATCCAAGACCTTCTCTGGTTCAGTCAGATGAACACTAATATCTCCCTGATTCTTATTTTAGTTTAAGATATTCAGAGGCTTTTGTCTGGTTTAGTTAAATTGATCCTAATATTTTTCTGATTCTTATCCAGTCAAACTTAATCCAAGACATTCTCTAGTTCAGTCAGATCAACACTAAGATCTCCCTGATTCTTATTCCAGTTGAAGATATTTCGAGGCTTTTGTCTGGTTCAGTTAAATCGATCCTAAGTTTTTTCTTATTCTTATCCAGTCAAAGTTAATCCAAGACCTTCTCTGGTTCAGTCAGATCAACACTAAGATCTCCCTGATTCTTATTCCAGTTGAAGATATTCCGAGGCTTTTGTCTTGTTCAGTTAAATCGATACTAAGATTTTTCTGATTCTTATCCAGTCAAAGTTAATCCTAGACCTTCTCTGGTTCATTCAGATCGATACTAAGATCTCTCTTATTCTTATTCCATTTAAAGATATCCCAAGACTTTTGTCTAGTTCAGTTAAATTGATCTTAAGATATTTTTTATTCTTATCCAGTCAAAATTAATCCAAGACCTTCTCTGGTTCAGTCAGACCAAGACAAAGATCTCCCTGATTCTTATTTTAGTTTAAGATATTCGGAGGCTTTTGTCTGGTTTAGTTAAATCGATCCTAAGATTTTTCTGATTCTTAACCAGTCAAACTTTATCCAAGACATTCTCTGGTTTAGTCAGATCAACACTAAGATCTCCCTGATTCTTATTCTAGTTGAAGATATTTCGAGGCTTTTGTCTGGTTCAGTTAAATCGATCCTAAGATTTTTCTGATTCTTATCCGGTCAAAGTTAATCCAAGACCTTTTCTGGTTAATTCAGATCAACACTAAGATCTCCCTGATTCTTATTCCAGTTGAAGATATTCCCAAGCTTTTGTCTAGTTCAGTTAAATCGATCCTAAGATTTTTCTGATTCTTATCCAATCAAAGTTAATCCAAGACCTTCTCTGGTTTAGTCAGATCAACACTAAGATCTATCTGATTCATATTCCAGTTGGAGATATTCCGAGACTTTTGTATGGTTCAGTTAAATCGATCCTAAGATTTTTCTGATCTTATCCAGTCAAAGTTAATCCAAGACCTTCTCTGGTTCATTCAGATCAACACTAAGATCTCCATGATTCTTATTCCAGTTGGAGATATTCCGAGGCTTCTTCTGGTTCAGTTAAATCGATCCTAAATTTTTTCTGATTCTTATCCAGTCAAAGTCAATCCAAGACAATTTCTAGTTCCAACAGATCAACACTAAGATCTCCCTGATTCTTATTCCAGTTGAAGATATTCCGAGACTTTCGTCTGTTTCAATTAAATCGATCCTAATATTTTCCTGATTCTTATCCGGTCAAAGTTAATCCAAGACCTTCTCTGGTTTAGTCAGATGAACACTAAGATCTCCCTTATTCTTATTCCAGTTAAAGATATTCCAAGGCTTTTGTCTGGCTCAGTTAAATCGATCCTAATATTTTTCTGATTCTTATCCAGTCAAACTTAATCCAAGAAATTCTCTGGTTCAGTAAGATCAACACTAAGATCTCCCTAATTCTTATTCCAGTTAAAGATATTTTGAGGCTTTTGTCTGGTTCAGTTAAATCGATCCTAAGATTTTTCTGATTCTTATCCGGTCAAAGTTAATCCAAGACCTTCTCTGGTTCAGTCGGATCGACACTAAGATCTCTCTGATTCTTATTCCAATTGAAGATATCCCAAGACTTTTGTCTGGTTCAGTTAAATCGATCTTAAGATTTTTCTGATTCTTATTCAGTCAAAGTTAATCCAAGACCTTCTCTGGTTCAGTCATATCAACACTAAGATCTCCCTGATTCTTATTCCAGTTGAAGATATTCCGAGGCTTTTGTTTGGTTCAATTAAATCGATCCTAAGATTTTTTTAATTCTTATCCAGTCAAAGTTAATCCAAGACCTTCTCTGGTTCAATCAGATCAACACTAAGATCTCCCTGATACTTATTCCAGTTAAAGATATTCTGAGCCTTTTGTCTGGTTCAGTTAAATCGATCTTAAGATTTTTCTGATTCTTATCCGGTCAAATTTAATCTAAGACATTATCTAGTTCTGTCAGATCAACACTAAGATCTCCCTGATTCTTATTCCAGTTGAAGATATTCCGAGACTTTTGTCTGGTTCAGTTAAATTGATCTGAAGATATTTTTTATTCTTATCTAGTCAAATTTAATCCAAGACCTTCTCTGGTTCTGTCAGATCAACACTAAGATCTCCCTGATTCTTATTCCAGTTAAAGATATTCAGAGGCTTTTTTCTGGTTCAGTTAAATCAATCCTAAGCTTTTTCTTATTCTTATCCAGCCAAAGTTAATCCAAGACCTTCTCTGGTTCAGTCAGATCAACACTAAGATTTCCCGGATTCTTATTCCAGTTGAAGATATTCTGAGGCTTTTATCTGGTTCAGTTAAATCGATCCTAAGATTTTTCTGATTCTTATCCAGTCAAAGTTAATCCAAGACCTTCTCTGGTTCATTCAGATCAACACTAAGATCTCCTTGATTCTTATTCAAGTTGAAGATAATACGAGGCTTTTGTCTAGTTCAGTTAAATCGATCTTAAGATTTTTTTGATTCTTATCCGTTCAAAGTTAATCCAAGACCTTCTCTGGTTTAGTCTGATCGACACTAAGATCTCTCTGATTCTTATTCCAGTTGAAGATATCCCAAGACTTTTGTCTGGTTTAGTTAAATCGATCCTAAGATTTTTCTGATTCTTATCCAGTCAAAGTTAATCCAAGACCTTTTCTGGTTCAGTCAGATCAACACTAAGATCTCCCTGATTCTTATTCCAGTTGAAGATATTATGAGGCTTTTGTCTGGTTCAGTTAAATCGATCCTAAGATTTTTATGATTCTTATCCAGTCAAAGTCAATCCAAGACATTTTCTGGTTCAGTCAGATCGACACTAAGATCTCCCTGATTCTTATTCCAGTTGAAGATATTCCGAGGCTTTCGTCTGGATCATTTTAATTGATCCTAAGATTTTTCTGATTCTTATGAAATCAAAGTTAATCCAAGACCTTCTCTGGTTCAGTCAGATCAACACTAAGATCTCCTTTATTCTTATTCCAGTTAAAGATATTCCGAGACTTTTTTCTGGTCCAGTTAAATCGATCCTAAGATTTTTCTGATTCTTATCCAGTCAAAGTTAATCTAAGAACTTCTCTGGTTCAGTCAGATCGATACTAAGATCTCTCTAATTCTTATTCCATTTAAAGATATCCCAACACTTTTGTCTGGTTCAGTTAAATTGATCTTAAGATATTTTTTATTCTTATCCAGTCAAAGTTAATCCAAGACCTTCTTTGGTTCAGTCAGATCAACACTAAGATCTCCCTGATTCTTATTTTAGTTAAAGATATTAAGAGGCTTTTGTCTGGTTTAGTTAAATCGATCCTAAGTTTTTTCGTATTCTTATCCAGTTAAAGTTAATCCAAGACCTTCTCTGGTTCAGTCAGATCAACACTAAGATCTCCCTGATTCTTATTCCATTTGAAGATATTCCGAGGCTTTTGTCTGGTTCAGTTAAATTGATCCTAAGATTTTTCTGATTCTTATCCAGTCAAAGTTAATCCAAGACCTTCTCTGGTTCATTCAGATCAACACTAAGATCTCCTTGATTCTTATTCAAGTTGAAGATAATACGAGGCTTTTGTCTGGTTCAGTTAAATCGATCCTAATATTTTTCTGATTCTTATCCGGTCAAAGTTAATCCAAGAACTTCTCTGGTTCAGTCAGATCGACACTATATTCTCTCTGATTCTTATTCCAGTTGAAGATATCCCAAGACTTTTGTCTGGTTCAGTTAAATCGATCTTAAGATTTTTCTAATTCTTATTCAGTCAAAGTTAATCTAAGACCTTCTCTGGTACAGTCCTATCAACACTAAGATCTCCCTGATTCTTATTCCAGTTGAAGATATTCCGAGGCTTTTGTCTCGTTCAGTTAAATCGATCCTGAGATTTTTTTTTATTCTTATCCAGTCAAAGTTAATCCAAGACCTTCTCTGGTTCAATCAGATCAACACTAAGATCTCCCTGATTCTTATTCAAGTTAAAGATATTCCGAGCCTTTTGTCTAGTTCAGTTAAATCGATCTTAAGATTTTTTTGATTCTTATCCGGTCAAAGTTAATCCAAGACCTTCTCTGGTTTAGTCTGATCGACACTAAGATCTCTCTGATTCTTATTCCAGTTGAAGATATCCCAAGACTTTTGTCTGGTTTAGTTAAATCGATCCTAAGATTTTTCTGATTCTTATCCAGTCAAAGTTAATCCAAGACCTTTTCTGGTTCAGTCAGATCAACACTAAGATCTCCCTGATTCTTATTCCAGTTGAAGATATTATGAGGCTTTTGTCTGGTTCAGTTAAATCGATCCTAAGATTTTTATGATTCTTATCCAGTCAAAGTCAATCCAAGACATTTTCTGGTTCAGTCAGATCGACACTAAGATCTCCCTGATTCTTATTCCAGTTGAAGATATTCCGAGGCTTTTGTCTGGATCAGTTAAATCGATCCTAAGATTTTTCTGATTCTAATGAAGTCAAAGTTAATCCAAGACCTTCTCTGGTTCAGTCAGATCAACACTAAGATCTCCTTTATTCTTATTCCAGTTAAAAATATTCCGAGACTTTTTTCTGGTCCAGTTAAATCGATCCTAAGATTTTTCTGATTCTTATCCAGTCAAAGTTAATCTAAGAACTTCTCTGGTTCAGTCAGATCGATACTAAGATCTCTCTAATTCTTATTCCATTTAAAGATATCCCAACACTTTTGTCTGGTTCAGTTAAATTGATCTTAAGATATTTTTTATTCTTATCCAGTCAAAGTTAATCCAAGACCTTCTTTGGTTCAGTCAGATCAACACTAAGATCTCCCTGATTCTTATTTTAGTTAAAGATATTAAGAGGCTTTTGTCTGGTTTAGTTAAATCGATCCTAAGTTTTTTCGTATTCTTATCCAGTTAAAGTTAATCCAAGACCTTCTCTGGTTCAGTCAGATCAACACTAAGATCTCCCTGATTCTTATTCCATTTGAAGATATTCCGAGGCTTTTGTCTGGTTCAGTTAAATTGATCCTAAGATTTTTCTGATTCTTATCCAGTCAAAGTTAATCCAAGACCTTCTCTGGTTCATTCAGATCAACACTAAGATCTCCTTGATTCTTATTCAAGTTGAAGATAATACGAGGCTTTTGTCTGGTTCAGTTAAATCGATCCTAATATTTTTCTGATTCTTATCCGGTCAAAGTTAATCCAAGAACTTCTCTGGTTCAGTCAGATCGACACTATAATCTCTCTGATTCTTATTCCAGTTGAAGATATCCCAAGACTTTTGTCTGGTTCAGTTAAATCGATCTTAAGATTTTTCTAATTCTTATTCAGTCAAAGTTAATCTAAGACCTTCTCTGGTACAGTCCTATCAACACTAAGATCTCCCTGATTCTTATTCCAGTTGAAGATATTCCGAGGCTTTTGTCTGGTTCAGTTAAATCGATCCTGAGATTTTTTTTTATTCTTATCCAGTCAAAGTTAATCCAAGACCTTCTCTGGTTCAATCAGATCAACACTAAGATCTCCCTGATTCTTATTCAAGTTAAAGATATTCCGAGCCTTTTGTCTAGTTCAGTTAAATCGATCTTAAGATTTTTTTGATTCTTATCCGGTCAAAGTTAATCCAAGACCTTCTCTGGTTTAGTCTGATCGACACTAAGATCTCTCTGATTCTTATTCCAGTTGAAGATATCCCAAGACTTTTGTCTGGTTTAGTTAAATCGATCCTAAGATTTTTCTGATTCTTATCCAGTCAAAGTTAATCCAAGACCTTTTCTGGTTCAGTCAGATCAACACTAAGATCTCCCTGATTCTTATTCCAGTTGAAGATATTATGAGGCTTTTGTCTGGTTCAGTTAAATCGATCCTAAGATTTTTATGATTCTTATCCAGTCAAAGTCAATCCAAGACATTTTCTGAATCAGTCAGATCGACACTAAGATCTCCCTGATTCTTATTCCAGTTGAAGATATTCCGAGGCTTTTGTCTGGATCAGTTAAATCGATCCTAAGATTTTTCTGATTCTAATGAAGTCAAAGTTAATCCAAGACCTTCTCTGGTTCAGTCAGATCAACACTAAGATCTCCTTTATTCTTATTCCAGTTAAAAATATTCCGAGACTTTTTTCTGGTCCAGTTAAATCGATCCTAAGATTTTTCTGATTCTTATCCAGTCAAAGTTAATCTAAGAACTTCTCTGGTTCAGTCAGATCGATACTAAGATCTCTCTAATTCTTATTCCATTTAAAGATATCCCAACACTTTTGTCTGGTTCAGTTAAATTGATCTTAAGATATTTTTTATTCTTATCCAGTCAAAGTTAATCCAAGACCTTCTTTGGTTCAGTCAGATCAACACTAAGATCTCCCTGATTCTTATTTTAGTTAAAGATATTAAGAGGCTTTTGTCTGGTTCAGTTAAATCGATCCTAAGTTTTTTCGTATTCTTATCCAGTTAAAGTTAATCCAAGACCTTCTCTGGTTCAGTCAGATCAACACTAAGATCACCCTGATTCTTATTCCATTTGAAGATATTCCGAGGCTTTTGTCTGGTTCAGTTAAATTGATCCTAAGATTTTTCTGATTCTTATCCAGTCAAAGTTAATCCAAGAACTTCTCTAGTTCATTCAGATCGATACTAAGATCTCTCTAATTCTTATTCCATTTAAAGATATTCCAAGACTTTTGTCTGGTTCAATTAAATTGATCTTAAGATATTTTTTATTCTTATCCAGTCAAAGTTAATCCAAGACCTTCTCTGGTTTAGTCAGATGAACACTAAGATCTCCCTGGTTCTTATTTTAGTTTAAGATAATCTGAGGCTTTTGTCTGGTTCAGTTAAATCGATCCTAAGATTTTTCTGATTCTTATCCAATCAAACTTAATCCAAGATATTCTCTGGTTCAGTCAGATCAACAATAATATCTCCCTGATTCTTATTCCAGTTTAAGATATTTCGAGGCTTTTGACTGGTTCAGTTAACTCGATCCTAAGACTTTTTTGATTCTTATCCGGTCAAAGTTAATCCAAGACCATCTCTAGTTCAGTCAGATCGACACTAAGGTCTCTCTAATTCTTATTCCATTTAAATATATCCCAAGACTTTTTTCTGGCTCAGTTAAATTGATCTCAAGATATTTTTTATTCTTATCCAGTCAAAGTTAATCCAAGACCTTCTCTGGTTCAGTCAGATGAACACTAAGATCTCCCTGATTCTTATTTTAGTTTAAGATATTCTGAAGCTTTTGTCTAGTTCAGTTAAATCGATCCTAAGATTTTTCTGATTCTTATCCAGTCAAACTTAATCCAAGACATTCTCTAGTTTAGTCAGATCAACACTAAGATCTCCCTGATTCTTATTCAAGTTGAATATATTTCAAGGCTTTTGTCTGATTCAGTTAAATCGATCCTAAGATTATTCTGATTCTTATCCGACCAAAGTTAATTCAAGACCTTCTCTGGTTCAGTCAGATCGACACTAAGACCTCTCTGATTCTTATTCCAGTTGAAGATATCCCAAGACTTTTGTCTGGTTCAGTTAAATCGATCTAAAGATTTTTCTGATTCTTATTCAGTCAAAGTTAATCTAAGACCTTCTCTGGTTTAGTCATATCAACACTAAGATCTCCCTGATTCTTATTTTAGTTAAAGATATTCAGAGGCTTTTGTCTGGTTCAGTTAAATTGATCCTAAGTTTTTTCTTATTCTTATCCAGTCAAAGTTAATCCAAGACCTTCTCTGGTTCAGTCAGATCAACACTAAGATCTCCCTGATTCTTATTGCAGTTGAAGATATTCAGAGGCTTATGTTTGGTTCAGTTAAATTGATACTAAGATTTTTCTGATTCTTATCCAGTCAAAGTTAATCCAAGACCTTCTCTGATTCAGTCAGATCAACACTAAGATCTCCCTGATTCTTATTCTAGTTGAACATATTCCAAGACTTTCGTCTGTTTCAGTTAAATCGATCCTAAGATTTTTCTAATTCTAATCCGGTCAAAGTTAATCCAAGACCTTCTCTGGTTCAGTCAGATGAACACGAAGATCTACCTTATTCTTATTCCAGTTGAAGATATTTCGAGGCTTTTGTCTAGTTCAGTTAAATCGATCCTATGATTTTTCTGATTCTTATCCAGTCAAACTTAATCCAAGACATTCTCTAGTTCAGTCAGATCAACACTAAGATCTCATTGATTCTTATTCCAGTTGAAGATATTTCGAGGCTTTTGTCTGGTTCAGTTAAATCGACCCTAAGCTTTTTCTTATTCTTATCCAGCCAAAGTTAATCCAAGACCTTCTCTGGTTCAGTCAGATCAACACTAAGATCTCCCAGATTCTTATTCTAGTTAAAGATATACTGAGGCTTTTGTCTGGTTCAGTTAAATCGATCCTAAGATTTTTCTGATCTTATCCAGTCAAAGTTAATCCAAGACCTTCTCTAGTTCAGTCAGATCAACACTAAGATCTCTCTGATTCTTATTCCAGTTGAAGATATTCTGAGGCTTTTGTCTGGTTCAGTTAAATCAATCCTAAGATTTTTCTGATTCTTATCCCGTCAAGGTTAATCCAAGACCTTCTATGGTTCAGTCAGATCGACACTAAGATCTCTCTGATTTTTATTCCAGTTGAAGATATCCCAAGACTTTTATCTGGTTCAGTTAAATCGATCTTAAGATTTTTCTGATTCTTATCCAGTCAAAGTTAATCTAAGACCTTCTTTGGTTCAGTCAGATCAACACTAAGATCTCTCTAATTCTTATTCCAGTTAAAGATATCCCAAGACTTTTGTATGGTTCAGTTAAATCGATCTTAAGATATTTTTTATTCTTATCCATTCAAAGTTAATCCAAGACCTTCTCTGGTTCTGTCAGATTAACACTAATATCTCCCTGATTCTTATTCCAGTTAAAGATATTCAGAGGCTTTTGTCTGGTTCAGTTAAATCGATCCTAAGCTTTTTCTTATTCTTATCTAGCTAAAGTTAATCCAAGACCTTCTCTGGTTCAGTCAGATCAACACTAAGATCTCCCGGATTCTTATTCTAGTTGAATATAGTCTGAGGCTTTTGTCTGGTTCAGTTAAATCGATCCTAAGATTTTTCTGATTCTTATCCAGACAAAGTTAATCCAAGACCTTCTCTGATTCAATCAGATAAACACTAAGATCTCCCTTATTCTTATTCCAGTTGAAGATATTCCGAGGCTTTTGTCTGGTTCAGTTAAATCGATCCTAATATTTTTCTGATTCTTATCCGGTCAAAGTTAATCCAAGACCTTCTCTGGTTCAGTCAGATCGACACTATGATCTCTCTGATTCTTATTCCATTTGAAGATATCCCAAGACTTTTGTCTGGTTCAGTTAAATCGATCTTAAGATTTTTCTAATTCTTATTCAGTCAAAGTTAATCCAAGACCTTTTCTGGTTCAGTCATATCAACACTAAGATCTCCCTGATTCTTATTCCAGTTGAAGATATTCCGAGGATTTTGTCTGGTTCAGTTAAATCGATCCTAAGATTTTTTTGATTCTTATCCAGTCAAAGTTAATCCAAGACCTTTTATGGTTCAATCAGATCAACACTAAGATCTCCCTGATTCTTATTCCAGTTAAAGATATTCTGAGCCTTTTGTCTAGTTCAGTTAAATCGATCTTAAGATTTTTTTTATTCTTATCTGGTCAAAGTTAATCCAAGACCTTCTCTGGTTTAGTCAGATCGACACTAAGATCTCTCTGATTCTTATTCCAGTTGAAAATATCCCAAGACTTTTGTTTGGTTCAGTTAAATTGATCCTAAGATTTTTCTGATTCTTATCCAGTCAAAGTAAATCCAAGACCTTTTCTGGTTCAATCAGATCAACACTAAGATCTCCCTGATTCTTATTCCAGTTGAAAATATTATGAGGCCTTTGTCTGGTTCAGTTAAATCGATCCTAAGATTTTTCTGATTCTTATCCAGTCAAAGTCAATCCAAGACATTACCTAGTTCGGTCAGATCAACACTAAGATTTCCCTGATTCTTATTCCAGTTGAAGATATTCCGAGGCTTTTGTCTAGTTCAGTTAAATCGATCCTAAGATTTTTCTGATTCTTATCCAGTCAAAGTTAATCCAAGACCTTCTCTGGTTCAGTCAGATAAACACTAAGATCTATCTGATTCATATTCCAGTTGGAGATATTCCGAGGCTTTTGTCTGGTTCAGTTAAATCGATCCTAAGATTTTTATGATCTTATACAGTCAAATTTAATTCAAGACCTTCTCTGGTTCAGTCAGATCAACACTAAGATAACCCTGATTCTTTTTCCAGTTGGAGATATTCCGAGGCTTTATCTGGTTCAGTTAAATCGATCCTAAGATTTTTCTGATTCTTATCCTGTCAAAGTTAATCCAAGACCTTCTCTGGTTCAGTCAGATCAACACTAAGATCTCCCTGATTCTTATTCCAGTTGAAGATATTCCGAGGCTTTTGTTTGATTCAGTTAAATTGATACTAAGATTTTTCTGATTCTTATCCAGTTAAAGTTAATCCAAGACCTTATCTGGTTCATTCAGATCGATACTAAGATCTCTCTTATTCTTATTCCATTTAAAGATATCCCATGACTTTTGTCTGGTTCAGTTAAATTGATCTTAAGATATTTTTTATTCTTATCCAGTCAAAGTTAATCCAAGACCTTCTCTGGTTCAGTCAGACCAAGACTAAGATCTCCCTGATTCTTATTCCAGTTGAAGATATTTCGAGGCTTTTGTCTGGTTCAGTTAAATCGATCCTAAGAATTTTCTGATTCTTATCCGGTCAAAGTTAATCCAAGACCTTCTCTGGTTCAGTCAGATCAACACTAAGATCTATCTGATTCATATTCCAGTTGGAGATATTCCGAGGCTTTTGTCCGGTTCAGTTAAATCGATCCTAAGATTTTTTTTAATCTTATCCAGTCAAAGTTAATCCAAGACCTTCTCTGGTTCAGTCAGATCAACACTAAGATCTCCCTGATTCTTATTCGTGTTTGAGATATTCTTAGGCTTTTGTCTGGTTCAGTTAAATCGATCCTAGGGTTTTTCTGATTCTTATTTAGTCAAAGTTAATCCAAGACCTTCTCTGGTTCAGTCAGATCAACACTAAGATCTCCCTGATTCTTATTCCAGTTGAAGATATTTCGAGACTTTCGTCTGTTTCAGTTAAATCGATCCTAAGATTTTTCTGATTCTTATCTGGTCAAAGTTAATCCAAGACCTTCTCTGGTTCAGTCAGATGAACACTGAGATTTCACTTATTCTTATTCCAGTTAAAGATATTCCGAGGCTCTTGTCTGGTTCAGTTAAATTGATCCTAATATTTTTCTGATTCTTATCTAGTCAAACTTAATCCAAGACATTCTCTGGTTCAGTCAGATCAACACTAAGATCTCCCTAATTCTTATTCCAGTTAAAGATATTTTGAGGCTTTTGTCTGGTTCAGTTAAATCGATCCTAAGATTTTTTTTATTCTTATCCGGTCAAAGTTAATCCAAGACCTTCTCTGGTTTAGTCAGATCGACACTAAGATCTCTCTGATTCTTATTCCAGTTGAAGATATCCCAAGGCTTTTGTCTGGTTCCATTAAATCGATCTTAAGATTTTTCTGATTCTTATTCAGTCAAAGTTAATCCAAGACCTTCTCTGGTTCAGTCATATCAACACTATGATCTCCCTGATTCTTATTCCAGTTGAAGATATTCCGAGGCTTTTGTCTGGTTCAGTTAAATCGATCCTAAGATTTTTCTGATTCTTATCCAGTCAAAGTTAATCCAAGACCTTCTCTGGTTCAATCAGATCAACACTAAGATCTCCCTGATTCTTATTCCAGTTAAAGATATTCTGAGCCTTTTATCTGGTTCAGTAAAATCAATCTTAAGATTTTTCTAATTCTTATCCGGTCAAAGTTAATCCAAGACCTTCTCTAGTTCAGTCAGATCGACACTAAGATCTCTCTGATTCTTATTCCAGTTGAAGATATCCCAAGACCTTTTGTATGGTTCAGTTAAATCGATCCTAAGATTTTTCTGATTCTTATCCAGTCAAAGTTAATCCAAGACCTTTTCTGGTTCAGTCAGATCAACACTAAGATCTCCCTGATTCTTATTCCAGTTGAAGATATTATGAGGCTTTTGTCTGGTTCAGTTAAATCGATCCTAAGATTTTTCTGATTCTTATCCAGTCAAATTCAATCCAAGACATTATCTAGTTCCGTCAGATCGACACTAAGATCTCTCTGATTCTTATTCCAGTTGAAGATATCCCAAGACTTTTGTCTGGTTTAGTTAAATCGATCCTAAGATTTTTCTGATTCTTATCCAGTCAAAGTCAATCCAAGACCTTCTCTGGTTCAGTCAGATCAACACTAAGATCTATCTGATTCATATTCCAGTTGGAGATATTCCGAGGGTTTTGTCTGGTTCAGTTAAATCGATCCTAAGATTTTTATGATCTTATCCAGTCAAATTTAATCCAAGACCTTCTCTGGTTCAGTCAGATCAACACTAAGATAACCCTGATTCTTTTTCCAGTTGGAGATATTCCGAGGCTTTATCTGGTTCAGTTAAATCGATCCTAAGATTTTTCTGATTCTTATCCTGTCAAAGTTAATCCAAGACCTTCTCTGGTTCAGTCAGATCAACACTAAGATCTCCCTGATTCTTATTCCAGTTGAAGATATTCCGAGGCTTTTGTCTGGTTCAGTTAAATCGATCCTAATATTTTTCTGATTCTTATCCGGTCAAAGTTAATCCAAGACCTTCTCTGGTTCAGTCAGATCGACACTATGATCTCTCTGATTCTTATTCCATTTGAAGATATCCCAAGACTTTTGTCTGGTTCAGTTAAATCGATCTTAAGATTTTTCTAATTCTTATTCAGTCAAAGTTAATCCAAGACCTTTTCTGGTTCAGTCATATCAACACTAAGATCTCCCTGATTCTTATTCCAGTTGAAGATATTCCGAGGATTTTGTCTGGTTCAGTTAAATCGATCCTAAGATTTTTTTGATTCTTATCCAGTCAAAGTTAATCCAAGACCTTTTATGGTTCAATCAGATCAACACTAAGATCTCCCTGATTCTTATTCCAGTTAAAGATATTCTGAGCCTTTTGTCTAGTTCAGTTAAATCGATCTTAAGATTTTTTTTATTCTTATCTGGTCAAAGTTAATCCAAGACCTTCTCTGGTTTAGTCAGATCGACACTAAGATCTCTCTGATTCTTATTCCAGTTGAAAATATCCCAAGACTTTTGTTTGGTTCAGTTAAATTGATCCTAAGATTTTTCTGATTCTTATCCAGTCAAAGTAAATCCAAGACCTTTTCTGGTTCAATCAGATCAACACTAAGATCTCCCTGATTCTTATTCCAGTTGAAAATATTATGAGGCCTTTGTCTGGTTCAGTTAAAGATCCTAAGATTTTTCTGATTCTTATCCAGTCAAAGTCAATCCAAGACATTACCTAGTTCGGTCAGATCAACACTAAGATTTCCCTGATTCTTATTCCAGTTGAAGATATTCCGAGGCTTTTGTCTAGTTCAGTTAAATCGATCCTAAGATTTTTCTGATTCTTATCCAGTCAAAGTTAATCCAAGACCTTCTCTGGTTCAGTCAGATAAACACTAAGATCTATCTGATTCATATTCCAGTTGGAGATATTCCGAGGATTTTGTCTGGTTCAGTTAAATCGATCCTAAGATTTTTATGATCTTATACAGTCAAATTTAATTCAAGACCTTCTCTGGTTCAGTCAGATCAACACTAAGATAACCCTGATTCTTTTTCCAGTTGGAGATATTCCGAGGCTTTATCTGGTTCAGTTAAATCGATCCTAAGATTTTTCTGATTCTTATCCTGTCAAAGTTAATCCAAGACCTTCTCTGGTTCAGTCAGATCAACACTAAGATCTCCCTGATTCTTATTCCAGTTGAAGATATTCCGAGGCTTTTGTTTGGTTCAGTTAAATTGATACTAAGATTTTTCTGATTCTTATCCAGTTAAAGTTAATCCAAGACCTTATCTGGTTCATTCAGATCGATACTAAGATCTCTCTTATTCTTATTCCATTTAAAGATATCCCATGACTTTTGTCTGGTTCAGTTAAATTGATCTTAAGATATTTTTTATTCTTATCCAGTCAAAGTTAATCCAAGACCTTCTCTGGTTCAGTCAGACCAAGACTAAGATCTCCCTGATTCTTATTCCAGTTGAAGATATTTCGAGGCTTTTGTCTGGTTCAGTTAAATCGATCCTAAGATTTTTCTGATTCTTATCCGGTCAAAGTTAAACCAAGACCTTCTCTGGTTCAGTCAGATCAACACTAAGATCTATCTGATTCATATTCCAGTTGGAGATATTCCGAGGCTTTTGTCTGGTTCAGTTAAATCGATCCTAAGATTTTTTTTAATCTTATCCAGTCAAAGTTAATCCAAGACCTTCTCTGGTTCAGTCAGATCAACACTAAGATCTCCCTGATTCTTATTCGTGTTTGAGATATTCTTAGGCTTTTGTCTGGTTCAGTTAAATCGATCCTAGGGATTTTCTGATTCTTATTTAGTCAAAGTTAATCCAAGACCTTCTCTGGTTCAGTCAGATCAACACTAAGATCTCCCTGATTCTTATTCCAGTTGAAGATATTTCGAGACTTTCGTCTGTTTCAGTTAAATCGATCCTAAGATTTTTCTGATTCTTATCCGGTCAAAGTTAATCCAAGACCTTCTCTGGTTCAGTCAGATGAACACTGAGATTTCACTTATTCTTATTCCAGTTAAAGATATTCCGAGGCTCTTGTCTGGTTCAGTTAAATTGATCCTAATATTTTTCTGATTCTTATCCAGTCAAACTTAATCCAAGACATTCTCTGGTTCAGTCAGATCAACACTAAGATCTCCCTAATTCTTATTCCAGTTAAAGATATTTTGAGGCTTTTGTCTGGTTCAGTTAAATCGATCCTAAGATTTTTTTTATTCTTATCCGGTCAAAGTTAATCCAAGACCTTCTCTGGTTTAGTCAGATCGACACTAAGATCTCTCTGATTCTTATTCCAGTTGAAGATATCCCAAGGCTTTTGTCTGGTTCCATTAAATCGATCTTAAGATTTTTCTGATTCTTATTCAGTCAAAGTTAATCCAAGACCTTCTCTGGTTCAGTCATATCAACACTATGATCTCCCTGATTCTTATTCCAGTTGAAGATATTCCGAGGCTTTTGTCTGGTTCAGTTAAATCGATCCTAAGATTTTTCTGATTCTTATCCAGTCAAAGTTAATCCAAGACCTTCTCTGGTTCAATCAGATCAACACTAAGATCTCCCTGATTCTTATTCCAGTTAAAGATATTCTGAGCCTTTTATCTGGTTTAGTAAAATCAATCTTAAGATTTTTCTAATTCTTATCCGGTCAAAGTTAATCCAAGACCTTCTCTAGTTCAGTCAGATCGACACTAAGATCTCTCTGATTATTATTCCAGTTAAAGATATCCCAAGACCTTTTGTATGGTTCAGTTAAATCGATCCTAAGATTTTTCTGATTCTTATCCAGTCAAAGTTAATCCAAGACCTTTTCTGGTTCAGTCAGATCAACACTAAGATCTCCCTGATTCTTATTCCAGTTGAAGATATTATGAGGCTTTTGTCTGGTTCAGTTAAATCGATCCTAAGATTTTTCTGATTCTTATCCAGTCAAAGTCAATCCAAGACATTATCTAGTTCGGTCAGATCAACACTAAGATCTCCCTGATACTTATTCCAGTTGAAGATATTCCGAGGCTTTTGTATAGTTTAGTTAAATCGATCCTAATATTTTTCTGATTCTTATCCAGTCAAAGTCAGTCCAAGACCTTCTCTGGTTCAGTCAGATCAACACTAAGATCTATCTGATTCATATTCCAGTTGGAGATATTCTGAGGGTTTTGTCTAGTTCAGTTAAATCGATCCTAAGATTTTTATGATCTTATCCTGTCAAATTTAATCCAAGACCTTCTCTGGTTCAGTCAGATCAACACTAAGATCTCCCTGATTCTTATTCCAGTTGGAGATATTCCGAGGCTTTATCTGGTTCAGTTAAACCGATCCTATGATTTTTCTGATTCTTATCCAGTCAAAGTTAATCCAAGACCTTCTCTGGTTCAGTCATATCAACACTAAGATCTCCCTGGTTCTTATTCCAGTTGAAGATATTCCGAGACTTTCGTCTATTTCAGTTAAATCGATCCTAAGATTTTTCTGATTCTTATCCGGTCAAAGTTAATCAAAGACCTTCTCTGGTTCAGTCAGATGAACACTAAGATCTCCCGTATTCTTATTCCAGTTCAAGATATTTCGAGGCTTTTGTCTGGTTCAGTTAAATCGATCCTATGATTTTTCTGATTCTTATCCAGTCAAACTTAATCCAAGACATTCTCTAGTTCAGTCAGATCAACACTAAGATCTCCCTGATTCTTATTCCAGTTGAAGATATTGCGAGGCTTTTGTCTGGTTCAGTTAAATCGATCCTAAGATTTTTCTGATTCTTATCCAGTCAAAGTTAATCCAAGACCTTCTCTGGTTCAGTCAGATCAACACTAAGATCTCCCCAATTCATATTCTAGTTGGAGATATTTCGAGGCTTTTGTCTGGTTCAGTTAAATCGATCCTAAGATTTTTCTGATCTTATCCAGTCAAAGTTAATCCAAGACCTTCTCTAGTTCAGTCAGATCAACATTGAGATCTCCCTGATTCTTATTCGAGTTGAAGATATTCCGAGGCTTTTGTCTGGTTTAGTTAAATCAATCCTAAGATTTTTCTTATTCTTATCCCGTCAAAGTTAATCCAAGACCTTCTATGGTTCAGTCATAGCGACACTAAGATCTCTCTGATTCTTATTCCAGTTGAAGATATCCCAAGACTTTTGTCTGGTTCAGTTAAATCGATCTTAAGATTTTTCTGATTCTTATCCAGTCAAAGTTAATCTAAGACCTTCTATGGTTTAGTCAGATCAACACTAAGATCTCTCTAATTCTTATTCCAGTTAAAGATATCCCAAGACTTTTGTCTGGTTCAGTTAAATCAATCTTAAGATATTTTTTATTCTTATCCATTCAAAGTTAATCCAAGACCTTCTCTAGTTCTGTCAGATCAACACTAATATCTCCCTGATTCTTATTCCAGTTAAAGATATTCAGAGGCTTTTGTATGGTTCAGTTAAATCGATCCTAAGCTTTTTCTTATTCTTATCCAGCCAAAGTTAATCCAAGACCTTCTCTGGTTCAGTCAGATCAACACTAAGATCTCCCGAATTCTTATTCCAGTTGAAGATATTCTGAGGCTTTTGTCTAGTTCAGTTAAATCGATCCTAAGATTTTTCTGATTATTATCCAGTCAAAGTTAATCCAAGACCTTCTCTGGTTCAGTCAGATCAACAGTAAGATCTCCCTTATTCTTATTCCAGTTGAAGATATTCCAAGGCTTTTGTCTGGTTCAGTTAAATCGATCCTAATATTTTTCTGATTCTTATCCGGTCAAAGTTAATCCAAGACCTTCTCTGGTTCAGTCAGATCGACACTATGATCTCTCTGATTCTTATTCCAATTGAAGATATCCCAAGACTTTTGTCTGGTTCAGTTAAATCGATCTTAAGATTTTTCTAATTCTTATTCAGTCAGAGTTAATCCAAGACCTTTTCTTGTTCAGTCATATCAACACTAAGATCTCCCTGATTCTTATTCTAGTTGGAGATATTCTGAGGATTTTGTCTGGTTCAGTTAAATCGATCCTAAGATTTTTTTGATTCTTATCTAATCAAAGTTAATCCAAGACCTTCTCTGGTTCAATCAGTTCAACACTAAGTTCTCCCTAATTCTTATTCCCGTTAAAGATATTCTGAGCCTTTTATCTAGTTCAGTTAAATCGATCTTAAGATTTTTTTGATTCTTATCCGGTCAAAGTGAATCCAATACCTTCTCCGATTTAGTCAGATCGACACTAAGATCTCTCTGATTCTTATTCCATTTGAAAATATCCCAAGACTTTTGTCTGGTTTAGTTAAATTGATCCTAAGATTTTTATGTTTCTTATCTAGTCAAAGTTAATCCAAGACCTTTTCTGGTTCAATCAGATCAACACTAAGATCTCCCTGATTCTTATTCCAGTTGAAGATATTATGAGGCTTTTGTCTGGTTCAGTTAAATCGATCCTAAGATTTTTCTGATTCTTATCCAGTCAAAGTCAATCCAAGACATTTTCTGGTTCAGTCAGATCAACACTAAGATCTCCCTAATTCTTATTCCAGTTGAAGATATTCCGAGGCTTTTGTCTGGTTCAGTTAAATTGATCCTAAGATTTTTCTGATTCTTATCCAGTCAAAGTTAATCCAAGACCTTCTTTGGTTCAGTCAGATTAACACTAAGATCTATTTGATTCATATTCCAGTTGGAGATATTCCGAGTCTTTTGTCTGGTTCAGTTAAATCGATCCTAATATTTTTCTGATCTTATCCAGTCAAAGTTAATCCAAGACCTTCTCTGGTTCATTCAGATCAACACTAAGATCTCCCCGATTCTTATTCCAGTTGGAGATATTCCGAGGCTTTTGTATGGTTCAATTATATCGATCCTAAGATTTTTTTGATTCTTATCCAGTCAAAGTTAATCCAAGACCTTCTCTAGTTCAGTCAAATTAACACTAAGATCTCCCTGATTCTTATTCAAGTTGAAGATATTCCGAGACTTTCGTGTGTTTCATTTAAATCGATCCTAAGATTTTTATGAATCTTATCCGGTCAAAGTTAATCCAAGACCTTCTCTGGTTCAGTCAGATGAACATTAAGATCTCCCTTATTCTTATTCCAGTTAAAGATATTTCGAGGCTTTTGTCTGGTTCAGTTAAATCGATCCTAAGATTTTTCTGATTCTTATCCAGTCAAACTTAATCCAAGACATTCTATGGTTCAGTCAGATCAACACTAAGATATCCCTGATTCTTATTCCATTTGAAGATATTTCGAGGCTTTTGTCTAGTTCAGTTAAATCGATCCTAAGATTTTTCTGATTCTTATCCAGTCAAAGTTAATCCAAGACCTTCTCTGGTTCAGTCAGATCAACACTAAGATCTCCCTGATTCTTATTTTAGTTAAAGATATTCAGAGGCTTTTGTCTGGTTCAGTTAAATCGATCCTAAGTTTTTTCTTATTCTTATCCAGTCAAAGTTAATCCAAGACTTTATCTGGTTCAGTCAGATCAACACTAAGATCTCCCTGATTCTTATTCTAGTTGAAGATATTTCAAGGCTTTTGTCTTGTTCAGTTAAATCGATCCTAAGATTTTTCTGATTCTTATCTAGTCAAAGTTAATCCAAGACCTTCTCTGGTTCATTCAGATCGATACTAAGATCTCTCTAATTCTTATTCAATTTAAAGATATCCCAAGACTTTTGTCTGGTTCAGTTAAATTGATCTTAAGATATTTTTTATTCTTATCCAGTCAAAGTTAATCCAAGACCTTCCCTGGTTCAGTCAGATCAACACTAAGATCTCCCTTATTCTTATTTTAGTTTAAGATATTCAGAGGCTTTTGTCTGGTTCAGTGAAATCGATCTTAAGATTTTTCTGATTTTTATCCAGTCAAACTTGATCCAAGACATTCTCTGGTTCAGTCAGATCAACACTAAGATCTCTTTGATTCTTATTCCAGTTTAAGATATTTCGAGGCTTTTGTCTGGTTCAGTTAAATCGATCCTAAGATTTTTCTGATTCTTATCCGGTCAAAGTTAATCCAAGACCTTCTCTGGTTTAGTAAGATCGACACTAAGATCTCTCTGATTCTTTTTCCAGTTGAAGATATCCCAAGACTTTTGTCTGGTTCAGTTAAATCGATCTTAAGATTTTTCTGATTCTTATTCAGTCAAAGTTAATCCAAGACCTTCTCTGGTTCAGTCATATCAACACTAAGATCTCCCTGATTCTTATTCCAGTTGAAGATATTCCGAAGCTTTTTTCTGGTTCACTTAAATCGATCCTAAGATTTTTTTTATTCTTATCCAGTCAAAGTTAATCCAAGACCTTCTCTGGTTCAATCAGATCAACACTAAGATCTCCCTGATTCTTATTCCAGTTAAATATATTATGAGCCTTTTGTCTGGTTCAGTTAAATCAATCTTAAGATTTTTCTGATTCTTATACGGTCAAAGTTAATCCAAGACCTTCTCTGGTTCAGTCAGATCAACACTAAGATCTCTCTGATTCTTGTTCCAGTTGAAGATATCCCAAGACTTTTGTCAGGTTCAGTTAAATCGATCCTAAGATTTTTCTGATTCTTATCCAATCAAAGTTAATCCAAGACCTTTTCTAGTTCATTCAGATCAACACTAAGATCTCCCTGATTCTTTTTCCAGTTGAAGATATTATGAGGCTTTTGTCTGGTTCAGTTAAATCGATCTTAAGATTTTTCTGATTCTTATCCAGTCAAAGTCAATCCAAGACATTTTCTAGTTCGGTCAGATCAACACTAAGATCTCCCTGATTCTTATTCCAGTTGAAGATATCCCAAGACTTTTGTCTGGTTCAGTTAAATCGATCCTAAGCTTTTTCTTATTCTTATCCAGTCAAAGTTCATCCAAGACCTTCTCTGGTTCAGTCAGATCAATAATAAGATATCCCTGATTCTTATTCCAGTTGAAGATATTTCGAGGATTTTGTCTGGTTCAGTTAAATCGTTCCTAAGATTTTTCTGATTCTTATCCAGTCAAAGTTAATCCAAGACCTTCTCTGGTTCAGTCAGATCAACATTAAGATCTCTCTGATTCTTATTCCAATTGAAGATATTCCGAGGCTTTTGTCTGGTTCAGTTAAATCGATCCTAAGATATTTCTGATTCTTATCCGATCAAAGTTAATCCAAGACCTTCTCTGGTTCAGTCAGGTCGACACTAAGATCTCTCTGATTCTTATTCCAGTTGAAGATATCCCAAGACATTTGTCTGGTTCAGTTAAATCGATCTTAATATTTTTCTGATTCTTATTCAGTCAAAGTTAATCCAAGACCTTCTCTGGTTCAGTCATATCAACACTTAGATCTCCCTGATTCTTATTCCAGTTGAAGATATTCCGAGGCTTTTGTCTGGTTCAGTTAAATCGATCCTAAGATTTTTTTGATTCTTATCCAGTCAAAGTTAATCCAAGACCTTCTCTGGTTCAATCAGATCAACACTAAGATCTCCCTAATTCTTATTCAAGTTAAAGATATTCTAAGCCTTTTATCTAGATCAGTTAAATCGATCTTAAGATTTTTTTTTCATTCTTATCTGGTCAAAGTTAATCCAAGACCTTCTCTAGTTTAGTCTGATCGACACTAAGATCTCTCTGATTCTTATTCCAGTTGAAGATATCCCAAGACTTTTGTCTGGTTCAGTTAAATCGATCCTAAGATTTTTCTGATTCTTATCCAGTCAAAGTTAATCCAAGACCTTCTCTGGTTCAGTCAGATCAACACTAAGATCTCCCTGGTTCTTATTCCAGTTGAAGATATTTCGAGACTTTCGTCTATTTCAGTTAAATTGATCCTAAGATTTTTCTAATTCTTATCCAGTCAAAGTTAATCAAAGACCTTCTCTGGTTCAGTCAGATGAACACTAAGATCTCCCTGATTCTTATTCCAGTTGAAGATATTTCGAGGCTTTTGTCTGGTTCAGTTAAATCTATCCTAAGATTTTTCTGATTCTTATCCAGTCAAAGTTAATCCAAGACCTTCCCTGGTTCAGTTAGATCAACACTAAGATCTATCGGATTCATATTCCAGTTGGAGATGTTCTGAGGCTTTTGTCTGGTTCAGTTAAATCGATCCTAAGATTTTTCTGATCTTATCCAGTCAAAGTTAATCCAAGACCTTCTCTGGTTCAGTCAGATCAACACTAAGATCTCCCTGATTCTTATTCCAGTTATAGATACTCCGAGGCTTTTGTCTGGTTCAGTTAAATCGATCTTAAGATTTTTCTGATTCTTATCCAGTCAAAGTTAATCCAAGACCTTCTCTGGTTCAGTCAGATCAACACTAAGATCTCCCTGATTCTTATTCCAGTTGAAGATATTCCGAGACTTTCGTCTGTTTCAGTTAATTCGATCCTAAGATTTTTCTGATTCTTATCCGGTCAAAGTTAATCCAAGACCTTCTCTGGTTCAGTCAGATGAACACTAAGATCTCCCTTATTCTTATTCCAGTTAAATATATTCCAAGACTTTTGTCTGGTTCAGTTAAATCGATCCTAAGATTTTTCTGATTCTTATCCAGTCAAAGTTAATCTAAGAACTTCTCTAGTTCAGTCAGATCGATACTAAGATCTCTCTAATTCTTATTCCATTTAAAGATATCCCAAGACATTTGTCTGGTTCAGTTAAATCGATCTTAAGACATTTTTTATTCTTATCCAGTCAAAGTTAATCGAAGACCTTCTCTGGTGTAGTCAGATCAACACTAAGATCTCCCTGATTCTTATTTTAGTTAAAGATATTCAGAGGCTTTTGTCTGGTTCAGTTAAATCGATCCTAAGATTTTTCTGATTCTTATCCCGTCAAAGTTAATCCAAGACCTTCTATGGTTCGGTCAGATCGACACTAAGAGCAAGGGAATGACGTATTTGTTTAGAGCGTATCCGAGCTGTAACTGTATTTGAACTTTGAATGAATATCAGAATGACTGTCGTGTCTGAAGTGTATCTGTATTGTGAATGGGTAACAAAGAAACATCTATATATGGAGCAACTATGTGCTAGGGATAATTTCTGAATGAGTGACAGAATGGCAATCGTGTCTGGAGCGTATCTAGACTGTATCTGAAGTTGAGATCTGTATGAGTAGCAGAATGACTTTCGTGTCTAGAGTGTGTCTGAGACTGTAACGGGGATCTGAATAAGTGACAGAATGACTTCTGTGGCGACTGCACTGGGGAGAATCAAACTTCTAGTGTAAGGGCCAGAATGGCATCCGTGTTAGGAGCGTATCTAGTCTGTATCGGATTGCTGGAGTCTGAATGAGTAGTAGAATGACCTTCGTGTCTGGGGTGTATCCGTACTGTATTGTGACTTGAAATTCTGAATGAGTGATAGAATGATCGCCGTGTCTGGGGTGTATCCATACTGTATCTGAATAATTGTTAACGATAACCTTTAATCTTATCCTGAAAAGGGTAAAATGTTAGCTAAATCACAAAGTTATGTTGTATGATATGTATGATGCAATGAACTGTGTTTCATCAATGTTTATGATATGTGAATGTAATGGATGTGCATGTAAGCTGAGTAGCTGTCTTGCTGAGGAAAATAAATCCTTGATAACTGGAGATAAAGAAATCTTTGACTGCTGCCGGAGAAAGTAAATTCTTGACCGATGCTGAGGATTCAAAAAATCTTTGATTGTTGAAGATGAGAAATCCTTGCTGACTGCTGGGGATTAAAGAATTCTGAATGTTGAGAGTGAGAAATCCTGGGACCACTGCTGGGGATTAAAAAACCTTGGTGACTTGTGGGGATTTAACAAGAGTTTTGACAACTTCTGCGGGGAATGAGAATCCTTCATGACTTTCTTGAGAAGTAAGGGAAACTCTGAAAATCTCTACTGGGGAATTAAAACCTTGGAGGCTTCCAATGGAGAAATAGGAAATAGAATCTTCGTTCTGTTGGGAAACAAATCTATGTGGAGAGTGTTTACTCGGTCGGGGAAATCAGGAGCTCGGGTTGTGCGCCAATCTACTGGGGAAGTTGGGGAAAACGGAATGGTTCCACTGGAGATTGATAATTTTGAATTCGCTGGGGAAGAAGGTTTAGAACATTCTAGCTCCGCTAGGGATATGTATTTCAGGGTTTTCGGGCTCCACTGGGGATTGGGAGTTTGGAGACTTAACTCCGATGGGAACTTTGAAACTTAACTCCGCTGGGGGATAAAGTTTAGAATACACTGGCTCCGCTGGGGATCTTGAAATTTAACTCCACTAGGGATGTATACTTCAAGGTTTTAGCTTTGTTGAGGATCTGAATGATGTACTATATGGGATTTCTTCTGGAATAGCACAAAGATATCTTCCTACACCTTCAACCTATCAGTAATTATCCTTTCTCAATTTCATTTTATTTGTAAGCAGTGATTATATTCAAATGCATATGCCTATTTAACAAAACTTTGGACGTTTTCCAAAATAAAACACAAGTGTAAAAAGAAACGAAAGGCAAGAAAATTTCTGAACTTTGAAGTATCTTTGTATTAACTTTTGTAAGTATCTTTGTACAAAGGAAACAGACATCCTAGTAAGAGAATGTTGTCATAAAAATTGAGAAAAAATTTATACAAAAAGAAAGATGGCTATGTGTAACAATTCCATGGGGTTCCCATTCTGCTATAGCCTTCACAACTCTGAGTATATTGTCCATTCGCTGCTTCGTCTGCCAATGATTGGATTGATCAGAAGCTTGGAGCTTGTTGGTGAAGAGATTATTCTTAAAGTGATCCGACGAGACATAGTCATACGCTTTAATTCCCTAAATTTTTCCTGGACCGCCCTTTCGGGTTTTTGATCCACCGGGAAACCCTTTTTTGCCCAAGTCGCCCTATCGGGTTTTCAACTTGCCGGGTGTATAGATTTTTTGTTTATCCCTAATTTTTGCCTAAACCGCCCTTTCGGGTTTTTGATTCACCGGGATGCCCATTTTTCCCCAAGTCGCCCTTTCGGGTTTTCGACTTGTCAGGTCGTTTATGTGTAGTATCTTTTGACTTTGTCTGTGTTCGCAGGGTGCAGAAAGTTGTCGCCGTCCATGGTGGTCAGAATCATTGCCCCACCAGAAAAGATGCTCTTGATCACAAATGGTCCTTCATAAGTAGGAGTCCACTTGCCCCTGGGATCACTTTGCGGCAAGATGATCCGCTTGATTACAAGATCTCCGACTTGATATACTTGACGTCTAACTTTCTTGTTGAAAGCCTTGATCATCCCTTTTTGATACGTCTGACCATGACAAACAACAGTAAGTCGCTTCTCGTCGATCAAATTAAGTTGATCAAACCGGGTCTGAATCCAATCGTCTTCACTCAAACCGGCATCTTTCATAATCCTCAAGGAGGGGATCTGAACTTCCATAGATAAAACAGCTTCCATGCCATATACCAAAGAAAAGGGGGTTGCCCCTGTTGAAGTAGGCGCCGTGGTACGATATCCGTGCAGAGAAAACGGTAACATCTCATGCCAGTCCTTGTAGGTGACTGTCATCTTTTGAATGATCTTTTTGATATTTTTGTTTGCGGCTTCAACAACACCATTCATCTTTGGTCGATAGGGAGATGAATTGTGATGATAAATCTTGAACTGCTCGCACAGAGCGGTGATCATAGTGTTGTTCAAATTTGTACCGTTGTCCGTGATGATCCTGTCGGGGATACCATAACGGCATATGAGATTCTGCTTGATGAAGCGGGCAACCACATTCTTTGTAACTGAGGCGTAGGAAGCTGCTTCGACCCACTTGGTGAAGTAATCAATAGCCACTAGGATGAAGCAATGTCCATGGGATGCCGTAGGCTTGATCTCTCCAATCATGTCAATACCCCACATCGCGAATGGCTAAGGAGCTGTTAGAATGTTGAGAGGAACAGGAGGAATATGGACCTTGTCAGCATAGACTTGGCATTTGTGACAAGTATGGGAATGTTGATGACAATCAGCTTCCATGGTAGACCAGTAGTAGCCTGCCCTTAGAATCTTCTTAGCCATCGTATGTCCGCTTAAGTGGGTGCAAAAGGTGCCACTATGTATTTCGGTCATGATCAACTCTGCTTCAACCTTGTCACAACAAC
This sequence comes from Vicia faba, assembly GCA_948472305.1. NCBI lineage: Eukaryota > Viridiplantae > Streptophyta > Magnoliopsida > Fabales > Fabaceae > Vicia > Vicia faba. The sequence goes on along the minus strand of OX451737.1, from coordinate 1,337,315,048 downwards.
GAAGTAGAACACAATCATGGTTGCGCTTATATAAGATACCATTGCTCAGGAAGAACTTGGCAGCAATCTCCTTAAGAACTTTTTGTCATTGACTGAAGCTCCTTCAGGGTATTCTCGAGTCTGGAGATACTTTTTGATTTCATGAAACCAGGGTTGTTCCACTACTTCTTCGGTATTAATCTCATGACAGTGCACAGGTTCGTCCGTTCGCTCGATGGTGATTTGGGGAGCCTCATTATCCCAGTTGAGTTTAAACATGGGAGACATTGCAGCCAGAGCATCTGCTAGTTGATTTTCTTCTTGCGGGAAGTGCTCAAAGGTAATCTGCTCAAAATGCAGCAACAATGTCAGGACATGTTCTTTGTATGGGATAAGATTAGGATGGCTAGTGTCCCATTCTCCTTTGATTTGACTGATAACCAAAGCTGAGTCCCCAAATACGATCAAAGATTTGATTCCCAAGTCAATAGCAGCCTTGAGACCAAAGATACAAGCTTCATACTCAGCCATGTTGTTGGTATAGCTGAAGCAAAGTCGGGCATTGAAGGGTGTATGGTAACCTTCCGGAGAAATAAGTACCGCACCGATACCGTTGCCAAGTGTATTTGAAGCACCATCAAAGTACAGGGTCCATCGGGGTCCTTGTTCAGGTCTGTCATACGGTCTGTTACCTTCAATGTTGTCCAATGTCATGATGTCCTCGTCAGGGAAGTCGAATCTCATAGATTGGTAATCTTTGACGGCTTGATGAGCTAGGTGGTCAGCTAGTACACTCCCCTTTATAGATTTTTGGGTTGTATACTGGATATCATACTCTGTCAGGATCATTTTCCATCTAGCGATTCTTCCAGATAAAGCAGGCTTCTCAAAGATATATTTGATCGAATCCATCTTGGAAATCAGCAAAGTGGTATGAGTCAACATATACTGCCTTAGCTGGTGAGCAGCCCATACCAAAGCGCAACAAGTTTTCTCGAGCAGTGAGTAGCGAGTCTCATATTCGGTAAACTTTTTGCTAAGGTAATAAATGGCATGCTCTTTTCTTCCAGACTCGTCATGTTGGCCCTGTACGCACCCCATTGAGTTATCCAAAACAGTCAGATACATGATTAATGGCCTTCCTTCGACGGGTGGTATCAAAATAGGAGGTTCCAGCAAGTACTCTTTGATCTTATCAAAAGCAACTTGACAATCATTGTTCCATTCAACTACCTGATCTTTCTTCAACAAATTGAAGATTGGCTCACAGGTAGATGTCAGGTGAGAGATGAACCTCGCGATATAGTTTAAGCGTCCCAAGAAACCTCTAACCTCCTTTTTGGTGCGGGGGGCAGGCATTTCTTGTATAGCCTTGACTTTAGCAGGATTAACCTCAATGCCCTTGTTTCTGACGATAAATCCCAAAAGTTTACCAGACCTAACTCCAAAAGTGCACTTGCTTGGGTTCAGTCTGAGCTTATACTCCTTCAATCAGACAAACAGCTTCTGCAGATGATCGAGGTGTTCTTCCTCTGTCTGTGAACGGGATATCATGTCGTCTACGTAGACTTCAATATCATGATGTATCATGTCATGAAATAAAGCTACCATGGCGCGTTGATAGGTTCCCCCGACATTCTTCAGTCCGAATGGCATCACTTTGTAGCAGAAGGTACCCCACTGCATAATGAAAGTAGTTTTCTCCATGTCTTCGGGGGCCATTTTGATCTGGTTGTATCCCGAGAACCCATCCATGAAGGAAAATACCTTGTGCTGAGCTGTGTTGTCAACCAAGATGTCGATGTGTGGCAGTGGAAAATCATCTTTAGGGCTAGCCCTGTTTAAGTCCCGATAGTCCACACACATTCTGAATTTGCCGTCCTTCTTAGGCACGGGCACAATGTTAGCAACCCATTGTGGATAGGAAGTAACATCCAGAAAGCCAGCGTTGAATTGCTTCATTACCTCAGCTTTGATCTTCTCAGACATGTCGGGCCTCATTCGGCGGACCTTTTGTTTGATCGGTGGACAATCTTATCTTGTAGGGAGACGGTGAACCACGATATCTGTATCTAGTCCCGGCATGTCTTCATAGGACCAGGCAAAGATCTCAACATATTCGTTCAACAACTGCACTAAGCGCTCTTTGACACTTGGTTCTAGGTTGGCACCCACCTTAACCTCTTTCTTGTCTTCCTCTGTTCCCAAGTTGATGGTCTCTAGCAATTCTTCATGGGGAAGAATAGCCCTCTCTTCTTGTTGCAAAAGTCTGGCTAACTCTCCCGGCACTTCACAGTCTTCGTCAACTTCGTACTCAGCATGATTGACCAAATCTTCAGAGTCACCGAAGGCTAAAGCAGAATAGTCACCCATGGAATCCGGAGTGAATGGGTACCTGCATTTTGTGGGTGTGGATGTGTGTAAGGGATAGCCATCCTTAAACAAAACAAAATGCAAAAGGAAAGAAAATGAACACAACAGTTTATAGATGAAAACGTCCAATGATTCATTAAAACATGGCATATGATAATGAAGAAAATCAAGCCCTTACAAATGGACCTATATGCCCCGGGCAAGGCACAAGGTGAAAATAGTGTACGAATTGTTTAGTTATCCCAAACCAAAATAGGAAATTGTTCAAAGATAAATTATTGGTTGATGAAAGTGATGGAAATAAAGTCCTTTGCTTCCTAGTTGCTTAACCCTCCTTCGAAGGTTGGAAAGATCCAATCTTCAAAGTTGTCTTCTTCATCATCATCTTCTAAGGTATTAATTCCATGGTGAGTGATTTTTACGGGTGGTCCTCCAGCCCTGGAGCGACGCACAACTTTCTGGCCAGCAGCAGTAAAACCTAGTCGAATTTGTTCGTCTTATGGGGAAAATCAGGAAGTTGCCCCCACACTGTACTCCTTCCTTTTTTGATTACAGCCTCTGCATCCTTGAGAGATGCCATCCTGGGCACATGCTTAGAAACGATAGGCACATCAGTTATTGTCTTTGCAACTGCGACTTCAGGAGAAACTTCCTCAAAATGTTGGAAAGGCGTTTCTATGAATTCTCCATCCAACTCCACATAGTGGAAGGAGTTGAGGTGACTTATCATGTACTCTTCCTCACAGTGAACCGTTATAATCTTACCCTGAACAGGATACTTTAGCATTTGGTGTAAAGAGGAGGTAACTGCCCCAACATAGTGGATCCACGGCCTTCCCAACAAACATGAATATGAAGGACGGATGTCCATCACATAAAAGGTAGAGTTGAAGGTCTCGGTGCCCACTTTGATAGGAATGTCCACTTCTCCATGAACCATCCTCTTAGAACCGTCGAAGGCTCTAACAACGATGTTACTGGGTTTCAGGGTCAAATCTTTGTAGCCCAGTCTATCCAACGCCTTTTTCGGTAGTACATTCAAAGATGAACCGGTATCCACCAGGACATGGGCAAGCGTGGTTCCCCTGCATTCCACTGAGACATACAGCGCGTCGTTGTGTTTCCTTCCCTTAGGGGTCAAATCAGCATCGGAAAAACCAAGACCATTATCAGTAGTAAGGCTGGCCACGCACTCTTGAAACTGGTCAGCCGAAGTTTCTTGAGGCACGTGTGCCGTCTTTAAAAATTTGATCAAGGCCTTAGCATGGGCCTCAGAGCAGAGTAGAAGAGCCAACATGGAGATTTTGGAAGGGGTTTGCCCTAGCTGTTCCACGACATCGTAGTCGCTCTTTTTGATTATTTTTAAGATTTCTTCCATCTCTTTCTGGGTGGTCTCGGGGATTACCACAGTCTGAGCCTTCATCCTGACAGGCGCTTATAGTATCCCCTTAACTTTGGTAGTAGCATCAGAGGGTCTAACTTCAGGAGTAACCAATTCTTCAATTATCGGGCTTTGCACATATGGCTTAACAGGCACAAAAGCTTTCGAGGGTCTGAAGACTGCTCGTGGAGGAGCAATCTCCGGAGAGAAGATCCTTCCGCTGCGAGTTATCTTGCTTGTTCCTGCAATGTTCCCTATATCAGGGGTTTCATCATCAGAATTCTCCTGGACTGATTCAATCTGTTTGATACCATGATAGAAGATTTCTCCTCCGTAGTTCCATGGTATCGTCTTGTTAGATTTATACGGGAAAGGCCCTAGCATGGTGATTTTTAATGGCACAAACTTAGGATCAGGCGTAATCTTGACAAGCCTTTTGCAAGCCTTGGGAAGATTGTCGGAGATGGTTATTATTGCAATGTCATTGGTTGAAGTAACAAAGGTAGCAGGAGTAACAGGAGTGAAGGTATTAACATGAGTCTTTTGAAAGAGTATCTCTTGGGTATCCATCAGGCGTTGGATGCCTGATTTCAACAGTGGGCAGTCAGCTTGTATGTTTAAACAAAAGTAACAGTCTTTTCCACAGCCTGGGAATATCCCGGCTCTCATCAAATTCACTTTAATCACTGGTAACAGAGTCAAAAGGTCAGCAACATTGGTAACATGAAGGTCTTCCATAACGGCATGAACATTACGACCGTGCTTGGGCATTGGGGAAGAAATCGCATTCGGCTTTTCGGGCGCATCGAATTCTACCTCCTTAGCGTAGATCAGGTCTTGGATTTTGTTCTTAAGAGCCCAACAGTTGTTGGTATCATGCCCTACACTGTCGGAGTGGTAAGCACATTTTGCATTGATGTGGTAATATATAGAAGAAGTATTAGGGTTCTTTGGCACTTCCTTCAAATTGGTAAGATTCAGCTTTAGAAAATGAGGGAGTACTTGAGCCGGTGTCATGTTGATTCGGGTGAACTGCCGTTGTGGCCTTTCTACCCTTTGCTGATTAGATCTTGGCTGATTGCTGCAAGGTTGATCATTTGAAGAGTTTTGGATCATCACATCCCCCACAGTTGGCCGGTGCTCGATTCTTCCTTGGCTTTTTTGAGAATAAACAGCAGAAGCTTCCTTCTTAGCTGGGAAGGTCTTCTCAATGGCAGTGGACGCGGAGGCATCTTTCTGAATCTTACCATTTTTAATGCCGGCCTCGACCCTTTCACCGGTCAGAATTAATTCGGTGAATCCCGCGGAGGAACTCCCAATTAAATGATTGAAGAAAGGGCCAGACAGGGTCCCTAAAAACATGTCAACCAGCTCTCTATCCGACAATGGAGGCTGCACCCTTCCCGCCAGATCACGCCACTTCTAGGCATACTCTTTAAATCACTCGTTAGAAGCCATACCTATACTCCGTAGTTGAGTACGAGTAGGTGCTAAATCAGCATTGTATTGGTATTGTCGGTAGAAAGCAGCAGCTAAATCTTCCCAGTTATGAACCTCAGACCTCTCAAGTTGATAGAACCAGTCCAATTGTGTGCCTGACAAACTATCTTGGAAAAAATGGACCCAAAGATCCTTATCAGATGAGTGGGGTTGGATCTTTCTGATGTAGGATCTCAGATGCATCTTTGGGAAGGACAACCGTCATACTTAGCAAATGTAGGTACTTTGAATTTGGGAGGAATGACGATCCCAACGACCAACCCTAGTTCTTCAAAATCTAAACCAGGCACCCTTTGCAACTCCATGGCTGCCAACCGATCCTCAAGATTTTTAAACTTATCATCCGTCGGGGGATATTGTTGTTCGGAGTAACCTTCGTCTTCTTCCTCTTCCTCCTCTTCAACCTCAGATTCAGAGGGCATCATTGTTCCTTTTCCTTTACCATCCCCTTCATCAGACGTTGAGGGGAACTCGAGAACTTTTCTAGTATTGTTTTCAAACCTTCTTCCCATAATGACCACACCGGGCCTCTTCTTCTTTTTCTCTTTATCTTTCTCTAACAGTGCTTTAAGGTCCTCTTGACCCTTTGCTAAGGTCATGAGGAGTTGCTGGAATTGAGAATTATGTGCTTGCAGATCCTTAATTGTCTGCTCCAAATCCATCTGGCTGAAATAAACAGCAGAAAGATAAGGAAACCTGGTGTGAAGACCTGTTTATGCATATGATGAATGATATGTTATTCATGTAATGCATTCAAGGATTCAGAAATTCAAATATGTTGCAAACAAAAAGAACACACGTCATATTAAGAAGAAATTTGTTAGTACATAAGTGCCCCATGGGCAAAATATTACAAAATTCTTAATGTAAAAAGACATTGCACATCCTCTTTGGTGTGATGTAAGTGTTGAGAGTTTCCTCTTCATGAAGTCGGCAGGTAAGCTCCAAAACCTTCTTCTCACTGGCATAGAAGCTGGCTTCAAAAGTATTCTGTTCTTCTTTGAGTTGGATCCAACACTTTTGTAATTCTTCCAATGATGTTGGCATGTCTAGATGTAGGAGGGTGTATGGAACCTCCCCTTCCACGACAGGCTCTTTGATCACGGGGAGAATGTGTGGATATGGCATCATAAGATTCTGGGCGTGGGTTCGTACCCACTTGAGATAAGGCTCAAGGGGGATGGAATTCTTGTGCCCCAGTGTCTTACTATCCACTTTGTTGGGCATCCTCCAAGCTCTGATGAACCTTTGTCGAAGCCCTTGCGCATCGTTGTCGAAGTCAAAAACCAAGTCAGGAATCATCATGTAATGAGGGCCATCCCTTCTAGCATATCCAAACTGTCTTAGAGCTAAACAGGGGTTGTAGGTAATGCCTCCCCTAATGCCAAGTAGCGGGACATTAGGGAATTCCCCATAACGATCAATGATGATGACATTTTCTCAGGACCGAGAACACCAATGTACATCAGAATGTGTGAGGGTCATCAACCGTTGTGACCACCTTAAACCCTGCTCACTCTTCAAAACTGTCTGAGGAAGGTGAGAAATAAACCACCTTGCTAGAAGAGGAGTAAAACACATGAGAACACCTCTTTTCCTCATTGTTCGTGTGTAAAATGAGTGCAGGATGTCCCCAAGCAATGTAGGCACAGGATTCTGAGATATGAAAATCTTGACAACAGTCACATCTATAAGTTGATCAGGGTTTGGGAACAAGACCAACCCATAGATGAGAAGTGCTACAATCTCCTCAAAAGCTTGTAGATTTAGAGAGTTCCAGCAGTCTTGTGCCTTCTCAAACATAAACTTTGCCAAGAAACCCTTGACACCACTTCTGGTTTCCGAATGTCCTTTGATATCAAATGGTTGCAAGTGTAATGCTTGAGAAACATCTTCAGGCTTTGGTTCTTTTTCCATACCGTTGTAGGGTAGTTGATGAAGAATAGGAATTCTCAGGAGTTGGGAAAATTCCTCCAAAGTAGGTACTAGTTGGTAATCAGGGAATGTGAAACAGTGGTGTAGGGGGTCAAAGAACTGGAAGAGAACTTTCACCATGTCTTCTTCAATGTTGGAGTTGACCAAGTTGAGAAGTCTACCATGTCTTTCACTAAAGAGATAATTCTCTGGAATCTTAGAAGTAAACTCCTTGAGTTGAGGAGGGATTCTCACAAGGTTGACTTGAATTTTTTTCCTGCAAAGAGATTCCATGACCTACAAAACAAGAACAAAGATGAAGATCCAAACCCTTGAAATGGTTAGTGGATGCATATGATGCTTTATCATGTTCATGATGTATACACAAACACATGTACAAGCAAGTCACACAAGATCCTAGTTTCAGGCTTGCATGAGGTTTCATAGGTAAGTACCCTCTTGAGTTTAGTTGGCTCAAACCTATCCTATAAATAGTAACTGAGTTCTAAGGAGCTCAATATCACCAGATTATTTTCTATGTTCATTGTTTTGGTTTAGCCACTTAACTGGCGACCAAAATATTCTAAGAAAACAACCCTCAATGAGTGTAGTATCGAGTATCTACCAACTTCGGACTGCACCAAAGCCGGTCATCTCACTAACCCTAATAAAAGGCCAAGATGATCAAGCAAGGTTCTAAGAGTTCATTAGTGCTTCATGACATCACTCAGCGGCCCCGTATTCTCTTTGATTGACTCAAAGGCTATCGGTACTCACAAATATATCGCACTAATATAGCTATTGCTTCAACCATGTCGGTATACCCCACACAGGTTCCACAATGTATTGCTATTTACCTATGAATGTTTTCCAAATCCGGGTAGAGGATTTGAAGCCCAAACAAGAGAACCAAATGTAAAGCAATCAAAGCAATCAAGATAAGCATACAAAGGGTGATCTAAACCCTAAGGTTACTCCACTTTTAAAGTTATCCCCAACAGAGTCGTCAGTTCTGTGATACGGTGGGAGAACTGACTTGAGGTTTTGCGTTTGTGTTCGTAAATGTTTCGGTTTAGCAAGAGTCGCCACCGACTTTTATTTTTATCCTAAGGAAAGGTCAAAAAGCACAGGAAAGACCTTTGAGATGTTTTCTTGGGTTCGGGGAGTAGATTATGAAAAGGGGAGGTGCAAGCACCCTTTTCATCCATGGTTATCCATGGACTCTTAGTTACTTGTTTAGATCACTTGCTTTTGCTTTTCAATTGTTTGAAATGGTGCTCTTCAATTGTTTGAAATGGTGCTTTGTGTGTGATTTGGAAAGATGTTTTGAAAAGAGGCCATCGTTGTGGCAACCTTTGTAATGATTCTTGTTTGAATGTATACAAAGGTGTTTTTTTCTTTTGAAAAGTTTTTAATGTTTGAAAGTTGGTTTTTAAAACTGTGTTGTGAAGTGTGTTTGAAAATAGCAAGGATGTTTTGCAAGATTTTGATCAAGTAACTAAGAGCTATCTACCCTATTTTACTCAAAGATCTTTCTTATGTTTTTAACCCTTTTAACAGTGTTGTTTCACAATTGCATTTGGTGAACAACCTTGTGTTAGGATGTTAAATGGGACATGCGCGGGTCATCGTGTAGACCATGATAGCAATTGTGTCAAGTATTTTTGTCAATTTTCTTGAGGGACTTGATCATTTTTGTTTAGGCAACTCAGATAGCGTCATCGAGGGACTATGATCTTTTGTTTTGTTTTTGCTTTTCCAAAGTACTTAACATGCATACCATGGCCCATTTTTGAAGGCAACAAGTGGATTGTAACCCTAGGGGTGCAAGTGTGCATTGTGTTTGTTTTTCATGCATTTTTGTCTTTGATTAGGTCAAACTATTTGTTGATTTGATTTTTGCATACAAACCCTAATTCTCTAATCATGGCATAATTGAAAGCGTTAAGCGCGATAATTTAAATTCTAAGCTATTACAACATGATTATGGGGATGGGGGTACAATTTTGGATAGGGGATTATTTTGCAAGAAATTTAAACCCTAAGTTATTACAACCAAATTGAATTTATAATGCATAATATTTAAATGTACAAAATTCAAATAAACAAAGTAAATAAATATTAAATAAAATGTATTATGCAAAAAAAATAAGTTTTTATGTATGTAAAAATATTTTCAATGTAAAGAAATATAAAGAAATAAATAAAAAAAGATTAATTTTATTTATAAAAGGGGTAAACCCTAATTCTTTTAAGAAAATAATATTATATATTATTTATATACAAAAAATATATTAATATGTACAAAAATGAAATAAAAAAGTGTTTTTTAATATGAATAATAATAAAAATAAAAAATGTAATATTTTTATATTTTTATCATATGTTTTTAATAAAATAAAGGTATATATATATAATAAAATAAAATAAAATATTTACAAAAATAAAATATATTCAAGAAAATATTTTCAGTGTGAATAAAAATAAGAAATAAAAATAAAAGTATTATTTACATTATTTTTCAAGTCTTAATAATATAAAAAAAGTATTTAATATGTTTTCTATATTAGAAAAATAAAATAAAATGCCAAATAAATGTAAAAAATTATGAAAATATTTTTGGAGCATTTTTTATGTTTGAAAATAAAATAATAAAGTCAGAAATGAAATTAAAATGCAAGAATAATAAAAATACAAGAAATTGGACCAGGGGGTGTGAAAAGCAAGCATAGGGGTGCAAAAAGTGAGAAATAGCCAGGCCCAGCCCAGCTACTTCATCTTCAACCTTCGTTCAACAAAAATACGTGTGTTCTGAGTTCAAACTCGTATCTCCTGTTTCAGTGCTTAAAAACAAAAACTTGTAACATGAAAGTTGTAGACCATAATCACACGATTCCAACCATATAAAAAACTTAATCTAACTCTCAAAGACCAGAGAGAATTTCTCTGGCCCTAAATCTTAACCTAGTTTTTTCAGAAATTTCAAACATCAAATACTCCTAGCACAGTTAACATAAATGAATTCTATGCATATGTACAACTCAAGGGAAATGAGAACTACATTTTTCATTCACAAACCTAAGCCTAATGATTCTTAAATAGAGAGATAGGAAGTTGCAAAATACCTGTTTCAGTTGGACACGAGTATGGCAATGTAGAGCTTTTCAATGAGGCTTGAGGTGCCTGGTAGCTTGCCCGAACTTCACTTGGTCTTTTCCAATAGCTAGTTTGCTTTGAATGTTCCTGAATCAACCTCCAGAAGTCAACCTGCACAAGCTTGAAATGAAAATGGTGAACACTGTAAATGGAGTTACAGTTGGAAATGGAGGTTTGGGATAGCTTGAGTGAGTTGAATGGAAGGTATTGGAACAAGTTGCAAGCAAAACGCACGAGTGGATGTGAAAATGGAAGTGATTCTGCAGGGCCTGCCCTGTTTTGCAAGAAAATGTGATTTTTGTGTACAAGGGTGTTTGAGGGATGAATGGCTCGTGTTTCTGGCTCACAGGGATGTGCAAAACTTCTCTGGAATCTTGGCTTGAGTTGAATATATCAGATGTGCAAGTTCTTGACCGATGCTGAGGATTCAAAAAATCGTTGATTGTTGAAGATGAGAATTCCTTGCTGACTGCTGGGGATTAAAGAATTCTAAATGTTGAGAATGAGAAATCCTGGGACCACTGCTGGGGATTAAAAAACCTTGGTGACTTGTGGGGATTTAACAAGAGTTTTGACAACTTCTGCAGGGAATGAGAATCCTTCATGACTTTCCTGGGAAGTAAGGGAAACTCTGAAAATCTCTACTGGGGAATTAAAACCTGGGAGGCTTCCAATGGAGAAACAGGAAATAGAATCTTCGTTCTGTTGGAAAACAAATCTGTGGGGAGAGTGTTTACTCGGTCGGGGAAGTCAGGAGCTTGGGTTGTATGCCAATCTACTGGGGAAGTTGGGGAAAACTGAATGGTTCCCACTGGGGATTGATAATTTTGAATTCGCTGGGGAAGAAGGTTTAGAACATTCTAGCTCCGCTAGGGATATGTATTTCAGGGTTTTTGGGCTCCACTAGGGATCGGGAGTTTGGAGACTTAACTCCGATGGGAACTTTGAAACTTATCTCCGCTGGGGGATAAAGTTTAGAATACACTGGCTCCGCTGGAGATCTTGAAATTTAACTCCGCTAGGGATGTATACTTCAAGGTTTTAGCTTTGTTGAGGATATGAATGATGTACTGTAGGGGATTTCTTCTGGAATAACACAAAGATATCTTCCTACACCTTCAACCTATCAGTAATTATCCTTTCTCAATTTCGTTTTATTTGTAAGCAGTGATTATATTCAAATGCATATGCCTATTTAGCAAAACTTTGGACGTTTTCCAAAATAAAACACAAGTGTAAAAAGAAACGAAAGGCAAGCAAATTTCTGCACTTTGAAGTATCTTTGTATTAACTTTTGTAAGTATCTTTGTACAAAGGAAACAGACATCCTAGTAAGAGAATGTTGTCATAAAAATTGAGAAAAAATTTATACAAAAAGAAAGATGGCAATGTGTAACAATTCCATGTGGTTCCCATTCTGCTATAGCCTTCACAACTCTGAGTATCTTGTCTATTCGCTGCTTCGTCCGCCGATGATTGGATTGATCAGAAGCTTGGAGCTTGTTGGTGAAGATATTATTCTTAAAGTGATCCGACGAGACATAGTCATACGCTTTAATTCCCTAACTTTTGCCTGGACCGTCCTTTCGGGTTTTCGATCCACTGGGAAACCCTTTTTTGCCCAAGTCACCCTTTCGGGTTTTCAACTTGTCGGGTGTACAAATTTTTTGTTTATCCCTAATTTTTGCCTGAACCGCCCTTTCGGGTTTTCGATTCACCGGGATGCCCATTTTTGCCCAAGTCGCGCCTTTCGGGTTTTGGACTTGTCGGGTTGTTTATGCGTAGTATCTTTTGACTGTGTCTGCGTTCGCAGGGTGCGGCAAGTCGTCGCTGTCCATGGTGGTCAGAATCATTGCCCCACCAGAAAAGATGCCCTTGATCACAAATAGTCCTTCGTAAGTAGGAGTCCACTTGCCCCTGGGATCACTTTGCGGCAAGATGATCCGCTTGATTACAAGATCTTCGACTTGATATACTTGACGTTTGACTTTCTTGTTGAAAGCCTTGATCATCCATTTTTGATACGTCTGACCATGACAAACAGCAGTAAGTCACTTCTCGTCGATCAAATTAAGTTGATCAAACCGGGTCTGAATCCAATTGTCTTCACTCAAACCGGCATCTTTCATAATCCTCAAGGAAGGGATCTGAACTTCCATACCATATACCAAAGAAAAGGGGGTTGCCCCTGTTGAAGTACGCGCCGTGGTACGATATCCGTGCAGAGCAAACGGTAACATCTCATGCCAGTCCTTGTAGGTGATTGTCATCTTTTGAATGATATTTTTGATATTTTTGTTCGCGGCTTCAACATCACCGTTCATCTTTGGCCGATAGGGAGATGAATTGTGATGATAAATCTTGAACTGCTCGCATTGAGCGGTGATCATAGTGTTGTTCAAATTTGTACCGTTGTCCGTGACGATCCTGTCGGGGATACCATAACGGCATATAAGATTCTGCTTGATGAAGCGGGCAACCACATTCTTTATAACTGAGGCGTAGGAAGCTGCTTCGACCCATTTGTTGAAGTAATCAATAACCACCAGGATGAAGCGATGTCCATTGGATGCCGTAGGCTTGATCTCTCCAATAATGTCAATACCCCACATCGCGAATGGCCAAGGAGCTGTTAGAACGTTGAGAGGAACAAGAGGAATATGTACCTTGTCAGCATAGACTTGACATTTGTGACAAGTATGGGAATGTTGATGACAATCAGCTTCCATGGTAGACCAGTAGTAGCTTGCCCTTAGAATCTTCTTACCCATCGTATGTCCGCTTAAGTGGGTGCCAAAGGTGCCACTATATATTTCGGTCATGATCAACTCTGCTTCAACCTTGTCCACACAACGAAGTAGAACACAATCATGGTTGCGCTTATATAAGATACCATTGCTCAGGAAGAACTTGGCAGCAAATCTCCTTAAGAACTTTTTGTCATTGACTGAAGCTCCTTCAGGGTATTCTCGAGTCTGGAGATACTTTTTGATTTCATGAAACCAATGTTGTTCCACTACTTCTTCGATATTAATCTCATGACAGTGTGCAGGTTCGTCCATTCGCTCGATGGTGATTTGGGGAGCCTCATTATCCCATTTGAGTTTAAACATGGAAGACATTGTAGCCAGAGCATCTGCTAGTTGATTTTCTTCCTGCAGGAAGTGCTCAAAGGTAATCTTCTCAAAATGCAGCAACAATGTCAGGACATTTTCTCTGTATGGGATAAGATTAGGATGTCTAGTGTCCCATTCTCCTTTGATTTGACTGATAACCAAAGATGAATCCCCAAATACGATCAAAGATTTGATTCCCAAGTCAATAGCAGCCTTGAGACCAAAGATACAAGCTTCATATTCAGCCATGTTGTTGGTACAGCTGAAGCAAGGTCGGGTAGTGAAGGGTGTATGGCAACCTTCCAGAGAAATAAGTACTGCACCGATACTGTTGCCAAGTGCATTAGAAGCACCATCAAAGTACAGGGTCCATCGGGATCCTTGTTCAGGTCCGTCATACAGTCCATTACCTTCAATGTTGTCCAATGTCATGATGTCCTCGTCAGGGAAGTCGAATCTCATATATCGGTAATCTTCGACGGCTTGATGAGCTAAGTGGTCAGCTAGTACACTCCCCTTTATAGCTTTTTGGGTTGTATACTGGATATCATACTCTGTCAGGATCATTTGCCATCTAGCGGTTCTTCCAGATAAAGCAGGCTTCTCAAAGATATATTTAATCGGATCCATCTTGGAAATCAGCAAAGTGGTATGAGTCAACATATACTGCCTTAGCCGGCGAGCAGCCCATACCAAAGCGCAACAAGTTTTCTCGAGCAGTGAGTAGCGAGTCTCACAGTCGGTAAACTTTTTGCTAAGGTAATAAATGGCATGCTCTTTTCGGCCAGACTCGTCATGTTGGCCCAGTACGCACCCCATTGAGTTATCCAAAAAAGTCAGATACATGATTAACGGCCTTCCTTCGATGGGTGGCATCAAAATAGGAGGTTCCAACAAGTACTCCTTGATCTTATCAAAAGCAACTTGAAAATCATTGTTCTATTCAACTACCTGATCTTTCTTCAACAGGTTGAAGATTGGCTCACAGGTAGATGTCAGGTGAGAGATGAACCTCGCGATATAGTTTAAGCGTCCCAAGAAACCTCTAACCTCCTTTTCGGTGTGGGGGGTAGGCATTTCTTGTATAGCCTTGACTTTAGCAGGATAAACCTCAATGCCCTTGTTGCTGACGATAAATCCCAAAAGTTTACCAGACCTAACTCCAAAAGTGAACTTGCTTGGGTTCAGTCTGAGCTTATACTCCTTCAATCTGACAAACAGCCTCTGCAGATGATCGAGGTGTTCTTCCTCTGTCTGTGAACGGGCTATCATGTCATCCACGTAGACTTCAATCTCATGATGTATCATGTCATGAAATAAAGCTACCATGGCGCGTTGATAGGTTTCCCTAGCATTCTTCAGTCTGAATGGCATCACTTTGTAGCAGAAGGTACCCCACTGCGTAATGAAAGTAGTTTTCTCCATGTCTTCGGGGGCCATTTTGATCTGGTTGTATCCTGAGAACCCATCCATGAAGGAAAATACCTTGTGTTGAGTTGTGTTGTCAACCAAAATGTCGATGTATGGCAGTGGAAAATCATCTTTAGGGCTAGCCATGTTTAAGTCCCGATAGTCCACACACATTCTGACTTTGCTGTCCTTCTTAGGCACGGGCACAATGTTAGCAACCCATTGTGGATAGGAAGTAACAGCCAGAAAGCCAGCGTTGAATTGCTTCATTACCTCAGCTTTGATCTTCTCAGACATGTCGGGCCTCATTCGGCGGACTTTTTGTTTGATCGGTGGACAATCTTCTCTTATAGGGAGACGGTGAACCACGATATTCGTATCTAGTCCCGACATGTCTTCATAGGACCAGGCAAATATCTCAACATATTCGTTCAACAACTGCACTAAGCGCTCTTTGACACTTGGTTCTAGGTTGGCACCCACCTTAACCTCTTTCTTGTCTTCCTCTGTTCCCAAGTTGATGGTCTCTAGCAATTCTTCATGGGGCAGAATAGCCCTCTCTTCTTGTTGCAAAAGTCTGGCTAACTCTCCCGGCACTTCACAGTCTTCGTCAACTTCGTACTCGGCATGATTGACCAAATCTTCAGAGTCACCGAAGGCTAAAGCAGAATAGTCACCCATGGAATCCGGAGTGGATGGGTACCTGCATTTTGTGAGTGTGTGTGTGTGTGTAAGGGATAACCATCCTTAAACAAAACAAAATGCAAAAGGAAAGAAAATGAACACAACAGTTTATAGATGAAAACGTCCAATGATTCATTAAAACATGGCATATGATAATGAAGAAAATCAAGCCCTTACAAATGGACCTATATGTCCCGGGAAAGGCACAAGGTTAAAATAGTGTACAAATTGTTTAGTTATTACAGACCAAAATAGGAAATTGTTCAAAGATAAATTACCGGTTGATGAAAGTGATGGGAGTAAAGTCCTTTGCTTCCCAGTTGCTTAACCCTCCTTCGACGGTTTCAAAGATCCAATCTTCAAATTTGTCTTCTTCTTCATCATCTTCTAAGGTATTAATTCCATGGTGAGTGATTTTTACGGGTGGTCCTCCAGCCCTGGAGCGACGCACAACTTTCTGGCCAACAGCAGTAAAACCTAGTCTGAATCTGTCCGTCTTATGGGGAAAATCAGGCAGTTGCCCCCACACTATACTCCTTCCTTCTTTGATTACAGCCTCTGCATCCTTGAGAGATTCCATCCTGGGCACATGCTTGGAAACAATAGGCACATCAGTCATTGTCTTTGCAACTGCGACTTCAGGAGAAACTTCCTCAAAATGTTGGAAAGGCGTTTCTATGAATTCGCCATCCAACTCCACATAGCGGAAGGAGTTGAGGTGACTTATCATGTACTCTTCCTCACCGTGAACCGTTATAATCTTACCCTGAACAAGATACTTTAGCATTTGGTGTAAAGAGGATGTAACTGCCCCAGCATAGTGGATCCACGGCCTTCCCAACAAACACGAATATGAAGGACGGATGTCCATCACATAAAAGGTAGAGTTGAAGGTCTCGGTGCCCACTTTGATAGGAATGTCCGCTTCTCCATGAACCATCCTCTTAGAACCGTCGAAGGCTCTAACAACGATGTTACTGGGTTTTAGGGTCAAACCTTCGCAGTCCAGTCTATCCAACGCCTTTTTTGGTAGTACATTCAAAGATGAACCGGTATCCACCAGGACATGGGCAAGCGTCGTTCCCCTGCATTCCACTGAGACATGCAGCGCGTCGTTGTGTTTCCTTCCCTTAGGGGTCAAATCAGCATCGGAAAAACCAAGATCATTATCAGCAGTAAGGCTGGCCACACACTCTTGAAACTGGTCAGCCGAAGTTTCTTAAGGCACGTGTGCCGTCTTTAAAAATTTGATCAAGGCCTTAGCATAGGCCTCAGAGCAGAGTAGAAGAGCAAACATGGAGATTTTGGAAGGGGTCTGCCCTAGCTATTCCACGACATTGTAGTCGCTCTTTTTGATTATTTTTAAGATTTCTTCCATCTCTTTCTGGGTGGTCTCGGGGATTACCACAGTCTGAGCCTTCATCATGACAGGCACTTCTAGTATCCCCTTACCTTTGGTAGTAGCATCAGAGGGTCTAACTTCAGGAGTAACCAATTCTTCAATTATCGGGCTTTGCACAGATGGCTTAACAGGCACAAAAGCTTTCGAGGGTCCGAAGACTGCTCGTGGAGGAGCAATCTCCGCAGAGAAGATCCTTCCGCTGCGAGTTATCTTGCTTGTTCCTGCAATGTTCCCTATATCAGGGGTTTCATCATCAAAATTCTCTTGGACTGATTCAATCTGTTTGATACCATGATAGAAGATTTCTCCTCCGTAGTTCCATGGTATCATCTTGTAAGATTTATACGGGACAGGCCCCGGCATGGTGATTTTTAACGGCACAAACTTAGGATCATGCGTAATCTTGACAGGCCTTTTGCAAGCCTTGGGAAGATTGTCGGAGATGGTTATTATTGCAATGTCATTGGTTGAAGTAACAAAGGTAGCAGGAGTAACAGGAGTGAAGGTATCAATAGGAGTCTTTTAAAAGAGTATCTCTTGGGTATCCATCAGGCGTTGGATGCCTGGTTTCAATAGTGGGCAGTCAGCTTGTATATTTAAACAAAAGTAACAGTCTTTTCCACAGCCTGGGAATATCCCAGCTCTCATCAAATTCACTTTAATCACTGGTAACAGAGTCAAAAGGTCAGTAACATTGGTAACATGAAGGTCTTCCATAACGGCATGAACATTATAACCGTGCTTGGGCATTGGGGCAGAAATCACATTCGGCTTTTCAGGCGCATCGAATTCAACCTCCTTGGCGTTGATCAGGTCTTGGATTTTGTTCTTAAGAGCCCAACAGTTGTTGGTATCATGCCCTACACCGTCAGAGTGGTAAGCACATTTTGCATTAGAGTGGTAATATGGAGAAGAGGTATTAGGGTTCTTTGGCGCTTCCTTCAAATTGGTAAGATTCAGCTTTAGCAAATGAGGGAGTACTTGAGCCGGTGTCATGTTGATTCGGGTGAACTGCCGTTGTGGCCTTTCTACCCTTTGCTGATTAGATCTTGGCTGATTGCTGCGAGGTTGATCATTTGAAGAGTTTTGGATCATCACAGCACCTACAGTTGGCCGACGCTCGATTCTTCCTTAGCTTTTATGAGAATAAACAACAGAAGCTTCCTTCTTAGCTGGGAAGGTCTTCTTAATGGCAGTGGACACGGAGGCATCTTTCTGAATCTTACCACTTTTAATGCCGGCCTCGACCCTTTCACTGGTCAGAATTAATTCGGTGAATCCCGCGGAGGAACTCCCAATTAAATGATTGAAGAAAGGGCCAGACAGGGTCCCTAAAAACATGTCAACCAACTCTCTATCCGACAATGGTGGTTGCACCCTTCCCGCCAGATCACGCCACTTCTGGGCATACTCTTTAAATCCCTCGTTAGAAGCCATACCCATACTCCGTAGTTGAGTACGAGTAGGTGCTAAATCAGCGTTATATTGGTATTGTCGGTAGAAAGCAGCAGCTAAATCTTCCCAGTTATGAACCTCATACCTCTCAAGTTGATAGAACCTGTCCAATTGTGTGCCTGACAAACTATCTTGGAAAAAATGGACCCAAAGATCCTTATCAGATGAGTGGGGTTGTATCTTTCTGATGTAGGATCGCAGATGCATCTTTGGGCAGGACAATCGTCATACTTAGCAAATGTAGGTACTTTGAACTTGGGAGGAATGACGATCCCAAAGACCAACCCTAGTTCTTCGAAATCTAAACCAGGTACCCTTTGCAACTCCATGGCTGCCAACCGATCCTCAAGATTTTTAAACTTATCATCCGTCGGGGGATATTGCTGTTCGGAGTAATCTTCATCTTCTTCCTCTTCCTCCTCTTCAACCTCATATTCAGAGGGCATCGTTGTTCCTTTTCCTTTACCAGCCCCTTCATCAGACGTTGAGGGGAACTCGAGAACTTTTCTAGCATTGTTTTCAAACCTTCTTCCCATAATGACCACACCGGGCCTCTTCTTCTTTTTCTCTTTATCTTTCTCCAACCGTGCTTTAAGGTCCTCTTGACCCTTTGCTAAGGTCATAAGGAGTTGCTGGAATTAAGAATTATGTGCTTGCAGATTCTTAACCGTCTACTCCAAATCCATATGGCTGAAATAAACAGCAGAAAGATAAGGAAACCTGGTGTGAAGACCTATTTATGCATATGATGAATGATATGTTATTCATGTAATGCATTCAAGGATTCAGAAATTCAAATTTTTTGCAAACAAAAAGAACACACGTCATATTAAGAAGAAATTTGTTAGTACATAAGTTCCCCATGGGCAAAATATTACAAAATTATTAATGTAAAAAGACATTGCGCATCCTCTTTGGTGCGATGTAAGTTTTGAGAGTTTCCTCTTCATGAAGTCGGCGGGTAAGCTCCAAAACCTTCTTCTCACTGGCATAGAAGTTGGCTTCAAAAGTATTCCGTTCTTCTTTGAGTTGGATCCAACTCTTTTGTAATTCTTCCAATGATGTTGGCATGTCTGGATGTAGAAGGGTGTATGGAACCTCTCCTTCAACGACAGGCTCATTGATCACGGGTAGAATGTGTGGATATGGCATCATAAGATTCTGGGCGCGGGTTCGTACCCACTTGAGATAAGGCTCAAGGGGGATGGAATTATTGTGCCCCAGTGTCTTACTAGCCACTTTGTTGGTCATCCTCCAAGCTCTGATGAACCTTTGTCGAAGCCCTTGTGCATCATTGTCGAAGTCAAAAACCAAGTCAGGAATCAGCATGTCATAAGGGCCATCCCTTCTAGCATATCCAAATTGTCTTAGAGCTAAACAGGGGTTGTAGGTAATGCCTCCCCTAATGCCAAGTAGCGGGACATTAGGGAATTCCCCACAATGATCAATGATGATGACATTTTCTCTGGACCGAGAACACCAATGAACATCAGAATGTGTGAGGGTCATCAACCGTTGTGACCACCTTAAACCCTGCTCACTCTTCAAAACTGTCTGTGGAAGGTGAGAAATAAACCACCTTGCTAGAAGAGGAGTGCAACACATGAGAACACCTCTTTTCCTCATTGTTCGTGTGTAAAATGAGTGCAAGATGTCCCCAAGCAATGTAGGCACCGGATTCCGAGATATGAAAATCTTGACAACATTCACATCTATAAGTTGATCAGGGTTTGGGAACAAGACCAACCCATAGATGAGAAGTGCTACAATCTCCTCAAAAGCTTGTAGATCTAGAGAGTTCTAGCAGTCTTGTGCCTTCTCAAACAGAAACTTTGCCAAGAAACCCTTGACACCACTTCTGGTTTCCCAATGTCCTTTGATATCAGATGGTTGCAAGTGTAATGCTTGAGCAACATCTTCAGGATTTGGTTCTTTTTCCGTACCGTTGTAGGGTAGTCGATGAAGAATAGGAATTCTCAGGAGTTGAGAAAATTCCTTCAAAGTAGGTACTAGTTGGTAATCAGGGAATATGAAACAGTGGTGTAGGGGGTCAAAGAACTGGAAGAGAACTTTCACCATGTCTTCTTTAATGTTGGAGTTGACCAAGTTGAGAAGTCTACCATGTCTTTCACTGAAGAGAGAATTCTCTGGAATCTTGGAAGTAAACTCCTTGAGTTGAGGAGGGATTCTCACAAGGTTGACTTGAATTGTTTTCCTGCGAAGAGATTCCATGACCTACAAAACAAGAACAAAGATGAAGATCCAAACCCTTGAAATGGTTAGTGGATGCATATGATGCTTTATGATGTTCATGATGTATGCACAAACACATGTACAAGCAAGTCACACAAGATCCTAGTTTCAGGCTTGCATGAGGTTTCATAGGTAAGTACCCTCTTGAGTTTAGTTGGCTCAAACCTGTCCTATAAATAGTAACTGGGTTCTAAGGAGCTCAATATCACTGGATTATTTTCTATGTTCATTGTTTTGGTTTATCCACTTAACTAGCGACCAAAATATTCCAAGAAAACAACCCTCAATGAGTGTAGTATCGAGTATCTACCAACTTCGGACTGCACAAAAGCCGGTCATCTCACTAATAAAAGGCCAAGATGGTCAAGTAAGGTTCTAAGAGTTCATTAGTGCTTCATGACATCACTCAGCGGCCTCGTGTTCTCTTTAATTGACTCAAAGGCTATTGGTACTCACAAATATGTTGCACTAATATAGCTATTGCTTCAACCATATCGGTATACCCTGCACAGTTTCCACAACGTATTGCTATTTACCTATGAATGTTTCCCAAATCCGGGTAGAGGATTTCAAGCCCAAACAAGAGAACCAAATGTAAAGCAATTAAAGCAATCAAGATAAGCATACAAAGGGTGATCTAAACCCTAAGGTTACTCCACTTTTAAAGTTATCCCCAGCAGAGTCGTCAGTTCTGTGATACGGTGGGAGAACTGACTTGAGGTTTTGCGTTTGTGTTCGCAAATGTTTCGGTTTAGCAAGAGTCGCCACCGACTTTTATTTTTATCCTAAAGAAAGGTCAAAAAGCACAGGAAAGACCTTTGAGATGTTTTCTTGGTTCGGGGAGTAGATTATAAAAAGGGAAGGTGCAAGCACCCTTTTCATCCATGGTTATCCATGGGCTCTTAGTTACTTGTTTAGATCACTTGCTTTTGCTTTTCAATTGTTTGAAATGGTGCTCTTCAATTGTTTGAAATGGTGCTTTGTGTGTGATTTGGAAAGATGTTTTGAAAAGAGGCCATCGTTGTGGCAACCTTTGTAATGATTCTTGTTTGAATGTATACAAAGGTGTTTTTGTCTTTTGAAAAGTTTTCTATGTTTGAAAGTTGGTTTTAAAACTGTGTTGTGAAGTGTGTTTGAAAATAGCAAGGATGTTTTGCAAGCTTTTAATCAAGTAACTAAGAGCTATCTACCCTATTTTACTCAAAGATCTTTCTTATGTTTTTAACCCTTTTAACAGTGTTGTTTCACCATTGCATTTGGTGAACAACCTTGTGTTAGGATGTTAAACGGTACATGCGCGGGTCATCGTATAGACCATGATAGCAATTGTGTCAAGTATTTTTGGCAATTTTCTTGAGGGACTTGATCATTTTTGTTTAGGCAACTCAGATAGCGTCATCGAGGGACTATGATCTTTTGTTTTGTTTTTGTTTTGCCAAAGTACTTAACATGCATACCATGGCCCATTTTTGAAGGCAACAAGTGGATTGTAACCCTAGGGGTGCAAGTGTGCATTGTGTTTGTTTTTCATGCATTTTTGTCTTTGATTAGGTCAAACTATTTGTTGATTTGATTTTTGCATACAAACCCTAATTCTCTAATCATGTCATAATTGAAAGTGTTAAGTGCGAGAATTTAAATTCTAAGCTATTACAACATGATTATGGGGATGAGGGTACAATTTTGGATAGGGGATTATTTTGCAAGAAATTTAAACCCTAAGTTATTACAACAAAATTGAATTTATAATGCATAATATTTAAATGTATAAAATTCAAATAAACAAAGTAAATAAATATTAAATAAAATGTATTATGCAAAAAAAGAAGATTTTATGTATGTAAAAATATTTTCAATGTAAAGAAATATAAAGAAATAAATAAAAAAAGATTAATTTTATTTATAAAAGGGGTAAATCCTAATTCTTTTAAGAAAATAATATTATATTTATTTATATACAAAAATATATTAATATGTACAAAAATGAAATATATTTTTAAAAAAGTGTTTTTTAATATGAATAATAATAAAAATAAAAAATGTAATATTTTTGTATTTTTATCCTATGTTTTTAATAAAATAAAGGTATATATATATATATATATACATATACATATATATATATATATATATATATATATATATATATATATATATATATATATATATATATATATATATACATATACATGTATATATATATATATATATATATATATATATATATATATATATATATATATATATATATATATATATATATATATATATATATATATACATATATATATGTATATATATATATATATATATATATATATATATATATATATATATATATATATATATATATATATATACATATACATATATATATATATATACATATATAATATATATATATATATGTATATACATATATATATATATATATACATATATATATATATATATATATATATATATATATATATATATATATATATATATATATATAATATATATATATATATATATATATATATATATATATATATATATATATATATGTATATATATATATATATATATATATATATATATATATATATATATATATATATATATGTATATATATATATATATATATTATATATATATATATATATATATATATATATATATATATATATATATATATATATATATATATATATATATATATAATATATATATATATATATATATATATATATATATATATATATATATATATATATATATATATATATATATATATATATATATATATATATATATATATATATATATATATATATATATATAAGTATGTATAAAATAAAATAAAATATTTACAAAAATAAAATATATTCAAGAAAATATTTTTAGTGTGAATAAAAATAATAAATAAAAATAAAAGTATTATTTATATTATTTTTCAAGTCTTAATAATATAAAAAAAGTATTTAATATGTTTTCTATATTAGAAAAATAAAATAAAATGCCAAATAAATGTAAAAAATTATGAAAATATTTTTGGAGCATTTTTATGTTTGGAAATAAAATAATAAAGTCAAAAATGAAATTAAAATGCAAGAATAATAAAAATACAAGAAATTGGACCAGGGGGTGTAAAAAGCAAGCATAGGGGTGCAAAAAGTGAGAAATAGCCAGGCCCAGCCCAACTACTTCATCTTCAACCTTCGTTCAACAAAAATACGCGCTTTCTGAGTTCAAACTCGTATCTCCTGTTTCAGTGCTTAAAAACAAAAACTCGTAACATGAAAGTTGTAGAGCATAATCACACGATTCCAACCATATAAAAAACTTAATCTAACTCTCAAAGACCAGAGAGAATTTCTCTGGACCTAAATCTTGACCTAGTTTTTTCAGAAAGTTCAAACATCAAATACTTTTAGCTCGGTTAACATAAATGAATTCTATGCATATGTACAACTCAAGGGAAATGAGAACTACATTTTTCATTCACAAACCTAAGCCTAATGATTCCTAAATAGAGAGATAGGAAGTTGCAAAATACCTGTTTCAGTTAGACACGAGTATGGCAATGTAGAGCTTTTCAGTGAGGCCTGAGGTGCCTGGTAGCTTGCCTGAACTTCACTTGGTCTTTTCTAATAGCTAGTTTGCTTTGAATTTTCCTGAATCAGCCTCTAGAAGTCAACCTGCACAAGCTTGAAATGAAAATGGTGAACACTGTAAATGGAGTTACAGTTGGAAATGGAGGTTTGGGATAGCTTGAGTGAGTTGAATGGAAGGTATTGGAACAAGTTGCAAGAAAAACACACGAGTGGATGTGAAAATGGAAGTGATTCTGCAGGGCCTGCCCTGTTTTGCAAGAAAATGTGATTTTTGTGTACAAGGGTGTTTGAGGGATGAATGGCTCGTGTTTCTGGCTCACAGTGATGTGCAAAACTTCTCTGGAATCTTGGCTTGAGTTGAATATATCAGATGTGCAAGTTATGTACTTTTGGCACAATGACTTGTTTTTGAAGTAAAAGTGAGAAGTGACCATGCTATGGCCTGTACAGGCTAGCTCCAAGCATGCACATAGTTGGTGTACTATGCCTGATATTAGGGGACTTTGTTTGCAGTAAAAGGCTTGGTCCAATGCTCAAGAGAAACAAATTTGCAAAAGTTATGCTTTATGTAAATGGCATTGGAACCTTTATGCCAAAAATGGATTAAATCAATGTGTAATGCTTCATTGATTAGAACAATGCCTCTAACCAATATGTTTGCATTTAATTTTTGAGTGTTTAACGGTTTAGAGACCTGTAATTAAGTACAAAGCTAGTTTGGACAGATTTTGCAACTTGTATGAACATGTATTGGCCATGGTTACAAAGTGAGTTTTTGCCAACTTCAAGCATTCGATTCTCCCTAACCACAAATGTGTTTGAGGAGTTCTTGGACAATTTGGAAAGCTTGCAACAAGTACTATAATCCATATTTGAAACACAACTTGAGAATCCAAGTGGAACTATGTGAAAAATGGCCAAGAAGATGGGTCAAAATCCTGCCTAAACTAGGGCAAAATTTCTCTAAGTTAAAAGTTTTAGGGACCCTTGTTCCAAAACTCATAACTTGAGATCCAATATTCTTTTAAGAAAACTTTGTGAATCAAAGTTGTAGACTTTGTGGAGGACTACAACTTTCATGTTTTAAGTTTTGTTTGAATCCATTTGCATCATGGTGAAAATGTGGGGCAAAGTTAGGAAAAATTAAGAAAATTTTATAACTTAGAAAAATTCTAAGTTATGAAAATTTTCAATTTCAAACCCTAATTTGCAATTTTGGGTTTCTTGATGAACAAGTTTCATAATTTGACATATCTTGATGAAAAATGACCCTTGGCACTTGATTTTGACCAAAAACTCAAAGTTTGACTTTTCAGTGTACAGTCAAATTTGATCAGTTGACTGAAAAATTCATTTGTCAATCCTATGCATTTGAGATCTTTTGAACTTGTTGAATAGGTCAAGATGATGTCATTGAGTCCTTGAGTCCATGGTTGAACTTGATTTGCCATTGGCTAGGTGAAACAGTAAAAAATTGCCTTTGTACAGTCAAAACCCTAAAAATGACCAATTTGCCCTTTTGGTGATCTGATCAAATTTCTTGTGGAGTTGTGGTCCAAACTTGATAAAATGGTTCATATGAGTTCATAATGTTGATGTGGGTAAAAATTCATGAGGTTTGACTGTCAATTGGCCACAATTGACTTTTTCCCCAATACAGCTGATTTCTAGGTCAACTGTCCAATTGACTGGGCAAAAATTTGATTCAAGGCTTGAAACTTGGTATGGATAAACTTATGAGTCCAACATGAAGTATGAAAGTCAATTTGGGCATTGAAGGTCCAAAAATCCCTGTGCAAACTCAAACCCTAATTTCAGGTCAATAGTGCAAGGAGATGTCTTGAGCAGAGCAAACCCTAGCTTGGTCTTGAGTTCCAAGAGTCTTGTGATGAGAAATGTTGATAAAATGAGAGGGAAAATTTTGGGGTACAACAGTTGCCCCTGTTCAATCTTCTTGAACCTGAAGAGTTAGATTGACAAGTTTGCCTTTCGTGACTCGAAGGTAAAAGAGGATTGGACACTAGAGTGCCCGTAAATTTGCACTAGTCAAAATAGTGTTGAGGGAATGGGCTTAAAGATGCCATTTGGTGATGGTAGAAACTTGATGGAGATGGGCTTAAAGATGCCATCTAAGATTGGTTTGTTGAACATCATAAGAATGAACATCAGAATGGTATCCGTATTTGGAACGTATCTGAGTTGTATCTGGAGATCGGGTTTGTATGAGCAAGGGAATGGCGTCTTTGTTTAGAGCGTATCCACGCTGTAACTGTATTTGAACTTTGAATGAATATCATAATGACTTTCGTGTCTGGAGTGTATCTGTATTGTGAATGGGTAACAGAGAAACATTTGTATATGGAGCAACTGTGTGCTGGGGATAAGTTCTGAATGAGTGACAGAATGGCAACCGTGTCTGGAGCGTATCTGGATTGTATCTGAAGTTGAGATCTGTATGAGTAGCAGAATGACTTCAGTGTCTGGAGTATATTTGAGACTGTAACGGGGATCTGAATAAGTGACAGAATGACTTTCGTGGCGACTGCACTGGGGAGAATCAAACTTCTGGTGTAAGGGCCAGAATGGCATCCGTGTTTGGAGCGTATTTGAACTTGACGTTGATAATTTAATATGAATGAGAGATAGAACGACCGCCGTGTCTGGAGCGTATCTAGTCAGTATCGGATTGTTGGAGTCTGAATGAGTAGTAGAATGACCGCCGTGTCTGGGGTGTATCCGTACTGTATTTTAACTTGAAATTCTGAATGAGTGATAGAATGACCGCCGTGTCTGGGGTGTATCCATACTGTATCTGAATAATTGTTAATGATAGCCTTTTAATCTTATCCTGAAAAGGGTAAAATGTTAGCTAAATCACAAAGTTATGTTGTATGATATGTATGATGCAATGAACTGTGTTTCATCAATGTTTATGATATATGAATGTAATGGATGTGCATGTAAGCTGAGTAGCTGTCTTGCTGAGGAAAATAAATCCTTGATAACTGGAGATAAAGAAATCTTTGATTGCTGCTGGAGAAAGTAAATTCTTGACCGATGCTGAGGATTCAAAAAATCTTTGATTGTTGAAGATGAGAAATCCTTGCTGTGATCGGTGGATCTGGAACTGACTGTTTTAAGCTGGTTTCGCGAAATGTCGCGGTAAGCAAGAGTCGCCACCGTCTTTTATTTTCTCCAAATGGAAAGGACAAAAGCACAGAAAAATTCCTTAAAGAGATTGCTCTCGGTTCGGGAGGTAGGTTATAGAAAGGGAATGTGTTAGCACCCTTTCTATCCATGGTTATCCATGGGCTCTTAGATACTTGCTCATTTGTGTTTTCAAAATTGTTTGTTTGCTTTTCAACTGTGGGTTTTAAAAAGTTTCTTTGAAAATTCCAGTTCGACTCTTGTATCGGTCCTCAAGAGTGTTTAAAAAATTGCTTTCGAAAGCTTTTTGAAAATGTGTCGGTGTGAAAAGTATTTTTGAATTTGTTTTGAAATTAGAATTAGAGCAAGTATCCACGAGTCGTCTACCTACCCTAAGGAATTCGTCTGTGTAAATGTCCTTTAAAGTAGTGGCATCCCACCATTGAGAGGTAGGTAGCACCACCGTTGGAGGTGTTCGGGTCAATTCGAGGTTCGGGACATGGTGATCACCAGAGCAATGGGAAGACACCTTAGAAGCTACCCTCATGCCAGGTTCCCGGATCATGAGGACTTACTAAGACATCCTCTACTCGACGATCACCTTTCGAGGGGCAAGGCAACATTGAAGCGTACCCTAGGGGTGGTGTGTGAATTGTGTGTCATTTTCAGTTTATTGTTTGTCTTGTCATGCATTGGTGATCTACGTTTTGATTTTATTTTTGGGCATTCATTCTTTCATGTTATTGTTTAACAGTTAAAGGTGCGGGAATTTAAAGTGCGGAAAAGATAAAGGTCCTACGCTATTACAAAGGCGCGGGTCTACAACGCCAAATTAATCCAGACCCGATTTAAAATAAAGTGCAGAAAATAAATGCCTAACTATTACAGGGCTTTGGAACAAGTACATTATACTTACATCAAAGAAATAAATAAAACGCGCGGAAAGAGAATATAATCGAATGCGAGGGCGTTGAACCCTTTGAAGGAGTTAAAAATAAAATTATTAAAATAATTAAGTTAAATAAAAAGAAAGAACTTATTTTTCATGTTTTTTTTTTGTATTTATGAAATTTAATGAGAATAAAGGAAATTAATGTTGAAAGAAATCCTAATTCTAAATTGTTTTTAATTATAAAAAAAAAGATGTTTAAGTTGTAACCTAATTTACCCTAATTAATTAATTATAAGTTATTTACAAAAAATAATTAATAATTAATAGTGACAAGAACAAAAGATTATTTATTAAGAAGAAAGAATAAAAAAGGATAAAAGACCTATTTTTATGTTTTTAATTATTTTAAGAAAAAAAACATTAAAGTTAAAACCTAAAATTAAAACTAAATTGATTATGAAATTTATTTACAAAAATGTTGATGAATTAAATTAAATAAAACATATTTTTATTTTATGATTTTTTTCTGATTTTTTTGGTTTTTATGAAAATTGTTTTTGATGAATTAATTAAAATAAATAAAACACATAAAATAAAATAAATGAAAAGAAAGAAAGCTATATGCAAACCATGGGGGGTGTTGACCCCAATTGAGAAGGTGGCTTGATGAATTTTGGCCCAACAGAAGGAGGCCCTTTGCTGACTTTTTGAATCATGTGGAGAACGATTGACTGATGCGTATAGTGGATGGCTGGTAATAGCCACTGGATTGACCATTAGAGACACATGGCAAGCACAAACGCTGGGTGTATGATGGATCACTGAATGATGCACTGCATGGGAAAGGGTTAAACAAAATAATAGAAATAATTTAAGGGGGACCTGGGATTCGAACCCAGGTCCCAGTGTTTACCAAGTCACTTGCCTACCAATTGAGCTGTTTGCGCGTTTTGTACATGGAATGGAAAACAAATAATATGTAAGAAATAACGTTAATTGATATAAAACAAAAAAATTGCGCGCTGTTAACATTAAACAATCAATGAATATTATAAGAGAAACGAAGGCATTAGTGGGCTTCGCGCGCAAAATTTCAAACTAACCAACCACCTAATGACACGAACTCATCTTCTTCCTTGAATTTCCTGAAACAAGTTTAGCAAACATTTAACGGGGGTTTTAAACCCCCTCAAAATACGCTAATTCCAGTAATAACGACTAGGCCAGTGACGCTCAGAAATTTGGCGCGATGGTGGCTTTTTCTTCGTTTAGATGCGCTGGTCACAATCATGGCACTGTGGTGTTCTGATTTTACCTCCTCTTAAAACCCCTAATTTAAATTCCTGCAAACCCTAAAAAGCGACCATGGCATATTTGTGTAC
The DNA here is from genome assembly GCA_948472305.1 of Vicia faba. NCBI lineage: Eukaryota > Viridiplantae > Streptophyta > Magnoliopsida > Fabales > Fabaceae > Vicia > Vicia faba. The sequence continues at coordinate 1,337,285,405 of OX451737.1, read as the reverse complement.
AAGGCATAAAAACATAATTAAACAACATGGTAAGTATCAGAATGCATCGTTGAACAAGAATACATAAATTAAAGGTCATGAAAATGCCTCAAAGTTGAGATACGAGTATGCAACTTTTTGAGAAAAGTTTGGGTTCTGTACAGTGTTTCAAGAGGTTATCTTTGATGTTTGTGATTGGAATACGTCCTACAATGCTTGAGGAAGCTAATGGGATGGGAATTTTGGCTTGAAACCACCTCTAACTGAGTTTTCAGATTTGAGATTTTCTTGTAAAAATGTGAGTTTTTCTTTTTAGTTCTGGCGCAGCTTGGTCCTTTATTTTGGTCCTGATCATTTGTATATAGCTTAGGTAATGTGTATGAATGAGACTTATGGTCAATAAAGCCTTGCTTTGATGATTTGGATTTTCACATAAACCACCATTATCAACTTTCCATTTTTGACTCAAATTTTGAATTCTTGCCTTGTTTGCTCTTTGCACGAATTTTGGTAGGCCCATAATGATGTTTCAAGGCTAGTTAAGGCCAAATATTCCCTCTTAAATCAATTTTTGAATTTCTTTTGATTTTAAAAAGATTTAAAATTAATTAAATCCAATAAAATCAATAAAAAATGAAAAAATTAATAAAAAATATGAAATAAAAGGTGGGACACGTGGGAGGCATGGCCAAGTCAATTCAAGTGGAAAAAGTGGGCCCCTTTTGTCAAAAATGAGATTTCAAGGATAAATGATTTTGGCCATTTCACAAAAATTTCCCAACTTCTCCAATGCATAACTTGCTCAATTTTTAAGATTTGCTCATGTTCTTGGACATTTTAGAAAGGTCTTGAAGTCCTCTAAACAATGTCTTTGGTCCCATTTCATTTTGATTTACCAATATCAAGTTATGGCCTTTGACTTAAAGTCCCTTTTTGTTGACTTTTGAAAATGACCTATAATGTTGAAATTGATAACTTTTTGTGAGAGCATTTCTTGGACTTGAAGTATGAAGATTAGTTGTAGAAAATGTCTTTCTCTTCAAAATGAGCTTTGGATGGGATTTTTCTGATAATCCATGTGAAAGTTATGCCCTGGTCAATTTCAGTTGACTTTTTCAGCTGTCCAAAAATAGAAACTTTTGCATCTTGATGATTTTTTGAGCCAAGTTTTGAGAATCATGATCAAGCATTGATCAAATGATGTTTGTGGCTTCAAAATGAGATGTTGACCAAAAATTTGAACTTTTGATTGCCAAATGACCATTTTGCCCCTACAGTTGACTGTAGTGCAATTAGGGTTTTGACTGTGCAATTTTGTGCTGAAAGTCTTGAAACTTGACATGTAGGTGCTTGACAATGTTTATGTGCATGGGAGACTTGATTGAGCCCTTGAAAACTTCAGCTTCTTTGTGAGAACCAAAACCCTAGTTTGACTGGCTTTAGGAGGATGGTTGACTGTGTAGCCTTTGAGTAGACTTGAACCAATTGTGGATGATTCTTGTCAAAACTTTGAAGGTTATGGGAGGGAAAATTTTGGGGTACAACAGTTGCCCCTGTTCAATCTTCTTAGACCTAAGGATGTAGATTGGCTGACGTGCCTTTCGTAATCCGAGGATAGAAGATGATTGAACACTAGAGTGCCCAGAAATTTGCACTCGCATAGCAGAGTATCAGCAGTGTGATAGCGGGAATGGGCTTACAGATGCCATTCGGAGAGGTGGTGGATAGAATGATGGGCTTATAGATGCCATCTGGATGTTGATCGCGTAAGAGATTCTTTAGCGAGAACCTGCATGCCTGCAAAAGAAAAAATGAGTACCTGACACGTTACAGGAGCTGGTTTTCAGATGCTTGGTATAGATGTGTCCTGATTGGTTACAGGAGCTGGATCTTTGAATTCTTCAGACGTGCCCTGGCGAGATACAGGAATCGAGTCTGGTAATGTTAGTCTTCAACGGATACACCCTGGCAAGATTCAGGTATCGGATCCTCGAACTCTTCAGACGTGCCCTGTCAAGATGCAGGAATCGAGTCTGGTACTGTAGTCGTCAACAGATACTCCCTGGCAAGATACAGGAATCGGATCTTCGAACTCTTCAGACGTGCCCTGTCTAGATACAGGAATCGAGTCTGGTACTGTAGTCGTCAACAAATACTCCCTGGCAAGATACAGGAATCGGATCTTCGAACTCTTCAGACGTGCCCTGTCTAGATGCAGGAATCGAGTCTGGTACTGTAGTCGTCAACAGATACTCCCTGGCAAGATACAGGAATCGGATCTTCGAACTCTTCAGACGTGCCCTGTCCAGATGCAGGAATCGAGTCTGGTACTGTAGTCTTCAACAGATACTCCCTGGCAAGATGCAGGAATCGGATCTGGAATCATGACAGTTGATAGCAATTATCTTTGTATTAACTTTTGTCCTGAAAAGACAAAACGTTAGTTGTATGCGATGCCATGATGTATGACATGCGAGATGTTCTCAGAATGAATGAGATTGTATGTTCATGATGCGTATATGCATGCTATAATGTATGAAGATGTGTTGTTTATGAATGTATGTTTTCGTCTTAGGAAACAAATCCTTGACGGGTGCCGGTAAGTCACATCCTGGGCTGATGTTTAGAGAATAGTGTTTCCACTGGGGAGTGATGGTTGCCAGAATAAACCGGTAGGAGAAGATGACTCCGTTGGGGGGAATAAACTTGTTGGAGAGATTATTCTGCGGGGAGAAAATTAATCTAGCGATCTGGCTGGGGAACGATACTCTGTGAGGAGAGAGGTACTCTTGTTGAGATGTTGATGACAACTTCGCTGGGGATGATAAGACTTTGTCGACGACGATCTTTCCGTGGCTTTTGGCTGAGGATAACCCAGTTATATCCTGTTAAGGAAATAACTCTTTGAATAAAGTCAGACAACGAGTTCGTGCCCTGCGAGGGACAAGCTTCCAGAATCTACTGGGGATAAGCTTGCTGCTTGGGGAGATGAGTTCCAACTTTCCTGGGGAACTGGATTGGACTCTCCTGGGGAAGTATTGAACTGCGGGGGAAGTGATCCCTTTGAATGCTTGTATGCCGCCGGGGAACAATCTTTAGACCAAGACTGCCGGGGATGCTTGTTAAGAATATATGCTGCTGGGGAAGGATGAGATCTGCGGGGGGACACCCAACTTCTTTAAGGTTGATAATTGCCTTGTTTTGAGGAGAGTATACTGCTTGCTGGCTCACTCTCTGGGGAATTTAAGATGCCTGGTTATGTTCTTTAGCTGAACCTACCTTGGTACTTTGGGAGGATAGAACAATTAGATTGCTTAGACAACTCCTTATTGCCCCTGTTTCTAATGTCACCTGTAATTAATCCTTTGTTTCGTATGCAAATATTTATGAGTTAGCAAGCTATTGTCAATGCATATATCACAAATTGAACCTTGGACGTTCTTCGCAAAACAAAACAGAAAAAGAAAAACAATTGACACATTTTAACTGAAAAGTATATTTGTATTGATTTTTGAGTGGCCTGTAAATAGGCGTTTTGTATGCAAGAGGCTGACGTCCTAGTAAGAGAACGCCGCCGAGCAAAAGAGTTTATACAAACTTTGTACAAAAGAAAATAAAACAGCTGTGTGAAATGAATGATCCACTGGGTTTCAACTCTGCTATTGCCTTTGTAACTCCGAGCGTCTCATCACTTGATGACCTTGGTTGAAGGTGAAGCTGACTGATCGATGCCGTCTGATCTTGATGTAGATACCGGATTCTGGATGCAAAGTGATCAATGAGACATAGTATTACGCTTTTATCCCTAATTTTTGCCTGGACCGCCCTTTCGGGTTTTCAGTCCACCGGGATACCCATTTTTGCCCAAGCCGCCTTTTCAGGTTTTCGACTTGCCGGGTGTACAGATTTTTTTCATTTCATCCCTTCATTTTGCCCGAACCCTTTTGGTTCGACGGGAAGCCCTAATTTTTGCCTAGGCATGTCAGCCTAGCGGGTCTCTTTTTATGCGTAGTATCTTTTTACTATGTCTGCATTGGCGGGGTGAGGAAGGTCGTCACCATCCATGTTGGTTAGAATCATGGCTCCTCCTGAGAACACATGCTTAACCACAAATGGCCCTTCGTACGTAGGGGTCCATTTGCCCCTTGGATCACTCTGTGGAAGGATGATTCGCTTGATTACCAGATCCCCAACTCGATATTCCTGTGGCCTGACCTTTTTGTTAAATGCCCTGATCATCCGTTTTTGATACGTCTGACCATGGCAGATAGCAGCAAGTCTCTTTTCATCAATAAGGTTGAGCTGATCAAGTCGGGTCTGGATCCAATCATCTTCGTTCAGATTTGCATCCTTCATTATCCGGAGAGATGGTATTTGCACTTCGATTGGTAAGACTGCCTCCATACCGTAAACCAAAGAGAAAGGAGTTGCCCCGGTTGACGTCCTAGCTGAGGTACGGTACCCATGTAGAGCGAACGGTAACATCTCGTGCCAATCTTTATAGGTCACTGTCATCTTCTGCACGATTTTCTTGATATTTTTATTTGCTGCTTCTACAGCTCCATTCATCTTCGGTCTGTAAGGAGAAGAATTGTGGTGCTGTATCTTGAACTGTTCACAGAGCTCAGTGATCATCTTGTTATTCAGATTGGTACCGTTATCTGTAATAATTCTCTCGGGGACACCGTATCGACAGATCAGGTTATGCCGAATGAACCGTGCCACAACAGTCTTGGTTACCGTAGCATAGGATGCTGCTTCGACCCATTTTGTAAAGTAATCAATCGCTACAAGGATGAAGCGATGCCCGTTAGATGCCGTAGGTCTGATCTCACCAATCATGTCAATGCCCCACATTGCAAAAGGCCAAGGTGCGGTCAGAACATTCAGGGGAACTGGAGGAACATGCACCTTGTCCGCATAAATCTGACACTTATGGCATGTCCTGGAATGTTGGTAGCAGTCAGCTTCCATTGTGGACCAGTAATATCCTGCCCGAAGGATCTTCTTCGCCATAGTGTGCCCACTGGAATGTGTACCAAAGGTCCCTTCCTGCAGCTCTTCCATGATCCTTTCTGCTTCAGTCTTATCCACACAACGCAGTAAGGTTGAATCATGGTTTCGCTTGTACAAGATGCCATTGCTGAGGAAGAACTTGGCTGCGAACCTTCTCAGGAACTTCTTATCATTGACAGAGGCACCTTCAGGGTATTCCTGAGCTTCCAAATATCTCTTCACCTCATGGTACCAAGGCTTCTCAGTCACCAATTCGGTCTCGAGATCACAACAGTATGCCGGTTCGTCCAGTTTCCAAATGATGACCCGGGGAGCCTCATTGTCCCACTTGACTTTGAACATAGAAGACATCGTAGCTAACGCGTCCGCTAACTGATTCTCCTCTCTCGGGAAATGTTCAAAGGTTATCTCTGTGAAATGGGGAATCATTGTCAACACACATTCTTTGTAAGGAATAAGATTCGGATGTTTCGTATCCCACTCGCCTTTGATCTGGTTGATCACGAGAGCGGAATCTCCGAAGACACTCAGAAACTTGATCCTTAAGTCGATTGCAGCTTTGAGTCCCATGATGCATGCCTCATACTCCGCCATGTTCTTGGTGCAGTTGAAACATAGTCGGGCAGTGAGTGGAGTATGAGTGCCTTGAGGGGATATGATCACAGCGCCGATACCATTACCCAAAGCATTGGAGGCTCCGTCAAAGTGCATAGACCATCGGGATCCTGGTTCAGGTCCTTCATCCGGTCCAGGTACTTCACAATCAGTCACAATCATGATACTTTCATCCGGAAACTCGAAGTTCATTGATTGATAGTCATCCACGGCCTGATGTGCCAAGTGGTCTGCCAATACACTTCCCTTGATGGCTTTCTGGGTCGTGTATTGAATGTCGTATTCTGTCAAGATCATTTGCCATCTTGCAATCCTCCCAGACAGAGCAGGCTTTTCGAATATGTACTTTATAGGATCCATCTTTGAGATCAACAAAGTAGTGTGAGTCAGCATATACTGTCTCAGCCGGCGAGCAGCCCATACCAAAGCGCAGCAAGTTTTCTCAAGCAGTGAGTATCGGGTCTCACCGTCGGTAAACTTTTTGCTAAGGTAATAAATGGCATGCTCTTTTCGGCCAGACTCGTCATGCTGCCCCAGCACACACCCCATTGAGTTGTCAAGCACTGTTAGGTATAGTATCAGAGGTCTCCCTTCAACCGGTGGCATAAGGATAGGTGGTTCTTGGAGATACTCTTTAATTTTGTCAAAAGCAGCCTGACATTCATCGTTCCAACGTACTACCTGATCTTTCTTCAGCAGCTTGAAGATTGGCTCACAAGTAGCAGTCAGATGTGAGATGAATCGAGCGATGTAGTTCAGGCGTCCTAAAAAGCCTCTGACTTCCTTCTCTGTCTTAGGAACTGGCGTCTCTTGAATAGCTTTGACCTTAGCAGGGTCCACTTGAATACCTTTATCACTGACCACGAAGCCTAGCAACTTCCCAGACCTTACCCCGAAGGTGCACTTGTTCGGGTTCAATCTCAGCTTGTACAGTTTCAACCGGTCAAACAACTTCTGCAGATGATCTAGATGCTCTTCCTCAGTCTGGGACCTAGCGATCATGTCGTCCACATACACTTCTATCTCATGATGGATCATGTCATGAAATAAGGCAACCATGGCACGTTGGTAGGTTGCCCCAGCATTCTTCAATCCGAATGGCATGACCTTGTAGCAGAAGGTGCCCCACTGAGTGACAAATGTAGTCTTTTCCATGTCTTCAGGTGCCATCTTGATCTGATTGTAACCTGAAAAGCCATCCATGAAAGAGAATACTTTGTGCTGAGCTGTATTATCAACAAGGACATCGATGTGAGGTAAGGGGAAGTCATCTTTGGGGCTGGCCCTGTTCAGATCCCTGTAGTCGACACACATTCTGACCTTGCCGTCCTTCTTAGGTACCGGCACCACATTAGCAACCCACTGAGGGTAAGAAGTTACTGCAAGGAACCCAGCATCAAACTGTTTCATAACTTCGGCCTTAATCTTCTCGGACATCTCTGGACGCATCCGACGAACCTTTTGCTTAACTGGAGGGCAGTCTTCCTTAGTTGGCAAGTGATGGACCACAATATCGGTATCCAACCCGGGCATGTCTTCGTAGGACCAGGCAAAGATCTCCATATAATCATGTAACATCTTGGTTAACCGTTGCTTCACGCTGAGCTCTAGGTTGGCACCAATCTTTACCTCTTTTATGTCTGCCTCGGTACCCAGGTTTATTGTTTCCACTGGCTCTTCATGGGGTTGAATCGCCCTCTCTTCCTGAAGCAACAGTCTTGCAAGCTCACCAGGCACTTCGCAATCATTTTCACCTTCGTCTTCGGCTAAGTTGATCGGATTTTCGAAGTCATAATTGGCAGTAGCAGAATTGTTATCAGTGAGATCCAGAGTGGATTGAAACCTGTATGAGTGAGTGTGTGTGTAAATACAGCTGTTTTGAAAATTATGTAAAGGGAAAGAAAGACAGAAAAGGAACACAATATTTGCAATGCGAGAATATGTCCAAGATTTTCATTCATGATATATGAAATGACAGTTTGTATGCCCTCACAAATAGAACCACGGTGCCTCGGGTAAGACATCGGGCCATAGAGTTTATCATTGTTTATTACAAAATAACAAAACAAAGAAATTTATTACTGCGTCACAAAGGTAACAGGAGTATGATCCTTAGCAATCCAGTTGTTCAATCCGCCTTCAGCCGTTGGATAGATCCAGCTGTTGAATTCAGCTTCGTCCACTTCATGGTCTTCCCCAACAGCGTTCACTCCTGAACTTTTAATAAATACCGGAGGCCTTCCGATCTTCGCTTTCCTCATAGCTCTCTGACCTTCTATGGTAAAATCCAACCCAAGTTTATCAGTCTTCTGAGTAAAGTCTGGAAGTCTGCCCCAGTCGGCACATTCACCCTTCTGAACCACAGCCCGGGCATCCTTTAGGGAGGCCATCTTCAAAGGAACACCTTCTTCTGTTACTGTTGCTGCAATTGGAAACACCTCCTCGAAATGCTGAAAGGGGGTTTCAATAAACTCCCCATCCATCTCCACGTACCTGAAGGAGTTGAGGTGGCTGACCATGTATTCCTCTTCCCCTTGCACTGTTACAATTTTCCCCCTGACCGGGTACTTGAGCTTCTGATGCAATGTGGAGGTCACAGCTCCAGCCTTGTGGATCCATGGGCGTCCCAACAAACAGGAATAGGATGGACGGATGTCCATCACATAGAATTTTGAATCGAAGACCTGTGACCCCACCCTGATTGGGATGTCTACCTCGCCATGTACCATTCTTTTGGACCCGTCAAAGGCCCGGACAACAATGTTACTTGGTTTGAGCTCTAGACCCTCACAGTCCAGCCTATCCAGAGCTTTCTTGGGCAGCACATTTAATGAAGAACCTGTGTCAACCAGCACATGAGCAAGAGTAGTGCCCCTGCATTCAATGGAGACATGCAGGGCGTCATTATGGTTCTTCCCCTTTGCTGTCAGATCGGCATCAGAGAAACCCAGGCCATTATCAGCAGTTAGGTTGGCCACACAGTCGGTGAACTGATCAGCAGACGTCTCTTAGGGTACGTGGGCTGTCTTTAAGAAAGCAATCAGAGCCTTGGCGTGGGCCTCTGAACACAGCAGCAGTGACAACATGGAGATTTTAGAGGGGGTGTGCCCCAGCTGTTCTACAACGTTGAAATCACTTTTCTTTATTATCTTGAGGATTTCTTCCATTTCCTGCCTGGAAGCCTCAACAATGGTCTTTGGTGCCTCCGTCCGGGCAGGCACATCAGCAGCAATCCCCTTGCCCCGAGTATCAGATGACTCGGCAGCAGGGGTGGATACTTGGTCAGGGGGAGAAACAGGCACACTGGCAGGTGTGAAGACCAAAGGCCTATGAATTACTGGAGGAGCAATGTCTGGCGAGAACAGTCTTCCACTACGAGTGACCTTAGCAGGCCCAGTGATGTTGGAGACACCAGCATCAATGTTGAACTCTTGTTTCACACCCAGAACGTAAACATCTGCCCCATAGTGCCACGGGACAGCCTTATCAGACTTGTAGGGGATGGGCCCCGGAACAGTAATGGTGATGGGAGCAATCTTGTGCACCGGCAAAATTTGGACAGGCTTCTTTGAAGGAGCCTTGGAAGGGTTGTTGAAGATGGTGACAATTGAAACTTCTTCAACAGGAGCAGCAGGAACAATAGTCTTTCTGAACAAAATCTCTCTACTATCCATCAGGCTTTGGACGCCTGACTTCAGCAGAGAACAACCAACAGGGGAAGCAACACATAGAGGGCAACCCTTGCTACATCCCGGAAATAAACCGGCTAGCAACATGTTCCTCTTGACCGTCAGCAGCGGAGTAGCAATATCATCCACCGAAGCTACATACAAATCCTCCTCAACAGCATTCACTCCATGCTGGGGCATGGGAGCGGTTACAACATTCGGCCTCTCGGGCGCCTCAAACTGTATTTCCTTTGCATCAATAAGGTCCTGAACCTTATTCTTTAGGGCCCAGCAATCATCTGTGTTATGCCCCGGGCTATCAGAGTGGTAAGCACAGCGGGCATTTGGATTAAACTTGGGGGACGCAGTATTCACAACCTTCGGGGCCTCTCTAACAGTCACCAAGCTGGCTGATAACAGTTGCGGCAGGATTTGAGAGAGAGTCATGCTGAGCCGAGTATATTGTCGCTTGGGCCTCTCAGCTCTGGGTTGATTGTACTGTTGTGGAGCAGCAGCAGGTTTAGAAATAACCACCGCGTTGACAGCTTGGCGGTGTTCAGGTTTGTTTTGCCTTCTCGGGCCATACACAGCACTTGCCTCTTTCTTGAAGGGCTTCTTTTCAGCATTTGAGGAGGCAACCTTCTGTATCTTCCCCGATTTTATATCGGCCTCGATCCTCTCACCAGTCAGGATCAGATCAGTAAACCCAGCAGAGGAATTACCAATGAGATGATTGAAAAATGGACCAGATAGGGTCCCCAAAAACATATCCACCAGCTCCCGGTCTGTCAATGGTGGCTGCACCCTGCCAGCCAGATCTCTCCATTTCTGGGCGTATTCCTTAAAACCTTCACCCGACCCTAGCGACATACCCTGGAGTTGGGTACGCGTAGGAGCGAGGTCGGAATTATATTGATACTGCTTGTAAAAAGCAGTGGCCAGATCCTCCCAGTTACGAATGTTGATTCCATCCAGCTGATAGAACCATTCGAGGTGAGTCCCTGAAAGACTCTCCTGGAAGAAGTGGATCCAAAGGTTCTTGTCTGCTGTGTAAGGCTGGATCTTCCTTACATAAGAACGGAGGTGCATCTTGGGACAGGAAGCCCCGTCATACTTCACAAAGGCAGGTGCCTTGAACTTGTGTGGAATCACCACCCCAGTAGATAACCCCAAGTCTCTGAAATCCAGTCCAGGCACACGCTGAACTTCCATAGCTTTTAATCTGTCCTCCAACTGCTTGTACCGGTCTTCAGCAGGAGGGTATTGTTCATCGTTGAAGTCTGTTTCAGTATCAGAGCCCACAGGAGTAGGGACCTCTCTTTCTTGGTGACTACCTTCCCCCACAGATGGAGTAGTCCTCTCAGCCTCAACCTGTAAGGTGTTCCCGAGTCTGCGCCCAGTGTTAAATAGCACAGTCCTCCTCTTCTTCTTAGTCTTCTTCAGAAGCATGGTCTTCAACTCTTGTTGGCCTTGAGCCAGACCCTTGATCAGCTCCTGAAATTGGGCGTTCTGCGCCAGAAGAGCCTTGATAGATGCCTCAGTTGATGATTCAGGGTTCATGATGCTGAAATAAACAGCGAAGAACAGTCAGCATCCTGAAAAGAAGAGTACATGTGATGCATATGATGAATGATATGTGTTTATGCAATGCATTCAAGAGTTCAAAAATTCAAATTTGTTGTAGACAAAAAGGAACACACGTTATTATTAAGAAAATAATTGTTCAGTACATTAAAGCCTCATGGGCAAGCATTACAAGACAGATCAATCCCAAAAGACACTACGCATCCTCTTCGGAGCAATATAGGTATTGAGATTCCTTTCCTCGTGCAGTAAGCGGGTGAGCTCCAGGACCTTTTTCTCACTGGCATGTAGATTGGTTTCCAGAGAATTCCGTTCTTCCTTAAGCTGGATCCAACTCTTCTGCATCTCTTCCCAGGACGTGGGCATGTCAGGATGTTGAATGGTGTAGGACACCTCCCCTTCCAAGTCTGGCTCTTTGATCACAGGGAGAACATGAGGATATGGCATCACCAGCTTCTGGGAACGGGCTCGTACCCATTTGAGATAATGTTCCAATGGGATGGAGTTCCTGTGCCCCAGGGTCTTGCTGTCTATTTTGCTGGGCATCCTCCAAGCTTTGATAAATTTCTGGCGAAGTCCTTGCGTATCCTTATCGAAGTCAAAAACTATGTCAGGAATTAACATCTCATGAGGGCCATCTTTCCGAGCATAACCAAACTGTCTCCAAGCCAGGCACGGGTTGTAAGTAATACCTCCTCTGATTCCAAGTAAAGGAACATTAGGGTACTCCCCACAACGATCAATGATAGTGACATCCTCTCTGGACCGAGAACACCAATGTATATCTGCATGTGTAAGAGTCATCAACCGTTGTGACCACCTCAAACCTCGCTCGTTCTTCAAAACTGATTGCGGAAGGTGCGAAATAAACCACCTTCCCAGGAGGGGAGTGCAGCATATAAGAACACCCCTTTTTCTCATGGTTCGAGTGTAACATGAGTGAAGGATGTCCCCCAGCAACGTAGGTATAGGATTCCTGGACATGAAGACCTTGACAGCACTGATATCTATAAGCTGATCTGGTTTAGGGAACAACACCAACCCATAGACAAGGAGGGCTACAACTTCTTCAAAAGCTTGCAGGTCAAGGGTATTCCAACATTCTTGGGCCTTCTCAAACAGAAACTTTGCCAAGAATCCTTTGATACCATTTCTGGCTTCCCAATGCCCCTTGATGTCAGATGGTTGTAGGCATAATGCTTTAGCTACTTCTTCAAGTTTTGGTTCCCTTTCCGTACCGTTGTAGGGTAGTTGATTGAGAATGGGAATCTTCAGAAGCTGGGAAAACTCTTCTAGAGTAGGCACCAACTAATAGTCCGGGAAAGTAAAACAGTGATGCAGAGGGTCAAAGAATTGGAAAAGGACCTTTACCATTTCTTCCTCAACATTGGTATTGACCAGGCTGATGAGTCTACCATGCCTTTCACTGAATGACGAGTTCTCGGGAATCCTGGATGTAAGCTCCTTAAGCTGAAGAGGGACCCTTATGAGGTTGATCTGAATGGTCTTTCTGCGGATAGTTTCCATGTCCTACAAAACAAGAACAAAGATGAAGATTCGAACCCCTGAAATGGTTAGTGGATGCATATGATGCTGTATGATGTTATGATGCTATGATTAAACACACCACAAATATTTACAAAGGCAAACATGTAAGGCACACAAGTCACACAAGACAAGCCCTTAGAGTTTAGGCCAGCATGGGGTCTGGGTATTACCCTCTTGAAGTTGGTGGGCTCAAACCTGTCCTATCAAAGTAACCGGGTTCTAAGGATCTCAATATCATTGGATTGCTTTCATTGTTCATCATTTCGATTTAGCCACTGACTGGCGATCAAAATATCCCAAGAAAACAACCCTCAATTGAGTGTAGTATCGAGTATCAACCGACTTCGGAGTACACCAAAGTAGTCATCTCACTACCCTAAAGAGGCCAAGATGGTTCAATTAAGGTTCCTAAGGTCTGTTGATGCTTCACGACACCACATGGAGGCCCCGTACTCTCCTTGATTGACTCAAGGGTTACCGGTACACACCAAAGTGCCACATCAACGTAGCAGACTGCTTCAACCATGTCGGTATACCCCGCACAGTTCCCTCACAGCCTTGTTGCTACTTTCTAAGAAGGTATCCCCAGATCCGGGTTAGGATCTATAGAACTCCCAAGACGGTCCCACAATTTAAAGCGAACAAGTCAAAGCAATTGAAAACACAGTGATCTTAGTCCTAAGGTACACCTCACTTTAAAAGTAATTGTCCCCAGCAGAGTCGCCAGTTCTGTGATCGGTGGATCTGGAACTGACTGTTTTAAGCTGGTTTCGCGAAATGTCGCGGTAAGCAAGAGTCTCCACCGTCTTTTATTTTCTCCAAATGGAAAGGACAAAAGCACAGAAAAATTCCTTAAAGAGATTGCTCTCGGTTCGGGAGGTAGGTTATAGAAAGGGAAGGTGTTAGCACCCTTTCTATCCATGGTTATCCATGGGCTCTTAGATACTTGCTCATTTGTGTTTTCAAAATTGTTTGTTTGCTTTTCAACTGTGGGTTTTAAAAAGTTTCTTTGAAAATTCCAGTTCGACTCTTGTATCGGTCCTCAAGAGTGTTTAAAAAATTGCTTTCGAAAGCTTTTTGAAAATGTGTCGGTGTGAAAAGTATTTTTGAATTTGTTTTGAAATTAGAATTAGAGCAAGTATCCACGAGTCGTCTACCTACCCTAAGGAATTCGTCTGTGTAAATGTCCTTTAAAGTAGTGCCATCCCACCATTGAGAGGTAGGTAGCACCACCGTTGGAGGTGTTCGGGTCAATTCGAGGTTCGGGACATGGTGATCACCAGAGCAATGGGAAGACACCTTAGAAGCTACCCTAATGCCAGGTTCCCGGATCATGAGGACTTACTAAGACATCCTCTACTCGACGATCACCTTTCGAGGGGCAAGGCAACATTGAAGCGTACCCTAGGGGTGGTGTGTGAATTGTGTGTCATTTTCAGTTTATTGTTTGTCTTGTCATGCATTGGTGATCTACGTTTTGATTTTATTTTTGGGCATTCATTCTTTCATGTTATTGTTTAACAGTTAAAGGTGCGGGAATTTAAAGTGCGGAAAAGATAAAGGTCCTACGCTATTACAAAGGCGCGGGTCTACAACGCCAAATTAATCCAGACCCGATTTAAAATAAAGTGCAGAAAATAAATGCCTAACTATTACAGGGCTTTGGAACAAGTACATTATACTTACATCAAAGAAATAAATAAAACGCGCGGAAAGAGAATATAATCGAATGCGAGGGCGTTGAACCCTTTGAAGGAGTTAAAAATAAAATTATTAAAATAATTAAGTTAAATAAAAAGAAAGAACTTATTTTTCATGTTTTTTTTTGTATTTATGAAATTTAATGAGAATAAAGGAAATTAATGTTGAAAGAAATCCTAATTCTAAATTGTTTTTAATTATAAAAAAAAAAGATGTTTAAGTTGTAACCTAATTTACCCTAATTAATTAATTATAAGTTATTTACAAAAAATAATTAATAATTAATAGTGACAAGAACAAAAGATTATTTATTAAGAAGAAAGAATAAAAAAGGATAAAAGACCTATTTTTATGTTTTTAATTATTTTAAGAAAAAAAAACATTAAAGTTAAAACCTAAAATTAAAACTAAATTGATTATGAAATTTATTTACAAAAATGTTGATGAATTAAATTAAATAAAACATATTTTTATTTTATGATTTTTTTCTGATTTTTTTGGTTTTTATGAAAATTGTTTTTGATGAATTAATTAAAATAAATAAAACACATAAAATAAAAAAAATGAAAAGAAAGAAAGCTATATGCAAACCATGGGGGGTGTTGACCCCAATTGAGGAGGTGGCTTGATGAATTTTGGCCCAACAGAAGGAGGCCCTTTGCTGACTTTTTGAATCATGTGGAGAACGATTGACTGATGCGTATAGTGGATGGCTGGTAATAGCCACTGGATTGACCATTAGAGACACATGGCAAGCACAAACGCTGGGTGTATGATGGATCACTGAATGATGCACTGCATGGGAAAGGGTTAAACAAAATAATAGAAATAATTTAAGGGGGACCTGGGATTCGAACCCAGGTCCCAGTGTTTACCAAGTCACTTGCCTACCAATTGAGCTGTTTGCGCGTTTTGTACATGGAATGGAAAACAAATAATATGTAAGAAATAACGTTAATTGATATAAAACAAAAAAATTGCGCGCTGTTAACATTAAACAATCAATGAATATTATAAGAGAAACGAAGGCATTAGTGGGCTTCGCGCGCAAAATTTCAAACTAACCAACCACCTAATGACACGAACTCATCTTCTTCCTTGAATTTCCTGAAACAAGTTTAGCAAACATTTAACGGGGGTTTTAAACCCCCTCAAAATACGCTAATTCCAGTAATAACGACTAGGCCAGTGACGCTCAGAAATTTGGCGCGATGGTGGCTTTTTCTTCGTTTAGATGCGCTGGTCACAATCATGGCACTGTGGTGTTCTGATTTTACCTCCTCTTAAAACCCCTAATTTAAATTCCTGCAAACCCTAAAAAGCGACCATGGCATATTTGTGTACAAGGCATAAAAACATAATTAAACAACATGGTAAGTATCAGACTGCATCGTTGAACAAGAATACATAAATTAAAGGTCATGAAAATGCCTCAAAGTTGAGATACGAGTATGCAACTTTTTGAGAAAAGTTTGGGTTCTGTACAGTGTTTCAAGAGGTTATCTTTGATGTTTGTGATTGGAATACGTCCTACAATGCTTGAGGAAGCTAATGGGATGGGAATTTTGGCTTGAAACCACCTCTAACTGAGTTTTCAGATTTGAGATTTTCTTGTAAAAATGTGAGTTTTTCTTTTTAGTTCTGGCGCAGCTTGGTCCTTTATTTTGGTCCTGATCATTTGTATATAGCTTAGGCAATGTGTATGAATGAGACTTATGGTCAATAAAGCCTTGCTTTGATGATTTGGATTTTCACATAAACCACCATTATCAACTTTCCATTTTTGACTCAAATTTTGAATTCTTGCCTTGTTTGCTCTTTGCACGAATTTTGGTAGGCCCATAATGATGTTTCAAGGCTAGTTAAGGCCAAATATTCCCTCTTAAATCAATTTTTGAATTTCTTTTGATTTTAAAAAGATTTAAAATTAATTAAATCCAATAAAATCAATAAAAAATGAAAAAATTAATAAAAAAATCTGAAATAAAAGGTGGGACACTTGGGAGGCATGGCCAAGTCAATTCAAGTGGAAAAAGTGGGCCCCTTTTGTCAAAAATGAGATTTCAAGGATAAATGATTTTGGCCATTTCACAAAAATTTCCCAACTTCTCCAATGCATAACTTGCTCAATTTTTAAGATTTGCTCATGTTCTTGGACATTTTAGAAAGGTCTTGAAGTCCTCTAAACAATGTATTTGGTCCCATGTCATTTTGATTTACCAATCTCAAGTTATGGCCTTTGACTTAAAGTCCCTTTTTGTTGACTTTTGAAAATGACCTATAATGTTGAAATTGATAACTTTTTGTGAGAGCATTTCTTGGACTTGAAGTATGAAGATTAGTTGTAGAAAATGTCTTTCTCTTCAAAATGAGCTTTGGATGGGATTTTTCTGATAATCCATGTGAAAGTTATGCCCTGGTCAATTTCAGTTGACTTTTTCAGCTGTCCAAAAATAGAAACTTTTGCATCTTGATGATTTTTTGAGCCAAGTTTTGAGAATCATGATCAAGCATTGATCAAATGATGTTTGTGGCTTCAAAATGAGATGTTGACCAAAAATTTGAACTTTTGATTGCCAAATGACCATTTTGCCCCTACAGTTGACTGTAGTGCAATTAGGGTTTTGACTGTGCAATTTTGTGCTGAAAGTCTTGAAACTTGACATGTAGGTGCTTGACAATGTTTATGTGCATGGGAGACTTGATTGAGCCCTTGAAAACTTCAGCTTCTTTGTGAGAACCAAAACCCTAGTTTGACTGGCTTCAGGAGGATGGTTGACTGTGTAGCCTTTGAGTAGACTTGAACCAATTGTGGATGATTCTTGTCAAAACTTTGAAGGTTATGGGAGGGCAAATTTTGGGGTACAACACTTGCTGACTGCTGGGGATTAAAGAATTCTGAATGTTGAGAATGAGAAATCCTGGGACCACTGCTGGGGATTAAAAAACCTTGGTGACTTGTGGGGATTTAACAAGAGTTTTGACAACTTCTGCGGGGAATGAGAATCCTTCATGACTTTCCTGGGAAGTAAGGGAAACCCTGAAAATCTCTATTGGGGAATTAAAACCTGGGAGGCTTCTAATGGAGAAACAAGAAATAGAATCTTCTTTTTGTTGGGAAACAAATCTGTGGGGAGAGTGTTTACTGGGCCGGGGAAATCAAGAGCTTGGGTTGTACGCCAATCTACTGGGGAAGTTGGGGAAAACTGAATGGTTCCCACTGGGGATTGATAATTTTGAATTCGCTGGGGAAGAAGGTTTAGAACATTCTAGCTCCTCTAGGGATATGTATTCCAGGGTTTTCGGGCTCCACTGGGGATCAGGAGTTTGGAGACTTAACTCCGATGGGAACTTTGAAACTTAACTCCGCTGGGGGATAAAGTTTAGAATACACTGGCTCCGCTGGGGATCTTGAAATTTAACTCCGCTAGGGATGTATACTTCAAGGTTTTAGCTTTGTTGAGGATCTGAATGATGTACTGTAGGGGATTTCTTCTGGAATAACACAAAGATATCTTCCTACACCTTCAACCTATCAGTAATTATCCTTTCTCAATTTCGTTTTATTTGTAAGCAGTGATTATATTCAAATGCATATGCCTATTTAACAAAACTTTGGACATTTTCCAAAATAAAACACAAGTGTAAAAATAAACAAAAGGCAAGCAAATTTTTGCACTTTGAAGTATCTTTGTATTAACTTTTGTAAGTATCTTTGTACAAAGGAAACAGACATCCTAGTAAGAGAATGTTGTCATAAAAATTGAGAAAAAATTTATACAAAAAGAAAGATGGCAATGTGTAACAATTCCATGGGGTTCCCATTCTGCTATAGCCTTCACAACTCTGAGTATCTTGTCCATTCGCTGCTTCGTCCGCCGATGATTGGATTGATCAGAAGCTTGGAGCTTGTTAGTGAAGAGATTGTTCTTAAAGTGATCCGACGAGACATAGTCATACGCTTTAATTCCCTAACTTTTGCCTGGACCGCCCTTTTGGGTTTACGATCCACTGGGAAACCCTTTTTTGCCCAAGTCACCCTTTCGGGTTTTCAACTTGTCGGGTGTACAGATTTTTTGTTTATCCCTAATTTTTGCCTGAACCGCCCTTTCGGGTTTTCGATTCACCGGGATGCCTATTTTTGCCCAAGTCGCCCTTTCGGGTTTTCGACTTGTCGGGTTGTTTATGCGTAGTATCTTTTGACTGTGTCTGTGTTCGCAGGGTGCGGCAAGTCGTCGCCGTCCATGGTGGTCAGAATCATTGCCCCTCTAGAAAAGATGCTCTTGATCACAAATGGTCCTTCGTAAGTAGGAGTCCACTTGCCCCTGGGATCACTTTGCGGCAAGATGATCCGCTTGATTACAAGATCTCCGACTTGATATACTTGACGTATGACTTTCTTGTTAAAAGCCTTGTTCATCCGTTTTTGATACGTCTGACCATGATAAACAGCAGTAAGTCGCTTCTCGTCGATCAAATTAAGTTGATCAAATCAGGTCTGAATCCAATCGTCTTCACTCAAACCGACATCTTTCATAATCCTCAAGGAGGGGATCTGAACTTCCATAGGTAAAACAGCTTCCATACCATATACCAAAGAAAAGGGGGTTGCCCCTGTTGAAGTATGCGCCGTGGTACGATATCCGTGCAGAGCAAATGGTAACATCTCATGCCCGTCCTTGTAGGTGACTGTCATCTTTTGAATGATCTTTTTGATATTTTTGTTCGCGGCTTCAACAGCACCGTTCATCTTTGGCCGATAGGGAGATGAATTGTGATGATAAATCTTGAACTGCTCGCACAAAGCGGTGATCATAGTGTTGTTCAAATTTGTACCAATGTCTGTGATGATCCTGTTGGGGATACCATAACAGCATATGAGATTCTTCTTGATGAAGCGGGAAACCACATTCTTTGTAACTGAGGCGTAGGAAGCTGCTTCGACCCATTTGTTGAAGTAATCAATAGCCACCAGGATGAAGCGATGTCCATTGGATGTCGTAGGCTTGATCTCTCCAATCATGTCAATACCCCACATCGCGAATGGCCAAGGAGCTATTAGAACGTTGAGAGGAACAAGAGGAATATATACCTTTTCAGCATAGACTTGGCATTTGTGACAAGTATGGGAATGTTGATGACAATCAGCTTCCATGGTAGACCAGTAGTAGCCTACCCTTAGAATCTTCTCAGCCGTCGTATGTCCGCTTAAGTGGGTGCCAAAGGTGCCACTATGTATTTCGGTCATGATCAACTCTGCTTCAACCTTGTCCACACAATGAAGTAGAACACAATCATGGCTACGCTTATATAAGATACCATTGCTCAGGAAGAACTTGGCAGCAAATCTCCTTAAGAACTTTTTGTCATTGACTGAAGCTCCTTCAGGGTATTCTCGAGTCTGAAGATACTTTTTGATTTCATGAAACCAGGGTTGTTCCACTACTTCTTCGGTATTAATCTCATGACAGTGTGCATGTTCATCCATTCGCTCGATGGTGATTTGGGGAGCCTCATTATCCCAGTTGAGTTTAAATATGGAAGACATTGTAGCCAGAGCATCTGCTGGTTGATTTTCTTCTCGCGGGAAGTGCTCAAAGGTAATCTTCTCAAAATGCAGCAACAATGTCAGGACATGTTCTTTTTATGGGATAAGATTAGGATGTCTAGTGTCCCATTCTCCTTTGATTTGACTGATAACCAAAGCTGAGTCCCCAAATACGATCAAAGATTTCATTCCTAAGTCAATAACAGCCTTGAGACCAAAGATACAAGCTTCATATTCAGCCATGTTGTTGGTACAGCTGAACCAAAGTCGGGCAGTGAAGAGTGTATGGCAACCTTCCAGAGAAATAAGTACCGCACCGATACCGTTGCCAAGTGCATTTGAAGCACCATCAAAGTACAGGGTCCATCGGGATCCTTGTTCAGGTCCGTCATACGGTCCGTTACCTTCAATGTTGTCCAATGTCATGATGTCCTCGTCAGGGAAGTCGAATCTCATAGATTGGTAATCTTCGACGGCTTGATGAGCTAGGTGGTCAGCTAGTACACTCCCCTTTATAGCTTTTTGGGTTGTATACTGGATATCATACTCTGTCAGGGTCATTTGCCATCTAGCGATTCTTCCAGATAAAGCAGGCTTCTCAAAGATATATTTGGTCGGATCCATCTTAGAAATCAGCAAAGTGGTATGAGTCAACATATACTGCCTTAGCCGGCGAGCAGCCCATACCAAAGCGCATCAAGTTTTCTCGAGCAGTGAGTAGCGAGTCTCACAGTCGGTAAACTTTTTGCTAAGGTAATAAATGGCATGCTCTTTTCGGCCAGACTCATCATGTTGGCCCAGTACGCACCCTATTAAGTTATCCAAAACAGTCAGATACATGATTAACGGCCTTCCTTCGATGGGTGGCATCAAAATAGGAGGTTCCAGCAAGTACTCGACTCTTATCAAAATCAACTTGATAATCATTGTTCCATTCAACTACCTGATCTTTCTTCAACAGCTTGAAGATTGGCTCACAGGTAGATGTCAGGTGAGAGATGAACCTCGCGATATAGTTTAAGCGTCCCAAGAAACCTCTAACCTCCTTTTCGATGCGGGGGGCATGAATTTCTTGTATAGTCTTGACTTTAGCAGGATCAACCTCAATGCCCTTGTTGCTGACGATAAATCCCAAAAGTTTACTAGACCTAACTCCAAAAGTGCACTTGCTTGGGTTCAGTCTGAGCTTATACTCTTTCAATCTGACAAATAGCTTCTGCAGATGATCGAGGTGTTCTTCCTCTGTCTGTGAACGGGCTATCATGTCGTCTACGTAGACTTCAATCTCATGATGTATCATGTCATGAAATAAAGCTACCATGGCGCGTTGATAGGTTGCCCCGGAATTCTTCAGTCCGAATGACATCACTTTGTAGCAGAAGGTACCCCACTGCATAACGGAAGTAGTTTTCTCCATGTCTTCGGGGGCCATTTTGATCTGGTTGTATCCCGAGAACCCATCCATGAAGGAAAATACCTTGTGTTGAGTTGTGTTGTCAACCAAGATGTCGATGTGTGGTAGTGGAAAATCACCTTTAGGGCTAGCCCTGTTTAAGTCCCGATAGTCCACACACATTCTGACTTTGCCGTCCTTCTTAGGCACGAGCACAATGTTAGCAACCCATTGTGGATAGGAAGTAACAGCCAGAAAGCCAGCGTTGAATTGCTTCATTACCCTCAGCTTTGATCTTCTCAGACATGTCGGGCCTCATTCGGCGGACTTTTTGTTTGATCGGTGGACAATCTTCTCTTGTAGGGAGACGGTGAAGCACGATATCTGTATCTAGTCCCGACATGTCTTCATAGGACCAGGAAAAGATCTCAACATATTCGTTCAACAACTGCACTAAGCGCTCTTTGACACTTGGTTCCAAGTTGGAACCCACCTTAACCTCTTTCTTGTCTTCCTCTGTTCCCAAGTTGATGGTCTCTAGCAATTCTTCATGGGGCAGAATAGCCCTCTCTTCTTGTTGCAAAAGTTTGGCTAACTCTCCCGGCACTTCACAGTCTTCGTCAACTTCGTACTCAGCATGATTGACCAAATCTTCAGAGTCACCAAAGGATAAAGCAGAATAGTCACCCATGGAATCCAGAGTGGATGGGTACCTGCATTTTGTGAGTGTGGGTGCGTGTAAGGGATAGCCATCCTTAAACAAAACAAAATGCAAAAGGAAAGAAAATGAACACAACAGTTTATAGATGAAAACGTCCAATGATTCATTAAAACATGGCATATGATAATGAAGAAAATCAAGCCCTTACAAATGGACCTATATGCCCCGGGCAAGGCACAAGGTGAAAATAGTGTACAAATTGTTTAGTTATTACAAACCAAAATAGGAAATTGTTCAAAGATAAATTACTGGTTGATGAAAGTGATGGGAATAAAGTCCTTTGCTTCCTAATTGCTTAACCCTCCTTCGACGGTTGGAAAGATCCAATCTTCAAAGTTGTCTTATTCATCATCATCTTCTAAGGTATTAATTCCATGGTGAGTGATTTTTACGAGTGGTCCTCCAGCCCTGGAGCGACGCACAACTTTCTGGCCAGCAGCAATAAAACCTAGTCTGAATCTGTCCGTCTTATGGGGAAAATCAGGCAGTTGCCCCCACACTGTACTCCTTCCTTCTTTGATTACAGCCTCTGCATCCTTGAGAAATGCCATCCTGGGCACATGCTTGGAAACGATAGGCACATCAGTCATTGTCTTTGCAACTGCGACTTCAGGAGAAACTTCCTCAAAATGTTGGAAAGGCGTTTCTATGAATTCGCCATCCAACTCCACATAGCGGAAGGAGTTGAGGTGACTTATCATGTACTCTTCCTCACCGTGAACCGTTATAATCTAACCCTGAATAGGACACTTTAGCATTTGGTGTAAAGAGGAGGTAACTTCCCCAGCATAGTGGATCCACGGCCTTCCCAACAAACACGAATATGAAGGACGGATGTCCATCACATAAAAGGTAGAGTTGAAGGTCTCGGTGCCCACTTTGATAGGAATGTCCACTTCTCCATGAACCATCCTCTTAGAACCGTCGAAGGCTCTAACAACGATGTTATCGGGTTGAAGGGTCAAACCTTCACAGTCCAGTCTATCCAACGCCTTTTTCGGTAGTACATTCAAAAATGAACCGGTATCCACCAGGACATGGGCAAGCGTGGTTCCCCTGCATTCCACTGAGACATGCAGCGCGTCGTTGTGTTTCCTTCCTTTAGGGGTCAAACAAGCATCGGAAAAACCAAGACCATTATCAGCAGTAAGGCTGGCCACGCACTCTTGAAACTTGTCAACTGATGTTTCTTGAGGCACGTGTGCCGTCTTTAAAAATTTGATCAAGGCCTTAGCATGGGCCTCAGAGCAGAGTAGAAGAGCCAACATGGAGATTTTAGAAGGGGTCTGCCCTAGCTGTTCCACGACATCGTAGTCGCTCTTTTTGATTATTTTTAAGATTTCTTCCATCTCTTTCTGGGTGGTCTCGGGGATTACCACAGTCTGAGCCTTCATCCTGACAGGCACTTCTAGTATCCCCTTACCTTTGGTAGTAGCATCAGAGGGTCTAACTTCAGGAGTAACCAATTCTTCAATTATCGGGATTTGCACAGATGGCTTAACAGGCACATAAGCTTTCGAGGGTCTGAAGACTGCTCGTGGAGGAGAAATCTCCAGAGAGAAGATCCTTCCGCTGCGAGTTATCTTGCTTGTTCCCGCAATTTTCCCTATATCAGGGGTTTCATCATCAGAATTCTCTTGGACTGATTCAATCTGTTTGATACCATGATATAATATTTCTCCTCCGTAGTTCCATGGTATCGTCTTGTAGATTTATACGGGACAGACCCCGACATGGTGATTTTTAACGGCACAAACTTAGGATCAGGCGTAATCTTGACAAACCTTTTGCAAGCCTTGGGAAGATTGCCGGAGATGGTTATTATTGCAATGTCATTGGTTGAAGTAACAAAGGTAGCAGGAGTAACAGGAGTGAAGGTATCAACAGGAGTCTTTTGAAAGAGTATGTCTTGGGTATCCATCAGGCGTTAGATGCCTGATTTCAATAGTGGGCAGTCATCTCGTATATTTAAACAAAAGTAACAGTCTTTTCCACAGCCTGGGAATATCCCGGCTCTCATCAAATTCACTTTAATCACTGGTAACAGAGTCAAAAGGTCAGCAACATTGGTAATATGAAGGTCTTCCATAACGGCATGAACATTATAATTGTGCTTGGGCATTGGGGCAGAAATCACATTCGGCTTTTTGGGCGCATCTAATTCTACCTCCTTGGCGTCGATCAGGTCTTGGATTTTTTTCTTAAGAGCCCAACATTTGTTGGTATCATGCCCTACACTGTCAGAGTGGTAAGCACATTTTGCATTGGAGTGGTAATATGGAGAAGAGGTATTAGGGTTCTTTGGCGCTTCCTTCAAATTGGTAAGATTCAGCTTTAGCAAATGAGGGAGTACTTGAGCCGGTGTCATGTTGATTCGGATGAACTGCCGTTGTGGCCTTTCTACCCTTTGCTGATTAGATCTTGGCTGATTGCTGCAAGGTTGATCATTTGAAGAGTTTTGGATCATCACATCCCCCACAGTTGGCCGACGCTCGATTCTTCCTTGGCTTTTCTGAGAATAAACTACAGAAGCTTCCTTCTTAGCTGGGAAGGTCTTCTTAATGGCAGTGGACGCGGAGGCATCTTTCTGAATCTTACCACTTTTAATGCCGGCCTTGACCCTTTCACTGGTCAGAATTAATTCGGTGAATCCCGCGGAGGAACTCCCAATTAAATGATTGAAGAAAGGGCCAGACAGGGTCCCTAAAAACATGTCAACCAGCTCTCTATCCGACAATGGTGGTTGCACCCTTCCTGCCAGATCACGCCACTTCTGGGCATACTCTTTAAATCCCTCGTTAGAAGCCATACCCATACTCCATAGTTGAGTACGAGTAGGTGCTAAATCAGCGTTGTATTGGTATTGTCGGTAGAAAGCAGCAGCTAAATCTTCCCAGTTATGAACCCCAGACCTCTCAAGTTGATAGAACCAGTCCAATTGTGTGCCTGACAAACTATCTTGGAAAAAATGGACCCAAAGATCCTTATCAGATGAGTGGGGTTGGATGTTTCTGACGTAGGATCTCAGATGCATCTTTGGGCAGGACAAACCGTCATACTTAGCAAATGTAGGTACTTTGAACTTGGGAGGAATGACGATCCCAACGACCAACCCTAGTTCTTCGAAATCTAAACTAGGTACCCTTTGCAACTATATGGCTGCCAACCGATCCTCAATATTTTTAAACTTATCATCCGCTGGGGGATATTGCTGTTCAGAGTAATCTCCGTCTTCTTCCTCTTCCTCCTTTTCAACCTCAAATTCAGAGGGCATCGCTGTTCCTTTTCCTTTACCAGCCCCTTCATCAGACGTTGAGGGGAACTCGAGAACTTTTCTAGCATTGTTTTCAAACCTTCTTCCCATAATGACCACATCGGGCCTCTTCTTCTTTTTCTCTTTATCTATCTCCAACAGTGCTTTAAGGTCCTCTTGACCCTTTGCTAAGGTCATGAGGAGTTGCTGGAATTGAGAATTCTGTGCTTGCAGATCCTTAACCGTCTGCTCCAAATCCATCTGGCTGAAATAAACAGCAGAAAGATAAGGAAACCTGGTGTGAAGACTTGTTTATGCATATGATGAATGATATGTTATTCATGTAATGCATTCAAGTATTCAGAAATTCAAATTTTTTGCAAACAAAAAGAACACACGTCATATTAAGAAGAAATTTGTTATTACATAAGTGCCCCATGGGCAAAATATTACAAAATTCTTAATGTAAAAAGACATTGCGCATCCTCTTTGGTGCGATGTAAGTGTTGAGAGTTTCCTCTTCATGAAGTCGGCGGGTAAGCTCCAAAACCTTCTTCTCACTGGCATAGAAGCTGGCTTCAAAAGTATTTCGTTCTTCTTTGAGTTGGATCCAACTCTTTTGTAATTCTTCCAATGATGTTGGCATGTCTGGATGTAGGAGGGTGTATGGAACCTCTCCTTCCACGACAGGCTCTTTGATCACGGGGAGAATGTGTGGATATGGCATCATAAGATTCTGGGTGCGGGTTCGTACCCACTTGAGATAAGGCTCAAGGGGGATGGAATTCTTGTGCCCCAGTGTCTTACTATCCACTTTGTTGGTCATCCTCCAAGCTCTGATGAACCTTTGTCAAAGCCCTTGCGCATCGTTGTCGAAGTCAAAAACTAAGTCAGGAATCAGCATGTCATGAGGGCCATCCCTTCTAGCATATCCAAACTGTCTTAGAGCTAAACAGGGGTTGTAGGTAATGCCTCCCCTAATGCCAAGTAACGGGACATTAGGGAATTCCCCACAACGATCAATGATGATGACATTTTCTCTGGACCGAGAACACCAATGAACATCAGAATGTGTGAGGGTCATCAACCGTTGTGACCACCTTAAACCCTGCTCACTCTTCAAAACTGTCTGAGGAAGGTGAGAAATAAACCACCTTGCTAGAAGAGGAGTACAACACATGAGAACACCTCTTTTCCTCATTGTTCGTGTGTAAAATGAGTGCAGGATGTCCCCAAGAAATGTAGGCACAGGATTTCGAGATATGAAAATCTTGACAACATTCACATCTATAAGTTGATCAGGGTTTGGGAACAAGACCAACCCATAGATGAGAAGTGCTACAATCTCCTCAAAAGCTTGTAGATCTAGAGAGTTCCAGCAGTCTTGGGCCTTCTCAAACAGAAACTTTGCCAAGAAACCCTTGACACCACTTCTGGTTTCCCAATGTCCTTTGATATCAGATGGTTGCAAGTGTAATGCTTGAGCAACATCTTCAGGCTTTGGTTCTTTTTTCGTACCGTTGTAGGGTAGTTGATGAAGAATAGGAATTCTCAGGAGTTGAGAAAATTCCTCCAAAATAGGTACTAGTTGGTAATCAGGGAATGTAAAACAGTGGTGTAGGGGGTCAAAGAACTGGAAGAGAACTTTTACCATGTCTTCTTCTATGTTGGAGTTGACCAAGTTGAGAAGTATACCATGTCTTTCACTGAAGAGAGAATTATTTGGAGTCTTGGAAGTAAACTCCTTGAGTTGAGGAGGGATTCTCACAAGGTTGACTTGAATTGTTTTCCTGCGAAGAGATTCCATGACCTACAAAACAAGAACAAAGATGAAGATCCAAACCCTTGAAATGGTTAGTGGATGCATATGATGCTTTATGATGTTCATGATGTATGCACAAACACATGTACAAGCAAGTCACACAAGATCCTAGTTTCAGGCTTGCATTAGGTTTCATAGGTAAGTACCCTCTTGAGTTTAGTTGGCTCAAACCTGTCCTATAAATAGTAACCGGGTTCTAAGGAGCTCAATATCACTGGATTATTTTCTATGTTCATTGTTTTGGTTTAGCTACTTAACTGGCGACCAAAATTTTCCAAGAAAACAACCCTCAATGAGTGTATTATCGAGTATCTACCAACTTCGGACTGCACAAAAGCCGGTCATCTCACTACCCCTAATAAAAGGCCAAGATGGTCAAGTAAGGTTCTAAGAGTTCATTAGTGCTTCATGACATCACTCAGCGGCCCCGTAGTCTCTTTGATTGACTCAAAGGCTATCGGTACTCACAAATATGTCGCACTAATATAGCTATTGCTTCAACCATGTCGATATACCCCGCACAGTTTCCACAACGTATTGCTATTTACCTATGAATGTTTCCCAAATCCGGGTAGAGGATTTCAAGCCCAAACAAGAGAACCAAATGTAAAGCAATCAAAGCAATCAAGATAAGCATGCAAAGGGTGATCTAAACCCTAAGGTTACTCCACTTTTAAAGTTATCCCCAGCAGAGTCGCCAGTTCTGTGATACGGTGGGAGAATTGACTTAAGGTTTTGCGTTTGTGTTCGCAAATGTTTCGGTTTAGCAAGAGTCGCCATCGACTTTTATTTTTATTCTAAGGAAAGGTCAAAAAGCATAGGAAAGACCTTTGAGATGTTTTCTTGGGTTCAGGGAGTAGATTATGAAAAGGGAAGGTGCAAGCACCCTTTTCATCCATGGTTATCCATGGGCTCTTAGTTACTTGTTTAGATCACTTGCTTTTGCTTTTCAATTGTTTGAAATAGTGCTCTTCAATTGTTTGAAATGGTGCTTTGTGTGTGATTTGGAAAGATGTTTTGAAAAGAGGCCATCGTTGTGGCAACCTTTGTAATGATTCTTGTTTGAATGTATACAAAGGTGTTTTTGTCTTTTGAAAAGTTTTCAATGTTTGAAAGTTGGTTTTTAAAACTGTGTTGTGAAGTGTGTTTGAAAATAGCAAGGGTGTTTTGCAAGCTTTTGATCAAGTAACTAAGAGCTATCTGCCCTATTTTACTCAAAGATCTTTCTTATGTTTTTAACTCTTTTAACAGTGTTGTTTCACCATTGCATTTGGTGAACAACCTTGTGTTAGAATGTTAAACGGGACATGCGCGGGTCATCGTATAGACCATGATAGCAATTGTGTCAAGTATTTTTGGCAATTTTCTTGAGGGACTTGATCATTTTTGTTTAGGCAACTCAGATAGCGTCATCGAGGGACTATGATCTTTTGTTTTGTTTTTGTTTTGCCAAAGTACTTAACATGCATACCATGACCCATTTTTGAAGGCAACAAGTGGATTGTAACCCTAGGGGTACAAGTGTGCATTGTGTTTGTTTTTCATGCATTTTTGTCTTTGATTAGGTCAAACTATTTGTTGATTTGATTTTTGCATACAAACCATAATTCTCTAATCATGGCATAATTGAAAGCGTTAAGTGCGAGAATTTAAATTCTAAGCTATTACAACATGATTATGGGGATGGGGGTACAATTTTGGATAGGGGATTATTTTGCAAGAAATTTAAACCCTAAGTTATTACAACCAAATTGAATTTACAATACATAATATTTAAATGTACAAAATTCAAATAAACAAAGTAAATAAATATTAAATAAAATGTATTATGCAAAAAAAGAAGTTTTTATGTATGGAAAAATATTTTCAATGTAAAGAAATATAAAGAAATAAATAAATAAAGATTAATTTTATTTATAAAAGGGGTAAACCCTAATTCTTTTAAGAAAATAATATTATATATTATTTATATACAAAAATATATTAATATGTACAAAAATGAAATATATTTTAAAAAAAGTGTTTTTTAATATGAATAATAATAAAAATAAAAAATGATATTTTTGTATTTTTATCCTATGTTTTTAATAAAATAAAGGTATATATATATATATATATATATATATATATATATATATATATATATATATATATATATATATATATATATATATATATATATATATATATATATATATATATATATATATATATATATATATATATATATATATATATATATATATATATATATATATATATATATATATATATATATATATATATATATATATATATATATATATATATATATATATATATATATATATATATATATATATATATATATATATATATATATATATATATATATATATATATATATATATATATATATATATATATATATATATATATATATATATATATATATATATATATATATATATATATATATATATATATATATATATATATATATATATATATATATATATATATATATATATATATATATATATATATATATATATATATATATATATATATATATATTATATATATATATATATATATATATATATATATATATATATATATATATATATATATATATATATATATATATATATATATATAATATATATATATATATATATATATATATATATATATATATGGAAATAAAATAATAAAGTCAGAAATGAAATTAAAATGCAAGAATAATAAAAATACAAGAAATTGGACCAGGGGGTGTGAAAAGCAAGCATAGGTGTGCAAAAAGTGAGAAATAGCCAGGCCTAGCCCAGCTACTTCATCTTCAACCTTCGATCAACAAAAATACGCGCGTTCTGAGTTCAAACTCGTATCTCCTGTTTCAGTGCTTAAAAACAAAAACTTGTAACATGAAAGTTGTAGAGCATAATCACACGATTCCAACCATATAAAAAACTTAATCTAACTCTCAAATACCAGAGAGAATTTCTCTGGCCCTAAATCTTGACCTAGTTTTTTCAGAAAGTTCAAACATCAAATACTCCTAGCTCAATTAACATAAATGAATTCTATGCATATGTACAACTCAAGGGAAATGAGAACTACATTTTTCATTCACAAACCTAAGCCTAATGATTCCTAAATAGAGATATAGGAAGTTGCAAAATACCTGTTTCAGTTAGACACGAGTATGGCAATGTAGAGCTTTTCAGTGAGGCCTGAGGTGCCTGGTAGCTTGCCTGAACTTCACTTGGTCTTTTCTAATAGCTAGTTTGCTTCGAATGTTCCTGAATTAGCCTCTAGAAGTCAACCTGCACAAGCTTGAAATGAAAATGGTGAACATTGTAAATGGAGTTACAATTGGCAATGGAGGTTTGGGATAGCTTGAGTGAGTTGAATGGAAGGTATTGGAACAAGTTGCAAGCAAAACGCACGAGTGGATGTGAAAATGGAAGTGATTCTGCAGGGCCTGCCCTGTTTTGCAAGAAAATGTGATTTTTGTGTACAAGGGTGTTTGAGGGATGAATGGCTCGTGTTTCTGGCTCACATGGATGTGCAAAACTTCTCTGGAATCTTGGCTTGAGTTGAATATATCGGATGTGCAAGTTGTGGACTTTTGGCACAATGACTTGTTTTTGAAGTAAAAGTGAGAAGTGACCATGCTATGGCCTGTACAGGCTAGATCCAAGCATGCACATAGTTGGTGTACCATGCCTGATATTAGGGGACTTTGTTTGCAGCAAAAGGCTTAGTCCAATGCTCAAGAGAAACAAATTTGCAAAAGTTATGCTTTATGTAAATGGCATTGGAACCTTTATGCCAAAAATGGATTAAATCAATGTGTAATGCTTCATTGATCAGAACAATTCCTCTAACCAATGTGTTTGCATTTAATTTTTGAGTGTTGAAGGGTTTAGAGACCTGTAATTAAGTACAAAGCTAGTTTGGACAGATTTTACAACTTGTATGAACATGTATTGGCCATGGTTACAAAGTGAGTTTTTGCCAACTTCAAGCATTCGATTCTCCCTAACAACAAATGTGTTTGAGGAGTTCTTGGACAAATTGGAAAGCTTGCAACAAGTAATATAATCCATATTTGAAACTCAACTTGATACTCCAAGTGGAACTATGTGAAAAATGGCCAAGAAGATGCGTCAAAATCCTGCCTAAACTAAGGCAAAATTTCTCTAAGTTAAAAGTTTTAGGGACCCTTGTTCCAAAACTCATAACTTGAGATCCAAGATTCTTTTGAGAAAACTTTTTGAATCAAAGTTGTAGACTTTGTGGAGGAATACAACTTTCATGTTGTAAGTTTTGTTTGAATCCATTTTCATCATGGTGAAAATGTGGGGCAAAGTTAGGAAAAATTAAGAAAATTTTATAACTTAGAAAAATTCTAAGTTATGAAATTTTTCAATTTTAAACCCTAATTTGCAATTTTGGGTTTATTGATGAACAAGTTTCATAATTTGACATATATTGATGAAAAATGACCCTTGGCACTTGATTTTGACCAAAAAGTCAAAGTTTGACTTTTCAGTGTACAGTCAAACTTGATCAGTTAATTGAAAAATTCATCTATCAATCCTATGCATTTGAGATCTTTTGACTTGTTGAATAGGTAAAGATAATTTCATTGAGTCCTTGAGTCCATTTTTGAACTTGATTTGCCATTGGCTAGGTGAAACAGTAAAAAATTGCCTTTGTACAGTCAAAACCCTAAAAATGACCAATTTGCCCTTTTGGTGATCTGATCAAATTTCTTGTGGAGTTGTGGTCCAAACTTGATCAAATGGTTCATAAGAGTTCATAATGTTTATGTGGGTAAAAATTCATGAGGTTTGACTGTCAATTGGCCACAGTTGACCTTTTCCCCATTACAGTTGATTTCTAGGTCAACTGTCCAATTGACTGGGAAAAAATTTGATTCAAGGCTTGAAACCTGGTATGGATAAACTTATGACTCCAACATGAAGTATGAAAGTCAATTTGGGCATTGAAGGTCCAAAAATCCCTGTGCAAACTCAAACCCTAATTTCAGGTCAACAGTGCAAGGAGATGTCTTGAGCAGAGCAAACCCTAGCTTGGTCTTGAGTTCCAAGAGTCTTGTGATGAGAAATGTTGATAAAATGAGAGGGAATATTTTGGGGTACAATAGATCCTAAGATTTTTCTGATTCTTATCCATTCAAAGTTAATCCAAGGCCTTCTTTGGTTCAGTCAGACCAACACTAAGATATCCTTTATTCTTATTCCAGTTGAAGATATTCTAAGGCTTTTGTCTGGTTCAGTTAAATCGATCCTAAGATTTTTATGATTCTTTTCCCGTCAAAGTTAATTCAAGACCTTCTATGGTTTAAGATCTCTCTGATACTTATTCCAGTTGAAGATATCCCAAGACTTTTGTTTGGTTCACTTAAATCGATCTTAAGATTTTTCTGATTCTTATCTAATCAAAGTTAATCCAAGACCTTCTCTGGTTCAGTCAGATTAACACTAAGATCTCTCTAATTCTTATTCCAGTTAAAGATATCCCAAGACTTTTATCTGGTTCAGTTAAATCGATCTTAAGATATTTTTTATTCCTATCCAGTCAAAGTTAATCCAAGACCTTCTCTGGTTCAGTCAGATCAACACTAAGATCTCCCTGATTCTTATTCCAGTTAAAGATATTCAGAGGCTTTTGCCTGGTTCAATTAAATCGATCAGAAGCTTTTTCTTATTCTTATCCAGTCAAAGTTAATCCAAGACCTTCTCTGGTTCAGTCAGATCAACACTAAGATCTCCCTGATTCTTATTCCAATTGAAGATATTCCGAGGCTTTTGTCTGGTTCAGTTAAATCGATCCTAAGATTTTTCAGATTCTTATCCAGTCAAAGTTAATCCAATACCTTCTTTGGTTCAGTCAGATCAACACTAAGATTTCCCTGATTCGGATTCCAGTTGAAGATATTCCGAGGCTTTTGTCTGGTTCAGTTAAATCGATCCAAAGATTTTTCTGATTCTTATCCGGTCAAAGTTAATCCAAGACCTTCTCTGGTTCAGTCAGGTCGACACTAAGATCTCTCTGATTCTTATTCCAGTTGAAGATATCCCAAGACTTTTGTCTGGTTCAGTTAAATCGATCTTAAGATTTTTCTGATTCTGGTCCAGTCAAAGTTAATCCAAGACCTTCTCTGGTTCAGTCAGATCAACACTAAGATCTCCCTGATTCTTATTCCAGTTAAAGATATTCATAGGCTTTTGTCTGGTTCAGTTAAATCGATCCTAAGCTTTTTCTTATTCTTATCCAGTCAAAGTTAATCCAAGACCTTCTCTGGTTCAATCAGATCAACACTAAGATCTCCCTGATTCTTATTCCAGTTGAAGATATTCCGAGGCTTTTGTCTTGTTCAGTTAAATCGATCCTAAGATTTTTCAGATTCTTATCCAGTCAAAGTTAATCCAATACCTTCTCTGGTTCAGTCAGATCAACACTAAGATTTCCCTGATTCGGATTCCAGTTGAAGATATTCCGAGGCTTTTGTCTGGTTCAGTTAAATCGATCCAAATATTTTTCTGATTCTTATCCGGTCAAAGTTAATCCAAGACCTTCTCTGGTTCAGTCAGGTCGACACTAAGATCTCTCTGATTCTTATTCCAGTTGAAGATATCCCAAGACTTTTGTCTGGTTCAGTTAAATCGATCTTAAGATTTTTCTGATTCTGGTTCGGTCAAAGTTAATCCAAGACCTTCTATGGTTCAGTCATATCAACACTAAGATCTCCCCGATTCTTATTCCAGTTGAAGATATTCTGAGGCTTTTGTCTGGTTCAGTTAAATCGATCCTAAGATTTTTTTGATTCTTATCCAGTCAAAGTTAATCTAAGACCTTCTCTGGTTCAATCAGATCAACACTAAGACCTCCCTGATTCTTATTCAAGTTAAAGATATTATGAGGCTTTTGTTTGGTTCAGTTAAATCGATCCTAAGATTTTTCCGATCTTATCCAGTCAAAGTTAATCCAAGCCCTTATCTGGTTCAGTCAGATCAACACTAAGATCTCCCTGATTCATATTCCAGTTTGAGATACTCCGAGGCTTTTGTCTGGTTCAGTTAAATCGATCTTAAGATTTTTATGATTCTTATCCAGTCAAAGTTAATCCAATACCTTCTCTGGTTCAGTCAGATCAACACTCAGATCTCCCTGATTCTTATTCCAGTTGAAGATATTCCGAGACTTTCGTCTGTTTCAGTTAAATCGATCCTAAGATTTTTCTGATTCTTATCCGGTCAAAGTTAATCCAAGACCTTCTCTGGTTCAGTCAGATGAACACTAAGATCTCCCTTATTCTTATTCCAGTTAAAGATATTCCGAGACTTTTGTCTGATTCAGTTAAATCGATCCTTAGATTTTTCTGATTCTTATCCAGTTAAAGTTAATCTAAGAACTTCTCTGGTTCAGTCAGATCGATACTAAGATCTCTCTAATTCTTATTCCATTTAAATATATCCCAAGACTTTTGTCTAGTTCAGTTAAATCGATCTTAAGATATTTTTTATTCTTATCCAGTCAAATTTAATCCAAGACCTTCTCTGGTTTAGTCAGATCAACACTAATATCTCCCTGATTCTTATTTTAGTTAAAGATATTCAGAGGCTTTTGTATGGTTCAGTTAAATCGATCCTAAGTTTTTTCTTATTCTTATCCATTCAAAGTTAATCCAAGTTCTTCTCTGGTTCAGTCAGATCAACACTAAGATCTCCCTGATTCTTATTCCAGTTGAAGATATTCTGAGGCTTTTGTCTGGTTTAGTTAAATTGATCCTAAGATTTTTCTGATTCTTATCCAGACAAAGTTAATCCAAGGCCTTCTCTGGTTCAGTCAGATCAACACTAAGATCTCCATGATTCTTATTCCAGTTGAAGATATTCTGAGGCTTTTGTCTGGTTAAGTTAAATCGATCCTAAGATTTTTCGGATTCTTATCCCGTCAAAGTTAATCCAATACCTTCTATGGTTCAGTCAGATCGACACTAAGATCTCTCTGATTCTTATTCCAATTGAAGATATCCCAAGAATTTTGTCTGGTTCAGTTAAATCAATCTTAAGATTTTTCTTATTCTTATCCAGTCAAAGTTAATCCAAGACCTTCTCTGGTTCAGTCAGATCAACACTAAGATCTCTCTAATTCTTATTCCAGTTAAAGATATCCCAGGACTTTTGTGTGGTTCAGTTAAATCAATCTTAAGATATTTTTTATTCTTATCCAGACAAAGTTAATCCAAGACCTTCTATGGTTTAGTCATATCAACACTAAGATATCCCTGATTCTTATTCCAGTTAAAGATATTCAGAGGCTTTTGTCTGGTTCAGTTAAATCAATCCTAAGCTTTTTCTTATTCTTATCCAGTCAAAGTTAATCCAAGACCTTCTCTGGTTCAGTCAGATCAACACTAAGATCTCCCTGATTCTTATTCCAGTTGAAGATATTCCAAGGCTTTTGTCTGGTTCAGATAAATCGATCCTAAGATTTTTCAGATTCTTATCCAGTCAAAGTTAATCCAAGACCTTCTCTGGTTCAGTAAGATCAACACTAAGATCTATCAGATTCATATTCCAGTTGGAGATATTCCGAGGCTTTTGTCTGGTTCAGTTAAATCGATCCTAAGATTTTTCTTATCTTATTCAGTCAAAGTTAATCCAAGACCTTCTCTGGTTCAGTCAGATCAACACTAAGATCTCTCTGATTCTTATTCCAGTTGGAGATACTCTGAGGCTTTTGTCTGGTTCAGTTAAATATATCTTAAGATTTTTCTGATTCTTATCCAGTCAAAGTTAATCCAAGACCTTCTCTGGTTCAGTCAGATCAACACTAAGATCTCCCTGATTCTTATTCTAGTTGAAGATATTCCGAGACTTTCGTCTGTTTCAGTTAAATCGATCCTAAGATTTTTCTGATTCTTATCCGGTCAAAGTTAATCCAAGACCTTCTTTGGTCCAGTCAGATGAACACTAAGATCTCCCTTATTCTTATTCCAGTTAAAGATATTCTGAGACTTTTGTCTGGTTCAGTTAAATCGATCCTAAGATTTTTCTGATTCTTATCCAGTCAAAGTTAATCTAAGAACTTCTCCGGTTCAGTCAGATCGATACTAAGATCTCTCTAATTCTTATTCCATTTAAAGATATCCCAAGACTTTTGTCTGGTTCAGTTAAATCGATCTTAAGATATTTTTTATTCTTATCCAGTCAAAGTTAATCCAAGACCTTCTCTGGTTTAGTCAGATCAACACTAAGATCTCCCTGATTCTTATTTTAGTTAAAGATATTCAGAGGCTTTTGTCTGGTTCAGTTAAATCGATCCTAGGTTTTTTCTTATTCTTATCCAGTCAAAGTTAATCCAAGACCTGCTCTGGTTCAGTCAGATCAACACTAAGATCTCCCTGATTCTTATTCCAGTTGAAGATATTACGAGGCTTTTGTCTGGTTTAGTTAAATTGATCCTAAGATTTTTCTGATTCTTATCCAGTCAAAGTTAATCCAAGGCCTTCCCTGGTTCAGCAATATCAACACTAAGATCTCCCTGATTCTTATTCCAGTTGAAGATATTCCAAGGCTTTTGTCTGGTTAAGTTAAATCGATCCTAAGATTTTTCTAATTCTTATCCCGTCAAAGTTAATCCAATACCTTCTATGGTTCAGTCAGATCGACACTAAGATCTCTCTGATTCTTATTCCATTTGAAGATATCCCAAGAATTTTGTCTGGTTCAGTTAAATCGATCTTAAGATTTTTCTGATTCTTATCCAGTCAAAGTTAATCCAAGACCTTCTCTGGTTTAGTCAGATCAACACTAAGATCTCTCTAATTCGTATTCCAGTTAAAGATATCCCAAGACTTTTGTCTGGTTTAGTTAAATCGATCTTAAGATATTTTTTATTTTATCCAGTCAAAGTTAATCAAGGACCTTCTCTGGTTTAGTCATATCAACACTAAGATCTCCCTGATTCT
The DNA here is from genome assembly GCA_948472305.1 of Vicia faba. Lineage (NCBI taxonomy): Eukaryota > Viridiplantae > Streptophyta > Magnoliopsida > Fabales > Fabaceae > Vicia > Vicia faba. Next base: position 1,337,248,566 of record OX451737.1, on the reverse strand, counting down.
TATTCCAGTTAAAGATATTCAGAGGCTTTTGTCTGGTTCAGTTAAATCGATCCTAAGCTTTTTCTTATTCTTATCCAGTCCAAGTTAATCCAAGACCTTCTCTGGTTCAGTCAGATCAACACTAAGATCTTCCTGATTCTTATTCCAGTTGAAGATATTCCGAGGCTTTTGTCTGGTTCAGTTAAATCGATCCTAAGATTTTTCTAATTCTTATCCGGTCAAAGTTAATCCAAGACCTTCTCTGGTTCAGTCAGGTCGACACTAAGATCTCTCTGATTCTTATTCCAGTTGAAGATATCCCAAGACTTTTGTCTGGTTCAGTTAAATCGATCTTAATATTTTTCTGATTCTTATTCAGTCAAAGTTAATCCAAGACCTTCTCTAGTTCAGTCATATCAACACTAAGATCTCCCTGATTCTTATTCCAATTGAAGATATTCCAAGGCTTTTGTCTGGTTCAGTTAAATCGATCCTAAGATTTTTTTGAATCTTATCCAGTCAAAGTTAATCCAAGACCTTCTCTGGTTCAATCAGATCAACACTAAGATCTCCTTGATTCTTATTCAAGTTAAAGATATTCTGAGCCTTTTGTCTAGTTCAGTTAAATCGATCTTAAGATTTTTTTTATTCTTATCCGGTCAAAGTTAATCCAAGACCTTCTATGGTTTAGTCAGATCGACACTAAGATCTCTCTGATTCTTATTCCAGCTGAAGATATCCCAAGACTTTTGTCTGGTTCAGTTAAATCGATCCTAAGATTTTTCTGATTCTTATCCAGTCAAAGTTAATCCAAGATTTTTTCTGGTTCAGTCAGATGAAGCTAAAGCAATTATCATATTTCTTATGGAAGTCGTGTAGAGGCCATTGAATTTTTGCATCAAGAGGTAAGTTTTTCCAACTTCGAAATCTTGATACAAGCATCATTTGCACTTACTTTCAAAAGATAAAATGTAGATATCATGTCTATGAAGCTAACCATATCCTTAAATTTCTTTTTAATTGACTGTGGGATGAGAATTTTGAAATTGAATTTTTTGGACATTTAGGTTTTCAGTTTGGTACAAGTAGAAATTTGTGAGTTATAGTGGGAATAAATAAAAAATAATTACATATTTGAAATCCTTGCGAAATTCTAAGCAAGTTTCATTTTTACATTTTTGAAATTGGTTGAGAAATGAGGAAGTTAGAATTTTTTGAAAAAAAATGGAAATATGTTGTTACAGTAACCGTGACGATAGATGCAAGGAAGAAGAAGAGAAAAAATAAATTTTGAAAACGAGTTTATTTTATATTTAATGATTATTGTTTTATCATTGGATGTAACAACCATCCCAGTGGCAAGCAGCGTGTGTTTTATGTCAATTTCACCTTAAGGGCGCGGGTTCGAACCACAGTGAACCCCCTTTTGCATATTTTGTAATTTTGTGATTTCAAGAAGCAATGTTTTGATATAATATTAAGCAAGCGCATGGTTGAAAAGGAAACATGCCTGGCATAGTGGTTTTATTTTGAGCCAGCAACCTGAAAGTCTTAAGTTCAAGCCTTGGCAGGACAAAAAATCGTATTTTTATCACTTGACTCATTTTACATTTTTAACAAACTTCAACAATTTATTTAACCCATCAAATTAACTCCTTTTGAACTAATTTTTTTCATACTACTAGTTTATTAGGTCTATTTTATTAATATATAAAAATCTTACCAAAAATATTTTTATTTTCACTATTCGTAATTTATTCAAAGTAGCATCTTTTAGGTTTTTTTTTCTTTATTAAAAACTAAAAAAAACATTTTTCTTAACAAATTTCTTTTCTTGATTAAATTAATTTTTAACTTAGTTTTTTCTTTGAATTTCATTTCTAATTAAATCAAATTATAATTTAGGGATTTTAATTAATTAAATTCTTTCCTTTTATTAGTTTAATTAAATCAAGACTTTTCATAAACAAACAAAAAAACAATTTTCTTTTCCTTTCACATTGTTTTTATATTCTTGCACATTTTATCTTGCAATATTCAATATGGTTGTAATAGTATAATTATAACTTTATTGCTTACATCCCCCATTTGTAAATTTGTATACCCCCTCCCCAAATATTGTAATAGCGTAGTAACTTTAAATTTCGTAATTTATCGCTTTTACATAATATGCTATTAATTAGGATTTGTATGGAAAGAATAAAATCAATCAAATAGAAAACCCTAATCCAAGACAAAAACAAGCATGAAAACAACACACTTGCACACAAGCACCCCTAGGGTAAAATCCACTTGGTTGCTTTACAAAATGGCCATATTACGCATGTAGGGTATCTTAGCAAAAACAAGCAAATACAAGATCATAGTCCCTCGATGACGCTATCTAAAGTTGCCTTACAAATGATCTTAGTCCCTAAAAAAAGAATGCTAAGATACCTTGCAATATTACTAATCATGGTTATACGATGACCCACGCCCGTCTCGTTTACATCCAAAGATAGGGTTGCTTACCAAATCAATGGTAAGACAACAATGTCAAAGGAAAAGGAAATGAACAAGAAAGACATTTGAGTAGGTAGATTGCTCCTAATTACTTGCTCCATTTCAAAACAAACATCCTTGCTATTTTCAAAACAATCACATACACCTTCAAACATCTTACGAAAATTGAAAACATTTTCAAAAGATCAACATGTTTGTATACATTCTTACGAACGAGAATCATTATAAAGATTGCCTAAACAATGGCCTCTTTACAAAATACTTTCAAAAACCACACAAAGCACAATTTCAAACAAAAGCAAGTGATCTAGCAAGTAACTAAGAGCCCATGGAAAACCATGGATGAAAAGGATGCTAATATCTTCCCTTTTCATAATCTACCCCCCGAACTCAAGAAATAATCTCAAAGGTATTTCCTGTGCTTTTTCACCTTTCCTTTTGGATAAAAGAAAAGTCGATGGCGACTCTTGCTAACCGCAACATTTGTGATAAAACGCAAAACCTTCAAGTCTGTTCTCCCACCGTATCACAGAACTGGCGACTCTGCTGGGGAGAATTCTAAAAGTGGGGTTACCTTAGGGATTAGATCATATTTATTTGCTTGCATTGTTTGAATTGTATGCTTTACATTATGGTTCTTTGTTTGGGTTTGAATCCTCTACCCATATTTGGGATACATTATAGGTAAGTAGCAAAATGTTGTGGAAACTGTGTGGGGTATACCGACATGGTCTAAGCAATAGCTAGGTTAGTGCGACATATTTGTGGGTACCGGTAGCCTTTGAGTTAATCAAAGAGAATACGGGGCCGCTGAGTGATGTCATGAGGCACTAATGAACTTCTAGAACCTTTATTTGACCAACGTGGCCTTTAGGATGTAGTGAGATGATCGACTTTGGTGCAGTTCGAAGTTGGTAGATACTTGATACTACACTCATTGAGGTTTGGTTTCTTGGGATATTTCGGTCGCCATTAAAGAGGCTTGAGCTGAAACAATGACCAAGGAAACAATCCAGTGATATTGAGATCCTTAGAACCCGGTTACTATTATTAGGACAGGTTGAGCCAACTAAACTTCAAGAGGGTACTTACCTAAAAACTCCATGCAAGCCTAAACCTAAGGACTTGTCTGCTTTGCGTGTATATGATTATTTCTATAAGTTTGCTTACTTTGCATACTTGTGCATAACATCATGACATCATACCATAGCATTTTCAAAAACATTGAGCCATAGCATTTCAAGGATCTCAAGGGTTTTTGACATGGTCACGTTGAACCAAACGTCTATCAAGGGGCAAGAGGATTTATTTTCCTCTAAACCAAGCATCGTCAAAGATCAAGTATAACCACTTGAATTGAGGGCTATGACCCACTCGACATGGTGAGCTTAATTCTCGTAAAAGGACATACACCAATACAAAGTTCTCCAAATTAAAGTTGTAATTGAATACGAACATTTACCCTGCGAGATATTTGAAAAAATTTGCATGTCATACACGTCATTGCATAACAGGTAGCCTATAGTGTCAGTCTCTCATGTTCTAGTTGTTTATTTCAGCAATGGCTCTCTAACAAGACAACAGAGATCTTCAAACTCAAGAGGCTCAGTTTAAGGAAATGTTCCTTAACCTATCCAAGGGACATGAAGAATTGAAAGCACTCCTCGCTAGGAATCTGACCAAGAAGCATCCTGATAACAACAAGGATGACCAGGTTGAACAGCTACAGGTTGAGATGGAAGCAATAAGAATCCAAATGATAGGTCAAATGGCTCTCATCCAAAACTTGGCTCAAGGACAAGAAGAGCTAAGGACAATCGTCAACAAACTTCGTCAAAACGGATGTAACCAAGTGGGGCGAATAGCTAGAAGTAGGGGTCAAATCGTTATCCAGCCACCCACAAGACAAGAAGTCGGTTCAAGAGAAAATAGACCATTTCAAATTGCCGCCACGTCACGGGTCCAACAACGGCCTCGTCGACATCAACCAGAAAATCAACAAAGGCTAAAAGAGCCTAAAAGACAGTTTACTAACGTCAACATGCCACTGTCTCAAGCTTTGCAACATATGTTAAAATTGGATCTGATTACACCAATAAGACCGCGTCCAAATCCAAAAACTTATGCTCCCAGTTACAATCCTGATGCCAGGTGTGCCTATCATTCCGACGGTCCTGGACATGATACAAATGATTGTTGGGTGTTGAAGTACAAGATTCAAAACTTGATCGATAAATGAGCATTGGAGTTCACACAAGACGGTCAATTGGAGATTTTTTCTATCACCCCTCAAAGGCTCACCACTTAAAGTGACAAGTCCAGACAAAGAGGCTTCTGTTCAGTGGAATTTTCAATTGTAATCTCTTTTGTTGCTCAGACAATTATCTATTAATGTCAAACTTTGTTTCATTAATGCATTGCATATGTTTGTCTTGAATCTGTCCATTCGTTTTCACTATACTATGCTTTTTACTCTCTTTATGACATTTAACTCTTGCTAAAAGTTACAAGCCTTTAGAGGGAGGATGACGAAAATAATGCCATAAATCTCATACAGTATGCTTTTGAACAGACTTTGCTGATGATGTACAGGCGTTCTTTAAAATTCTAAACACTGGAGTTATAAGGAAGATAATCCCTAGTAAACCCCTTCGAGCCAAAGAAGTAGAAGTTTTACCTTTTTTTACAAATTGAAACCTTTAATCAAAGCCTGGGGCAGGGTAGTCTCTCAATTAGTTGAAATGCGCGTTCAAATCGTGAACTCTCATCTCGTAATACAACGAGTGACATCAAAAACATTCCTCTGAAATCAAAAGACAGTGATGGTTCCCTACCAAAAAGGCAGTCATTATCTCTCAAAAGTCCACTAAGTCAAAAAAAAGACTTAAGAAAAAAAACGGGGGTATCCCGCTGACCGTAATCTCAAAACAGGAACAGTCAGGTAAAAATTAGGGATAACAAATCAAAAGAAAGAGGTCACTACAAATTCTCAACAAAAAAAGGTGTGTTATGAAAAATGATTGCCTTCCGACAAACCTAACTTGTCTGAACCATCACCCAAAACGTCATTCCAGACTCAATTGGAGTTCAAACGCACAATTAACTGAGTTTAGGATCGAAGAACATCACGAAGAGTGGGTGGGTACAAATACACTTTGAGCCTTTATCTTTGGTTTCTTAAACCGTGAACCATGCCACATTACAACCCTTCAAAAGTCCTGATTGAAGCATAAGTTAGTTCGAAAGCATACTGTTACCAAAAGGTACCCTCACTCCTGTAGGGCTTTACTCTAAAATCTTGAGTTGAATTTTTCTTACAAAAAACTTCTTTACTTTCTAAAACGCATTTTCAAATTTTTTGAGACAAACATAAACTTTGCATTACTTGAATATCACTGTTTGCATATGTTGATTTGTTTGACAACGAAGAAATTCACACAACGAATATCCAATGAACGAAACTCTCAGTGGATAAAATCACTTCAATTGGAAAGACACTTCCAATGATAAATCTCTCATGATCAAGGGGCACGGCATGACCTTTGTCCAACACATCTGGGGCAGTCAAGGCAAGATTCAAAGAATCTCTCAAAGAATTGTTGAATAACCAGGGGAAAATCTCCATATGTATCACTCAAGGGGCAATGTTACGTTGATCAGGGGTTCGAACAAAGTCCACTCTGAAGACTTTCGGTACCATCAAATTACTTGTCTGTAATAGTAGTATCAGATGGTGTCAGTATCATGTCTTCAGATCCTTCCACGACAATTCTTAGAAAATTCTGAGACTTGACCAAAGATCTTGGGTACCACCAATTCTTTCGTGCCAATAGTATCAGATGGTGTCAGTATCATATCTTCAACTCTCTTCCACAACAGTCTTAGAAAAATATCTCTAGGAAGTTCATGGCTACAAAAAATATGATCAAAATATCAAGCGTCGAAATACATCAGATTAACTCTAGGGGGCAAACAGACTCCCACATAAAGGGTCATGTGCGACCAAGCAAACATTTTATGGCATTTACTACTAGGGGAAGTGATAAATCTCCCCAAAATCCTTCTCATAGATTGACCCCCAACCAGAATTTCAATCTATGAAAATTCCTCGCCAGCTGAGTCGATCTCAAGAACCCTCGAGAACTTTCCTCAGTGAAAAAGACACTTCTCCAACAGACCGACAACAGGGTTTATTTCCCCAACAAAATACAGATCCCTCACAATGTGCAGTTTAATCCTCAGCGGAACGAAACTTCTAGTTATCAATCCCCAGTAGAAATCACCAAAATTCTCAGGATTCCCCAACAGGATTTTACAGGAAGTACACGGTATTTCCCTTACAACACAGTTTATTTCTCTAAAAGGAGATTCATCAACACTTCGACTTCAAGACATGAAGACTTACATATCCTCAGCAACATTCAGGTATTTATTTTCCCCAATCCAACAAACAGCGTAATAGACTAGCTCACGTGCGCATACATTGCATCCGTATGTCATAAACGTTGATAAAAGCGAATGCATGATATCATACATTTCATACAACATGACTTTACATTTTAGCTAAAAAAATTTACCCTTTTTAGGATAAGATTAACAGCTATCATTAACAATGTTCATCATTCAGATTCAGACTTTTGATACAGTTCAGATACGCTCTAGATACGGATGCCATCCTGATACTCATTCAAATTCAACCTTTAGATACAGTTCAGATATGCTCCAAACACGGATGCCGTTCTGATACTCATTCAGATTCAACCTTTTAATATAGTTCAGATACGCTCTAGATACGGATGCCATCCTGATACTCATTCAGATTCAACCTTTTGATATAGTTCAGATACGCTCCAGATACGGATGCCATCCTTATACTCATTCAGATTCAACCTTTTGATACAGTTCAGATACGCTCCAGATACGGATGCCATCCTGATACTCGTTCAGATTCAACCTTTTGATACAGTTCAGATACGCTCCAGATACAGATGCCATCCTGATACTCATTCAGATTTAACCTTTTGATACAGTTCAGATACTCTCCAGATACAGATGCCATCTTGATACTCATTCAGATTCAAACTTTTGATACAGTTCAGATACGCTCCAGATACGGATGCCATCCTGATACTCATTTAGATTCAACCTTTTGATACAGTTCAGATACACTCTAGATACGGATGCCATCCTGATACTCATTCAGATTCAACCTTTTGATACAGTTCAGATATGCTCCAGATGCGGATGTCATCCTGATACTCATTCAGATTTAACCTTTTAATACAGTTCAGATACGCTCAAGATACGGATGCCATCCTGATACTCATTCAGATTCAACCTTTTGATATAGTTCAGATACGCTCCAGATACGAATGCCATCCTGATACTCATTTAGATTCAACCTTTTGATACAGTTCAGATACGCTCCAGATACGGATGCCATCCTGATACTCATTCAGATTCAACTCTCAGATACAGTTCAGATACGCTCCAGACACGGATGTCATTCTGATACTCATTCAAATTCAACTTTCAGATACAATTCAGATACGCTCCAGATACAGACGCTATTTTGATACTCATTCTTTCAACTTACAAATTATAACACAAACAATCACCTTTGGATGGCAGCTTTAAGCCCATATCCTATAACTTTCTATCACCTCTCCAAATGTCATCTTTAAGCCCATTCCCTCTACCATCACATCGTCGATTACAAATTTCCGGGCACTCTAGTGTCCAATCATCTTCCACCTTCGAGTCACGAATGGCAAAATTCGCCAATCTAACTCCTCGGGTTTAAGAAGATTGAACAGGGGCAGCTGTTGCACCCCAAAATTTTCCCTCTCACTTATCAAAAATTTGCTCACAAAATTTCCTTGGGCTCAAGACTGCACTAGGGTTTGATCAGCTCAAGACACCTCGTTAGGCACTGATGACCAAAATTAGGGTTTGAGTTTGCACAAGGATTTTCGAATTATCAAAGCTTCATATGAATTTAATGGACCATTGTGGACCCTCAAGATTACTCATGTCAAGATTCAAGCCTTGGATCACACTTTTGATCAGTCAATTGAACAGTTGACCTAAAAATCAATTGTATTGGGAAAAAAGTCAATCATAGCTAATTTACAGTCAAACTTCATTATTTTTTATTGTCATCAACATTTTAAAATCATATGTATCATTTGATCAAGTTTGGACCACAACTCTTCAAGAAATTTGATCAAATCTTAAAAAGGGCAAAATGGTCAAAATTAGGGTTTTGACTGAGAATGGGCAATTTCTGGTTTTTGACCTAGCAAATGGTCAATTGGTTTGAAGCATGATTTCAAGAGTTCAATTGAATAATTTTGACCTAATGGCATGACCCAAAACATCGCTCAAGATCAATTGGATTGATAGTGAATTTTCAGTCAACTGATCAAAAGTCAACTGTACACTGAAAAGTCAAACTTTGACTTTTTGGTCAAAATCCAATGTCAAAGATCACAATTCATCAAAACATGTCAAAATATGAAACTTATTCATCAAGAAATCAAAAATTCAAGATTTCATTTTGAAAAGTCAAAGTTTTCTAACTTAGAAATTTTTCTAAGTGTTAGAAAGTTAACATTTTTCATAACTTTGTGCCAAATTTCCACCATGATGCAAGATGATTCAAGGAAAACTTCCAACATGAAATTTGTAAATCTCAATGAGATCTAAAAGATTGTAGGGCAGAACTTTTTCTAGAAATGCTTGGATTTCAAGTTATGAATTTATGAAGATATGTCCATGAAACTAAAAATACTTAGTGAAATTTTGAGTATTTTAGTCAGGATTTTGACCTAACTTCATGGAAACTTTTCACCTAGTTCCAAATTGGTTCTTCAAAAATTTCCAACATTAAAGTTGTAGAGGATGTTCCAAGATTTTCAAAATGTCTAAGAACTTGAAGAGATCATTTTTTAGCTAGGATATTCGAAGACTTGAAGTTGACATGATAAACTTGAATTATAAGTCATTTTTGTGATGAACTCATAATCAAATCTCATAACCTTATCATTCAATCTCACTTTTCAGGCCATGTTGCTTCTAAATCTCTCCATAATTAAGTAACTACACAGACCCTAAGTGTATTACACAAGGATTTGATGTTTTGTCCAAGTCTTGATACCATTTATGGTTGAAATTGCAAAAAGTAACATATCCATTCTTGTAAAGCAAGCTTTTTCACAATGTCAACCCTTTCTTAACCCTCTCAATGACTCCATCTGCAAACACTCAACCTAGCAACTCAGAAGAAGCATGTTTAAAGTGATTCAACCACTCTACATAGCTTGTACCACACATTGGGATTTTAGTTTTCCACTTTGCTTCAAAAACAAGCAAAAATGCCATAACATATGATCTTGGTAATCTGATCATCTGAAGTCTCCAAACCTTTTCCTATATATCAAGACACTCTTATGCAAATAAGGGGACAATTTTATAAGCCCTTAAACCCTCTCATACATTCTCAAACCCGAATTGGCCAAAAATCACCATTTTTAAGCTTTTGAAACCTTAACTTCGAAACTCATCACTCTTGCAACTATTGTCCAAACAAATCATCCAAACACTTCATATATGTCATATAGAAACTATCCATACCCTTGTTTCCTCACTGTAACATCATTTTAATCATCCACCATTTTTAAAATCCACCATTGCAACTTGACTTGAGTAGACTAATCCAGACACTTTCAAGACAAAGTAAAAGTTGCAACATACTCACTAAGGTTCCAGGAAGCTAAAGCAATCATCATATTTCTTCTGGAAGTCGTGTAGAGGCCATTGAATTTTTGCGTCAAGAGGCAAGTTTTTCCAACTTTGAAATCTTGATACAAGCATCATTTTCACTTACTTTCAAAAGATAAAATATAGATATCATGTCTATGAAGCTAACCATATCCTTAAATTTCATTTTAATTGACTGTGGGATGAGAATTTTGAAATTGAATTTTTTGGACATTTAGGTTTTCAGTTTGGTACAGGTATAAATTCGTGAGTTATAGTGGGAATAAATAAAAACTAATTACATATTTAAAATCCTTGCGAAATTCTAAGCAAGTTTCATTTTTGAATTTGGTTGAGAAATGAGGAAGTTAGATTTTTTTGAAAAAAAATGGAAATGTGTTATTACAGTAACAGTAACGATAAATGCAGGGAAGAAGAAGAAGAGAAAAATCAAATTTTGAGAACGAGTTTATTTTATATTTAATAATTGTTGTTTTATCATCAAATGTAATAGCCACCCCAGTGGCAAGTAGCACGCGTTTCATGTCACTTTCACCTTAAGGGTGTGGGTTCGAACCATAGTGAATCCCCCTTTTGCATATTTTGTGTTATTTTGTGATTTCATGAAACAATATTCTGATATAATATTACGCAAGAGCATGGTTAACATTGAAACATGCCTGACCTAGTGGTATTATTTTGAGCCAGCAACCTGAATGTTTAATCACTTGACTCATTTTACATTTTTAACAAACTTCAACAATTTATTTAACCCATCAAATTAACTCCTTTTGAACTAATTTTTTTCATACTACTAGTTTATTAGGTCTATTTTATTAATATATAAAAATCTTACCAAAAATATTTTTATTTTCATTATTCGTAATTTATTCAAAGTAGCATCTTTTAGGTTTTTTTTTTCTTTATTAAAAACTAAAAAAAAAACATTTTTCTTAACAAATTTCTTTTCTTGATTAAATTAATTTTTAACTTAGTTTTTACTTTGAATTTATTTTCTAATTAAATCAAATTAGAATTTAGGGATTTTAATTAATTAAATTCTTTCCTTTTATTAGTTTAATTAAATCAAGACTTTTCATAAACAAACAAAAAAACAATTTTCTTTTCCTTTCACATTGTTTTTATATTCTTGCACATTTTATCTTGCAATATTCAATATGGTTGTAATAGTATAATTATAACTTTATTGCTTCCATCCCCCATTTGTAAATTTGTATACCCCCTCTCCAAATGTTGTAATAGCGTAATAACTTTAAATTTCGCAATTTATCGCTTTTGCATAATATGCTAGTAATTAGGATTTGTATGGAAAGAATAAAATCAATCAAATAGAAAATCCTAATCTAAGACAAAAGCAAGCATGAAAACAACACACTTGCACACAAGCACCCCTAGGGTAAAATCCACTTTGTTGCCTTATAAAATAGCCATATTACACATGTATGGTATCTTAGCAAAAACAAGCAAATACAAGATCATAGTCCCTCGATGACTCTATCTAAAGTTGCCTTACAAATGATCTTAGTCCCTAAAAAAATGCTAAGATACCTTGCAATATTGCTAATCATGGTTATACGATGACCCACGCCCTTCCCGTTTACATCCAAAGATAGGGTTGCTTACCAAATCAATGGTAAGACAACAATGTCAAAGGAAAAGGAAATGAACAAGAAAGACATTTGAGTAGGTAGATTGCTCTTAATTACTTGCTCCATTTCAAAACAAACATCTTTGCTATTTTAAAAACAATCACATACACCTTCAAACATCTTACAAAAATTGAAAACATTTTCAAAAGATCAACATCTTTGTATACATTCTTACGAACGAGAATCATTACAAAGATTGCTTAAACAATGGACTATTTGCAAAACACTTTCAAAAACCACACAAAGCGCAATTTCAAACAAAATAAAGTGATCTAGCAAGTAACTAAGAGCCCATGGAAAACCATGGATGAAAAGGATGCTAATATCTTCCCTTTTCATAATCTACCCCTCGAACTCGAGAAATAATCTCAAAGGTCTTTCCTGTGCTTTTTCACCTTTCCTTTTGGATAAAAGAAAAGTCGGTGTCGACTCTTGTTAACCGCAACATTTGCGATAAATATGCAAAACCTTCAAGTCAGTTCTCCCACCGTATCACAGATATCTCTCGATAAGTATTCCTTTTTCGAAAGTTCACCGACTCTAGGCGAAGTCGTCACATAAACTCGCAGGGATGATGTACCCCCTAAGCTAATAGACGAGCCTTCTTTCTAAGGGTTATTGAAAATATTTTGAGAAATAAAAAATCCCGCCACGCATTATATATGATGCTAAACAATTGACAATAATTAAATAAATGCAATGAATAAATGAAAGCAATAAATAAATAAATAAAGCAATAAAAACCCCAAAGCAAAAAACCCTAAAACCTAAAGTTGAATTCCCCAACAGAGTCACCAGCTGTTGCGACTGGTTTTTAAATCAAGAGTCACCACTATTAGTTTTTATCCTAGGGAATGACATCTAATAGTAAATCCTAATTCGCAGACAAAGATTCTAGGTATTGGACTTCATTAGACAAAAGGAAAGTGTTAGGCACCTTTCATCTACCTTGTTCACAAGGATACTAGGTTTAGGTTTAGGTTTGGGGTAAAATAGGGTTTTAAGTTTTAATAGGGGAATGGTTTAAATTTTTTATAAGGGAACTCGCTACGATTTTTGATCGTATGCCTACGTATCCTCTTATGAGAAATCAGAGTCCCAATTCGTAGTTCGTATGGGTTGGTATTTTTTAGGGGTTTGCAAACATATTTTGAATCATTTCGCACTCGGTCGAGAGTAGTGATTGCGGAGATTTTGACTGAGTGTGCGGTAAGTCAAAACTAGTTTGAAACCCTTTGGCAAAAACAATTGATTAGTTTAGTTTATTGCGGAAAAAATAGTTTGATGATTTGTTTGTGTTTTTAATAATATTAATTGCAAAATATCTTATTAATGCAAGATTAAAAAATATTTTATTGCAACTATAGAGAAGAAAATAACACATTCATGAGTTTTAAATAAACAAAGTTTATTTGTGATATTAAATAATATATGATAATAATAAATAATAATACTATAAATAAAATTACTATTAAAAATAATAATAATTATAACTAATAATAATAAAAATAATTATTATTATATAAAAAGATGATAATATAATATAATAATAATAAAATAGAGTTAAAATATACTAATTATATAAAATATAGAAAATAATTAATTTCAGGAGGGGGTGTATTTTTTTATGTTAATAAGTAAACAAAGGGGGTGTTATTAGGAATCTGGGCTAGGCCCAAATATGTCTTTGGCAAGGGGGTTGAATTTTGTTCATTGGTTTTGCAAAAACATGGAATGAGGGGTATGAAACCTAAACGGGCTTAACCCATTAAGCCTTGCAAAAGTCTGGTTTGCTTGTGTACTGCGAGGGTGCATGGAAGCCTATCGTAGGACTTGGTCTTACGGTCGTCTGATGTGTATCTAATGAGCGATAATGAGGGAGCACGATTACTATGATAGACACATGGATATAGGATCTGAACATAATACAAAATAATGTTTTTACCATTTCATTTTCACAATTGTTACACTTACAGTAAATTCACCCTCTCTCTCCCTCGCTATCCTCAAACCCTTCACTCCCCAGACCCTAAATCCGACTCTCACCCTTCAACGCGGAGGCTCAAACAACCTTCCCCACCCCAAATCTCCACCTTGAACAAAAACCCCAAATACAAAAAAACAAATCTATAGATAAAGCTAAGATATTGTTACCCCTTTGTGCTATCGTCTTCTTCTGATTCTCGAGGTGTTTCGATCCAGGGATAATCCTCCTTCTTCTTCTTGTTATAGGTAGTGGCTTCAAATATTGATGGTGGTGTCCGGCGGCGGAGCGGTGGTGGTAATGAGCGATTGGAGGCGATAATGGTTGTGATAGAACTAGGGTTCCAGATGTTGGAACCCCGGTTCTCCTCTGTACTTGGCGGCAGACTTCTTCTTATCTCCTTCCCCTCCTCACGGTTGTCGTTCTTCTTCTGTATCTCTTCTTCTCAAAATCTGCCTTTCTTTCTTGTTCCCCTATTTTTGTTCCTTGTATATATAGGTTAGGGTTTTGCTGTACGTGTTTGATTAGCTTAGTTTTAGGGATTAGAAAAAATTAGGGATTGGATTTTAGTTGTGATTGATTTGGAATTGATTATGTATATTAGAGATTTAATCGCTTTAGGGTTTGTTCTGTAAATCTTATAATATAATTGATTTCCAGATTTTGTTTTAGATTTTTAGATTTGGTTGTTCTGTAATTAGAGATTAACTGATTTTGTATTATTCCCGAGATTTGCTTTTGTAAGAAGATTTGATTCTGTTTCAATTTAGATTGGAATCTGTAATAAAAGATTTGGTTCAGCAAAAATCACTTGATTTGTACAGTATGTGTTAGTCCATGAAACACGCGTGTTACTTTGTTCACTGATTTGCACCATGATTGTTACTTTTGATTTTGGGCCTGCATTACCGTTTATTTTGTTCAGCCCGACGACATATTTTCCATTACAGCAAAAAAAGTCTTTAATATCACATGGCCCAAATGCTTCTAACCCAATGTTGTTTTAAACAAACTTTTTAATGAATACAAATTATAAACAGTATTTAATAATATCTTGTTTAATAATAAAAGTGAACTATTATAAATAAGAAGCTAACAATAATAACAACACTTTATATTTTTTTAATTAAAATAAAAACAACAGTTTTAATAATTTCTTAAAACAACAAAGCACTAAATGGATTGTCCCAGAAAACCATTTGATGGGCCTGATAAATTAATAACTATACCCCCTTTTGTTTTCTATTTAAAGAAATGGGGAAAATTCTAATGGGCTTATAAATGAATAAACATACCCCCTCTTTACCTATTGACCAACAACAAAAAAGGAAATGGGCCCTAATTTCAATCTCACCTCCTATTTTTTCTAATAGCAATAAATCCTAACGGACTTAATAACAATTAAGAACTTAATAATTATTTCTGAAATAAATTTCCATATTCGAATTGCATGGGCCATTGGCTAACATGCTTCGTAAATGGGATACAGATACATGGGTCTTTCTGATTTAGAAAGCCTCATTCTCCTGAATTTAAAATACACCTCCTAATTGACTTAGATTTAAGAATGAGCCATCAGATATTGTTGTACCATCCTTAATTAAACGTTTCTTTATTATTTTAATCTTGGAAAATATAATCATCGAGGTAGAACACATTTGGGGTACGACAACTTCCTAAACTACTACAACGAAAAACAATACACAAACAAGAACAGAAAAACATGCTTATTTTACGTCGTTAGCTCAACGCCTTTATTGTGCTAGCTAGTAACTTCCTCTCGTTATGTCATGGTGTTGCCACACTGCACAAACCTAAAGAAAGTGTCCTAACCAAACACTTGAACAAACATTATGAAAACAAAATTTACAATATCACTTTGAACAACAAGAAAACACATATGCACAAGTACAATATCAAACACAAAACAAATATAAAGATAACATATACACAAAGATTGAAAAATATGAAAAACATGTACAAATTCATAAGTATGATAAACATAGACAAGTAAATATGCAAATATAAATATACAAGTTTTAATTACAAAATATGTACATTATGTGCAAAACTCAAAAACAAAGAAACTATCACAATACGATCCAATTAAAACACCAATCCCCGAAACGACGCCATTTTGTTGAAGCGGTAAAGCGGCAACAAAAAGTAAGTATTTATTTATTTTTATCATATCGTATCCACGGGGATTATTGGTTACTGAATTATCATTCGACAAGTCTCGTATTTATGAGTTTGATTTTAAATGGTTTGTAAGGAAAGGGAAAAAATTATTGACAAGAAAATAAATACATTCAATGGAAAGGAGAAACCTATCAGGATGAATCTACACTACTCGCCACAAACTTAAACATATTGATTAGTTGCACTAAACATACTATACTCGTAAAAATAATCACGGACACCATGAGATGTACCCACAGCGAAGTTTATGTCTAACGCCAAGTCGCGAGACCAATCGTATTACTCTATCGCCAATGTCTTGCACGCTACAACAACACAGAGGCATTAAGCTTTAGCACCCAAAGTTAATATTAGCTCTAAATCTATCTCTAGAATCTAGAAACTAATATATATCCATCCTTAATCAAGATTTGTGAGGTATATGTCTATAACAACCCAAACCCAACATAAATGCAAAAAGATCAAGGAAGATATAAAGATTAATTTGTAAAGCAAGCTTTATATAACACCATAATCAATAAATATACATATGTTCAAAGTAAGAGTACAAACAAAACCCAATAAAAGATAAATACATAGAGAAAAAGAGAAATGAACCAAACATCTCGCGGGTTGTCAGCGTCGGTTGATGAGAAATCCACCTCTGAATCATCAATATGCAAGACCAATTGATGTTTTCTAAGCCCTCTAGACCAAAAAATGAAGTTAATGGTGTTGGGACTCAAAAATACCCAACCCATAACCTAAAAATATGATTTTTTCCATATTTAATGAGTTTGAAATTCACAGATCCTGCTTAGCGGCACAGAGCCTGCTAAGCGCACTCTGTTGTCATAAGGAGAAAAAAAATCAGATTTTGTTTCCACCATAACTTGATAACCGTAACTTTGATTTACGCATGGTCGAAAGCATTGAAAAGATTATTCAATGATCTATCTAAAAATGACTAAGTATCAATGAAATTAATGATTTCCTATTCTTTGATTTAAGCCTTATTCTTTGATGGATTGCTCAAAATTGCCTCTTTGAAAGTTTGATGTTAGCTCTTTATTGCTCAATGCTCCAAACATGAATGAATACCTACAAAAGAGATGTAAAATTATCAAATGATACAATATTTACACAAAAACACGATTATACTCAATATGTATAAATACACACACAAGTTGAGGTTTATTCAAAGGATTACAACAAAATGAGTCGATAAGGGCCACTAAAATATACACAAATATAACGACTATTTTGCACTTATTAGTAGTGTGGACTTATTTGTTGAGCATATAGTATTTGAAGTTGATAATGTTGTTAATGATGCTGATAATGTTAATGATAATGCTGATAGTGTTATTGTTGATAATGTTGATGATATTAAAGCTGATAATGTTATTGAGGGTGCTGATAATGTTAATGCTGGAAATGTCAATGTTGATGAACCTGCCAATGTAAATCTTGAGGGTGATACTTAAATTTTTGATGAAGGATATGATAGTGATGATAGTGATTATAATGGTTTATCATTTGAGGAGAGTGAGGATGAAAGGGCTCTTGGCTTGGATGATGGATTTGATGTTATAGACAAACCAACTGGAAGGGTTAAGCAGATAGCTAGAAACATAGGAAAACTCCAACAAAGATAAGAAATGTTGATGAAAATGGAGGTTCGTCCAGTGGGGTTAGTGTTTGTAATGAAGGCCTTGAAACTAATCATCTAAGTGATGATCTTGGGAGTAGTGATCTTGATGCATCAGATGAAGAGAAAGGACCAAAATATCATAGGTTTAAGATGGAGGAGTTAAACAAGGACTACAAGTTCAAAGTTGGTTTGGAATTTGTATCTCTGCATGAATTTAAGGAGGCAATTATCGAATGGTCAATATTAAATGGGAGAGAGATAAAGTATGTGAAAAATTACAAGGTTGGAGTGAGAGTAGTTTGCAAAGGAAATTATGGGTTTTTGGCTCTTGTTAGTAAATTGAGGAACAAGCACACATATAGAATGAAGAAATGGTTTGGTGCTCATACGTGTGGTTGAGTTTTGAATAACACCACTCCTAACTCCAAGTGGATTTCCAAGACTGTGACGACTAGGATGGATTCATCTGATGGAATCAAGCTTCGTGATATTGTCTCTGAGATTAAGAGTACTTACTTTGTTGGTATAACTATGAGCAGGGCATGGAAGGCTAAGCAAATTGTAAAATATTTGGTTGAAGGTGATGCAACAAAGTAATATACATTACTGTGGAGGTATTCTACAAAGTTAATGGGGGTCAATATAGAGAACACCTGCAAAATTAATGTCACAAGAGTTGGTTCTACAAAACAATCCAGACTCGACTGCTTTTATTTTTTCTTTGATGGAGTAAATAAGGGATTCACTACTGCTTGCAGACCATTCACTGATGTTGATGGATGTCACCTAAAGACCAAATTTGGAGGCACCTTACTTGTTGCTGTTGAAAGGGACCCTAACGACCAATATTATCCATTGGCTTTTGGTGTATCTGAGACTGAGACAAAAGAATCTTAGAAGTGGTTCCTGACCTTGCTTTTGGAAGATATTAGATAAGATAAAAGATGAGTATTCATATCAGACCATTAAAAGGTACTTTTCAGATCTATACTTTTAAAAAAAAAAAATTCATCCCTTAGTAATGTTTGATTTTGGTAACTCATCCCTAAGTAATGTAATTTTGTTTTGATTTGGTCTTTGAAATATAATTGATTTTCTAGAATTCATCCCTGAATATAATTAGTTTTAGCCTTAGAGTTTGAATCTTTATGTTTTGAATACAAGCATGTATTTTGGCTTAAGCCTTTATGTTTATGATACATTGTGTATTTTAGATACATTATGAAATTTGTTTTATGCACAATTGATATGGCCTAGTACCAATTTGACTTTTATGCACATTATCAAGTTTCGTTAATGCACAATTGAAATGGCCAAGTACCAATTTGGCTTTTATGCACATTGTCAATTTTGGTTTCTGCACAATTCAAAACAGGAGGAGCAATAAAATTGCAAACACATACTGTCCAAAACTAAAACATCTTTTTCATTCATCATATGGTACAAAGACCAATATCAAAATACATAAATGTTACAAGGACTAAAATAAAAAAAACAACAATCAGACACAAACAAATTGGATTTACCATCTTTTCTGATAAACAAAGAAGAACCCCCATGACACAACCAACAATAACTTTAACATAATCGCTTTTCTCTTCTCCTTCTCCAACTTAATCTTCATCTTTGCCTTTTTGCCAATCTCAATCTCCTTAACCATTGACCCAAAATCCTTCAACATATCCGAGCAGCTGCATCCACTTAAACTAGGAGCACTAGGTGGATTTCGTTCAAGATCATCATCTCAAACGAACAACTTGCCACCAAACATTAACCCTGGATTTTGACATTTCCAAAATCTCCTTTTAGAGTCTGACATAAACATTTACATACTTCTATTGCAACCACAAAACGGTGCTTGAACGTGACGAGAGTTGGCAGACGAAGAAGAAGTCATGACCATTTGTATGTTGAAGGTGCAGAGAGGAACAACACCTTACAACGACGAAGAGAGAGGGAAGAAAAGGAATTTTTTTTATTTGGTCCCTCTTTAGTAAACAATAAGAATGACATTTCCATGTGTGTTATTGAAAAGACTATAAAAAATAATAAAACATAATTCAGATCATCGTCAGCTGTCAATACAACTTTTTTTTAATGATCCATTAACAACATAGACTATATCCAATAAAAATTGAACATATGGAAACTTGAAGAAAAAAATTTAGGAACGAAAACCAAAATCTTACTTGCTAGTTAAACCTTTTTAATATAATCAAACAAAGTAATAAGAAAACAAAACATAAAAAGTTTTGTATATAAGCTAAAAAATAGTCTTTCTTTTATCTTAATTTGATACTACGCCAGTAAATAAGTAAAAAAAATAATTGGAAGAGTGAGATACTGTACTACAATTGGAACAGATGGAAATTGTTGCGCCGTTGCTTCTACACGTGGGGAAGCATATTCTTTACTCTGTTCCTTCTTTGTACTCTAGCATTGAAAAGACGCTTATGATTAAATCATACAACAAATGAGTCACATTAGAGTCTTGATCAAATCAATTATCTTCCTAAAACACTCTTCTCCTTCCTTAATCATTATGGACACCGCTTCAACCTGAATCAACCTGAATCAAAGCTATGATTTCATCTTTAGCTTTTAATCCTCTCGTTTCTTCCTCTTTTAACATTGCAACCACCACCACTCACGTAATATTTCTCATTCTTCACTTTCTATTTATAGCAACTAGAGGTTCTTTAGTAACATGATACTAATGTTTAGAGTAAAACTCAAACATTGGTGTTCATAATTTGGATCTGTAATGGGTTCTAATTTTGTATTTGTTTTCATGACAGAACTCCGAAAATAAGCAGTATCTTGCCAAGCAAAAGGCAGGAGAACTCACTCTTGGTTATCAGAATCCAAATGGATGCAAGGTCTGCAGTTTTGGATCAAAAGGGTCAATATATGAAATGGTGTATTTCACTTCTTTTATATATGTCATTGGATCACTTTTTAAGATTGCTTTGTTATTTTTGTATATATTGAGTGCCAAACTTTTGTTTAAATTATTCTTTTTGTTGTAATATGAAGCATAAGTTCATGTTTTGGATGAGTCACCTTCATTTAGGTTATGTTTGACAGAAAATTTTCAAGGGTTTTGAAGGGCTAATAATTCTATATTTTGGTCAAACTTCACTTATTTTTCTACTTGTCTCTTCCGAGACAGTTGCTAGTGATCAAAGGAAATAGATGAAAATAACATGTAACACTTGGACTCTAGTAACCCCAAGGGTTGGCCTATTGGTGAAAGCTTTGCTCTGACTATAAATGGCCCCCTGCTAGTGGACGGTGGAATTTGTTCCCTTAGAGGGCCAATCCATATAGAGCTTTGCTCTGACTTTAAACGGGCCCCCCACTAGTGGACGGTGGGATTGGTCCCCTTAGATTAGTCTGTCTGCCCCAAGGCCGGATACCAAGTTTTTCAACAAAAGAAAAGCACTTGAACTCTAGTCTGACTGGTTTGCTATGTGTTTATCTATCATCCACATATGTAAATATGCTGCATGTGAGTAAGCTGTTTCATTGTGCTTTCCCAAAACTAGGTGAGTTCTGGTTTCAAGGGTGTATCCGTTATGACAGATGACAAGTCGACAATGTCATTTGTTGAAGAAGACTTTGAAAACATAGGCATCTTGAATGTTGATTCATCCCTAGAACCATTCAGAGATCACTTCAAATATAGACTAAAGAAATATCTACATCAGAAAAAACTCATTGAGGAATATGAAGGAGGTCTTGAGGAATTTGCCAAAGGTGATTATAATTGTTGACAGTTGACATTGTTTCATTTTTCTATGTATGTGTATGCGAAATTAGATAATAACTGCTAAGATTTTGGGCGTAATTGTGAATTGTATGTCCATGATAAACAGATAATGATGAAGTATTCCCAACTAATACTTGACAGTATCCGTTTTTGATTGTCATATTGATGTTACATTATCCGGCTTGCACAAGTAAACCTAGGATAATGTAAATTTCTGCGAGCCCAATTGATTGATTATGTTGGACACGTCAACATCTTGAAAATAAATACCTATCTAAATACCTAACTAATTTGTTGTATTAACTTTAGTTACATCTTTAATATAATGTTCTCTTATCATTTCCTTTTCCACATCTTAGGTTACTTGAAATTCGGATTTAACAGAGAAGAAGATGGCATTTCGTACCGTGAGTGGGCACCTGCTGCTCAGTAAGCTATCTCAAAAGATACAGATTAGTCAAGTCAACCTTTTTTGTCATTGTTTAATTTAGTTTACTTTTCTGATTTTTAATTTTTTCAATGCAGGGAAGCACAGATTATTGGGGATTTTAATGGATGGAATGGTTCCAACCATCCCATGGAAAAAGACCAGTTTGGCGTATGGAGCATTAAGATCCCTGATGCTGATGGAAATCCAGCTATACCTCACAATTCAAGAGTGAAGTTTAGGTTCAAACATAGTGATGGAGTTTGGGTTGACCGTATCCCTGCTTGGATTAAATATGCCACTGTCGATCCTACTAGATTCGCTGCTCCCTATGATGGCGTCTACTGGGATCCACCACTTTCAGAGAGGTCCTATAACCCTATTATTCACATGTGTAGAATATCTTCTGGATTGTTGTCTTAAGTAAAGAATTAAGCTCTGAATCTGAAATATCAAATGCTAAAATGGATTCTAATCATCTAATGTATACCTCATATTAACCGACTTTTAAATTATGCACATAATTTCGTTTAAGTTTTAGAATATTTATCTTTCTGTCTGACCATAATATTTTGCCTGATGCATTATATATCTCAGTTGCAAATAAGTTAACCATGTCCGAATTATTATACCTTTTGTATTCTACTTGGTATCGATGTTTTTTCACTCCAGTCTTGATCAAGTTTGGATGAAATTACCTCAGCTGTTTGTGCATCCTCTTGTTTGTTCTGCAGGTACCAGTTTAAACATCCCCGTCCACCAAAGCCCAAAGCTCCACGGATATATGAAGCTCATGTGGGAATGAGTAGCTCTGAGCCCCGCATAAACTCTTACAGGGAATTTGCAGATGATATTTTGCCACGTATTCGGGAAAATAACTATAATACAGTCCAGCTGATGGCTGTGATGGAGCATTCCTATTATGCGTCATTTGGATATCATGTAACAAACTTTTTTGCTGTGAGCAGTAGATCTGGAAGCCCCGAAGAT
This sequence comes from Vicia faba, assembly GCA_948472305.1. NCBI lineage: Eukaryota > Viridiplantae > Streptophyta > Magnoliopsida > Fabales > Fabaceae > Vicia > Vicia faba. Next base: position 1,337,225,646 of record OX451737.1, on the reverse strand, counting down.
CTTAAGTATTTGATAGATAAAGCACATAGCCTAGGTTTGCAAGTTTTGATGGATGTCATCCATAGTCATGCTAGCAATAATATTACTGATGGACTAAACGGCTTTGATGTGGGCCAAAGTTCACAACAATCTTACTTCCACACCGGAGATAGAGGTTATCACAAGTTATGGGATAGTAGACTTTTTAACTATGGCAACTGGGAAGTTCTTCGTTTCCTTTTATCTAATTTAAGATGGTGGCTTGAAGAGTACAAGTTTGATGGATTTCGATTTGATGGAGTAACGTCAATGTTGTATCATCATCATGGAATCAATATGGCATTTACAGGGGATTATAATGAATATTTTAGTGAAGAAACAGATGTGGATGCCGTTGTCTATTTGATGCTGGCCAACTCTCTGGTCCATGATATTTTGCCTGATGCAACTGTCATTGCTGAAGATGTTTCTGGAATGCCAGGACTCGGCCGGCAAGTTTCTGAGATGGGAATTGGTTTTGACTATCGACTAGCCATGGCTATCCCCGACAAGTGGATTGACTACGTGAAGCACAAGAAAGACAGTGAATGGTCAATGAAGGAAATCTCTTTGAATTTGACAAATAGAAGATACACTGAGAAATGCGTCTCTTATGCTGAAAGTCATGACCAAGTATGATCATTGTCATTTTGTTTTGTGTGTTGTGATGCCTTAGTGTTGGAAATAATATAAGAATTTAGTTTTGGTTAAATTTGTGGAGCGAAAATAATGGAAACTAGAGATGATATGCAATCAAGAAATTATCTTATTGAATTGTTTTTGAATGCCTGCACTATTAACGTCTTATAGTTTTTCCCTTGGGCAGTCCATTGTTGGGGACAAGACTATTGCATTTTTACTAATGGATGAAGAAATGTATTCGAGCATGTCTTGTTTGACTGATGCTTCTCCTACTATTGAGCGAGGGATTTCTCTTCACAAGGTTTTTATCTGACCATAAAACCTTCTAGACTACGTGCATGTACAAAATTAGAAATTGAATTGTGAAGCTGTTAATGCAATACTGTTATTGTTGTTCGTAGTCATTGTTATTTTAATCTTTTGCAGATGATACACTTCATAACCCTAGCATTAGGTGGAGAGGGCTACCTTAATTTCATGGGCAATGAGGTATGCATACTGCTTTATTCTCATTGCTATAGTTGTTGGCCGGGTTATCATTTGTTAAATTATAAACAAAATATACGCACGATGTCATTTTTAGTTTGGCCATCCGGAGTGGATTGATTTTCCAAGAGAAGGCAATGGATGGAGTTATGAGAAATGCAGGCGTCAGTGGAATCTGGTGGATACAAATCACTTGAGATACAAGGTAGTGTATGTGTGTCTATTTATTTACAGAGCATTGATATTCTGTTTTATGGTATATCTTGGTTGGGACTTTTTGGCAAGTTTAGTTATTTAAGATGTCCATTATCTTCAGAATAGAATATTATGCAAATGGGCAATGCCATTTTGCATATTTATGCGTGATGGATAATTCAACTATGCAGCCTTATTTTATGAAGCTCAACTCTTTGTATTTTGGTGCATTCTATCAGTTTCTTGCTTGTCTTTGATATTATTTTTTTTTTTTTTGCTTTTGGAATTGTGCAGTTCATGAATGCATTTGACAGAGCAATGAATTTGCTTGACGATAAATTCTCAATCCTTGCATCAACAAAACAGATTGTGAGCAGCACAAACAATGAAGACAAGGTAGATATGCCCCAAATGATTTAAACTCCACTCATTCATAATGTGATGTTTTTCAATACTGCTAGACAATTCAAAGAAGTCTCTTCTGAAAAATGAATGAAGAAATCATTGTCTATTTGTAGTTAGTTTCAAGTATAAGTCTGCTACAACTAAATGCCTAATGGTATTTCTTTTACAGGTTATAGTCTTTGAACGTGGGGATCTGGTGTTTGTGTTCAATTTTCATCCAGAGAATACTTATGAAGGGTATGCAATGCGTTAAATTTTCATTTGTGTGTTTGGTTTTATGTAAAGTTTCTATATAAATTTTTGTAATAGTAACGGTTAGCCACAAATGATTTGAATGGAACATTGAACATGCAGATATAAAGTTGGGTGTGATTTGCCTGGGAAATATCGAGTTGCACTGGATAGTGATGCTAGGGAATTCGGAGGACATGGAAGAGTAAGGAGCCCTAATCTTTTTGGTATTAAATATTATAATCAGGAACGGAACTACGTCTACCCTAACTGTCACCAGAACGACATTAGCCTCGAGTTTTGCTTCGTCTCAGCTGCTATTATTCCATGGTTCTTGAATATGTTTCTTTTTTCGTTTTTGCCTATGTACAAGGTTGACCGTTTTCCATTCGTAGGTGGGGCACAATGCAGACCACTTCACATCCCCAGAAGGCATACCAGGGGTTCCTGAAACAAATTTCAACAATCGTCCCAATTCCTTCAAGGTCCTATCCCCGCCCCGAACCTGTGTGGTACGTGATCTGGTCCCTTTCCATAAACATTGGTAACAGAAAAATTTAGAGCATTGCCTTATTAAATAATAAAAAGAATAGCAAGTAAGAAAAGTTTATTTTGGAGCACTGCAAAAGCTTAGCTTACCATTTTTTTTCACTGCGACAATGTGAATTGTTAATTTAGTTTGGCCGAAAAGTTGAAAAGATACATGATGATTTGTGAGTTAGATTTTTCATTTGCACTTCACAGCAAAAAGGTGAATTGTTAATTGAATTTGAAAATTTCCGCAGGCATATTATAGAGTGGATGAAACACAAGAAGAAAGCAATGGTCCCAATTTGGATATGGTAGAAGAGACCTTTGCTGCAGTCGTTACTGATGTTGCAAAGATTCCTGATGTTTCTATGGAGAGTGAAGATAGCAATTTGGATCGAATAGAAGATAACGCAGAGGATGCAGTTGATGCCGAAATTGTTAAGGTTGAAAGAGAAGTTGTTAGAGACAAACTAGAAGAAGATGCAGACAACTGAGAATCTCGGCAGTTTTCACTTGTCAACCATCCAATGGATGAGATGAGTAGGTTTTTGGAGATAATTGAAAGAGAAATCAAGAGAAAACTTTGAAGAAATTATTGGGAATGAATTCCTTTCGGGAAAATAAAGAGATCTATTTGGAGAGGGATTGATGCATATTCAACTTCTCTCTAAATAGAGCTCTCCATTTACTCGAGAGGATTAAAATCCGAGCTTTTGTCCATCAAATCAACATTTTATTATGTTATGTATATTATATGCGTGAATGTATAAATATCACTAACACTGCTAAGTTATGGATGAATAAAATTTCACTACCACAGTATGTGTATTACCTTCGGGTGGTGGTCATGGATATGTGATCACGAGAGATTGTCAAGGCTCACGAGTTTCAAGTCGAGCAGTAGTTGCGAGTCAAGTTAATTAAATATGCAAAGTATGAATAATACTAAAAAGTAAAGAAAAATACAATGCATTTGAAAGAGATCGAAGATTCGGGGGTTGGTTATACAAAGGGAAGGTACTAGCATCCTATGTATCTATGTATCCTATAGGAACCTTTTAAAATATTTGTTTTAAGGTTAAAATTGATTTGCTTGCTAAATGAGTGAGGGTTTAGAAGAGATCTAACTTAAGATTAATAAAACTAAAAAAATGTATAAAGGGGGTTTCACACAATCGTGTTAAATATTAGATGACATGAAGTCGACTAATTAATTCTTTCCCTTAGAGTAGACAAACAAAAATATACAGGCTAAATGATCGAAAAATGGAAATTAACTAGAATATCAATTTAAATAATTATTAATAAAAAAATAGTAATTAAATAAAAGAGGCTAATACATATTTTATGGTGTTTTTTATAGGAATAAGAAATTAAAAATCTAAACTAATATTTTTGTATCATTATTACTATTACATTTTATGAAATTTGTGAGATAAAGCTAAAAGAAGACTAAAAAATTAAAACCACAAGAGAGAGTGTTGGAACATGTCCATGTTTCAATATGTTGAATTTAAAAATTTCTCAAGTCCCACATTGTTAGAATATTTTTTTGGTTGAAAAAACCATTTAGTCTCACATTGCTCATGTGAGAAATATTAACTATCCTACTTCACTATATAAGGAGTGCATATGTTTCATTCCAAATCACACCAAAAACTACTCTATTAGTTTTTCCTTCCTCACTCTCATAACTCTGCGTCTCTCGAATTGTCGAAGCGCCATCTTCTTCCCCTTTCTTCATACTCGTTGAATTTTCCGAGTATTTTCTTGAATTCTCTTTAGAGAATTATGTTAATTTCTCCTCATTTGAGTTGAGAAATTTTCAAGATTAATCTTTTGAATTCTCTTTGGAGAATTATTTGAATTTCTCTTTGTTAGAGAAATTATTATGAGTGGTCAAATGACCATTATTATACCACGAGTGATGTTGATACCATATTTGAATGGTTTTGTACCATCAGATGGTGTATTTCTAGACCGATTATCTATCATGCAAGTAGTAATCGTACAGTATAGAATTGGGCTGTTTTATCCTGGAGGCAGCGCGGTAGTTTGATTGTTTTGCATAATTTTGAGCAGTGTCGCGAAACGTCTTAAAGAGAGCGACCTAGTCCGCGACTCAACCTGGTAATTTCTTCGGTGGCAAATATTTCAAAATCTAAAACCAACAATTTTAAGACACGTTTCAAACTGCCACGGCTATCGAAGAAATTATTGGTTCTTTTGCGGATATTGTCGTTGAGAAATCGTTCATGTTTGAGAGAAGTCACTTCAAACATTGGCAACAAAAGATGAAGTTCTTAATGTTGAAAAAAAATTGTTAACGTTTTGATCGATGACACTCTGTTGCTCCTTCTGGATCAATCGAACAAACTAACGGTAGTAAATCTGGAGATTTAGAGGAACACTTAATAGTGTTGAAGTTGAATCTGCTGCACAGATTAAAGCGAATGATTTACAGCATAGTAAAGAAATCACCTTATAGAAAGAGAATGAAAATATCTACAAAATCATATTTTAAATAGATTCGCAGATGATCTGTATGATAATTATAGTTGATGTGATACTGCAAAACAAGATTGAAAAACTCAGAAAAAGAAGTATGACGTAGAAGCTGGAACAAAGAAGTATGTTGTTAGCCGCTACTTCAAGTATCAAATGCAAAGATGTAAGGTCGATGGAGGCTCAATATTACGAACTTCAAAAGATTGCTTAAAAGATCATCACAAAATGTATGTGTTTAAATGAACAATTTCAAATTGGTTTTATTATTGGCAAACTACCCCATAGTTTGAATGTTTAAAAAAAACAAAAAGGGAATCTTAGAGACAATATCAAAAAGAAAAAGTCTTGGTTGTTTCAAACAACAAAAAGAAATTTGGTGTAGTTCTGAAGCTATTTGGCAAATGATTAAAGAATCAGAACCACAATATTGTGAACCGAATTAAGAATGGGAATCCTTCTATGATCCCAATAGCTCCAACTAGGCAAAAACCATCACCTAAAAGAAATTACGTTGGTTTCTCTTTGTTTTAACTATGGAAAATCAAGTCATATGACTAAGAAATGTAGAAGTAAGGTTGAACTTGGTGTTGTCCCTAATGCACAGGTCAACCTTACTAATGGGCAATTTATTGTTATGGTCATTGAAATTAATATGGTTGATAGATATATTGGTTGGTGGATAGACACATGTGTCTCTCGTTGTGTCTGTTATGATCGTGTTATGTTTAAACATACACGAATACTAAAGATAAGAAAGTGTTGCTGGGAGATGGCCAGACCATGAATGTTGCTGGAATTATAGACATGGAGCTAAATTTCACCTTCAAAAAGACTTTAATCTTAAAGAACGTTATGCAGGTTCCTAAGATTAGAAAGAATATTGTTTCTGGTTTTCTTTTAAATAAGACATGGTTTAGTTAGTCTATTGGGGTATATTTGTACGCCATTACAAAGAATGAAGTTTATATGTTTAAAATTCTTGTAAAGAATTTGAAAATGATATAATAAGAATTTACAGTGATAGATAGACTGTATGATTCTAGTTTATTAATGAATTTTATACATGGAATTGTACATGAAACGACTGCACCATACTATCTTGCAATGAATATTAAAACAGAAAGAAATAATAGAACTCTTACTGAACTTGTTGTTGCAATTATGATGGGGAAATTTTATTGACTGTTTGCTATGTCCTGAATAGAGTCCCCAAGTCAAAATGTAAGATCTCTCCTTATGAGATATTAAAGAAAAGACAATCAAACTTGTCTTATTTGAGAACTTGGGGTTGTCTGACTTATGTCAGAATTCCGGATCCAAAATGAGTTAAACTCGCTAGTAGAGCATATGAATGTGTTTTCATTCGGTATGCAGCAAACAGTAAAGCATATAGGTTTTATGACCTAAAGGCAAAAGTGATCATAGAATCAACTGATGTTGAATTCTATGAAGACAAATTTCTTTTCAAATTGAGAAATAGTGGGGGCACACAATCGAGTCACATTCCTGTGATAAGAAGCACAGAAAGCAACGACAATGTAGAAACAGAACTTCAATGAAGTAAACGAGTAAGAGTTGCTAAAGACTATAGGCCTGATTATGCGGCTTATAATGTAGAAGAAGATCCAATGAATCTTCAAGAAGCCTTGTCATCTCTGGATGTTTAGTTATGGCAAGAAGCTATCAATGATGAGATAGAATCTCTAGAATCTAACAAGACCTGACACTTAGTAGACTTGCCTCCTGGTTTCAAACCAATCGGTTGTAAATAGATCTTGAAAAGGAAACTAAAACCTGATGGAACTATTGATAAATACAAGGTTCGCCTTGTTGCCAAAGGTTTTAGACAAAGAGAAAATATAGATTTCTTCGACACCTTTTCTCCTGTCACTAGAATTACATCTATTAGGGTACTTATTTCAATAGCTGATATTTATAACTTAATAGTACACCAAATGGATGTTAAAATAACTTTTTTAAACAGTGACTTAGAAGAAGAAATCTATATGAAACAACCGGAAGATTTTGTGATCTATGGATAAGAAAACAAGGTCTGTAAGTTAGATAAGTCTTTGTGTGGGCTAAAACAAGCTCCAAAGCAATGGCATGTAAAGTTTGATAACTTAATGATATCGAATGTGTACAAAGTGAATGAAAGTGACAAATACATTTATTACAAATTTGAGAATTGTATTTGCACTATCATATGTTTATATGTAGACAATCTACTCATATTTGGATCAAACACTTAGGCCATTAATTATATGAAATCATTATTGTGCAACAACTTTGATATGAAAGATCTCAGAGAAGTGAGTGTGATTCTTGGTATCAAGATCACAAAATCCGAGCAAGGAATTTCTTTGGATCAATCACAATATGTGAAAAAGATCTTAAAGAAATATAATTACTTTGACAGTAAACCTGTGAGCACACCAAATGATCCAAGCGTGAAGCTATTTAAGAACACTGGTGAAAGTGTTAGACAAACAGAACATGCGAGCATCATTGGAAGTCTTAGGTATTCCATTGATTGTACCAAACCTGACATTGCATATGTCATGGGATTGTTGTGCGGGTTTACTAGTAGACCGAGTAATGAATATTGACAAGCTATTGAGCGAGTCATACGGTACCTTAAAAGGACCATGAATCTCGGTTTACATTATCAGAGATTTCCTATTGTACCTGAAGGATACAATGATGCAGATTGGAATACCTTATCAAATGATTCTAAAGCAACTAGTGGCTATGTATTCAACATAGCTAGAGGAGTTGTATCTTGGAAATCAAAGAAACATACTATCCTGAGAATATAGCATTAGCGACTGCTAGTGAAGAAGCAAGTTGGTTAAGATGCTTGCTGACTGAGATTCCCTTATGGGAAAAACATATGTCAGTTATGTTGATCCACTGCGATAGTACCGCGGCTATTGCAAAAATTGAGAACCGTTATTATAATGGTAAAAGACGTCAAATAAGAAGAAAGCACAACACTGTTAGAGATTGTATCTCTAAAGGAGCTGTAAGAGTGGATCATGTACGCACTGATGAAAATTTAGCAGATCCTTTGACAAAAGGATTAGCTAGAGAGAAAGTCTATAATACATCATATAAGATGGGACTAATGCCTGTAGGAAAATGAGTTGCTCATGATGGTAACCCGACCTAAATGACTGGAGATCCCAAGAAATAGGTTCAATGGGTAATAACAAGTTATGAGTAATATGAGATGATCATGCAAGTAAAGCATGAATCCTGAAGTAATAAGAGGATGAGATAATAGAAACTCTTAATGAGATCTATACTCTGTATGAGGGAGTACCTAGGCTACAGGAGTACTCTTGATAGACTCACCTATGTGATTGTGGAACTTAGGCCGGTTCCTATGGAATTTCGAGGCAGGATTCCTAGAGCCTTCATTAAACTGGGATACACGTGCAGGGCCATTAAAGCACGGGCTATTAGAATACACCTTAAGAAAAGGTTGTGTGCGGGTTTGATGTCTGAGATAGAGTTCAAGACATTTGTGTCACTCTTGTTGAATTGGAATCCTACTTGCTATGCAAAGGTTCAAGTCGTAGACACCTTTGTTTATGCACAATCTTAGAAACGTTTGACGTTACTTCTAAAATCAATTTTTTAAATTCAAGTGGGGGATTGTTGGAACATGTCCATGTTTCAATATGTTGAATTTAAAAATTTCTCAAGTCCCACATTGTTAGAATATTTTTTTGGTTGAAAAAACCATTTAGTCCCACATTGCTCATGTGAGAAATATTAACTATCCTACTTCACTATATAAGGAGTGCATATGTTTCATTCCAAATCACACCAAAAACTACTCTATTAGTTTTTCCTTCCTCACTCTCATAACTCTGCGTCTCTCGAATTGTCGAAGCGCCATCTTCTTCCCCTTTCTTCATACTCGTTGAATTTTACGAGTATTTTCTTGAATTCTCTTTAGAGAATTATGTTAATTTCTACTCATTTGAGTTGAGAAATTTTCAAGATTAATCTTTTGAATTCTCTTTGGAGAATTATTTGAATTTCTCTTTGTTAGAGAAATTATTATGAGTGGTCAAATGACCATTATTATATTCTCTTTGGAGAATTATTTGAGTTTCTTTTTGTTTGAGAAATTATTATGACTGGTCTTTGTACCAGATACTACGAGTGGTGTTGATACCATATTTGAATGGTCTTGTACCACCAGAGGGTGTATTTCTAGACCGATTATCTATGATGCAAGTAGTAATCGTACATTATAGAACTGGGCTATTTTATCCTGGAGGCGGCGCGGTAGTTTGATTGCTTTGCATAATTTTGAGCAGTGCCGCGAAACGTCTTAAAGAGAGAGACCTAGTCCGCGACTCAATCTGGTAATTTCTTCGGTGGAAAATATTTCAAAATCTGAAACCAACAGAGAGGGATCAAACTCAGGCTCCCTAGACTACAACTATTCTGTCTTGGCGCTAAACCATTAGTACTTTTCTGTTATATCTATGTTTCAAATGATATAAGAGGATAAAAGTTAATTAGGTTGGACTTAAACTAGAAAGGAATTTATTGGGTTTGTGGGGAAAACTGGGCCAGGTTGCTCTTAAGTTAAGCCCAAATGGAAGTTGCATTGTGAAAGAAAATAAAACCCTAGTTATATATGGAACAGTCGCTGCATTTCTTAGAATTGGTCAATAATTAAATTTCAATTAATGCTAACAGATTCCCAATAAAAACTATTAAAACTAAATGAACAATTAAATGAAAAAAAGGGTAAACACACACGATACAACAACAACCATCCCATCCTCTTCTCTCAAACTCGTCTCTCTCTTTCTCTCTGTTTTCCATTCTCTCATTCTCATCGAACAATAAATAAAACCTACTGATGTCTCTCTATGAATAAATAACATAACTCTCTTAACTGATGTATCTATGTTTCCAATTCTTTCGCGTCTCTCTCGAACATAGATCAACACAAAGAAAATCCAAAGCATAAAATCGAAAATAACAATAGGGTTTAAAGAAAGAAACCTGAAGAAATTCTAAATCCAGATATGGTTGCTTTATTCACACTTTTTCAGTCTTTTGCTTCGTCTTTTTCAACTAAAATTTGTTTGTGCTGCGATCCTCGTGTGATGCTATTCGGCTGCGATTTCTGCTCCTCTTCATCTTCGTTTTTTGTCGGCTATGTATCTTCTTCCTCGGTTCCTTTGTGCTTCATCGCTGTTGTTTGGTGAGCGGCGTGAGTGAAGCTGATGCGATTTTTAGTTGTACGATTTTGGAGAGTTGGTGGCGATTATGTGCGTTTGCAGAGAGTTGGTGCTCGTTGAATGAACATATTGATTATGATGAGGGTGATGCGTGAGGTTTGAAGATTATAGGTTGATGAAGAAAGTTGCAAAAGGTTTGAGCATTGGTGGGAGAGTGTGTTTGAGTGAGGTTTTCTTTTGAGAGTCATTGAAAGTTAGCATTGAGTGTGGTTGCGGTTTTGAATATACATGGAATATGGTTGAGGGTTACATTATGTTCTAAGTATTGTTGAATGTTAGTTGCAGAAGGTTGTTGGTGGTGGAGTTCGATTTGGATGATGTAAGGTAGTGAGGAAGATGAAGATTGATAATGTTGTTGTAGTGGTTTGAAAAGGTTGTGGGGAGAAGAAGGAATTTTGCAGTGGTTATGAATTGATGAGTGTATTGTTTGAAACAGGTTGGTGAGAGATGCGGTTGTTGTATGGATGATGATAATATGAGGATGGAAGCAAGTTTGTTGAAGATTGGAGGAAATTTCTAGCTGGAATTTTGAAGCATTTTTGTACAGTTTTTTTTTATTTCCTTATGTGATGGATTTTGCACACAAAACAATTTGGAGGAAGATTGAACAACTTTTGCATATATTTTTTCTCCCTCTTTCTACTGTGAATGAATCATGTATATATAGTGAGATGATTGAAATATTTGAGGGGGAAATTTGATCGTCTGGGAGGGATTTTTGAGTATTGAAAACTTGGTTCTGATATACTGTTTCATTGCTTTTTCTTGTAGATTTATGTTTTTTCCATTTTGGTGCAAATATTGGACTATTGTGTAGTAGCATATCAGGTTGGACATCAACAGTTTGGTAACAGGTTTTGGGGTATTGTTTTTTGTTGTATTTGTTGTACTGCCTTTTGTGCAGGAATAAAGACAAGGAAAAAATAGGTTTTGGGCAACCAATTTTGACATGTTGTGGACAATCTTATTGTGCAGAATTTTGGATTGTATTGTTTAGTTGTTTATGCAGGTTTTTATCAGGGATAGGAACTGGTATAGAAGTGTGGTATAGCAGGGGACAATATTGCAGGTTCAAACTGCAACATTTGGAGTTTTATGGACAGCAACAACAACAAGTTTTTTTGGAGGTTTATGGGCTGCTTTTGGACAATTTTTAGGCATGGTTTATGGACTTATTTTGGCATGTTTGGAGCTGGAAGACTTGTACATTAGGTCTAGGTTTTTATTTTGTAATCTTGTAAACAACATGATTTTATAGAGTGACTTGTAATGGAAACTTGATTTTTTGAATCTTGTGTGAGATTATGATTGAATGACCTTTGAATCATGAATGAAAGGTTTAGAACCAAACTTGAATGGAATCTTGTAGTGAAACTTGTACGTGAAAGAAAATAATTGAAAGATGTAACTTGTATCATTTCTTTGTACAAAGTATATTTCTATAAACCATTCAATATTCAATTCTTTTCCAATTCTTTATTTTGTTTCACACTTCATTTGAATGAATGTTTGGATGATGAATGATCATAATGAACTTATGAACTTGATTGAAATTTGAACTACACCTTGAATAAGTCTTGTAATCTTGTTACTTGTGAAAAAATCTTCCAACCTTGAAATATGGGTTCACTTTGACAAATTTGAATCAAAATAATATCTTTGAACGAATCTTGAGAAATGATGAACATATTTGAAACCTTGAAATTTGAACCTAATGACATTTTTAAGTGAATCTCCAAATCATTTCTAATGAGAATCTAATTCGAATCTTCAATTCATGGTAACTTTCAATACAAACCAATAATACTTGAAAGAACAATGATGCCTTAATAACTTTAGTCTAAAATCCACTTCCATCCAATAATCTCCAAATGCTCAGACATAAGTAACTTAAAAAAGCAACAAACATTCAAAGAACTGTCGAACTCGACATCTTGTACCATAAACAATCTTAACATAAGAATCAATGTATCAAGAAAAAAATTATTGCACGACTTGAAGTTAGAATTTAAGAACATTCTAAATCAATAAAATGACCTATAATGTCTCGATAAGTTCCATAGCCCTCAAAGCATAATTTGATTCCGATCTTTGGTGAAAACTTGTAGATGACGTCGTCTATGATAATTGTGCAAAAAGAATCTCCTTAAAATATTGAAAATTGAGGAAGTTATGATACGTGGAAGTTGGGCACAACTATTTTAAGATTAGGTCAAATTCCACAGAATGGCGTCTAAAGTATTCGAACTTTTGATGATCCTCCGCACATAGTAATATCTTGACTGGTAAAGAGGAGTTGGAGATGACGTCAAGGAGAGTTATACGCAAAAAGAACCATTCAAAAATATCGAATGATGAAGAAGTTATGATCATTTGAAATTGATATTGCAAAAGTTGACTTTTGGTCGAAGTGCTTTGAATTGACTTACAAACTTGATCCATCCTTGCATTCTGAGGCATATTGATGCGCATGTGAACCAGTGATGATGAAATATTGACTGTGTTTTTGACTATAGGCCAAGATTTGATGAAGTAGCCTTTGAGAATTGGTGATTCACCATACTTGAACACTTGAGGGATCCAAAACCCTAACTGATGCGCAACACCTGACGCTCTTGATTCAGACATGTCTTTGCACATGAAACCAAAGAAACATAAACATACACCTTTGTATGGGATTAGAAGTTAGTGATGCATAAAATAAAATGTTCCCAACAATTGATAATATCTGCATACACAATGCTCGAATGTGAGAGGGTTAAAAAACCAACTGTATCTCATGACTTTGATGATATATGAGAATGCAAATGAATGTGGGATCTTAGGTAAAAAAATTGGGGTATGACAGCTGCCCCTATTTAAGTTTCTTCTATTTGGAGATATGAAGATTGAAATCTTCGTTTCGACGAGATTGAATATACTTAAATATAGAATACACAATTTTTGGTCCTAAGATACCACAATGATGTTTATGATATGATATGAATGAAATACTCTGAATTTTATGGGGAATGACGCCACATGAGACAAACTACTACTGGAGAAACCAAGGACATGATAAAGTAATCCCACCCAGGAAGATATTATAACTCCACTAGAGAATAGAGCCACAAACTTTGAATGAGAGACTCTTATTAGGGAACAACTTCGAGAGAAGAAAAAATTACTGACTTTATCAGGGAAGACGCCTTGCTTGCATAGGCTGTGAAGAGATAAATGGCTGCTGACTCAAGATGATGGTAATTTCCAACTCAGTGTCAAAAGTAGAAAATCCAAAAGATACCGACTCAAGATGACGGTAAACTACCAACTCAATGGTCGAAGGTAGGAGATCAATAAGATATCGACTCACAGATGATGATAAACTACCAACTCAATAGTTGAAGGTAGAAAAAACATAGAATAGTACTAACTTTTATTGATGGTAAATAAAAAAAATACACACCGACGTTTACTAAAGGTAGAGAAACAAAAGAATGCATCGAGTTTTACTGAAGATGAGCTACGGACTTCTACTGAAGATAGAAAAAGATAATAAAACTTTCCACGACGAACGGGTTCCAGTTTATTCTTTTTCAAGTCTTCCACCTGATAAGAATAATATACAAACTTCTCTGTGAGACTTTTCCGAAGAGATGTCGTTTGCTGAGTAAACCTCCCTAAGAATCTGGTCATAAGCCATGAACTAGTCTCAATTTCTTCTTAATCAAGTCTTCCGCCTGATAAGGATAATATATAAACTTCTCTGCGGGACTTTTTTGAAGAGATTCCATTTGTTGTTGATGAGAAAACTTCTCAAAAGAGATGCCATTTGCTGAATAAACCTCCCCAAGAACCTGGTCATAAACCACAAACTGATCTCAGTTTCTTCTTAATCAAGTCTTCCACTTGAAAAGGATAATATACAAACTTCTCCATGGGACTTTTCCGAAGAGATGCCGTTTGCTGAGTAAACCTCCCCAAGAACCTGGTCATAAGCCACGAACTGGTCTCAGTTTCTTCTTAATCAAGTCTTCCACCAGATAAGGATAATATATAAACTTCCCCATGGGAATTTTCTAAAGAGATGTCGTTTGCTAAATAAACCTCCCCAAAAACCTAGTCATAAGCCACGAACTGGTCTCAGTTTCTTCTTAATCAAGTCTTCCACCTGATAAGGATAATATAAAAACTTCTATGCGAGACTTTTTCGAAGAGATGTCATTTGCTGAATAAACCTCCCCAAGAACCTGGTCATAAGCCACAAATTGGTCTCAATTTCTTCTTAATCAAGTCTTCCACCCGATAAGGATAATATACAAACTTCCCCACAGGACTTTTCAGAAGAGATGCCGTTTACTGAGTAAACCTCCCCAAGAACCTGGTCATAAGCCACAAGTTCGTCTTAGTTTCTTCTTAATCAAGTCTTCCACCTGATAAGGATAATATACAAACTTCTCTGCGGGACTTTTCCGAAGAGATTCTGTTTACTATTGATGAGAAAACTTCTCAAAAGAGATGTCATTTTCTGAATAAACCTCCCCAAGAACCTGGTCATAAACCACGAACTGGTCTCAGTTTCTTCTTAATTAAGTCTTCCACTTGAAAAGGATAATATACAAACTTCTCCATGGGACTTTTCTAAAGAGATTCCATTTGCTGAGTAAACCTCCCCAAGAACATGGTCATAAGCCACAAACCGGTCTCAATTTCTTCTTAATCAAGTCTTCCACCTGATAAGGATAATATATAAACTTGACTGCAGGACTTTTCTGAAGAGATGCCATTTGCTGTTGATGAGCAAACTTGTCAAAAGAGATATCATTTGCTGAATAAACCTCCCCAAGAACCTGGTCATAAACAACAAACTGGACTCAATTTCTTCTTAATCAAGTCTTCCACTTGAAAAGGATAATATACAAACTTCTCCATGGGACTTTTCTGAAGAGATTCCGTTTGCTGAGTAAACCTCCCCAAGAACTTGGTCATAAGCCACAAATTGGTATCAGTTTCTTCTTAATCAAGTCTTCCACCTGATAAGGATAATATACAAACTTCTCCATAAGACTTTTCTGAAGAGGTGTCTTTTGCTGAGTAAACCTCCCCAAGAACCTGGTCATAAGCGACGAACTGGTCTCAGTTTATTTTTAATCAAGTCTTACACTTGATAAGGATAATATACAAACTTCCCCATGGGACTTTTCTGAAGAGATGTCGTTTGATGAAAAATCAGAGTTGATATGTTGGAGATAGACAAACTGATCATAAAGAGATAGCCATTTGCCATAAGGTAAAAGTATGTTGGAAATACACAAGCTGCTCAAATAAAGAGGCCGCCACTTGCCTCCAGGCAAAAGATTTCAATATAGTGTTATAAAGACAATGTTGGGTATGAGAATTAATTAACTTCATCAGGGATAGACAAATTGCTCATGAAGAGACCGCTATTTTCCATAAAAAGAGGAAATCCATAAATAATAAAGTTGCTCAAATAAAGAGTCTGCCACTTGTTATTAGGTTGAGATTCCAAGAGAGTGTTGTAAAGATACTGTCGAGAATGAGAGTCAATAACTTCATCGAGGATAGAAAAATTGCTCATGAAGAGACCTCCATTTTCTATAAAAGAGGAAATCCCGAAATAATCAGGCTTCTAAAATAAAGAGTCTACCACTTGTTATCATGTTGAGATTCCAAAAGAGTGTTGCAACAACACTATTGGGGAACAAAGTTCATCTTCAATGGGGAACCATGAATGGAATCTTCCTTAGGAGACAAAAGTATTTACGGGCGCAAAATAAATTCACTCTTAATCTAGGTTTCACAACCTAGAGAAATCCACAGGGTAACATCTGCAGGAGACGAAGCTCAATCCAAGAACAAAATGGAGAGAAACAGCCGAACAAGACTCTACCAGATGCGGAATAAGCTTAACCGGGACTTATCCTATCGTGAGATGAAAGGGAAATCTAAAACAAAACTTTTCCACGAGGAATAAACTCAATGGGGAATTAGAAAGGATGAACACTTTCTTATTAAGTTGACACTCTATTGGAAAGAGGAATACACTACTTAGGGATAAACACAATTAAAGTAGATGGACCAAAAACATCGAGAAATGTGAATGTGCATGAATGGTATAAGTGTGAATGAATAAATGAATGTCATGTATATGATGACAAAACAAACAAAATAGATACACCGGGGATGATAAGACATCACAATATAAACAGATACTCGACTAATCTCAACAAGATGGGAACATTATTGGAAATAGAATAAAAGCCATCGATGGAGCATATTTATGCTATAAGGCTATAATCTCTCTGGAGAGGAAGATACCTTTCAGGAGAAAACCCAAAGTCCAATATTCTAACATCAATAATCCATTAAAAGGATAACAACACGAACTTTGCTGCAGTTGGAGAAAAAAGATTGCTTAGCTGGAAATACTAGGGAACACCACCATCTGATAATGTGTGCAAAGAAGATCACATATCTTGAAAAATCTGGATTTCCCCTGAAACTAATTTTGGATGCCCTAAGTTTACTGCTGATAACTACATGATGCACGACAATTCTTGCGAATAACTTCACTTTGTAAATGCCCCAAGCTACATGGTTTACGAGAAGAAATCGTCTCAAGAGGATTTTACAAAAGACCTGGCATCCAAAATGCCCCAATGTCTTCAAACTCTTGGAGAGATTCGTTGAATCTTGATGTGACTGCCCCAGACTGACTGTATTTGGAAAGACAAAGTCTTCAAATTTGCCCCATGAGGGTAAACTAACTATGAAGGCAACAACTTGTTCATGCTGAAGGTCTTCAGGTGACATGCCCTTGGCTTTGATCATTCTTAAACATGATTCTCCAATTACTTAACATATTTTTAGACCTTAAAAGATTAAAATTATCACTGGTGCTTATATGTAAGCTTCCTGGACATTAAACAAATGTTTTACAAGCAAAAAAAGTTTATTCTGAGAATGAAAGTTCTAATACAACAGTTATGTAAGCCTTTAATATTTTTTAAAATATGTTGCATAGCTTGCTAAGTGCATTATTTATTTTTGTATGAAAGATAACGAAAGCATATGATACAAACACAAATATTTTAGCTAAACTTATGGGAGTCAGGAACGCAATCTCGTTGAAGTATGCTTTCAAAATAAACCCCACTTCAATTATGAATTTTGAAGGTTGAAACCTGGCTTGGTTCACGTTTCTTTAGAAAAAAGATTTTAAGGCTCAAAATATTTGGTGCCCACCCCCTTCACGATGTGCTCCAGTCCTATATTCAGTTAATTTGATACTAGTGTTCATTTCTTAGAAAAAGATTTTATGATAGTTAAGGAAGTGATAAGGCTTTCAGAGTAGCAGTCACCCTTCTAGTGTTTGTGTTTATAGTCACGCGAATATGTTCTTTGTTGAGGACTTTTCTTTGTAATCCTTTCTTTGCAATTTTTGTTTTTCCCTAACTTTTTCCTGAAAGAATTCTTTTGAATCGATAGTCCAGCGGGATGCCTTGACTTTTGCCTAAGCGACTTGTTTTTCAAGTTTTGACTTAGCGGGGATTTTTGTCTTTTTCCTTCTTTATCATTTTTTATTCATATTACATTCGCATCGTGTGACTTCGAGTCATTTTTTGACTTGTTGGAAGAATTGTGACTGTCTGAGTCCTTGGTGGACGAGGGATAACCGTTGTGGTATTTTCATCTGTTGATCTCCTGATGTGCGAGAGATACCCATTGGGATATCGTCTTATTTTGATGCACAATAATGATATGCGAAGATTTTCCATTGTGGTTTTGACTTTCCTCAACCTTTCGAAGGATAATTATTGTTGTACTCTTGGATGCGTACTCTTGTTGAGATTTAAATACTCAATCATATTTACTGAACACTACCCTGCCCCGAGTTAAAAATGAGGGTTTTTCTAAACAGAAAAGAAACTCATACTTCAAGGCTCAAAGGGGTTAACAAAGGTTTCACTCCCTTATATCTCTGGTGTTTGAGGATTCGAAACAATGCTTGTACATCATCAACAGGGTTTTACCCGAAAGCATACAACCAAAAATTTTGTGTTTTAAATTCATCATCCTCCCTCCAATCTCTTCCTAGGAAAGATAATGGGTAATAAGTTGGTATCATAATGCAAAAATAAATTTAAAATTGAAACAAATACGAGTGAAACGAATGGGTTTCTTCAAGAGAAACATATTCATTGTATCATCATTATTATTCAAATGCAAACATATTCTTACATACAAACAAAGCTTTAACAAACATGAATGATTACAAAAAGCGGAACTGAGTTAATAATCTGGGAAGGCTCTCCACCTGGACTTGCGCTGAAGGAAACATTTCCCAAACTTTTGAACTACCAATAACAGAGATTCATTCATACTTTGCTAACGGATTATTTTGAACATTAGGGCCAAAGTCCTTAAATGGAAAGATACCGCTTCAGACCAACCTCTGAACTTTGAACTTCAAAGTAAAGAAATCTTTTAAATTGTTCCCAGGAGCATTCTGATGAAAGGCACATGAAGTGTCAGCCTTATATCCTCTTGGCAGTTTTTTCAGGAACAACTGGTCGAGCTCAAGTTTGAACTAGATTCTTCTTCAACAAAGAAGGATACAACTCTGTGCATGTCATTAGAATTGGATCAAATCTCATTTTCCTCTATCGAAGCCACATTGACGATTGCAGGCACAAAAGCAACTTTTTGATTCATATTATGAGATCTCCCTTTCCCACAACAAAGTATAGCGTAGGATTCTTTCTCTTTATTTTTGGAAGAACTATCACCATACTTCTTAGCATCATTTGACGAGTCCCCATCTTTAGATAAGCGGCCTTCACAGACAGCTTCCTATAAACGGACTCCCATGCTTACCATTTCACTGAAATCAGTGGGCACTTGCAACCATCTTCTCATAGTAGAAGGAATTGAGAGTTTTCAGGAAGATCTTTGTCATTTCTTTCTCTTCTATTGGAGGGATCACCTGGGCGGCTACTTCACGCTATATATATGCATATTCTTTAAATGACTCCTTATCTTTTTGAGCCACCACTCTTAGCTAGTCACGGCCAGGTGCCATAAACATGTTGTACTTATACTGTTTGATAAAATCTTCACCCAAATCATTGAATGTGTGGATGTTGCTACTGTCCAATCCCATATATCATTTCAAAGCAGCACCAGTTAAACTATCCTGGAAGAAATGAATAAGAAAACATTGGTCATCCATATGAGTGGAAATCCTTCTGATATACATCATCAGGTGGTTATGGGGACAAGAGTTTCCCTTGTACCTCTCAAATTCTGGCACCTTAAACTTCGCGGGCACTTTTACGTTAGGAGTTAAGCAGAGTTCATTGACGTTCTGTCCGAATAACTCTTTCCCTCTAAGAGCCTTCATTTCTTTCTCCATTTTAATGATTTGGTTCTGAAAGTCATCCAATCGGTCATAGAAGCCCACACTTTCACTTGGTGGTGGAACATGATGATAAACTTCATCATTAACAAAGGGCATGGCATTCACCGTAGGAGGCGCAATGTAACGAATCTCATTTTTAGCAGCAGGAGTAATGTGCACCACAGGGGGTGCAGGAATAGCAGCAGCTTGAGCAGCAATGGGAACCGATGGAACCTCGGAAGCAACAATTATTTGTTGTGGCTGAGTAGCATGAGGAGACGGAGGAGCAGGCGGTGGCTGATTTTGAGCAACCACCAACATTCCACCAAAGCATTCAAATTGGCCATACCAGCTCTCAAAGCAGTAACTTCTTTGCGCAACTCGCGATTCTCTTGTTCAAGATTTTCTATCTTCTCTTAGCACGAGTGTTGCACTGACGTGATAAATTGACTTTTGAAGACGAAGAGCAGAGGATAAGACTCCAGGAAACTCTCGAAATCAAGACAGAAGTGAGAATGATGCATGTTATGCAATGCAAATGATTGTTTAAAAGTTTTAAAACCAAGTTTTCGAAGAACTTTGGAACATTATAAACGAATTGCAAACATCAATTAAAAGACACAATTGGTACAACTGAAAAACTCATTTCATTAACATTGGAAGTGCAAAACTTCACTAATTCTATACAGAAGAAAGAGAAAGCTAAATCCTCAGGTCCAAATGAACTGCATCCAATTAAGATCCAACATCGTGTTGTAAAATCTTCTTGAGATCGAATTTGGAATGCTAAAGGAAAATAAATCCTCTTGCACTGTTCTCTTCTACTTTGCTGATAATTGGAAAAATAAATCATCGATATAAATGTTTGAGGAACTGGATCGAGGGCGTGGAGAAAATCCATCTTCAAGCTAGCTAGGAGAACTTGAA
The DNA here is from genome assembly GCA_948472305.1 of Vicia faba. Classification (NCBI taxonomy): domain Eukaryota; kingdom Viridiplantae; phylum Streptophyta; class Magnoliopsida; order Fabales; family Fabaceae; genus Vicia; species Vicia faba. The sequence continues at coordinate 1,337,205,030 of OX451737.1, read as the reverse complement.
ATCCCAAGGAATAGATACCAAGGATTTAGGCTTTCTCAATTCTTCTGAATCAGGACTCTTGATGTTGTACTTCTGAGTACCCTTTCCTAAATCCAGAATTACAAAACTTGTGATGTTTGCAAGTAGAAGTCTTAAGTTCCTTGAAAATTTGGTTAAAACAATGCTCACGGGTGCATGAATGCATGATGAAACAATCACACACAAGATCACAAACATGGGGGAATTCATAGGTTCGACGTCACAAGCATGAAGCCAAAGGTACTACCCACAAGGTAAGGACTAATAGTTTATCACCTACCGAACAAGGTTCTAAGGAAATCCAGAGTCTACGCTCTTCCTTTGGATATTACCAACGTCCCAATTACTCAGTAATTAGTAATATTCGCAGGAAAAACTCATCTAAGTGCAATATCGCTTGACAAATACTTTCGGATTACTCCATCATAGTCTTCACACTACATATAAAAAGGCCAAGATGGGTTAAGGGTTCTACGACTCTCAACTTATCTGGCTCCCAGGTCGAAAGCAGCAATTTCTTCCCGATTACTCGGTAAACAAATACTACAGTCAAAGGGGCCTCCACTGAGTGAGGGATTTCATGTCTCCTTTTTCAGTATTAATCCCTTAAAGTTAACATGACTATATCGTTCGTCCTATCTTAAGTGTACCTTAGTCTGGGTATAAGACTTGTCCTTTGTAATCAACACCCATAGAAACCACAAAATAACACAAATAAGCACACAAGAAATAATAAACAAATATAACAAATTAGGTTTAGCCCACTTAGAGTATTTTTTTAAAATCTCCAGCGGAGTCTCCAATTCTGTAGTGGTGAAAATCAGAGATCAAGCTATTTAATTAACTTGACTCGCAAAAGTAAGAGTCGCCACCGCGCTTTATTATTTCCAAGGGAAAAGGGAAAAGTGTGAAATAAACCCATAAATATGCAAAGTATGAATAATACTAAAAAGTAAAGAAAAATACAATACATTTGAAAGAGATCGAAGGTTTGGGGGTTGGTTATACAAAGGGAAGGTACTAGCACCCTATGTATGTATAGAATCCTATAGGAACCTTTTGAAATATCTGTTTTTAGGTTAAAGTTGATTTACTTGTTAAATGAGTGCGGGGATGAGAAAAAAAGTGTTTTTAGTGTTTTTGAAAGGATTATAACATGCTTAAGTGTTTTGAAATGTTTATTAAAGATTTTTTTTTTGAAAGTACAATGACCTAATGCCAAAGTTTCTATTAAAAGAGGTGTGAGTTTTAAATTTAGGATTTAGAAGAGATCTAACTTAAGATTAATAAAACTAAAAAAATATATAAAGGGGGTTTCACACAATCATGTTAAATATTAGATGACATGAAGTCGACTAATTAACTATTTCCTTTGGAGTAGACAAACAAAAATATATAGGCTAAATGATCGAAAAATGGAAATGAACTAGAATATCAATTTAAATAATTAAATAATTATTAACCAAAAATAGTAATTAAATAAAAGAGGCTAATATATATTTTTTGGTATTTTTTATAGGAATAAGAAATTAGAAATCTAAACTAATATTTTTGTATCATTATTACTATTATATTTTATGAAATTTGTGAGATACGGCTAAAAGAAGACTAAAAAATTAAAACCATAAGGGGGAGGGATCAAACTCAGACTCCCTAGACTACAACTATTCTGCCTTGCCATTAAACCATTACTACTTTTCTTATATATCTATGTTTCAGATGATATAAGAGGATAAAAGTTAATCAGGTTGTGCTTAAACTAGAAAGGAATTCGTTGGGTTTGTGAGGCAAACTAGGCCGGGTTGCTCTTAAGTTAAGCCCAAATGGAAGTTGCATTGTGAAAGAAAAAACCTTATTTTTATATGGAATAGCCGCTACATTTTTTAGAATTGGTCAATAATAAAATTTCAATAATGCTAACAGATTCCCAATAAAAACTATTAAAACTAAATGAACAATTAAATAAAAAAAAGGGGTAAACACACACGATACAACAACAACCATCCCATCCTCTTCTCTCGAACTCGTCTCTCTCTTTCTCTCTGTTTTCCATTCTCTCATTCTCACCGAACAATAAATAAAACCTACTGATGTCTCTCTATGAATAAACAACATAACTCTCTTAACTGATGTATCTCTGCTTACAATTCTTTCGCGTCTCTCTCGAACACAGATCAACATAAAGAAAATCCAAAGCGTCAAATTAAAAACAACAATAGGGTTTAAAGAAAGAAACCTGAAGAAATTCTAAATCCATGTATGGTTGCTTTATTCACCACTTTTCAGTCTTTTGCTTCATCTTTTTCAACTAAAATTCGTTTACGCTGTAATCCTCGTGTGATGCTGTCCGGCTATGATTTCTGCTCTTCTCCATATTCTTTTTCGTTGGCTATGTATCTTCTTCCTCGGTTCCTTTGCGCTTTGTCGCTGTTGTTTGGTGAGTAACATGAGTGAAGCTGATGCGGTTTTGAGTTGTACGGTTATGGAGAGTTGGTGGCGATTATGTGAGTTTGCAGAGAGTTGGTGGCGATTATGTGAGTTTGCAGAGAGTTGGTGCTCGTTGGATGAACATATTGATTATGGTGAGGGTGATGCATGAGGTTTGAATATTATATGTTGATGAAGAAAGTTGCAGAAGGTTTGAGCATTGGTGGGAGAGTGTGTTTGAGTGAGGTTTTATTTTGAGAGTCATTGAAAGTTGGCATTGAGGTGGTCGCGGTTTTGAATATACAGGGAATATGGTTGAGGGTTACATTAGGTCCTGAGTATTGTTGAACGTTAGTTGTAGCAGGTTGTTGGTGAAGTTCGATTTGGATGATGCAGGGTAGTGAGGAAGATGAAGATTGATAATGTTGTTGTAGTGGTTTGAAAAGGTTGTGAGGAGTAGAGGGAATTTTGCAGTGGTTATGAATTGATGAGTGTATTGTTTGAAATAGGTTGGTGAGAGCTGTGGTTGTTGTATGGATGATGATAATATGAGTATGAAAGCAAGTTTGTTGAAGATTGGAGGAAATTTCTAGCTGAAACTCTGCAGCATTTTTGTACAGTTTTTTCTTCTGATTTCCTTATGTGATGGATTTTGTGTACAAAATTTTTTGGAGGAAGGTTGAACAACTTTTGCATACTTTTTCTCCCTCTTTCCATTGTGAATGAAGCATGTATATATGGTGAGATGATTGAAATATTTAAGGGGGAAATTTGATCGTCTGGGAGGGATTTTTGAGTGTTGAAAACTTGGTTCTTATATACTGTTTCATTGCTTTTTCTTGCAGATTTATGTTTTTTCCATTTTGGTGCAAATATTGGACTATTATGTAGTAGCATAGCAGGTTGGACATAAACCGTTTGGTAACAGGTTTTGGGGTATTTTTTTTTGTTGTATTTGTTGTACTGTCTTTTGTGCAGGAATAAAGACAAGGCAAAAACTGGTTTTGGGTAGCCAATTTTGACATGTTGTGGACAGTCTTATTGTGCAGAATTTTGAATTGTATTGTTTGGTTGTTTATGCAGGTTTTAGCAGGGATAGGGACTGGTGTAGCAGTGTGGTATAGCAGGGGATAGTATTACAGGTTTGGACTGCAACATTTGAAGTTTTATGGACAACAACAACAACAAGTTTTTTTGGAGGTTTGTGGGCTACTTTTGGACAATTTTTAGGCATGGTTTATGGACTTATTTTGGCATGTTTGGAGACTTGTACATTAGGTCTAGGTTTTTCTTTTTTAATCTTGTAAACAACATGATTTTATAGAGTGACTTGTAATGGAAACTTGATTTTTTGAATCTTGTTGAGATTATGATTGAATGACCTTTGAATCATGAATGAAAGGTTTAGAACCAAACTTGAACGAAATCTTGTAGTGAAACTTGTACGTGAAAGAAAATACTTGAAAGATGTAACTTGTATCATTATTTGTACAAAGTATATTTCTCTAAACCATTCAATATTCAATTCTTTTCCAATTCTTTATTTTGTTTCACACTTCATTTGAATGAATGTTTGGATGATGAATGATCATGATGAACTTATGAACTTGATTGAAACTTGAACTACACCTTGAATAAGTCTTGTAATCTTGTTACTTGTGCACAAATCTTCCAACCTTGAAATATGGGTTCACTTTGACAAATTTGAATCAAAAGAATCTCTTTGAACGAATCTTGAGAAATGATGAACGTATTTGAAACCTTGAATCGATTTGAACCTAATGATATTTCTCTAGTGAATCTCCAAATCATTTCTAATGAGACCCTAATTCAAATCTTCAATTCATGTGACTTGCAATACAAGCCAATAGTACTTGAAATAACAATGATGCCTTAAGAACTTTGGTCTAAAATCCACTTTCATCCAATAATCACCAAATGCTCAGACATAAGTAAATTAAAAAAGCAACAAACATTCAAAGAACTCTCGAACTCGACATCTTGTACCATAAACAATCTTAACATAAGAATCAATGTATCAAGAAAAAAATTATTGCACGACTTGAAGTTAGAATTTAAGAACATTCTAAATCAATAAAATGACCTATAATGTCTCGATAATTTCCATAGCCCTCAAAGTATAATTTGATTCCAATCTTTGGTGAAAACTTGTAAATGACATTGTCTGTGATAATTGTGCAAAAAGAATCACCTTAAAATGTTGAAAATCGAGGAAGTTATGATCTGTTGAATTTGGGCACAACTATTTTAAGATTAGGTCAAATTCCACAGAATTACCTCTAAAGTATTTGAACTTTTGATTATCCTCCGCACATAATCAGATCTTGACTGGTAAAGAAGAGTTGGAGATGACGTCAAGGAGAGTTATACGTAAAAAGAACCATTCAAAAATATTGAATGATGAAGAAGTTATGATCGTTTGAGCTCGATCTTTCAAAAGTTGACTTTTGTTCGAAGTGCTTTGAATTGACTTACAAACTTGATCCATCCTTGCATTCTAAAGCACATTGATGCGCATGTGAACCAGTGATGATGAAATCTTGACTGTGTTTTTTATTATAGGCCAAGCTTTGATGAAGTAGCCTTTGAGAATTAGTTATTCACCATACTGGAACACTTGAGGGATCCAAAACCCTAATTGAGGCACAACACCTCACGCTCTTGATTCAGACCTGTCTCTGCACATGAAACCAAAGAAACACAAACATACACCTTTGTATAGGATTAGAAGTTAGTGATGCATAAAATAAAATGTTCCCAACAATATATAATCTTTGCATAAGTAATGCTCGAAGGTGAGAGGGTTAAAAATCCAATTGTATCTCATGACTTTGATGATATATGAGAATGCAAATGAATGTGAGGTCTTAGGTCAAAAATTGGGGTATGACATTCGTGATACTCGCGAATTAGCTCGTGAAACTCATTCGCTCCTCGCAGAACTTCAGAAATTTCTCAGGGAATTCATCCCCTCCTTGCAATGTTCATGAGTTTGCTCGAGAGATTCATATTCTCCTCGTGGCGTTCATGAGTTTGTTTGCTTTTTGCTAAACGAGGTCTCGTCGACATGGTTTGGTCGTAGCAACCCCCTTTCACATGTGTTGCACTGGAAGGGTGGATTTGATTCAACTGTTGAATTCACTAGTTTCCTCTGCTTTACAGGTGAAATGGCTGAACCAGTCGAGACAACCGAGCATTTCGAGATAGAGGAAACAAGTGTAGTCGACGAGGGTCTCCATTTTGTTAACACTGTTACCGATCCGTCATTATCATGGTCGAGCCAGAGCCTCGAGGAATAACCTCGGTTTTTTAGCAATACTCGGAGGGAGGCATACACGATCGTCGAATATGGCGGCGACCAGGAAGGTTTCAGATGAAATTTCATGATCTTTCACCCGACCCCTACGGCCAGAATATGCTCGACTTTCCAGGAAGATTGCTTCCCTATGTACAAGATTGTCTTTAGAGATTTGTGGCTTTGTCTTCCCTTTTGTGACTTTTAAATGGGCATCTTCAATCATTTGTCCTTGGCACCCTTCCAACTGCACCCCAACGCGATCGCCTTTATACGGGCTTTCGAGATCACTTGCCGTATCTAAGGATTGGGGCGACAATTCCTTTGTTCTTTAGGGTTTTCCACCTTCAATGGCAGTCTAGGGGAGGAAAGTATAGTTGGGTTTATTTCAAGAAATCCAAAAGGCTATTCAGGATATATATGGACTTTGTTTGTGACTTCAAGGACAAATGATATGTCGTGAAACCCTCATCCCAAGAGGAAGATGATGCGGTGTTTGACCCAGTTTCTATTGTCAACGAGGAAGGGGAAGTTTGTTACGATGAAGATGGGAATGAAGATATCTAGAGGTTCTCCAAGTTCCCTATCCATTGGTGTCAGGCTCAGTATGACCATGGGCCTGGCCACTATCATACTTTTATCGGCAACATAGGTGTCGAGGATGAGAGGGCCTTCGGCATTCTCAACAAATTAGTCGATGGCTTCTTCCCCTCCAGGTGGATGCCAAGGGAGGGAGACGATGTCCTTGGTAAAGACGGTGAACCTACATTCGAGGCCCGCCCGATCAACACCAAAGCGCTTGTTGAATGTCGTACCTACAGGGATGTCGCGACTCTTCTGGGTCTCTATCCGTATGACTCTACTGCCTTTTATTTTTAATTTGTCTCTGGCACGTCTTTTTAGTGGTACTAACTCGAGCTTGTTGTTTTTTTTTGCAAGTAAGATGACCGAGCGTCGTGAACGTTTGCTGAAGCTGACCCAGGATAAAAAGAACAACAAGAAGATAGTGAAGCCTAACCAACCTACGCGCCTTGGCCCTATTCTCGAGCAGGTCAAGTATGGGTCCAGTTCTTTGTCAAGGTCTCGTGATGTCGTTCAGTGTGCGACCCTGTCGGGGAAGAAGAGGGGTCTCCCTGAAAGTGAGCCTGTGGATTTGATTGGAGACGAACCAGATGCTCGAGCCTTCAACCTTCCTCCTTGCTTTGTTGAGAAGGATTTTTTTGAAGGATTTTCTCTGGTCGTTGTTGTACCCCAAAATTTTCCCTCCCATTTTTGAAGATAATTGATTCAAGACACCTCCTCATGCTCCTAAGATTCTCAATTGCTCAAGAATACTCAATGGTTTTAGCATACAAACATCTCTCCTAAGCAATTGACCTACAATTAGGGTTTTGTGTTTATCAAAGAAAATTGAGCTTATAATACCTCAAGTGAGTTTAATGGTTCCTCATATGCTTTAAGTATTCCTCATGATAATTTTTAAGTCTTGCATCACAAGTTTGCTCAGATGATTGAAAATAAACTATATTGGATAAAAGGTTAACTGTGGTCAACATACAATCAAACTTCAAGGTTTTTGGTCAACATCAAGATTTTTAGGTCACATTCATCATTTTATCAAGGTTTGATCATGATTCATCAAGATTTCTCAAAAGTCAAAAGTTGCTAAATTAGGGGTTTGTGGCATTTTCTTAAGGAGAAGTCAACTGGACTTTTACCAAGCATAACTTTCACATGTTTCATCAGAAAATTTTCATCCAAAACCCATTTTGATATAAATTCAATTCTCTATAACTTTGTTTCTCTAATATCAAGTTCAAAAAATGCTTCATTTGTGAGATATGAGCCAAAACATTATAGGTCATTTCAAAATTCAACAAAAAGACACTTTTTGTCAAGGCAACTTACATCAAGATAAAGTCTTCAAATGGAAAAATAATAAACATGGAGATTGTAGGGGACATCTTGAGCTTTCCAAAACGTCATAGATCACCTTCATGTGATACAAATTGAGGGAGTTATACTTGGTTCAAGTTGAGAAATATTTGAGAGATGCATGAAACCTCAATTGAGCAATTTTGAAATTTTGGGCTATTGGGCATAACTTTTGAGGTTCAAACATGATTATGACATGTTAGAAGACCTATAAATCATTTGGTGCATGGCCATATTTTTTTATTATTTTATTTAATTTATTGTTATTTTATGCAAATATTATTAAAATAAATCAAATAAAATAATAAACTAATGGAGTAAGACATGTGGGCTTGGTGTTGGATCAGCTTGAGGCCCAAGGAACACATGATAAACATGCCAAAACCATGTGACACTCTTATGGCAGCATATCCTCATTGTTTTTGGAAAGCTTTCAATTTGTCTTTTAAAATGAATTATGCCATAAGTGTGCAAGATTTTTTCCATGTTTGGTTGGTCTACTCCTTCCTCTATAAACACATACCACACCCAGATGCAATACACACGAAAAATTGGCAAGAGAATAGGGTTTCAAAGAGAAAAAATATTCAACTGTGCTTCACATTCAATTCTCAAATTCTAAGTAACTTCAAAGCGATCCAAGGTCTACAATCACTTCCTGAAGGTCTGAGAAACATTTTCAGATCCATACCCAATCAATTCACCACCTGAAACGAGCCCAACCACTTGCTCCGATTTGTAAAATTTTGATTTTTTAAATCTTTCATTTCATGCGTGTTACATAGCTACTAATCATTCAGATCTTCATATGTGAATATTTAGAACAGGTTGAGATGAACACATGTGGAGATGAACGCCCCAACGTCTGCAAATCTTTTTTTTTGGCTTACCCATTTTACAATTTTCTTCCTTTTTTTTTCCTTTTTATTTTGTTTAATTAATTTCACTTTTATTTTAATTAATATTTAATAAAAAAATCATAAAAAATATAATAAAATCATATTTAGACTTTTAATGGATTAATTTAATTTTAGACAATATTTTTCTTAATTCATTAATTAAACATAAGTTTTTTTTATAATTAATTAAGTATTTAATTTAGGTTTAAAATCTATTTATTTTATTATTCAAATCAAACCAAAAAATACACACAAAAAATTAATTTCTAATCCTTTAGATGTTAAGACTTTAAAAATTAATTTCGTAAACATTTTTGTTTACTTTTGCCATTTATTTTCTTAGAAACAATTGTATAGGTCACATGAGTTTTTTGTAATAGCTTAGAGTTTAAATTCCCGCAAAGTTGCAAATATTGTAATTCTCCTGAAGCCATGTAATAGCTGTAGGACTTTACTTTCTCGCATTTTATTTTCTCGCACTTAAACTTTGTATGCCTTGTATGTATATATAACTGTTAGTTATTAGGGTTGTATGGCAAGATAATAATCGAACGTTAGAAAACCCTAAATTCAAGACTAAATAACTGAATCAACACACTTGCACGTCTATGATAACCTCCCTTTGTTACCTTCGAAAATAAAGGTCATGTCCCTCGAACGTAGGGATGCTTTAGCAAAGACCCTCGAATAAAAGATCATAGTCCCTCGATGAACCTTCAACGTTTCCTTTCGAAAAATGATCTAGTCCCTTACGAAATTACTAAAGCATCCTTATGAGTTGCCTTTAATGATCGTACGACGGCCCTCGAAGTCCCTTCACATCCAATGGATAAGGCTACTTACCAACTAATGGTACGGATAACACTATCTCTAAAGGAGAAGGAAAAAAGTACAAGAACGACCTTGAGTGGGTAGAATACTATTAATCGCTTGCTCAAAAACTTTTCAAAAACAAAACATTCTCACAAACATTTTTCACAAACAAATATTTTCAAAAACACTTTGTACGCATTCTTGAGGACTGATACAAGAATCATTACAAAGTTAACTTTTCAAAATATTTTCAAACACACACAAAAAAGCAAGATTTTCAAAGTGAGCTAAGCGATTAAGAGCCCGTAGATAACTACGGATGAAAATGGTACTAACACCTTCCCTTTTCATAACCTACTCCGCGAACTCAAAATCTATCAAAGGTTTTTCATGTTCTTTTCACCTTTCCTCATTGGATAAAATAAAATTCGATGGCGACTCCTGCTAACCGCAACATTTGCGATAAAACGCTAAACAAGTTAGTTCTCCCACCGTGTTACAGAACTAGCGAATCTGCTGGGGAATAAAAAAAAGGGGTTAACTTAGAGTATTAGATCACTTTAATTACTTTAAATTTTCTGAATTGTTTTCTTTATCTTTAAGGGTTGCTTGAGTTTAATTTCTTGCAAAGATCCTACACCTGGATCTAGGGATTCCTTAGGTAAGTAGCAATAGATCATGGAAACTGTATGGCATAGACCGATATGGTTGAAGTGATGGCTACGTTAGTGTGACACTTTGGTTTGTACTGGTGTTCCTTGAGTCAGTCGAGGATAACACTAGGCTGCTGCGTGGTGTCATAAGCACTAATTGACTTTTAGAACCTTAATTGACCCATCGTGGCCATTAGAAGGTAGTGAGATAGCCGAATTTGGTGCAGTCCAGAGTTGGTTAATACTCGATGCTACGCTTATTAAGATTCGACTTTTGGGATATTTTGGTGGCAAGTCAATTGCGGTGCTAAAATAAAACCCGCGAGAAAGATCGGTGATATTGAGACTCCTAGAACCAGGTTACTATTTTTTGGATAGGTTGAGTCAACTTGATTTTAATGGGGAAGGGTACTTACCTATGGACTCCATGCAAGCCTTTAAACCTAAGGCTCTTGTGTGATTTGTTTGTGTTTGTTACTTGTTTAAACATGAACATAACATCATGACATCATGGCATTTTTACTAACCATTTCAAGGATCTTAGGGACCTTTGATGCAGGATTATCATAAGCCAGATTGCTAGAAAGGGGCAAGAGGATTTATTTTCCTCTGACCAGATGCCGTCAAAGATCAAAGTACGTTCTCTTGAGTTAGAGGCTATCACCCACTTGATATGGTGAGCTTGATTCTTATAGAAGGATGTTCAAAGATGAAAACTCAAAGTTCTTCAGACAAAGCTGCAACCAAATTAAATTTCTAATGTTTCAAAATAGATTCCCTAAAGATCCTTGAAAACATTGCATACGCATCTACATACCATGTCATTGCATAACAGGTTTCCAAGATAGTTTTCTCATCTCCTTGCTATTTATTTTAGCAGAAATGGATCTCCAACAAACAATGAAAGATCTCCAGGCTCAGAATGCTCAGTTCTAAGAGATGTTCCTAAGCATAGCCAAGGGGCAAGATGAACTGAAGGCACTCATCTTTAAAGAGAAGAAGAAGAAGAAAAAGAAACCAATTGGTGTTATAGGGAAAAGATTCAAAGGTCCGGCTAAACATGTCAAGGAGATCGAGATCCCATAGGACAATGATAATGAACAGGATGACAATGATGAAAGTGATAAGCATGAGGAAAATAGCAATCATGGTTCTGTTAAATACTCTGTTGAAGAGGAAGAAGATTATTTGGATGAACAATGTCCCCCTATTGATGAGAAGTATAAGCTGTTAGAAGAGCGTCTGAAAGCTATGGAGATCCAGAAGGTGCATGGCTTGGACTTCGAAGAATTGGGTGTGGTCTCAGGAGTCGTCATTCCTACCAAGCTCAAAACTCCTACCTTTTCTAAATATGATGGTGTTTCTTGCCCGAAGCTGCATTTGAGGTCATATGTTCGGAAAATCCAACCACACACTACTGAAAAGAAATCGTGGGTTAATTTCTTCCAAGAGAGCCTGTCTGGAACACAGTTGGAATGGTTCTATCAACTAGAAGGGACCAATATTCATACTTGGGAAGATTTGGCTTCCGCTTTCTACAAGAAGTACCAATATAATGTTGGTCTCGCACCAACTCATATGCAATTGCAGAGTATGTCCATGGGCTCTAATGAAAGCTTCAAAAAGTATGCCCATAAATGGAGATCTTGCAGGAAAGTTTTAACCTCCTTTAGCTGACAGGGAATTGGTTGACATGTTCATGAGCACGCTGGCAGGTCCTTTCTATAATCACCTGCTTAGAAATTCTTCAGCTGGTTTCAATGAACTAATATTGACATGGGAACATGTTGAGAATGGAATCAGAAGTGGTAAAATCTAGGTACCTATCTCTTCTGATACTCAGAAGAAGTCATACAATAGGAAGAAAGAGTCTAATGTTGTGTATAACCAGAAGGGTTGTAATAAGAGAGACCACAACCAATCTTTAGGGGCAGTACTAATCTCCAATCTTGCACCAGTGCAACAATGACAATAGGGTAATCGGCGTAAGAAGGATACACCCAAAAGGCAATTTACTAAAATAAACATGTCATTGGCTCAAGCGTTGCAACACATGTTGAAGGCAGAGTTGATTACATTGAAGGATCCTCCTCGGAATCCCAATACTTATGTTCCTAGCTATCATCCCAATGCAAGGTGCGCATACCATTCTAATAGATCTGGACATGATACGAATGGTTGTTGGGCGGTGAAGAACAAGATTCAAGATCTGATTGATGCTAAGGAGATTGAATTTGACCCTCCTGATACTCCTAATGTGATCACTGCTCCCATGCCAAATCATGACTAAGATTGAGAGCGTCCAGTTCATTTGAATTTTCAGTTGTAATTTCTTTTGTTTGTTTGAACACTTATCTTTATGTCAAACTTTGTTTTTTTCCCATTAATGCATTGCATATGTTTGTCTTGAATTAATCCATTCGTTTTCACTATATTTAAACAGTGCTTTTTTACTTCCTTTCTGTGATATTCAACTCTCGTTAAAAGCTATAAGCCTTTAGAGGGAGGATGAAGAAAACAATACCATAATCTCATACAATATGCTTTTGAATAGAATTTGTTGACGATGTACATGCATTGCTCAATTCCTAAATAGTGGAGATATAAGGAAGTTAATCCATAGTCAACCCCTTTGAGCCTAAGAAGTAGGGGTTTTCTTTTTCACGTAAATTGAAACCCTTAATCATAACCCGGGGCAAGGTAGTTTCTCAGTTAATTCAATTTTGCATTCAACCGAAAGCTTTTCCTTCGTACACAACATGTAGTATTGAAGACATCCTTCCAAATCAAAAGTCGGTGATGGTTCCCCGTAATCATTAAGTTAGACATACATTATATTTTCAAAAGAAAAGTCCGCTAAGTCGAAACCCAGGAAGGAGACTTAGGGAAAAACTGGGGCATCCCGCTGACTGTGATCTCAAACAAAACAGTTCAGGAAAAAGTTAGGGATAATAAAGTCAAAAAGAGGTCGCTACAAATCCTCAAAAAAAGAAAGATGTTACAAGAAAAAATGATTGCCTTCTCAAATAAAATTTTGGTTTCTGAACCATCACTAAGTATCAATGCTATAATTCCAAACTCTATTGGAACCTAAATGCATAATTAACTGAGTATATGACTAGAGGACACCATTGAGAACGAGTTGGGTACAAATAAACTTTGATCCTTTATCCTTTGTTTCTTAAACTGTGAACCAGGCCACGTTACAATCCTTCAAAGTCCTAACTGAAGCATGGGTTAGTTCAAAAACTTACTATTATAAAAAGGTATCCTGACTCCTGTAAGTCTTACTATAAATCCTGAGTTGATATCACATTCTTACAAATTTTCTTTTACTAAAAAATTCATTTTTTAAGCATCAAGACAGACATAAGCTTTGCATTTTAATACCACAGTTTGCATATGACTACGTGTTTGACAACCGAGAAATTCGCATGACGAATATTCAATGAATGAAAATCCTCCCAATGAATAGAATTACTTCAGAGGATAGGTCAAAGAGAAAGACACTTCCAGTAACAGGCCTTTTGTGGACACAATTGGTTAAAAATCAAGGGGCATGACATGTTATTGTCCAACTCATATGTGGCAGTCAAGTCGAGATTCAAAGAATCTCTCAAATGTGCTGAATAGCCAGGGGCAGATCTCCATCTGAATCACTTGGGACATGTTACATTGATCATGAGTTTCAGCAAAATCCATTATGAAAATTGAATATTCAGTATCACCAAATTACTTCTCCATGTCAGCAGTATCAGATGGTGTCATTCTGCCATGACAGTTCTTAGAAAAATACTGAGGAAGGTCAAGACTATCAGAAACCTGGTAATCAATGATCGATCAATAACTTCAAACATCGGGTGCACGAGAATAATCCTAGGGGAAAATGGACTCCCGTACACGAAGTGCCACGTATGATCAAGGAAATATTTTCTCGCAGTGCTACAACACTTACTACCATGGACAGTGAAAAACCCATGCGCCCTGTGAACACGAACATAGTCAAAAATACTACGCATGAAAACGAGACCCGCTAGGTTGATTGGCGTTGGGAAAAATAAGAGCATCCCGACGAACCAAAAGGGTTCAGGCAAAAATTATGGACATATAAATAAAATTGTACACCCAGAAAGCCGAAAACCTGAGAAGGCAGCTTGGGCAAAAAAGGGTATCCCGGTGGACTAAAAATCTGAAAAGACAGTTTAGGAAAAAGTTAGATATTAAAGCGTACGACTATGTACCATTATCTCATCACTTGTTTATCACTCTGATCATCATTTACTAAAGACTCTAAGAGTTGGGACAATGTTCAGTTCCTTCATAAATCTCCACATAACAGTCTTCATGAAACTATCTCTACAGAGCTATCTTTGCAAGCTCATACCCAACAAAGATATATTCCTCAGTAAGATCAGTATGCCCTCAGGCAGAAATTGGGGCATCTCCCAATAGTTCACCTCCATATTTCTAATGGATAGCTTGACCTGATCATCATCTCCAATAGGTCCCTTAGCGGATAAGGAAGTTTGATCATTACACGCATCATGCAGTGGAGACTTTCTCAGCGCAACCTATAAAATTCCAATCCCCACCAGATTTTATTTCCTCGACACAATTTACAGGAATTTAATTCCCCAACAAAATTTATTACTCAAGCGCTATAAAACCCTAACAAAATTCTCTTCTCCAGTAGGGTTTAATCAAAGTTGTTATCCCCAGAAGAGTTGCTACAATATCTGAAACCTGGACAGATAGTACACCAGAGGAATATCCATATCTTTTATTCCCAGTCAAGGTATGATCCTTCAACAAAAGAACGACGAATGACCAAATCTCCTTGAACGCCTCTATCCTTAAGCAGAAATCGAAAAATCCCCAGTGGAGCATCCTCGAACAGAAAGCGAGAATCCCCAGCAAAATTGTTCCGAACAAAAATTGAAGAATCACTTTCTTCATCCCTAGCAACATTCCGAGATTTATTTTCCCAGCTAGACATTGTTACAAGGAGCTACTGATATGCCTGAACGACATATTGCGTCCATACATCATTTCACAATACATCATATCATATGCATACCGAAACACATATGACATTCTCATTTATTTTGAGAGCATCATTATGCAATGCATTACATACATCATGACATTACATAAAGCTAATTTTGTATTTTCAGGAAAAGTTCGCAAACAGACGAATATCATCAGGAATTTTCAATAGGTCAGAGATTAATTCTCGGAACAGGATAGGGCAAATATCTATATGACCAGGAGGTATTATTTCTCAAAACAGGACGAGTTTACCAATAAAAAATAGGTCGCAGATTAATTCCCGAAACAGGACGGGGAAACTATCTATATGACCAGGCAGTATGAATTCTCGAAACAGGACAGGTTTACCAACAGAAAACAGGTCGCAAATTAATTTTTGAAACAGGACAGGGCAACTATTTATAAGACCAAGCGGTATGAATTCTCGAAATAGGATGACTTTACCAATGAAAAACAGGTCGCAGATTAATTCTCAAAACAGGACAGGGCAACTATCTATATGACCAGACAATATGAATTCCCGAAACAGGACAGGTTTACCAATAAAAAAGTGGTCAAAAATTAATTCTCGAAACAGACGGGGCAACTATCTATATGACCAGGTGGTATGAATTCCTGAAATAGGACAAGTTTACCAACAAAAAGCAGGTCGCAGATTAATTCCCGAAATAGGACAGGTTTACCAACAAAAAACAAGTCGCATATTAATTCCCGAAATAGGACGGGGCAACTATCTATATGACCAGGTGGTATGAATTCCCGAAATAGGACGAGTTTACCAATGAAAAACAAATTATAGATCAATTCCCGAAACAGGACGGGGCAAATATCTGCATGACAAAATGATTTCCTTCAGAGACTGAATTCTGACGAGCATTTCCTTCAGAGATTCATTCTGAAAAGCATTCCTCAGATAAAATCGAGACATAGATTTCATTCTGATACTCCTATCAACAATTACTTTGGATGGAATCTGTAAGCCCATCTCCGACGACACTCTATCACCTCTCCAAATGGCATCTTTAAGACCATTCAAGAAATACTATCAACCAAGAGCGTTACTTCATGCACCGGAGAGTGCAAATTTCTGGGCACTTAAGTGTTCAATCCTCTTCTACCTTCAGATCACGAATGACGGACATGCTAATCTAACTCTTCAGGTTTAAGAAGATTGAATAGGGGCAGCTGTTGTACCCCAAAATTTTCCCTCACATTTTTGAAGACAATTCATTCAAGACACCTCCTCATGCTCCTAGGGTTCTCAATTGCTCAGGAATACTCAAGGGTTTGAGCATACAAGCCCCACCTCCTAAGTAGTTGGCATATAATTAGGGTTTTGGTTTTCTCAAAGAAAATTGAGCTTCTAATGCCTCAAATGAGTTTCATGGTTCCTCATATGCTTCAAATATTCCTCATGACAAGTTTCAAGTCTTGCATAACAAGTTTGCTTAGTCAATTGCTCAGATGATTGAAAATCAATTGTATTGGATAAAAGGTCAACTGTGGTCAACATACAGTCAAACTTCAAGATTTTTTGTCAACATCAAGATTTTGAGGTCAAATTCATCATTTGATTAAGGGTTGATCATGATTCATCAAGATTGATTCAAGATTGCTCAAAAGTCAAAAGTTGCTAAATTAGAGTTTTGTGGACTTTTCTTAAGGAGAAGTCAACTGAACTTTAAATAAGCATAACTTTCACATGCTTCATCAAAAAATTCTCAACTAAAGCCCATTTTTATGAAAATTTAATTCTCTACAACTTTTTCTCTCTAATCTCAAGTCCAAAAAATGCTTCATTTGAGAGATATGAGCCAAAACATTATAGGTCATTTCAAAAGTCAACAAAAAGACACATTTTGTCAAGGAAACTTACATCAAGATAAATTTTTTAAATTAAAAAATGATAAACTTAGAGATTGTAGGGGACATCTTGAGCTTTCCAAAATTTCAATATCACCTTCATGTGATAAAAATTGAGGGAGTTATGGTTGGTGCAAGTTGAGAAATTTTTGAGAAATGCATGAAACCTCAATTGAGCAATTTTGAAATTTTGGACTAATGGGCATAACTTTTGAGGTTCAAACATGTTTATGACATGTTAGAAGACCTATAAATCATTTGGTACATGGCCATGTTTTTTTATTATTTTATTTAATTTATTTTAATTTTATGCAAATATTATTAAAATAAATCAAATAAAATAATAAACTAATGGACTAAGACATGTGGGCTTGGTGTTGGATCAGCTAGGCGCCCAAGGAACACATGACAAACATGCCAAAACCTTGTGACACTCTTATGAAAGCATATCTTCATTATTTTGGAAAGCTTTTAATTTGTCTTTGGAAAGCTTTTAGATGTTAAGACTTTAAAAAATAATTTCGAAAACATTTTTGTTTATTTTGCCATTTATTTTCTTAAAAACGATTGTATAGGTCACATGAGTTTTTTGTAATAGCTTAGCATTTAAATTCCCGGAAAGTTGTAAATATTTCAGTTCTCCCGAAGCCATGTACTAGCTGTACATCTTTACTTTCTCGCATTTTATTTTCTCGCACTTAAACTTTGTATGCCTTGTATGTATATATAATTGTTAGCTAATAGGATTATATGGCAAGAAAATAATTGAACGTTAGAAAATCCTAAATTCAAGACTAAATGACCGAATCAACACACTTGCACACTTGCACCTCTAGGGTAACCTCCCTTCGTTGCCTTCGGAAATAACGGTCATGTCATTACAAAGTTAACTTTTCAAAATATTTTCAAACACACACAAAAAATCAAGATTTTCAAAGTGAGCTAAGCGATTAAGAGCCCGTAGATAACCATGGATAAAATGGTGCTAACACCTTCCCTTTTCATAACCTACACCCCAAACTCAAAATGTATCAACGGTTTTTCCTGTTCTTTTCACCTTTCCTCATTGTATAAAAGAAAGTCAGTGGTGACTCCTGATAACCGCAACATTTGTGATAAAATGTTAAACAAGTCAATCTTCCCACCGTGTTACAGCCGTGTGTGATGATGAGTCCACCATCATCAGGCGACTCGATGAGGAAGGTAGAAGAAAACACTTGGCATCGAGCATTATCGGTCTAATGAAGGTCACAAAAATGGTTGTAATCCTCGTAGGTGAGGGGGCCAGTTCTTATGCCATGGTGAGCAAGCTGGAGGCGGAGAAAGTGGCTCTCCTAGAAAAAGCGCAGAAGTTGAAGACCGCTCTCGAGCGATGTGAAGAAGAGTTTTGGGCACAGTATGATGAGCTAGCAAAAGAAAAGGAGAAGATGACAAAAGCTTCTGAAGAGACAAACTCATTGCTGCTCGAGAAGAAGAATCTGGAGAAGGAGGTCGCTGATTTGAAGGCCGCCATACTGCCTGGGGAAGATGAGCCCGAGGGAATCACTAGCTTGAATAATCGTGCAGAACTGGCTGCTAAAATCCAGGTTCTTGAGTCAGACTATGTGGACGCGCTATCCGACGACTTTGAGACTGCGATGGTTCAGCAAGCCTTGCTGAATTCGAGGCTCAATACTGAAGGCGTTGAAGTTTTGTCTCACGTGGTTGATGGTAGAGTAGTCTCTCCTCCTGAATCTTCCGAGCCAGAGATCGAAGAGGGTACTCCGATGAGTGATTGATGTTTTCTTGATAATTTAGTTTTTTTGCTTGGACCTGCATGCCTGTAATTTTGTAATCACTTGGGTTGGGGGTCTGTGTGCCCATCTTTTTGTAAACTTTTTGTCAAGGGCTTCACCCGATTATCTTTTGTTCGGGTCTGTGTGCCCTATGTTTTATAATATTTGGCCGACATCGGCCTTCATGGTCGGCTCTTGTGAATGCCTTTATTTTGCTTGCTTATTGCATCTTAGATGTTTCTTGTCGTTTGTGCTTGACATACTTATTTCGGTGTGGAAATATGACAAGTGGAGGTTTGTGCTCGACCTTAGTTGTGGTCGACACATGTTGGGGTGTGTCGAGGAAGTGGAGTAGGAGTTTGTATGGACGAGGTCAAGATCGCGGTCAGGGTCATGACTTTGTTACTTGAAATTCCCATCGCGAGTTGAGTATTCTGCCTATTGGGTACTTCAACGGTAGAGCTCAATCTAGGTGTCCCCGTTGGGCTAAGGTTCTTCTCGACCAATGAGAAAAACCCCACCTTTCGTATTGGTTGGAGGCTATGTTCGTACCTCAACATGCTTCTGTGGTAGAACGAGCCCCATCGTCTGTCAGAGAGGGTACGTCGACTGCTGAGCCCCAGTGTTTATCAGTGACCTAGCCGCAATATTGTTTCAGCTTTGTAGTGTTCCATGGTCGAGGTAGTGGTTCCCCACTTAGGCGTTCGAGGTGGTAGGCTCTACTGCCTATTGCCCCACGGACACAGTGAGGTCCTTCCCAATTGGAGGCCAGCTTTCCTTCACGAGAATCTTTCTAATTTCTCAGCAAGACTAGGCTGCCGACCTGGAATTTGTGTCTTATGACTTTGGTGTTATAACGCAGGGTGTTGTACCCCAAAATTTGCCCTCTCGTGTTTTCCAAGATCTTCTCTTACATGGGTAGTTACAAACACTTGCTTAAAGAAAATAAATTTTTTGAAGATGGTCAAGTGTCTTTTGATTGGCATCTTAACAAGGTACTTTAATTTGGCATCTAAAATCCTTCGAGCGAGCTTTGATCCACCAACTTTGATTGGGCGTTGGATCCCCTTCGATCAAGGTTTGGTCCACCAGCTTCGATTGGGCATTGAGTCCCTTCAAGCAAGCTTTGGTCCATAAGTTTCATACCAGCAGTAGCCTCTTACATACTTGCTTTGATTCTCAAAGCAGTGGCCTCCTGTATGCAAGCTTCATTTAAGCATAGGCCTCTTCAACTTGCCTTCGATTCACAAGGCAAAAGGCCCATTCAACTTGCCTTTTATCCACAAGGCAAAAGGCCCATTCAACTTGCCTTCGATCCACAAGGAAAAAGGCCCCTTCAACTTGTCTTCGATCCACAAGGCCAAGGCCCCTTTAACTGGCCTTCAATTCACAAAGAAAAAAGGCTTCCTCTTCACGCATGCCTTTGTTTCACAAGCATCAGATTGCTAAATTATGAACACACATTGCTGGCCCATTCGAAGAATGCACAAGGGGAGCATGTGGGCTATTCGAAGGACACACAAATGGTGCCCTCGAAGGGCATACATTTGGTCTAGTCGAAAGACACACAATGGTTGAAGACAAGTTTTGTTTTGTCTTTTGATGAGTCTTAGTTCAAGATGCTTGCTGGCTAAAGTCTTGCATGCTGTCAATCCCAAGCCTCCTGCATAATTACATTCGAAGGAAGTAACAAAGAAAGCTTCGACTGGCCAGAGTGAAGTGTTCGATTGGGCTAGTTGGGTACTTTCAGAGCCATCGAAGGGAGAAGTTCAGAGCCAATCGAAGAACCAGGCATGGGGGCATTCGAAAGAGTCAGGGAGTGAAAGATGTCAAGGTTCACTGAATATTTCAAAATGGAAAGAATTATCCAAATATGGAAAACTTTCAATATGTTGGATTTTTGTCTCATGGCCTTGAAAGCCTTTGTCTCTTGCCATACTTGCTCCCCTCACACCCCTATAAATACAAGGCTAAGGACGCATTGTCAAGGACGGAAAAAAGGGAGGTACATACTATATCACACAAAAATATTGCCATCAGATAGAAATATTCCTGCCTATACACGCATTATCCAGGCCGAAACCTTGCGTCCAGGAGTCCACACCAGTACTTACGCTAGCAATTCCACGCCCAAGTTCACAGATCAAAGCATCTCTTATTGGTAAGGGTTTGCAAAATCGAAACTGCACATTCAGGCCATTTAAATACATATTTCTCATACTTTTGTGTTAATAATGATATTTGTGTTTGAATGAATGTCTTATATGCAAGCTAAAAGTGCAGGGATGAGATCATGCGATTGTTAGGGCACGATCTAAGTTTCTTTCAAATTTCATGACTTAGGATGTTTCAGGCCAAACAGACCCAGATTCGGACTCAAGGGGGTTCGAATTAAGGGAGGGTCGAATTAAGGGAAAGGACCTGGGTTCGACACCTAGGTCATGCTTTTATTTTTGCTAACATTTTTCTTACAAATTCAGTGCCCTCCACAGGCAATCCGTCAGACACTCTCAACAATATCCTTTGTTGGATCGAAAGCCACATCCTCCCCTTGATTGAAGGATAACATCTTTCACTGGATCGAAGGATAACATCCTTCACTGGATCGAAAGCCATCCTTCACTGGAACGAAAGCCATCTCCTTCTTTGGATCGAAAGATTTTTTTGTTTGTATTTTTATATTTGTGTTACTCATTTCTTTTAATGGTTTTCCTCTTTAAATCAACATATAAATCAAAAAAAGATCACAAAAATTAGGTTCTAGTCTTTTTTTTATTAAAATTAATTTCGTTAATTAATTATTAATTACTTAAACATTTTTATAAATTAAAATCAAGTAGATTTATATTTATATTTTTATTTTGTAAAAGATAAAAACAACAAAAAGATTTTGTTTTAACTTAATAATTTCTAAGGTTTTAGACGTTATTTCCATTACGCGCACATTTATTCACTTTCACACTTTTTCATATTATTGTAACTGCCTAATGAGTTGTAATAGTTAAAATTAGGACTTTATTTGTTGCTTTTTATTTCTCCCCAAATTTTTGGACTATGTAATTAATCTCCCTCCCCGAAGCCATGTAATAGCGTAGCTTTAATTTCCGCATTTTAAATTCCTGTACAGATATTAACTGTTAGATATATGTTAATAGGATTGCATGATAAGAATATAAAATCAACCGTTAGCAAACTTAAGTTCAAAGACAAATGACTGAAACAAGCACACTTACACATATACACCTCTAGGGTACTCTCACTTCGGTTGCCTTCGGAAA
Organism: Vicia faba; assembly: GCA_948472305.1. Classification (NCBI taxonomy): domain Eukaryota; kingdom Viridiplantae; phylum Streptophyta; class Magnoliopsida; order Fabales; family Fabaceae; genus Vicia; species Vicia faba. The sequence continues at coordinate 1,337,183,004 of OX451737.1, read as the reverse complement.
ATAGTCCTAATTCTTGAAACGTGAGATATTTTCATGGCTACCCTCCGGTTTAAAAGATCATAAGTCCCTCTATGACCCTCTCGATGTTTCCTCGATAAACAATGATCTTAAAACCCTAGGGTAGTTATTAAAACTTCTCGCCCAGTTGCCTTTGTGACTATATAAACGTCCCTTCGAATGTTCCTCAAACATTCGACGATAAGGCTACCTACTCACTAATAGTAGGATAGCATTTTCTAAAGGAAAGGAGGAAAAGAACGACCCTTTCGAGTAAAGTAGATAGTTCCTATATGCTATGCTCAAAAACAAACTTTTTACACTTACATAAAACAATTTTCACAAACCTTTTTCAAAACGCTTTATCAACACTCTTGAGGACTGATACAAGAGTTATCATAAAGCAAATCACTGCACTAAGGAATTTCAAAAATACTTTTCAAAACACACAAAAAGCACAAGGTATTTTTTTAAATGAGCTAAGCATCTAAGAACCCATAGAAAACTACGGACGAAAAGGGTGCTAACACCTTCCCTTTCCATAATCTACCCCCTTACTCAGAAAACTCTTGAAAGGTCTTTTTATGTTCTTTTCACCCTTTCCTTTGTTGGATAAAATAAAAGTCGGTGGCGACTCTTTCTTAGCGCAACATTTGCAAATACAAACGCAAAACCAGTATAAACAGTCGGTTCTGCCACCGTATTACAGAACTGGCGACTCTGCTGGGGAAATAAAAAGTGGGGTTACTTTAGAGTCTAGTTCATTTTAAATTGCTTTACCTTGTATGCTTTGTCTGTTTTACTTTTTAAGGCTTGTTGGGGTTATTTGTTAAAGATCCTACACCCGGATCTGGGGCACCTTTTTAGGTAAGTAGCAATAAATCATGGAAGCTGTACGGCGTAGACCGATATGGACAAAGTGATAGCTATGTTAGCGTGATACTCTGGCTTGTACTAATATTCCTTGAGTCAGTCAAGGATAACATTAGGCTTCCTTATAGTCTCATTAAGAGCTAACTGACCTTTATAACCTTTAATTGACTCATCCTAAGCCATTAGAAAGTAGTGAGATGGCCGACTTTGGTTCCGACTGAAGATTGGTTGATACTCGATACTACACTCATTGAGATTGGACTTTTGGGATATTCTGGATGCAATACTTCGGTGCTTGAGCTAGAACAATGCCTAAATGAAAGGTCAATGATATGAGACTCCTTAGAACCCAGTTACTATTAATATGACAGGTTGAGCCAACTGAAACTTCAAGAGGGTACTGTTGTACCCCAAAATTTGCCCTCTCATGTTTTTCCAAGATTTCCTCTTGCATAGGTGGTTACAAACCTTTGCCTAAATAAAAGGGAAAATTTTCAAAAGATGGTTAAGGATCCTCCGATTGGCATCTACAAAGTACCCTTAGATTGGCCTCTACAAAAGACCCTTCGATTGGCATCTGCAAAAAGTCTTTCGATTGGTACAAGGCCTTTCGATGGGCATCTCCAACAAGGCAGCTTCGACAAGAATCTTAAAGGTTGTTTTTCGTTAAAGCGTACAAAGTGCCTTTTGAAAGGCATGTTAACCAGGTGATGTTTCGATTGGGATATCAACAGGATGATATTCTGATTGTCCAAGTTAAAGAAAATGAGATCAAAAGAGAAAGAACTGAGAAGTTTTCAGAAATTCTGATGATGTGCCATTCAAATCCATACAAACCATGGATCAAGCGAAGAAGCTCTGCTGAAGGGAGCCTTGAGCAATTAGAATAAGGACTCAGTGCCATCAAGAAGAATAATTTTTAGTGGTTAATCAAAGAAACTCTGATGCTGAGAATATGAGCCATTTGAATCAAGTTCAAAGCTTTTGATTTATAGAGAGCTGAAGCAACCTTCGACCAGTTAAAAGGGGAAAGTTGATGTTTCGATTGGCTTGAAAGCCATTCGAAGGAAGTAACAATAGGACAATTGAAAAGCGACGCTGGAGGACATTCGGAGGAGTCAAATGTCCAAGTTCATCCAATATTTCAAAAGGGGCATGAATATTTCAAAAAGGAAATATTTTAATATGTCTGATTCTTGTCTCATAGCTTTAAAAGCCTAGTTAAATTGGTGTCTCTTGCCGTTACTACGCACCATCACACTCCTATAAATACAAGGCCAAGGACACAATGCCAAGAGACGAATAAAGAGGATATTCTTTGCACACGCACGCATATTGCATCACACAGATCATGTTGCCACACTACATTGCTCAAAAAACCCCAAAAGTGTCCCAATCTAAGCATTTTTTTGGCAGACACCTTCAGCCCAAACGAAGACCAGATTCTCGTTCTTGAGACACCTAGGAATCCACACTAGCTTCTAAGCAAGTGTCTCCATGCCCAGGGGGTGTCAAATCGAAGCATCTAACAACTCAGTCCACACACATAAATTCTAGTTTCAAGCAAGGTAAGTCCTCTTGACCCTGTATCTTTTGTTTTAGCATAACATGTAAATGGCCTTTTATTTATTTTCTTCGTTTATGTATTTTTTGGTTTGTTTGTTTTTCTTGCCCAACTAACCTGGACATACTCAAATGAAATACAAAAAGGGTGTAAACAAAGGACCTACCCTATACTGCTTCATAGGCCAATCGAAGGAAGCAGAAAAGGGGGCAATCGAAGGTTGCTCACACCAACTCCTAAACTCAAATTAAAGGAAGTAAAATAAGTGTGAATCGAAGGGGTCTACTTCCTGGGTCGAAAGGCAGCTTCCCCTCTGGATCAAAAAGTCCTCCTTTCTCCCTGATCGAAGGATCCCTTGTTGTATTCTTATTTGGCTTTTATCTTTTTCTTTATTTGACTTTTTCATCTTTTAAATCAACTTTAAATCAAAAAATCACAAAAAATAGGCTTAGACTTTTTTTAATTAAATAATTAATTGTTTTGATTAATTAATTAATTAAATTTTAACTACTTTCTCAAATAAAAAATGAACTAATGTAGGATTTAATTTATGTTTCAAATTATTTTCTTATTAAAAAAATACCAAAAAATAATAGAATTAGGATTTATTTCATTCAACTTTTATTTTCTTAATTAAAATTAAATTTAGAACTTTGCTTTCTTAACAAAACCAAAAAAAGATCTTTGTTTACGTAGAACTTTTTAGGGTTTTTTAGACATAATATTTATTTCGCGCGTGTTTATTTTTTATTCTCGCATTTTATAAATATTGTAACTGCTTATGGATGTAATAATCTTAGATTTAAAATTCCGCACTTTATTTCGTGCACTCTTTTTTATGTAACTCTCCCAAAGCCGTGTAATAGTTTTGGATTTACTTTTTTTGCATTTTATTTCCCGCACATTTACTGCTTTATTATTTTGATATATTACTGTTAGTAAATAGGCGTGTATGGAAAGACTAAATTAAACCGTTAGCTCACCTAACAAAAAGACAAAAATAACTAAATCTCAACACATATGCACATATGCACCTCTAGGGTATCCCACTTCAGTTGCCTTCGGAAAAACATTCATGTCCCTCGAAACAGAGACGCTTTAGCAAAGACCCATAAATCAAAAGATCATAGTCCCTCGATGACCCTACAGTTGCCTTTTGGTAAATGATTTAGTCCCTAAAAAAATTTCTAAAAGCGTCTCCATATGTTGCCTTTATGACTGTAAAACGTCCATTCGATTGTCCCTCAACATCCAACGATAAGGCTACCTACTCACTAATAGTAGGATATCATTGTCTAAAAGAAAAGATGAAAAGAACGACCCTTTTCGAGTAGCAAAGTAGATAGCTGTTAGAAGTTTGCTCAAACATTTTGCACTTACACAGAAAACTACTTTTCAAAAATAATTTCAAAACACTTTGTATACTTTCTTCACTATCACGAGAAACATTACAAAGTTCGCCGTACTAAGGCATTTCCAAACATTTTCAAAACACACAAAGCACAAAGATATTTTAAAATGAGCAAACCTCTAAGAGCCCGTGGAAAACCACAGATGGAAAGGGTGCTAACACCTTCCCTTTCCATAATCTACCCCCTTACTCAGAAAACATCTCGAAAAGGTGTTTTTCTGTTCTTTTCACCCTTTCCTTTGATGGATAAAAGAAAAGATGGTGGCGACTCTTTCTTACCGCACATTTGCAAATACAAAATGCAAAACTAGTATTAACAGTCAGTTCTGCCACCGTATCAATGAACTGGAGACTCTGCTGGGGAATGTTTTAGGGGAGTTAACTTAGAGTTTAGTTCATCACTTTAAACTTCTTTTGTATGCTTTGTATGCCTTATCCTTGGAGGGTTATTTTGGGTTGTTACTATAGATTCTACACCCGGATCTGGGGGTATCTTTTTAGGTAAACAACAATAGATCATGGATACTGTACGGTGTAAACCGGTATGGTTGAAGCGATAGATGTGTTGGTGTGATACTTTGGTTGGTACCGGTATCCCTTGTGTTGAATCAAGGAGAATACGGAGTCGCCACGTGGTGTCGTGAAGCACTAACGGACCTTAGAACCTTAGTTGAACAAACATGGCCATTAGAAAGTAGTGAGATAGCTGGCCTCGGTGTAAAGCTGGGAATCAGTTGATACTCTATACTACACTCATTGAGATCGGACTTTAGGTATGTTTCGGCTGCAAGGAAAGATTGCTAAGCTGAAATAATACCGATAAAGAAAGATCAGTGATATTGAGATTCCTTAGAATCCGGTTACTATTTGTAGGACAGGTTTGAAACCAACTAAACTTCAAGAGGGTACTTACCTTAAACCTCATGCAAGCCTTTGAACCTAAGGTTTATTGTATGCTTTGCTTGTATGTTATTAATTTGCTTAAACATGACATCATGCATAATAAACATCCATTCTTCATTACACTAACCATTTCAAGGATTAGGGGAATTTATCTTTGTTCTGTTTTGAAGATCATGGCTTCCGCTCGTAGAAATACCATCTGAACCAACTTTGCGAGAATACCTCTTCAACTTAAATAGCTAGTATCAAGCGTTTCTGAGACTTCTTAATTTATCAAGAACTATGGTCGACTTCTCAATCTGGTTACCTCAAGTTTTGATGAGAAGATGATGAGTGTGCTCTTTCAATTCTTTGACCCTAAGCACCATTGCTTCACCTTTCCAGACTATCAGTTGGTATCCAACATGGAAGAGTTATCTCAGATATTGGGTATACCTATTTTGGATCAGTTGCCTTTAACCGGTTTGGAAGAAGATCCAAAGCCAGAGATCATTGCAACAACTTTGCACCTGAAACGGTCCGACATTGTATCCAACTGGGAAACAAGAAGCAGAGTTAAAGGTTTTCTAGCCAAATTCCTAATAGAGAAAGCCCAGTTGTTCTGGGATGATTTGGACTTCCAGGCTTTTGAGGAGGTCTTGGCCCTTATAATATATCGGTTAGTATTGTTCCCTAATCCAGACTCACTCATAGATGTGAATGCTATCAAGGTCTTCCTCTCTCACAACCCTGTGCCCACTTTACTCTGATACATCTTGCATACCTCCCATACTCGTACCACGAAGAAAAGAGGGATTCTTATGTGCTGTGTGCCATTGCTTTCGAGGTGGTTTATTTCTCACCTCGATAAAATAGTATTTAAAAATGAAGAAGGTTTGGGCTGGTCGCAAAGGATAATGTCACTTTCTCACATAGATATTCTATGGTATTCCCAATCTATGGGAGATATTTCTATTATTGACCGTTGCGGGGAGTTCCCTAATGTCCCACTACTCGGCATTAGGAGAGGCATAACCTATAATCTTTCTCTGGCTCTGAGACAATTTGGTTACGCTCGAACGGATGGTCCTCACGAGATGCTTATCCAGGGCATTATGTTCAACTATGAGGATGATGTTCAAGAGTATCGTCAAAGGTTCATACAAGCCTGGGGCATGGTAAACAGACTTGACACCAAGACTTTGGGGCCGAAGACTTCCATCCCTATGGAACCTTACCTCCGATGGGTACGAGCTCGTGCTCAGAACCTTGTGATGCCATATATAGCTATATTACTAGTGATTTTGGAACCCATTACTGAAGGGGATGTTCCTTACACAGTTCTTCATCCTGATATCCCCACTGATTTTGAAGAGCTGCAGAGATCTTGGATTCATTTGAAGAAAGAGCGAGATACCTATAGAGATCATTTATATGCTCATGAAAGGAAAGTGTTGGAGCTCACGAAGCAAATTCACGAAGAAAGAGGTCTTAATTCCTATCTCGGCACGAAGAGGAAGCTCCCATGGGAAACCTGATTTCTTAATTTTTAGAATTTGTCAATTGTAAGCCTAAAAGGCAATTGTATTTCAAATTCTACTAATAAAATATTTGTTTCATTTTTGGTTCACAAGTTTAAATTTCCCGAAATCCTTGAAAACATTGCATATATATATCATTGCATAAACAGGTTTCAAAGCAGGGTTTTTATCTTCTTCATTGTTTATTTCAGCAAGTAAAGAAATGGCTCTTGAACAAAACATCAAGGATCTCCAGGCGCAGAACGCCCAGTTCCAGCAAATGATTATGGCTCTAGCTAAAGGGAAAGAAGATCTGAAAGCCCTCATACTGAAATATAAAAAGAAGAAGCCAAAGAAACCAACTGGTATGGTGAACTTGGGAAGAAGGATCAGAGGACCAATGCGGCGAGCTTCAGAACTGGTAACTTCATCAAAAGAAGGAGACAATCAAGAAGAGGAGATGAGAGAGGAAGACTCCAGTCCAAAGGAACCCGAGGATGAATCTGACTATTATGAGGAGCAGTATCCTCCTGCTGATGAAAAATATAAACAGCTGGAGGATCGTCTGAATGCAATAAAAATCCAGAAGGTACCTGGGCTGGATTTTGAAGAGCTGGGTTTGGTTACTGGGGTTGTCATCCCACAAAAGTTCAAGGTTCCGGTGTTCGCTAAATATGACGAGGTCTCATGTCCCAAAATGCATCTCCGATCTTATGTGAGGAAGATTCACCCTCACACTGCAGACAAAGACTTATGGGTCCACTTCTTTCAAGACAGTCTATCTGGGACTCAACTAGAGTGGTTCTATCAGTTTGAGGGGACCAATGTTCATAACTGGGAAGACCTGGCTGCTGCTTTCTACAAGTAGTATCATTATAATTCAGACCTTGCTCCCACCCGTACACAACTCCAAAGTATGTCTATGGGTTCGAGCGAAGGTTTTAAAGACTATGCTCAGAAGTGGAGGGACTTAGCAGGAAGAGTCCAACCCCCCTATCTGATAGGGAGTTAGTGGATATGTTTTTGGGCACCTTATCTGGTCCATTTTTCAATCATCTAATTGGAAGCTCCTCAGTTGGCTTTACTGAGTTAATTTTGACAGGAGAAAGAGTGGAAGTTGGGATTAGAAGTGGCAAGATTTAGAAGGATGCCTCTTCAAATGCGGGAAAGAGACCTTTCGTAGGAAAAAAAGAGGTCAATGCCATTTACAATCAACGAAGTCAGGGAATAACTGAGCACCGTCCAACGGTAGGGGATGTTATAATACCCAAGCCTGCAGCTGCTCAACAACGAAACAATCATCCCAGAGAAGAAAGACCTGTAAGACTGTTGGGCATTGAAAAACAAGGTGCAAGACCTGATCAAGGCAAAGGAGATTGAATTTTACGCTCCTGAGATTACCAATGTTATAACTGCTCCCATGCCCAAGCACGACCGTGGTGTTAATGTTGTTGATGATGATACGTTTGTTACTTTTGTTGAGGAACTTGTTACTCCTCTCATGACTGTTAAGTGGAATCTGTTGCAAGCCGATTTATTTCCGGGCTATGGTAAAGATTGCCACCTATGTTTATATCTACCGATTGGTTGTTATTTGTTGAAAGCAGGTGTTTAGCGCCTGATGGATGATAAAGAGATTCTATTTGAAAAGACTCCCATCACAACTGTTCCTTGTAAGGATGTTTCAATTATAACCATTTCCGCCAATCCTCCTAGGATCTCCACCAAAAGACCCGTCAGGATTACATCTACTCCAAAGTTGGTTCCTCTGATCATTACTATGCCAGGGCCAATCCCATACTCCTCGGACAAGGTTGTTCCTTGGAACTATGGGGCTGACGTCTATTACCACAGCGTCAAGCAAGACCTGTTGGCTGCTGAAGACTAAGTCTCTGAAAATACTGATCCCGACATTGGCAACATCTTTGGGACCAGCAAAATAACAAGAAGTGGAAGAGTATTCTCCCCTGATATTTCTTCTCCAAAAGCCGTTACTATTCCTGTGATTATTCCTACTGTTGTTCCTGCTGATACTACCACCGCAATTCCTATGGTTACCCCTATTGCCACCCCTATCACCGAGTCGGCAGAGACTCGGGGCAAAGACATATTGATTGAGCCTGTCCAGATGAAGGCGCATTCAGAATCGATTCTAGAGGCTTCCAAGAAGGAAATGGAAGAAATCTTGAAGATAATAAAGAAGAGCGACTACAATATGGTCGAACAGCTGGGGCAAACCCCTTCTAAGATTTCAATGTTAGCCCTACTATTATTCTCAGAAGCTCATGCAAAGGCTTTGGTGAAATTTCTCAAGACCGTCCATATGCCACAAGAAACCTCCACTGACCAATTTGAAGATTGTGTGGCCAGTTTGACAGCTGATAATGGTTTGGGTTTTTCTGATAATGATCTGACACCCAGAGGAAGAAAACACAGTGATGCGCTACACGTATCCATCAAATTCAGGGGCACTACTTTGGCCCATGTTCTAGTAGATACTGGTTCATCATTTAACGTGCTGCCCAAGAAGGCTCTGGATAGATTAGACTACGAAGGTTTGACTCTAAAGCCCAGTAACATTGTGGTGAGGGCTTTCGATGGTTCGAAAAGAATGGTGCACGGGGAGGTGCACATCCCCATCAAAGTTGGTTCTCAGACATTTGACTCCACCTTTTACGTGATGGATATTAGACCATCCTATTCTTGTTTGTTGGGTCGCCCTTGGATCGATGGGGCGGGAGTTGTCACATCCACTCTACACCAGATGATGAAGTACCCGGTGAAAGGAAAGATTGTCACAGTACACGGTGAAGAAGAGTACATGGTAAGACACCTGAACTCTTTCAGGTATATGGAAATGGATGGTGAGTTGATCGATACTCCCTGTCAAAACTTTAAAGAGGTGCCCCAGACCATGGCTGCAACTGAGACTGTTACCAATTTGCCAAAGATCACCAGACCTCCCTTGAAAATGGCTTCTCTCAAGGACGCCAAAGCGGTTATTGAAGAAAGTGGGTATACCATTTGGGGCCAACTCCATGACATTCCATACAAATCTAATAAGTTTGGCTTGGGTTTCTCTTCAGGGGCTTAAAGGGTTGTTCTTCGTGCTCGTGCTGGAGGACCTCCCCTATGTATCATCAACCACGGGGTCAATGCTTTAGAAGACAGTGAAGGTGACTATGACATGGATAGATGGATCTTCCCTACTACCAATGGTGGACCCAGTAACTGGACAACTAAGGACTTTGTACCAATTACTTTTATTCAGAAGTAATTGTCTTTTTTGTTTTCAGATATGTAATAATTAAACAATATAAACTCTATGGCCATGTGTCTTACCCAGGGCACATTGTTTTGATTGTGAGGGTTATCATGTTTCAATCTCATATGTCATTAATAAAGCATTAGAAGCTTTGCATACAAATTTTGCACTCTCTGTTTTCCTTTTCTACTTTTTACTTTATCAATACAACTATGCTCTTACACACACTCACGTATCAAACTGCAGATCCATATTCACTATGGATCCCATTGATAATGGTTCTGCTATTGTCGGTTACGACTTTGAAAATCCGATCAACCGAGCCGAGGACGAAGGTGAGGAAGATTATGAGGTACCCAGAGAACTTCCCAGACTTTTACAACAGGAAGAAAGGGCTATATAGCCTCATGAAGACCCGGTTGAGACAATAAACTTGGGCACATAAGAGGACAGAAAAGGAGTCAAGATAGATGCAAATTTTGAGTTTAGTGTCAAACAGCGGTTGATACAGATGTTGCATGATTATGTCGAGATCTTTGCCTAGTCATATGAAGACATTCCAGGACTAGACACAAATATTGTGGTTCATTGTCTGCCAACTAAAGAGGACCGCCCTCCAGTAACGCAGAAGGTCCTTCGTATGGATCCTGAAATGTCAGAGAAGATCAAGGCAGAAGTTATGAAGTAGTTCAACGCTGGGTTCTTAGCTGTCACCTCTTATCTACAGTGGGTGGCTAATGTAGTCCCGGTGCCTAAAAATGATGACGAAGTACAGATGTGTGTGGACTATAGAGATTTAAATAGGGCGAGCCCTAAGGATGACTTCCCGATTCCCCACATTGACTTTCTGGTTGACAACACCGCACATCATAAGATCTTTTCCTTCATGGACGGTTTCTCTGGTTACAATCAGATCAAGATAGCACCCGAAGACATGGAGAAGACAACCTTCGTCATACAATGGGGCACTTTCTGTTACAAAGTGATGCCGTTTGGGTTGAAGAATGCTGGGCAACCTATCAGCGAGCCACAATAGCTTTATTCCATGACATGATTCACCATGAGATAAAGGTCTATGTTGACGACATGATAACCATATCTCAAATGGAAGAAGAACACCTTGACCACTTTCAAAAGTTGTTTGATAGACTGAAGACATACAAGATGAGGTTAAATCCGAACAAGTGCACCTTTGGGGGTAAGGTCTGGTAAACTCCTAGGCTTCATTGTCAGTGACAAGGGTATTCAGGTAGACCATGCAAAGGTTAAGGCCATACAAGAGATGCCACCTCCTCACACTGAGAAGGAAGTTAGAGGCTTCTTGGGACGCCTAAATTACATTTCCAGGTTCATTTCCCATTTAACTACTACTTGTGAGCCAATCTTCAAACTCCTGAAGAAAGATCAAGTGTTAAAGTGGAATTACGAATGCCATAATGCCTTCGAGAGAATCAAGGAATACCTTCAAGAGCCTCCAATTCTGATGCCTCCGATTGAAGGAAGACCTTTGATAATGTACTTAACAGTGTTAGATAATTTAATGGGGTGTGTGCTGGGGCAGCATGACGAGTCCGGTCGAAAAGAGCATGCAATATACTACCTTAGCAAAAAGTTTACCGATTGTGAAACAAGATACTCACTGCTCGAGAAAACTTGTTGCGCTTTGGCATGGGCTGCTCGCCGACTAAAACAGTATATGTTGACCCACACTACTTTGTTGATATCTAATATAGATCCGATCAAGTACATATTCAAGAAGCCCGCTCTCTCCGGAAGAATAGCAAGCTGGAAAATGATCCTGACTGAATATGATATCCAATACACGACCCAAAAAGCAATCAAGGGAAGTGTATTAGCTGATCATTTGGCTCATCAGGATGTGGATGACTACCAATTTATGAACTTTGAATTCCAGGATGAGAATATTATGTTAGTGTCTGACTGTGAAGAACCTGGACCAGATGAAGGACCTAAGGAAGGATCCCGATGGACTATGGTTTTTGATGGAGCCTCCAACGCACTCGGCAATGGCATCGGTGCTGTAATCATATCCCCCGAGGGCTGTCATACTCCTTTCACCGCTCGATTATGTTTCAATTGTACCAACAATATGGCGGAGTATGAAGCATGCATCATGGGTCTCAAAGCTTCTATTGACCTGAGGATCAAGTTCTTGAGCGTATTTGGGGACTCAACCTTGGTGATAAGTCAAATTAAAGGGGAGTGGGACACGAAGCACCCTAATGTCATCCCTTACAAAGAACATGTGATGACATTGTTTCCACACTTAGAAGAGGTCACCTTTGAACATTTTCCATGGGAAGAGAATCTGTTAGCGGACGCGCTAGCTACCATGTCATCTATGATCAAAGTCAGGTGGAACAATGAGGCTCCTCAGATTACTATTGATAGATTGGATGAACCAGCATACTGCTATGAGATTGATACTGAAGAAGTGGCAGACAAACCTTGGTTCTATGAATTGAAAAGGTATCTCGAGGCTCAAGAATATCCTGAGGGGGCATCTGTCAATGATAAGAAGTTTCTGAGAAGGTTCTCCACAAAGTTCTTCCTCAGTAATGGAATCCTCTATAAACGCAACCATGACTCTAATTTACTTCGGTGTGTAGACAAGAGCGAAGCAAAGAGGATCATGGCAGATTTACACTAAGGTACCTTTGGCACCCATTCTAGTGGACACACCATGGCTAAAAAGATCCTACGGGCAGGATACTATTGGTCCACTATAGAAGCAGACTGTTATCAACATTCTCGAACTTGTCACAAGTTCCAGATCTATGCTGATAAAGTACATATACCTCTGGGTCCCTTGAACATCTTGACGGCTCCCTGGCCCTTTGCAATGCGGGGCATTGACATGATCAGAGAGATTAGACCTACCGCTTCCAATGGGCATCGCTTCATCCTAGTGGCCATTGATTACTTCACGAAGTGGGTTGGGGATGCCTTTTTTCCTACTGTTACAAAGAATTTTGTGGCATGGTTTATCAAGCATAACCTTATCTGTCACTATGGTGTCCCAGAGAGAATAATCACAGATAAAGGTACATATCTCAACAATACAATGATCACCGAACTCTGTAAGCAATTCAAGATCCAGCATCATAACTCTTCTCCCTACCGGCCGAAGATGAATGGAACTGTTGAGGCTTCTAATAAGAACATTAAGAAAATCGTACATAAGATGGAGGTGACATACAAAGACTGGCATGTGATGTTACCATTTTCTCTTCATGGTTACCGCACCTCAGCACGTACGTCAATTGGGGCAACACCTTATTCTCTGGTGTATGGTATGGAGGTTGTCTTACCTATCGAGGTCCAAATCCCTTCTTTGAGGATCATGAGAGATGCGGGTTTGAATGAAGATGATTGGATCCAGACTCGACTTGATCAATTGAATCTGATTGATGAAAAAAGTCTTACTGCTGTTTGTCATGGTCAGACGTACCAAAAGCGAATGATCAAGGCTTTCAACAAAAAGGTCATACGTCAAGCATATTGTTGTACCCCAAAATTTTCCCTCTCATATTTCTCCAAACATTGCAAGAAAAATCTCCAAGTGGATCAAGATTGCTCAAGAGTGGGTCAGACAAGTCATCTCCTAAGGCAGTCAACCTCAAATTAGGGTTTTGTGTTGCATCAAGATCCTTGAATAAAAATGACCTCAAGTTCTCCCCAATGTCCTAATATGTTCTCAAGATCATCCATGTCAAGTTTCAAGCCTTGCAGAGGAAGTTTGCTCAGTCAATTGCTCAAAGGGTCCAAAAATCGACTGTGCTAGGGCAAAAGTCAACTGTGACCCAAATACAGTCAAACTTCAAGATTTTTTGTCAACATTCTCATTTTGAAGGATATTTCATCATTTGATCAAGGGTTGATCATGATTCATCAAGGATTGCTCAAAATTCATCAAGACTCAAAAGTTGCTATATTAGGGTATTGTAGGAAAAGTCAACTCAACTTTGACCAAGCATAACTTTCTCATACTTTATGAGAAATGACCCATACAAAGCTCATTTTTAAGAGGATGAAATTTCCCACAATACATCTTCACACCCCAAGATTAAGAAATGTACTCACAAGAAGTTACAAATTTGGACATTATAGGTCATATTTGAAAGTCAACAAAAACACCTTTTTTGCCAAAGCTTATAACTTGAGCATGGAATATCAAAATAAGATGAGACAAAAAGGGTTGGTTATAGGACATCTCAAGCTTTCCAAAAAGTCCAAGAAGACTTCCAAAAGTTCAAAATTGAAGAAGTTATGCATTGTTGAAGTTGGGTATTTTTGTAAAATTTCCAAAAGTCAACTATCCACAAAACTTCAAATTTTGTCAAATGGGCCCATTCTTTTCCACTTGATTTGATCTTGTCACACTCCACACGTGTCCTAGCTTCAGCCTTGTGACCTTTTGTCAATTTTATTATTTAATTTGATTTTTTAATGAATTATTTTATTTTTAATCAATTTAAATCAAATAAAATCCAAGTATTAATTATTTGATCTCTTTTTGGCTATTTTAGGACCTAATAATCATCATCAATGGGATCAAATTCGAATCAGACATTCCAATTGCAAAGAGATTGTTTTTTGGACAAAATAAGCAAGTTATCAATGGTGAATCAAATCATATCTCCAAGCATTGATTTACAAATCTTCAAGTCTAAAGTGTTGACCTAATCCAATGCTCATTACATATACAATACAAAGGCACACGAATCAGAGGTTAGAGGCTGCAAAATCACAAGAACCAAACTTGGAAAATTTGGAAAAAAGCTTGAAACTGAAATTGCACATAGAGGTGTTTTCAAGGCCAAAACTCAACGTGAATCAGTTGCTGGACATCCACTGAAGCGAAACCAACTCCTAACCAGCCTTCATACGCGCCCTAAATCACTGTAAGCGTCCCTCGGATCCGCCATGTTCATGGATTCCCAAATCTCTATTCTTACATCCATTCTCAAAAACAATTGCATATTATGATTCCTCATATCATTTATGAACTTTCTGCATTAACCAATTTTATTTCCATGCTTTGTATCGAGAAATGCCATTGTAGGGTTTCCTAGGTTTTTTTTAGGGGTTTTTAATACAGGTGAAATTAAGCCTGTTAACAGACATGGTTGAGACCGGGATGAAGAGGCGAGCACAACCATGGCATTGGATGGAGTTTATATGGCCTGGAATGGATTTTGGAATCGACCTATGCCTTTTGCTGCGGATTTAAATCCGCAGCTAACCCCTGTGAACATCTGAGGACAGGGACGACAATGTGTCCCCATCCTATTGCTCCATTCAAATAATTCGCGCTTTTTCTTTTTGTTTCAGGCATATTAACTTGTTTCCCATATAATAATTGTTATCTAATACACTAACGATTGAAAAGCAGTGGTGTAGTGGTAAGCGCGTTGTTCAGTGACTCATAGGACCTGGGTTCGAATCCCAGGTCCCCCCACATATTTGTTATTATTTTCTTCCAGGTATTCCAATGCAAAGCCAGGCGTGTGGTTCACCATTTACCCTCATGCAATCAGTGGACAGATGGCCCCCAGGCCAAATCTGATGGCCCAGATGGGATGCATACCATGTACCCTAGTCAACGTGCCACATGGGGAATCAGAAAGTCAGTCAGGCTTGCATACAAATGTGCCTTGAATTGCTAATCTCACCTCCAATTTGGGCCCAAAACCCCTTGGTTATTTCTTTTTTTTCTTTCTTGCTTTTATTTATTTATTTATTGTTATTATTTTTAAATTAACCAATTAAAATTTTTCCTTATAAAATCAAAAACCAAAAAATATATTTTATTTATTAAAATTAATTCAGCACTTTATTTTCGTAAATAAATATTAATTTAATTAATGTAGTTTTAATTAGGTATAACTTTTAATATTTTTGCAATAATTAAAATTAATTTAGATAATTAGCTTTTACTAACATTTATTGATTTATTTTTATTTCTTTAAATACTCAAAAACTCCAAAAATATTTTTATTAATTAATTAGTTTATTAGTTTAATAATTAACTTAGATTTAATTTCTTTTAATTCAAAAAACAACCAAAAATGCTTTCTTTCAAAAAAGGGTAAAAACCCTAAAAAATTCGCATTCGATTTAATTTTCCGCACGAGATCCATTTTACCATATTGATGTAATTGCTTCTCGGAATGTAATAGCTTTAATTATGACTATTTGATTTATTTATCGCTTTATTTATTTTCCGCATTTTAAATTCAAGGGTTGCTTTTGGCGATGTAAATACCCGACGCCTTGTAATAGTTAGATTTAATTTCCGCAATTTAATTTCCGCAACTTATAAACTGTTAGATGTTTGATAATAGGGAATGCATGACAAGATCAAATGTTTAAACCTAAAATCAACGTAGATAACCATTGACATGTACAAAGATAAAATTAACTGAAAATAACACACTCGCACATGCGCACTCTTAGGGTACACCTCGCTTGGTTGCCTTCGAACGTGGTCATTGAGTATAGGAAGTTTTAGAGGTCGCCCTCTTGTCCAAAGATCATAGTTGCCTCGAAACGGTTGCCTCGGAAAAATGATCTAAGACATTAGGGTTATCGCTAAGGCGTCCTAACATTGCTTTAGTGACCGCACGTCCCTTATAATCGAATTGACCCTTAAAACTCCAACGACGATGCTACCTACTCATCAATAGTGGGATAGCATTATCTAAAGGACATTAGTACATATTGTTTCCTTTTTCGAGTAGGTAGATGGTTCTTAAGTACTTGCTCTCTCAAAACAAAATAAAACTTTTCGCACTTACGCTCCTTTCAAACAAAAACTTCTTTCAAACCCACAAACACAAAGAAAAGCAAATTTTGAAAACACTTTGAGCAAGTACCTAAGAGCCCGTGGATAACCACGGATAGAAAGGGTGCTAACACCTTCCCTTTCTATAATCTACCCTCGGACCCGAGAAACATCTCGAAAAGGAATTTTCTGTGCTTTTTTCCTTTCCTTGTTGGATAAAATAAAAGACGGTGGTGACTCTTTCTTACCGCGACATTTTGCGAAAACAAACGCAAAATGTGAACCAGCATTTCCAAAAACAGTCAGTTCTCTCCCACCGTATCACATATATCAAGTGGGTGATCTAGTAATCAAGCACATCGTACTGCCACAAGGTGATCCCAGGGGCAAATGGACTCCCACGTATGAATGGCCATTTGTAATCAAAAGCATATTTTCCGGTGGAGCCATGATTCTAACCACCACGGATGGTGACGACCTTCCTCATCCTGTGAATGCAGACATAGTGAAAAGATACTATGCATAAATAAATACCCGCTAGGTTGACTGGCCTAGGAAAAAATAAGGGCATCCCAGCGAATCAAAAGGGTTCGGGAAAAAGTTAGGGATAAATAAAAAAATCTGTACACCCGACAAGTCGAAAACCTGAAAAGGAGGCTTGGGAAAAAAAGGGTATCCCGGTGGACTGAAAACTCGAAAGGGAGATCCAGGAAAAAGTTAGGGATTTGAAGCGTACAACTATGTCCCATTGGATCACCTTGTGACCAGACTTCAGTATCAACTATCAAGCTTAAACAGTACTAATTAGGGGTGTTCGCGGTTCGGTTTGGATCGGTTTTAAAGCAAAAACTCATCCGATCCAAAGATTAATTCACTTACGGTTTGGTTAGGTTTTGGGTGATATATTTAAAAAAATCCAATTTTATCCGATCCAATTTTATGCGGTTTAATTTGGATAGGTTTTTGGATATCCAAATTACACATTATATTTTTATTAATATTATAAACTACTAATAAATCATAGATTTGATATAATATATAATATATAGTATATTAAAAGTTAATATTACAAAATGAGAGTGATTGATTATGCTTGAAATAATAAAAATAAATAGATTATACCAAACTAATAAATATTATTAAAAAAATTATTATCATCTAATAATAAATTCACATAACATGTCATACTAATAAAAAGTAAATAAGTATCAAAATATATTTATGCGGTTCTGTTTGGTTTGGATCGGTTTTGAAAAATTCATCCGAAATCCAATCCGAACCGATCGGTTTTCATAAAATAACATCCAAACACAACCAATAACTTTCGGTTTTTTACGCTTCTCGGTTTTTTGGATCGGTTTTCGGTTTTTTATTTGGATTGGTTTGGATTTGAACACCCCTAGTACTAATCAATCCAATCAGCTTCGGACAAGTAGCAAAGTGATGAGACGCTCAAGGACATAGGGGCAATAGCAGAATTGAAACTCAATGGGATTATTACACATAGTTGTTTTCTCTTTGTACACTATTTTGTATAGTTTTCATTTTCACGGCAGTGTTTTCCTACTAGAACGTCAGTCTCTTTGTACAAAAATGCTTGTTATAGGCAAACTTCAAAATCAATGTAAATCATTTCTTTGAAAGTACAAAACTATTTGTTTTCTATTTTTCTGTTTTGTTTTGCAAAGACGTCCAATGATTATTTTTGACATATGCATTTGAATATGATTACTGTTTACAAATACTTGCATAAGAAACAGAAAGACGCTTACTAATGACTTTAGGAAACGGGGCAAAGTCTAAAAAAGGAAATTTGTAGTCCCGACAGCTGCTCTTTCCAGCATGGTACAGGGGCAGAGACATTTTAAGACGAAGTCACCACTACATACGACCCCATGACATCTATGTTCCCCACAGAGTAGAAACAACCAAAGTTTTGATCTCTTCTTCCCCAAGCAGGAATTACCTCCTACAACAAGGTTCCTTTAGAGAGCTAAAATCTCTATTCCCCAGTCGAGTTTTATAATTTCAAGCAGTTTATAAAACTTCCTCCTGGGTAGAGTTTATTTCTCTAGCTGTAGAAGTTTATTTCCCAATAGAGTTTATTTCTCCACATTGGTAAAATCTTCCAACAGGGCATCCTCCCTCCACAGAGTCATTCTCAAGCAGGAGTTAAAGGTCTCCGGCAGAATATCCTCGAGCGAAAAGGGAAAACCTTTGACAAATCATCTCCATTCATCATCCCTAGTGGAAACGAAGGATTCAGCCTCCCAATACTCTCCAGCAGCAGTCAGGGATTTATTTTTCCAGACTAGGAAATATCGCAACAACACCCCATATTCATATATCATGGCATGCGCATACACGTCGCATACAACATAATCTCATTTATTTTGAGAACATTATCACAATGCACTTCATACATCATGGCGTTGCATATGCCTAACTCTTTACCTTTTTCAGGAAAGATCAAATCAACAAACACCGTTGACTACTTGCATGACCTGTTAAAGAAACTGTAAAGTCTAGATTTCAACCAGATAACAGTTTAAGTTGCTACGAAGTCTGGAATCCGACCAGAGAGTAGTTCACTTCTTAAATTACTGTGAAGCATGGATTTCAACAAGATAACAGTTTAAGTTGCTGTGAAGCCTAGAATCCGACTAGATAGCAGCTCACCATACTGTGAAGCCTGGATCTGACCAGATAACAGTTAACATCATTGCTGAAGCCTGGAATCCGACCGGATAATAGTCAATCAACAATTCAAGACACTGTGAAGCTTGGAATCCAACCAGATAACAGTATAAGATTCTGCGAAGCCTGGAATCCAACCAGATAGCAGTTTACTCTGTCAATTACTATGAAGCCTGGACTCGACCAGATAATAGTACACCTCAGGTTCAAGTTGAAGCCTGGACCCGACCAGATAACAACTTAATTTCTTCAAATCACTGAAGCCTGGATACGACCAGATAACGGTATACCTCAGATTTAAGTTGAAGCCTGGACCTGACTAGATAACAACTTAATTTCCTTAAATCACCAAAGCCTGGATACAACCAGATAACAGTATACTTCAGATTCAATTTGAAGCATGGACCCGACCAAATAACAACTTAATTTCTTCAAATCACTGAATCCTAGACACGACCAGATAACAGTTCAATGTTTACAATTACTGCGAAGCATGGAACCGACCAGATAGCAGTTAATTTCATATTCCCCAATAAGTCGCTGTGAAGCCTGGGATACGACCATATAATAGTCAACTTTTGTTATCCTCAACAAGTTACTATGAATCCTAGATTTCGACCAAAAAACAACAAACTTTCATCTCTCCATGTCAAGAGATAGCTTCCCCAGTAGAGTAATGGACAACTGAAGTTCCTAGACTCTATTCCCCACAGAGTTTTCCTCAAATAGGAAAATAATAGAAATCAACATCCCCTAGTGGACTCCTCCTCAGACAACAGGAACAGGAATCCCCATAAAGAGACCTATTATGAAGTCAGCATCTACTCTGGATTACATCTTTAAGCCCATCTCTGACAATCTTCTGTCATCTCTTCCAAATAGCATCTATAAGCCCATTCCCGATATTATCCACCAACAATGCTACTTCAGACAAGTGCAAATTTCTGGGCACTCTAGTGTTCAATCATCTTCCACCTTCAGATCACAAAAGGCAGACAAGCCAATCTACATCCTCAGGTTTAAGAAGATTGAACATGGGCAGCTGTTGTACCCCAAAATTTTCCCTCTCATGTTTTTCCAAGATTTCCTCTTGCATAGGTGGTTACAAACCTTTGCCTAAAGAAAAGGGAATTTTTTCAAAAGATGGTTAAGGATACTTCAATTGGCATCTACAAAGTACCCTTCGATTGGCCTCTACAAAAAACCCTTCGATTGGCATCTGCAAAAAGTATTTCGATTGGTACAAGGCCTTTCGATGGGCATCTCTAATAAGGCAGCTTCGACAGGCATCTTAAAGGTTATTTTTTGGTTAAAGCGTACAAAGTGCCTTTCGACAGGCATGTTAACTAGGTGATGTTTAGATTGGCATATCAACAGGATGATATTCTGATTGTCCAAGTTAGAGAAAATGAGATCAAAAGAGCAAGAACTGAGAAGTTTTTAGAAATTCTGATGATGGGCCATTCGAATCCATACAAACCATGGCTCAATCGAAGAAGCTCTTTTGAAGGGAGCCTTGAGCAATTTGAATCAGGACTCAACGCCATCAAGAATAATAATGTTTAGGGGCTAATCGAAGAACCTCTGATGCTGAGAATATACGCCGTTCGAATCAAGTTCAAAGCCTTCGATTGATAGAGAGCTGAAGCAACCTTCGACCAGTTAAAAGGGGAGAGTTGATGTTTCGATTGGTTTGAAATCCATTCGAAGGAAGTAACAATAGGCCAATCGAAGAGCGACGCTGGAGGACATTCGAAGGAGTCAAATGTCCAGGTTCATCCAAGATTTCAAAAGGGGCATGAATATTTCAAAAAGGAAATATTTTAATATGTCTGATTCTTGTCTCGTAGCTTTAAAAGCCTAGTTAAATGGTTGTCTCTTGCCATTACTATGCACCATCACATTCCTATAAATACAAGGCCAAGGACACAATTCCAAGAGACGAAAAAAGAGGAGATTCTTTGCACACGCACACACATTACATCACACAGATCACGTTGCCACACCACATTGCTCAAAAAACCCCAAAAGTGTCCCAATAAAAGCATTTTTTTGGCAGACACCTTCAGCCCAAACGAAGACCAGATTCTCGTTCTTGAGACACCCAGGAGTCCACACCAGCTCTTAAGCAAGTGTCTCCACGCCCAGGGGGTGTCAAATCGAAGCATATAAAAACTCATTCCACACACATGAATTCCAGTTTCAAGTAAGGTAAGTCCTCTTGACCTTGCATCTTTCGTTTTAGCATAACATGTAAATGGCCTTTTATTTATTTTCTTAGTTTCTGTATTTTTTTGGTTGTTTTGCTTTTCTTGCCCAACTAACCTGGACAGGCTCAAATGAAATACAAAAAGGGTTTAAACAAAGGACCTACCCTATACTGCTTCATAGGCCAATCGAAGGAAGCAGAAAAGGGGGCAATCGAAGGTTGCTCACACCAACTCCCAAACTCAATTGAAAGGAAGTAAAAGAAGTGTGAATCGAAGGGGTCTACTTCCTGGGTCGAAAGGCAACTTCCCCTCTGGATCGAAAAGTCCTCCTTTCTCCCTGATCGAAGGATCCCTTGTTGTATTCTTATTAGCTTTTATCTTTTTCTTTATTTGACTTTTTCATCTTTTAAGTCAACTTTAAATAAAAAAATCACAAAAAATAGGCTTAGACTTTTTTTAATTAAATAATTAATTGTTTTAATTAATTAATTAATTAATTAAATTTTAACTACTTTCTCAAATAAAAAATGAACTAATGTAGGATTTAATTTATGTTTCAAATTATTTTCTTATTAAAAAAATACCAAAAAATATTAGAATTAGGATTTATTTCATTCAACTTTTATTTTCTTAATTAAAATTAAATTTAGAACTTTGCTTTCTTAACAATACCAAAAAAAGATGTTTGTTTACTTAGAACTTTTTAGGGTTTTTTAGACGTAATATTTATTTGGCGCGTGTTTATTTTTATTCTCGCATTTTATAAATATTGTAACTGCTTATGGATGTAATAATCTTAGATTTAAAATTCCGCACTTTATTTCTTGCACTCTTTTTTATGTAACTCTCCCAAAGCCGTGTAATAGTTTAGGATTTACTTTTTCTGCATTTTATTTCCTGAACATTTACTGCTTTATTATTTTGATATATTACTGTTAGTAAATAGGCGTGTATGGAAAGACTGTAAATTAAAACGTTAGCTCACCTAAAAAAAATAACCGAATCTCAACACATATGCACATATGCACCTCTAGGGTATCTGTTGTACCCCAAAATTTGCCCTCCCATTTTTACTCAACACATGCTCATTGAAGTCCTCAACTTGCTCAAGGATGCCCAAGAATTAACCAGACAAATTCTCTCCTAAGGAAATGAATCTTCAACTAGGGTTTCCACTTTCATCAAGATATGTGAATTCCAAGGGTCCTAAATGACTTCCATTGCCCTAATATGTTCTCAAGATCTTCCATGCCAAATTTCATGCCTTGCACTATAAGTTTGCTTAGTCAACTGCTCAAATGCCTAAAAATCAACTATACTAGGTCAAAAGTCAATTGTGACCCACATACAGTCAAACTTCAAGATTTTTTGGTCAACATAAACATTTTGAAGTAACATCCATCATTTGATCAATGGTTGATAATGATTCCTCAAGGAATTCCCCAAATTCATCAAAACTCAAAAGTTGCTAAATTAGGGTTTATATAGGAAAAGTCAACCAAACTTTGACCAGACATAACTTTCTCATAATTTATCAGAAATTTCCCATACAAGGCTCATTTTAAGAGGATTAAATTCCCTACAACTCATCTTCAGCCATCAAGTTCAAGAAATGCACTCATGAAAAGATATAAATTCAGACATTATAGGTCCTTTTAAAAAGTCAACAAAAACACCTTTTGGGTCAAAGCTTCTTATATGAACATGGAAGACCCAATGGAGATGAAACCAAAAGGGTTGTTTAGAGGACATCCTAAGATTTATGAAAAGTCTAAGAACACCCTCTTAGGGTCAAAATTGAGAGAGATATGCGTTGTCAAAGTTGGCCATTTTTTTGGAAATTTGCACAAAGTCAACAATGCCCAAAATTGCATTTTTTTCACATGGGCCCATCTTTTCAAGATTGAATCTCATTCCTAGAATGGTCCACGACCTATGGGACCCTCCATGCCTTATTCACTTATTTATTTAATTTATTTTGATTTTTATTCATTTAAAAATCAAATAAAATCAAATAAAATCAAATAAAATCAAAATAAATAAAATCAATGGAATGAGATTTGTTTTGCATTGAATTACAGATTATGCAAGCTATCTATAGCCAAGGAAAATCGTGAAAGCTCAAAACAAGAGGAAATCTAAATGTTTGGAAAGATTTGAATCAAGATTCATGACCATTATATCTTGGATTTTTCCAATTTTATATCTTGGATTTCCAAGCATCAAAGCACCAAGATCCGTGCCCCCTAACAGTCATGATTTGTTCTCTTTTTCAAAAATCGTTTTCCTTAATTCTGGAATTATCAACATGTTTTAACCATATATATGTGCTTGTTATCACGTGTGCAATGTATTTAGATGCTTTAATTTGAGCATGGATGCAAGAATCACACGATGCCATTTTTAGGGTTTAGAGCTTCAATTTGGGATCTTTTGATACAGGCCAAATTGGACCAAAATAAGGACACCATCGTGTTTAGGGCATCAAAACCAATTGAGCCTTGGCCTCACATGAATTTATATTGCATATTCTTGGTTTTTTGAAAATGCAGGGGCTATAGTGACAGACTGGGTCCGTAGGCAAAAGTTCTTACCTAAAACAACCGTTGCAGGAAGAAGATGATTAGGTGGTAGACTCCCATTGGGAGATTTGAATCTGTGCGCGTTTTTGGGGCATAATGCCTAATTTCCTTTATATTTTATTTGTTTAATTATATGTATGAATGGGCAGCCCAGTGCGGATGGTTAAGGAATGAGTATGTGAAGCAAACATCCTGGGTTCGATCCCAGGCGTACGCTTTTGTATTTTTCTTGATAATTTCTTACAGATCCAGTGTGCCTCACCATCAAACATCCATCACACACCCCTGATCTCAACCATCAGATTCATCATCAATCCAGATCTAAACGCTCAGCAAGCAAGGAGCGTGGTAGACCCTCCAAAGGTGAACCTCATGGGATCACACACAGATCTTGGGTCAGCATATGGGCTTAACAATTCTGCTTCACACCCCCAGATTGCTAACAACAGTAACATGCCCAATTTTTTTTCTTTTTTTAATTTCTTTTGTTTTAATTATTTGATTAATTATTTTTAAAAAAATAGAAACATTTTTTATTAAATCAAAAAATTACAAAAATAGAATTAGGGTTTTTATAATTAAAATTAATTTTTGAAAATTAATTATTTTTAATTATTTCAACATTGATTATTTTGTTAAATAAAATTAATTAGAAAATTAGGTTTAACTTGCAAATTTCAACTATTTTTCTCAATAAAAAATACAAAAATATTTCCTTTAATTAATTAGATTCATTAGGATATTTAATTCCCGTGTTCCTTCTCGCGCACGTTTTATTTATTTATTTTTTCCAATTATTGTAACTGCCAAGGGTTGTAATAGTTTTTTAATTAGGTTTTATTACTATTTTTACTTATTATTTTTTCCCTATTTTGGCTATGTAATCCCCTCCCCAAAGCCTTGTAATAGCTATGTTTTTATTCTCGCACTTTACTTTCCGCTACTATAAACTGTTAGATGTATGGATAATAGGCTTGCATGCAAAAGACAAATGAAATTAAAACAATAGATCACCCTAAATGTGCAAAGATAAATGAACTGAAATCAAACACTTGCACATGCTCATTCCTAAGGTATATCCCCACGTCGGTTGCCTTTGATAAACGGTCATGAAGTATAGGGAATTTTAGTGGTCGCCCTCTAGTCCCAAAAGATAAAAAATGACCCATTCCAATGTTGCCTCGGAAAGATCTTTAAGAATCTGGGGTAATTACTAAGGTTTCCTAACCATTGCTTCAGCGACCACAATTGTCCCTTCTAATGACCCTTTAATTCCAACGATGGGGCTACCTACTCCTTAATAGTAGGCTAGCACTGTCTAAAGGAAACGAGAAAATGAACAAACTTTTTCGAGTAGGTAGAAACTCTTAAGTACTTGCTCAAAAACAACAAAAAAACTCTTTCGCACAAACACTTTTAAAACAGTTTTCAAAAACAACTTCGTCACACTCTTGAGGACAAATACAAGGGTTACCACGAAGTTAAACAAAAACTTTTCAAGCCACACACAAGCAATTTTAAAATGAGCAAGTACCTAAGAGCCCATGGAAAACCATGGATAGAAAGGGTGCTAACACCTTCCCTTTCTATAATCTACCCCCGTACTCAGAAACATCTCGAAAAAGGTTTTTTTATGTTCTTTTCCCTTTTCCTTTGTTGGATGAAATAAAATTCGGTGGCGACTCTTACTTACCGCACATTTGTGAACAAAAAATGCAAACCAGTATAACAGTCGGTTCTACCACCGTATAACAGTATCCCACTTCGGTTGCCTTCAGAAAAACAATCATGTCCCTCGAAACGGAGACGCTTTAGCAAAGACCCATAAATCAAAAGATCATAGTCCCTAGATGACCCTACAGTTTCCTTTCGGTAAATGATCTAGTCCCTAAACAAAATTGCTAAAAGCGTCTCCATATGTTGCCTTTATGACTGTAAAACGTCCTTTCGATTGTCCCTCAACATCCAACGATAAGGCTACCTACTCACTAATAGTAGGATAACATTGTCTAAAGGAAAAGAACGACCCTTTTCGAGTAACAAAGTAGATAGCTGTTAGAAGTTTGCTCAAACATTTTGCATTTACACAGAAAACTACTTTTCAAAACACTTTGTGTACTTTCTCCACTATCCCGAGAAACATTACAAAGTTCGCCGTACTAAGGCATTTTCCAAACATTTTCAAAACACACAAAGCACAAAGGTATTTTAAAATGAGCAAACCTCTAAGAGCCCATGGAAAACCACTGAATGAAAGGGTGTTAACACCTTCCCTTTCCATAATCTACCCCCTTACTCAGAAAACATCTCGAAAAGTTCTTTTTCTGTTCTTTTCACCCTTTCCTTTATTGGATAAAAGAAAATATGGCGGCGACTCTTGCTTACCGCACATTTGCAAAAACAAAACGCAAAACCAGTATTAACAGTCGGTTCTGCCACCGTATCACAGGTACTTACCTTTAAAACTCATGCAAGCCTTTAAACCTAAGGTCTCTGTGTGACTTGTTTGTGTTTGATATACTTGTGATTTCAAAGCATAATCATAACATCATAAACATCTTAACATGGCATGTACACTACCCATTTTAAGGGCCTGTGGATTTACCTCTTTTCTATTTTGTAGGTCATGAATTCAGCTCGCAAAAAACCATCTGAATCAATTTTGTAGAGATCACTACCAAACTCAAGGAAATGGTCTTAAAAGTTCCTGAGAGCTCATCATTCAACAAGAGATATGGTCATTTGCTCAGTTTGGTTACTACCGGTTTTGACGAAGGTTTGATGAATGTCTTATTCCAGTTCTTCGATCCTAAGCACCATTGCTTCATATTTCCAGACTATTAGTTGGTGCCTACACTGGAAGAATGCTTCAAGATACTTGGTTTGCCTATATTGGAGCAGGTACCTTTCACCGGTCTAGAATGAGATCCAGCCTCTGAGGATGTTGTCGTAGCCTTGCATTTGAAGCCATCTGACATTGAGTCCAACTGGGAAAAAGGGAGTGGAGTTAAGGGCCTCCTTACAAGTTTTCTAATGAAGAAAGCTCAGGTATTTATAGACAATATGCGTTACCATGACTTTAAAGATGTCTTAGCTCTCTTGATCTATGGGTTAGTTATGTTCCCTAATTCAGACAGTTTATAGATGTCAGTGCCATTGATATCTTCCTTGCTCATAATCCAGTGTGTTGTACCCCAAAATTTTCCCTCTCATGTTTTCCAAGATTGTCTCCTACATGGTTGGTTACAAACAATTGCTTAAAGAAAATGTAAAATTTTTAAGGATAAACAATATGTCTTTGATTGGCATTGGGACAAGGTACTTCAATTAGGCATTTGGCACTCTTCAATCATGCCTTGGTTAGTAAGCTTCGATTAGGTGTTTGGTATCCTTCGATACAAGCTTGACTCACCAGTCTTCGATTAGGCATCTAAATCCTTCAACACAAGCTTGACTCACCAACTTCGATTGAGCGCTTGACCTCCCTTCAATCACGTTGATTTCACAATGTCTTAGATGGAGCCCCGGTCCTCCTTCGACCAAGCT
The DNA here is from genome assembly GCA_948472305.1 of Vicia faba. Taxonomy (NCBI): domain Eukaryota; kingdom Viridiplantae; phylum Streptophyta; class Magnoliopsida; order Fabales; family Fabaceae; genus Vicia; species Vicia faba. The sequence goes on along the minus strand of OX451737.1, from coordinate 1,337,155,649 downwards.
TGGTTCACAAGGCTTTGACTATGCATTAGCTACTTCAGGCTTGCCTTCGATTCACAAGGTAAGAACCCCCTAGAAGTCCCTTTTGATTCACTAGCAGTAGCCTCTACGTGCAACCTTCGACTCACTAGGAAAAGGCCTTTTCTTGCTTGCCTTGGATTTGCTAAGTTAAAGGCTTCCCCCAACGGGCCTTCAATCCACATGGCAGAGGCTTCCTCAGACTTGTCTTGGATTCACAAGGCCAAGACCCCTCAACACAGTTTCGACACTATGATACACAATATGACCCCTTCGAAAGAGTACTCCAAAGTCCCATTCGAAGGAAACACATTGGTGGCCCATTCGAAGAGGGTACAAGGCATACATATGGACTATTCGAAAGACACTCAATAAGTCCACTCGAAGGAGGCAACAAAAGGCCCATTCGAAGGGTACATAAAAGGTTCATTCGAAGAAACATTCAAAAGGCCCATTCGGAGGGTACACAAAAGGTCCATTTGAAGAAACATTCAAAAGGCCCATTTGAAGGATATACAAGAGGTCCAATCGAAGGGTATGGGCTGAGGGTATTCGAAAGAGGGAAGCATGTCCAGGTTCATAGAAAATTCAAAAAGGGACAAGAAACCATGTCTTTGGAAAAGTTTAAAAGTGATATTCATGGCCTTAAAATACCAACTTAATGGATATTTATTCCTTTCCCCTCTTGTCCCCTCCATCCCCTCTATATAAGGAGCACACTAGCAAACTTCTAAAGGTGGGGGTGGGTGGGGGGGGGGGGGACACGAAAGAGGGGAGAGACTGGCTCATACATGCATACGCTGCCTAAATAAAGTGTACTAAATTATAAAAAAATCATATAATTCAAAGCTAGTATTGCAGGTACCCCCAGTCCACAAAATACTAAATTTGTGCTCCCAAGGCTCCCAAAAGTCTATTCCAAGCCCATCCATATCCAGAAGTGCCAAATTGAAGCAACCCTTAAACAAGGGTACTCAAGCCTGAAGCCACAGATTCATACATCACCGTTGGTAAGAATTGGTAAAATATTAAACCTTATATTTGCATCATACATTAACACTTGTAGTTCATTCGATTTGAATTCAAGATTAAGGACCTGGGTTCGACACCCAGGTCTGCATTTATTTTGTTTCTAACATTTGTTGCAGTTCTAGCCTGAATAGACCAAACGCACACAGGATCGAAGGACCTGGGTTTGATACCCAGGTCCTGCATCTTTATTTTGCTAACGTATCTTTGCAGATTCAGGGCCCTCACAGGTGATCCATCAGGCTCTTTCAACAGTACCCTCTGGATAAAAAGCCAGATCCCTTCACTGGATCGAAGGGTAATATCTGTTCATTAGATCGAAGGGTAGCTATTTTTCCCCTGGATCGAAAGGTACCTTCCTCTGAATCGAAAACCCATCCTTCTTCCCTGAATCGAAAGACCATATTTTCCCTTTGAATCGAATGAGGGTTCTTCTATCTTTAATTTTGCTTTATTCATTTCTCTATTGATTTTAAATTAACTTTAAATAAAAAAAATCACAAAAAAACATTAGATTAGTTTTTATTAATCAAATTAATTTGTAAACAAATTAATTAATTATTTTAACCTTTTCTTGAAATTAAAATTAAATAGACTTAGGTTGTATTTTCTTTTATAAATAAAAACAAAACAAAAAGACTTCCTTTTACCATAGGATTTTTAGACGTCTTTTCAAATTCACACGCATTTACTATTCTAGCATTATTACTTTTATTTCATTATTGAATGTATCTGCTCACGGGATGTAATAGAATTAATTAGTACTTTTACCGCCTTTCTTTATTTTCCCAAGTTTTAGACATGTAAAAACCCCCTCCCCGAAGCATTGTAATAGCGTAGGATTTAAATTCCCGCAATTTAAATTTCTGCAAAATATACTACTGTTTGTAACTAGGCTTGCATGACAAGACTGCAAAATTAAAACGTTAGCAAACCTAAATGTGCAAGATAAATGGCTGAACTAAACACAATTGCACATGCGCACCTCTAGGGTATCCCACTTCGGTTGCCTTCGGAAAATGGTCACAATTCTCGAAATGTGAGAAGTTTTAGTGGTTGTCCTCTAGTTTGAAAAGATCACCAGTCCCTCAATGATCCTCTTGACGTTTCCTCGGTTAAAAGTGATCTTAGAACTTTAGGATAGTTACTAAAATTCCTTTCCAAGTTGCCTTCGTGACCGTAATGTCCCTTCGAATGTCCCTCATACATCCAATGATGGGGCTTCTTATCAATCGATGGTAAGATAGAAACATCTAAAGAAGGAGGAAAAGAACAAAGACCCTTTGAGTAGGTAGGACGCTCGTAGTTTCTTGCTTTCTCACAACAACAAAAAAACATTTACATACCAACACTTTCAGTTGAAACATTTTTAAAAGTTAAAGCCCTTTGTACGCATTCTTATAGAGACGAGAATCATTACAAAGACACTTTTTAAAATCACTTTCAAAAATAACTTCCATAAACAAACACTTCTTTAAACTATTTTCAAAACCAAAACCTTGTAAGCATTCTTATAGAGACGAGAATCATTACAAAGACGTTTTCAAAATATTTTCAAACCCACACCACAAGCACATTTTCAAACAAAAGCAAGTGATCTAGCAAGCAAATAAGAGCCCGTAGAAAAATACAGATGGAAAGGGTGCTAACAACTCCCCTTTCCATAATCTACCCCCTTTACTCAGAAAATTCTCAAAAAGGTCTTTTTATGTTCTTTTCACCCTTTCCTTAATTTGGATAAAAGAAAATTCGGTGGCGACTCTTGCTTACCACAACATTTGAAAACGGAAATGCAAAACCAGTACAACAGTCGGTTCTTCCACCGTATCACAGAATTGGCGACTCTGTTGGGGAAAATAAAAAAGTGGGGTTACCTTAGAGTCTAGTTCATTTTAAACTATCTTACCTTGTATGCTTTGTTTGCTTTACTTTTGAGGGCTTGTTTGGGTTGTTAGTAAAAGATCCTACATCCGGATCTGAGGCACCTTATTAAGTAAGTAGCAATAAATCATGGAGGCTGTACGGTGTAGACCGATATGGACGAAGTGATAACTACGTTAGCGTGATACTTTGGTTTGTACTGATGTTCCTTGAGTCAGTCAAGGATAACATTAGGCTTCCTTAGTGTCATTAAGCGCTAACTGACCTTTAGAACCTTTAATTGACTCGTCCTAAGCCATTAGAAAGTATTGAGATGGCCGACTTTGGTTCTAACTGAAGATTGGTTTATACTCGATGCTACACTCCTTGAGATTAGACTTTTGGGATATTATGGCCACAATACTTTGGTGCTTGAGCTAGAACAATGCCTAAAAGGAAGGTCAATGATATGAGACTCCTTAGAACCCGGTTACTATTAATAGGACAGGTTGAGCCAACTAAAACTTCAAGAGGGTACTTACCTACAAACTCCATGCAAGCCTGAACCTAAGGCTACTTGTGTGACTTGTTTTCCTTCATTATCTAACAACTTGAACTCATTTCAGGACTTTTGTTGGTATTCCTTGCAGGACCTTGTTTGTATACATTGTCCATTAAACTGGTTTTCTTGCAAGACATATTTGTCTTCATCACCCTACATTTTTGCTTGATGCATAACATACACATCATGGCATCATACCATATCATTTCCTTAACCATTTCAAGGATCTCAAGGGCCTGTGGTGCAGGTTATAATGAACCACACGTCTAGCAAGGGGCAAGAGGATTTATTTTCCCCTAGCCAATGTCGTCAAAAGATCAAAACACGATAACTTGAGTCAGGGGCTATAACCCACTTGACACGGTGAGCTTGATTCTCGTGTAAGGACCTTCATCGATATGAAAGTTCATCAATCAAATCTAAAATTTGATTCTAACATATTCTCGTGTTTACCCCGCGAGGTCCTTGAAAACATCGCATCCACACATCATGCATGCCATTACCGAACAAGTATTCCAGTACGGGTTTCTCATGTTCTCGCTGTTTATTTCAACAAGAGAAATGACTCTCAAACAGAACAACAGAGATCTCCAAACTCAAGAGTCTTAGTTCATGGAAATGTTCCTCAACCTATCCAAGGGGCAAGAAAAGTTGAAAGCATTTCTCAACGGGAATTTGACCAAGAAACATCCTGACAACAACAAGGATGACCAGTTGGAACAACTGCAAGCTGAAATGGAACAGATGAGAATCCAGATAAGTAATCAAAGGGCTCTTATCCAAAGTTTAGCTCGGGAACAAGAAGAGTTGAGGTTTGTCATCAGCAAGCTTCATCAAGATGAATGCAACCGTATGAAGCAAACAATCGAGAATGGGGATCAGGTCATTAATCAGCCCCTGATGAGACAAGGAGTTGGCTTGGTGGAGACTAGAACTTTCCAAATTGATGCTACGTCATGAACCCAACCGCCACCTCTTCAACAATGACATGGTAATCAGCTTAAGCGGGATGCATTCACTAGGCAATATACCAAAATCAACATCCCAATGTCGTAAGTCTTGCAACACATGTTGAAGTTGAATTTGGTCACCTTGAAGGATCCTCCTCGGAATCCTAATACTTCCGCTCCTACTTACCATCCTGATGAAAGGTGTGCATATCACTCCGAGAGCCCGGGACATGATACTGATAACTGTTGGACGTTGAAATATAAAATTCAAGACCTAATCGATAAAGGAGCGTTGGAATTCGCACAAGATGGTCAACTGGAATTCTTCTGCCATTCCTCAAGGCACACCATCTGAAGTGACAAGTCCAAGATAAAGAGGCTTTTTGTTTATTTAGAATTTTCAATTTGTAATTTCTTCTGATTGTTCAAACATTTGTTTCATATCATACTTTGTCATTTCATCAATGCATTGCATATGTTTGTCTTGAATCAATTCATTCGTATTCAAACTCTATTTTTACTTCCTTTTTGTGATATTCAACTCTCGATTAAAAGCTTTAAGCCTTTAGAGGGGGGATGATGAAAACGACACCACAATTGCTACAGTATGCTTTTGAACAGACCCCGCTGACGATGTACATGCGTTGTTTCAAATCCTAAATAGTGGAGTTATAAGGAAGATAATCCCTAGTCAACCCCTTTGAGCCTAAGAAGTAGGAGTTATTATTTTCACACAAATTAAAACCCTTAATCATAACCCGGGGCAAGGTAGCTTTCTCAGTTAATTCAGAGATGCATTCAGTCGCAAGCTCTACCTTCATACACGACAAATAGTGTAGAAGATGCTCTCCAAAAGATGGTGATGGGTCCACATAATCGTCAAGTCAGGCAGTCATTGTCTCTCAAAATAAAAGCCCGTTAAGTCAAAAACCTATGAAGGATACTTAAGAAAACCTGGGGCATCCCGCTGACTGTAAACATAAAAGAAACAATTCAGGAAAAAGTAGGGATAACAAAATAAAAAAAATAGGTCCTACAAATCCTCAACAAAAAAATAAACGGCTACAAAAATGACTGTCTTCTCAAACAAACGTTCAATTCCTGAACCATCACCAAGTATCAGAGCAAAGATCCCAGACTCAATTGGGATCTAAACGCAGAATTAGATAAGCATAGGATTGAAGAACATCACGAAGAACGGGTTGGGTACAAATAAAATTTGAGCCTTTATCCTTTGTTTCTTGAACCGTGAACCAGGCCACGTTATAACCATTAAAAGTCATAGCTGAAGCATGGGTTAGTTCGAAAGAATACTGTTACAAAAGGTATCCTGACTCTTGTAGGGTTCACTATAAATCCTGAGTTGATTTCACACTCTTACAAAATTTGTTTGTTTTACTAAAAAATGAATTTTAAAACTTCAAGACAGACATAAGCTTTGCATTCTTAAAATACCATTGTTTGCATATGACTATTTGTTCAACAGCAGAGAAATTCGCACGACGAAGTTTAGATGAACATAAATCCTCCCAATGGACAAAATCACCTAAGATGGAAGGACATTCTAGTAACAGGCTTTTCATAATCAAGGGGCATGGCATGGTGTCCCGCTGATCTGGGACAATCAAGGCAAGGTTCAAGGAATCTCTCAAAAATGCCAGGGGAAGATCTCCATCTGAATCACTTGGGACATTGGACATGAATTCCAGCAATGAATCATGTACGATCAAACAAACATCTTCTGCAAGTGTGGCAACACTTACTACTATGGACAATGACAATTCTCCATTCCCGGTGAACATGGACATAGTCGGAAAATACTACGCATGAACAAAGACCTGCTAAGTTGATTGGCCTAGGAAAAAATAAAGGCATCCCGGCGAACCAAAAGGGTTCGGGAAAAAATTAAGGATATACATATGAAAAAACTATACACCCGGCAAGTCGAAAACCTGAAAAGGCGGCTTGGGCAAAAAAGGGTATCCCGATGGACTAAAAATCTGAAAGGACAGTCCAGGAAAAAGTTAAGGATTAAAGTGTACGACTACGTCCCGTCATCTCATCACTTGTCTATCAGTAGAAGGTTTATTACCCTGATCAACATTCACCAAGGACTCTAAATGTTGGGATAACAGTTAAATCGTCTACAAAATCCTCGACAAATATTTTCTCCAGCAGGTACCGAGGCAGGGGCATTTTACTACAAGGTCACTGCCATATTCTCAGCATGAAACCTAATGATGTCAGGTGTTCTCATATCCCCAGCGGAGCGAGAATCTCCAACTACTGCTCTGACATCTAAGAAAAACTCACCAATGAAGTCGCCAAGCTTCTCAGGATTCCCCAGCAGGATCTCACAAAATCCCCAAGCAGATTACAAAGTTTCCTTTCCCCAACAGGCTTCTTCTCAAAACAATAAAACAAGAATTCCCAGCAGAAACATTCTAAATAAAGCATACTTTCTTCTAGAAATGGTTAAGGTACGATACAAAGACGGATGTCATCCTGATACTTATTCTAGACTATCTTCTAGCAACAGTTCAGGTACGATCCAGAGACGGATGTCATCCTGATACTTATTCAGATCATCTTCTAGAAACGATTTAGGTATGATCCAGAGACGGATTTCATCCTGATACTTATTCCAGACTATCATCTAGAAATGGTTCAGGTACGATCCAAATACGGATGTCATCCTGAAACTTACTCTAGATTCTCATCTAGAAACGGTTCAGGTACGATCCAAATACAAATGTCATCCTGACACTTACTCCAGATTCTCATCTTAGAAACGGTTCGGGTATGATCCAAAGACGAATGTCATCCTAACACTTACTCCAGATTCTCATCTAGAAATGGTTCAGGTACGATCCAAATACGGATGTCATCCTGACACTTACTCCAGATTCTCATCTAGAAATGGTTCAGGTACGATCTAAAGACGAATGTCATCCTAAAACTTACTCCAGATTCTCATCTAGAAACGGTTCAGGTACGACCCAAAGACGGATGTCATCCTGACACTTATTCCAGATTCTCATCTAGAAACACTTTGGGTACGATCCAGAGACGAATGTCATCCTGATACTTATTCCCGACTATCTTCTAGCAACAGTTCAGGTACGATCCAGAGATGGATGTCATCCTAATACTTATTCAGACCATCTTCTAGAAACGGTTCAGGTACGATCTAGAGACGGATGTCATCCTGATAATTATTCCAAACTATCTTCTAGCAACAGTTCAGTTCACGAAGTTTACCTTCCCCAACAGAGTTTATTTCTCTAACAACAGAAGTTTATCTCCCAGCGTTTTAACTTTAACATATTTTAAGACCTACATTCTTCATCTCCAACTACAGTCATGGATTTATTTTCCCTAATTGAACAATACAACAATGGAACAACTGATATGTTCATACATTGCATTCATACATCATTCTACAAACCTCATAGCATATACATACAAATTCATATAGCATTGTCTCATTTATTTTAGGAACATCACTACCCAATGCATTTAATGCATCATGACATTGCATATAACTAACTCTTTACCTTTTCAGGAAGGATCCACAGACGAATATCATCAACGATTTTCAAAAGTTCTAGGTTAATTCCTGAAACCAGATAGGGCGACTATCTGCGAACAACTGATTGTAGATCAATTCCAGAAACAAGACGGGGAGACTATATACTAGGACCAGTTAAGATATTCATTCCTAAAAGTAGACATGGCAACTATCTTAACAACCAACAAAAGCATGGTTCCAGATTAATTCTCGAAACAAGACGGGGCAGCTATTTGAGATAACAGCTCAAATTACCGTGAAGCCTGAATTTCGACCAGATAACAGTTTAAGTTGATGCGAAGCCTGAAATACGACCAGATAACAATTAACTTCTTCAATTACCGTGAAGCCTAGATTTTGACCAGATAACAGTTTAAGTTGCTACGAAGCCTGGAATCCGACCAGAGAGTAGATCACTTCTTCAATTAATGTGAAGCCTGTATTTCAACCAGATAACAATTTAAGTTGTTGCGAAGCCTGAAATACCACCAGATAACAATTAACTTCTTTAATTATTGTGAAGCCTGGATTTCGACCAGATAACAGTTTAAGTTTCTACGAAGCCTGGAATCTTACCAGATAGTAGTTCACTTCTTCAATTACTGTGAAGCCTGGATTTCGACCATATAACAGTTTAAGTTGCCGTGAAGCCTGGAATATGACCAGATAACAATTAACTTCTTCAATTACTGTGAAGCCTGGATTTCGACCAGATAACAGTTTAAGTTGCTATGAAGCCTGGAATCCGACCAGAGAGTAGTTCACTTCTTCAATTACTGTGAAGCCTGGATTTCTACCAGATAATAGTTTAAGTTGTTGCGAAGCCTGGAATACGACCAGACAACAGTTAACTTCTTCAATTATTGTGAAGCCTGGATTTCGACTAGATAACAGTTTAACTTCATTTCTGTGAAACCTGGAATCTGACCAGATGATAGATTAATTTCAGTAAGTCGTTGTGAAGCCTGGAATCCGACCAGATAGAAATCAACTTCATCCTTTTCTCTAAGTCACTGTGAAGCCTAGATTTCGACCAGATAATAGTTTGACCTTAAGCAAATTACTGCGAAGCCTGGAAACCGACCAGATAACAGTTAATTTCATATACCCCATGTTGTACCCAAAAATTTCCCCTCTTATTTTATCAAAATTTCTCATCACAAGGCTCTTGGAACTCAAGATCAAGCTAGGGTTTGCTCTGCTCAAGACATCTCCTTGCACTGATGACCTAAATTAGGGTTTGAGTTTGCACAGGGATTTTTGGACCTTCAATGCCCAAAGTGACTTTCATACTTCATGTTGGACTCATAAGTTTGTCCATACCAAGTTTCAAGCCTTGAATCAAATTTTTGCCTAGTCAATTGGACAGTTGACCTAGGAATCAGCGGTATTGGGGAAAAAGTCAACTGTGGCCAATTTACAGTCAAACCTCATGAATTTTGACCCACATCAACATTATGAACTCATATGAACCATTTGATCAAGTTTGGACCACAATTCCACAAGAAATTTTATCAGATCACCAAAAGGGCAAAATGGTCATTTTTAGGGTTTTGATTGTACAATGGCAATTTTTGACTGTTTGACCTAGCCAATGGCAAATTAAGCTCAAACATAGACTCAATGACTCAATGACATCATCTTGACTTATTCAACAAGTTCAAAAGATCTCAAATGCATGGGATTGACAGATGAATTTTTCAGTTAACTGATCAAAATTTGACTGTACACTAAAAAGTCAAACTTTGACTTTTTGGTCAAAATCAAGTGCCAAGGGTCATTTTTCATCAAGATATGTCAAATTATGAAACTTGTTCATCAAGAAACCCAAAATTGCAAATTAGGGTTTGAAATTGAAAAAAATCATAACTTAGAAATTTTCTAAGTTATGAAATTTTCTTAATTTTTCCTAACTTTACCCCACATTTTCACCATGATGAAAATCGATTCAAAAAAAACTTACAACATGAAAGTTGTAGTCCTCCACAAATTCTACAACTTTGATTAACAAAGTTTTCTCAAAAGAAGGTTGGATCTCAAGTTATGATTTTTAGAACAAGGGTCCCTAAAACTTTTAACTTAGTGAAATTTTGCCCTAGTTTAGGCAGGATTTTGACCTATCTTCTTGGCCATTGTTCACATAGTTCCACTTGGAATCTCAAGTTTCATTTCAAAGATGGATTATATATAATGTTTCAAGCTTTCCAAATTATCCAAGAACTCCTCAAACACATTTGTGGTTAGGGATAATCGAATGCTTGAAGTTGGCAAAAACTCACTTTGTATCCATGGCAAATGCTTGTTCACTCAAGTGGCATTTCCAAACCAGCATGCCTTGTACTAGTTTGCAGGCCTCTAAACCATTTCACACTCCTTAATTAAATGCAAATACATCAGTCTAAGCATTTGTTTTGGCCATTTGGGCATTGTACACAAAACTAAGCCCTAAATAGAAAAAGGCACATTTCTATTTTTGCAAAAGAGTGCTTTATGTCAAACCATGATCTTTGAGCATAGGGACAAGATCTCAGAAGCCAAATCAAATCCACAAATTGCAGGGACCAAGAGGTTTGTATGCAGCATATTTGATGGCTTGTACATGCCTGTAATCACAAGTTCCCATTCTTACTTCAAAAACAAGCAACTTGTCAAAATCCTCACAAATTGAAAACCAGCCATTGTGAACTTACACAAACATTTCAAACAACTTTCACACAACCCTTTGAGCCAGAAACACTAGTGCTTGAGCCCCAAAACCTCCCATAACCAGAAATCACACTTCTTTGGCAAAACAGGGCAGGTGCTGTAACTTGAGTTCCCCAGCTCATTTGGCTCGTGCGTTTTGCCCCTTTTTGCTTCAAACACCTTCCATTCAACTCACTCAAGCTATCCCAAACCTCCATTGCCAACTGTAACTCCATTTACAGTGTTCACCATTTTCATTTCAAGCTTGTGCAGGTTGAGTTCTATAGGCTGATTCAGGGACATTCAAGGCAAGCTAGCTATTGGAAAAGATCAAGTGAAGTTCAGGCAAGCTACCAGAAATCTCAAAACTTGTTGAGAAACACTGCATTGCCCTACAGGAATCCAACTGAAACATGTTTTTCTTCACTTTCTATCTCTCTATTTAGGAACATTTAACCTTAGGTTTATGAATAAAAAATGTAGTATTCAATGCTAGGAAGCCATACATATGCTCAGTTTTCATTTATATTAAGTGTGCTAGGAGAATTTCATCCATGAACATGCTGAAAAAACTAGGTCAGATTTTAGGGCCAGAGAAATTCTCTCTGGTCTTTGAGAGTTAGGATTAGTTGTTTATATGGTTAAAATCGTATTGAAATTCTCTACAAGTTTGATGTTGTATGTTTTTGCAAAAGATCACGTATACAGGATCTAGCATTTGAACCATGGCACGCGCACGTTTCAGTCTGGAGGAAGAAGATGAAGTTGGCTTGGGCTGGGCTTGGCCTGGCTTGCTTCTAACACCCCTCTTTTCATTTTTACACCCCCTGGCCCAATTTCTTATATTTTTACATTTTTGCATTTTTGTTTTCTTTTCTGATTTTTTTTTATTTATTTCCAAATATAAAAAATGCCTAAAAAATATTTTCATAATTTTTTACAATTATTTAGCATTTTATTTTAATTTTTCTAATATAGAAAACATTTTAAATACTTTTGTATTATTTACTTAAACTTGAAAATAATATGAAAATTATACTTTTATTTTTATTTCTTATTTTTATTGATACTGAAAATATTATTTAAAATATAATTTATTTTTGTACATATTTTATTTTATATTATACATATTTAATATATTTAATATATATATATATATATATATATATATATATATATATATATATATATATATATATATATATATATATATATATATATATATATATATATATATATATATATATATATATATATATATATATATATATATATATATATATATATATATATATATATATATATATATATATATATATATATATATATATATATATATATATATATATATATATATATATATATATATATATATATATATATATATATATATATATATATATATATATATATATACTTTTATTTTATTAAATACTTAGAATAAAAATACAAAAATATTACATTTTTATTTTTATTATTATTTTTACTAAAAAAATACCTTTTTTAAGTATATTTCATTTTTACACATATTTTTTGTATATAAATAATATATAGTAAAGAAATTAGGGTTTACCCTTAAAACCAATAAAATTAATCTTTTTATTTATTTATTTCTTTATACTTTTTTTACATCAAAAATACTTTTACATACATAGGTAAACAAAAATCTTTTTTTGCATAATACATATTATTTAATATTTATTTATCTTGTTTATTTAAATATTGTACATTTAAATATTTATGCATTTCGAGATTCAATTTGGATGTAATAGTAAATTAGGGTTTATATTTCTTGTCAAATACCCCCCATTCAAAATTGTACCCCCATCCCCATAATCATGTTGTAATAGCTTAGAATTTAAATTCTCGCACTTTACGCTTTCAATTATGCCATGATTAGAGAATTAGGGTTTGTATGCAAAATCAAAATCAACAAATAGTTTGACCTAATCAAAGACAAAAATGCATGAAAATCAAACACAATGGGCCATGGTATGCATGTTGAGTACTTTATAAAAACAAAAACAAAACAAAATATCATAGTCCCTCGATGACGCTATCTGAGTTGCCTAAATAAAAATGATCAAGTCCCTCAAGAAAATTGCCAAAAATACTTAACACAATTGCTATCATGGTCTATACAATGACCCGCGCCTGTCCCGTTTAACATCCTAACACAAGGTTGTTCACCAAATGCAATGGTGAAACAACACTGTCAAAAGGGTTAAAAACATTAGGAAGGATCTTTGAGTAAAATAGGGTAGATAGCTCTTAGTTACTTGATCAAAAACTTGCAAAACATCCTTGCTATTTTCAAACACACTTCACAACACAATTTCAAAACAAGACTTTCAAATATTGAAATCTTTTTAAAAGACAAAAACACCTTTGTATACATTCCAACAAGAATCATTACAAAGGTTTCCACAACGATGTCCTCTTTTCAAAATATCTTTCAAAACCACACACAAAGCACCATTTCAAACAATTGAAAAGCAAAAGCAAGTGATCTAAATAAGTAACTAAGAGCCCATGGATAACCATGGATGAAAAGGGTGCTTGCACCTTCCCTTTTCATAATCTACTCCCCGAACCCAAGAAAACATCTCAAAGGTCTTTCCTGTGCTTTTTGACCTTTCCTTAGGATAAAATAAAAAGTCGGTAGCGACTCTTGCTAAACCGAAACATTTGCGAATACAAAACGCAAAACCTCAAGTCAGTTCTCCCACTGTATCATAGAACTGGAGACTCTGCTGGGGAATTATTCTAAAAGTGGAGTAACCTTAGGCTTTAGATCACCTTTGCATGCTTATCTTGATTGCTTTGATTGCTTTACATTTGGTTCTCTTGTTTGGGCTTGAAATCCTCTACCCAGATTTGGGAAACATTCATAGGTAAATAGCAATACGTTGTGGAAACTGTGCGGGGTATACCGACATGGTTGAAGCAATAGCTATATTAGTGCGACATATTTGTGAGTACCGGTAGCCTTTGAGTCAATCAAAGAGAATACGGGGCCGCTGAGTGATGTCATGAAGCACTAATGAACTCTTAGAACCTTACTTGACCTTTTTAGGGGTAGTGAGATGACCGACTTTGGTGCAGTCCGAAGTTGGTAGATACTCGATACTACACTCATTGAGGGTTGTTTTCTTGGAATATTTTGGTCGCCAGTTAAGTGGCTAAACCAAAACAATGAACACAGAAAATAATCCAGTGATATTGAGCTCATCAGAACCCGGTTACTATTTATAGGACAGGTTGAGCCAACTAACTTCAAGAGGGTACTTACCTATGAAACCTCATGCAAGCCCGAAACTAGGATCTTGTGTGATTTGCTTGTACATGTGTTTGTGCATACACCATGAACATCATAAAGCATCATATGCATCCACTAACCCTAACCATTTCAAGGGTTTGGATCTTCATCTTTGTTCTTGTTTTGTAGGTCATGGAATCTCTTCGCAGGAAAACAATTCAAGTCAACCTTGTGAGAATCCCTCCTCAACTCAAGGAGCTTACTTCCAAGATTCCAAAGAATTCTCCTTTCAGTGAAAGACATGGTAGACTTCTCAACTTGGTCAACTCCAACATTGAAGAAGACATGGTGAAAGTTCTCTTCCAGTTCTTTGACCCCCTACACCACTTTTTCACATTCCTTGATTATCAACTAGTACCTACTTTGGAGGAATTTTCTCAACTCCTGAGGATTCCTATTCTCCATCAACTACCCTACGATGGTACAGAAAGAGAACCAAAGCCTGAAGATGTTGCTCAAGCCTTACACTTGCAACCATCTGATATCAAAGGTCATTGGGAAACCAGAAGTGGTGTCAAGGGTTTCTTGGCAAAGTTTCTGTTTGAGAAGGCACAAGACTGCTGGAATTCTCTAGATCTACAAGCTTTTGAAGAGATTGTGGCACTCCTCATCTATGGGTTGGTCTTGTTCCCAAACCCTGATCAGCTTATAAATGTGAACGTTGTCAAGATTTTCATATCTCGGAATCCCACGCCTACATTGCTTGGGGACATCCTACACTCATTTTACACACGGACAATGAGGAAAAGAGGTGTTCTCATGTGCTGTACTCCTCTTCTAGCAAGGTGGTTTATTTCTCACCTTCCCCAAACAGTTTTGAAGAATGAGCAGGGTTTAAGGTGGTCACAACGGTTGATGACCCTCGCACATTCTGATGTTCATTGGTGTTCTCGGTCGAGAGAAAATGTCATCATCATTGATCGTAATGGGGAATTCCCTAATGTCCCACTACTTGGCATTAGGGGAGGCATTACCTACAACCCTTGTTTAGCTCTAAGACAATTTGGATATGCTCGGAGGGATGGCCCTCATGACATGATGATTCCTGACTTGGTGTTTGACTTTGACAACGACACTCAAGGACTTCGACAAAGGTTTATCAGAGCTTGGAGGATGCCCAACAAAGTGGATAGTAAGACACTGGGACACAAGAATTCCATCCCCCTTGAGCCTTATCTCAGGTGGGTACGAACCCGCACCCAGAATCTTATGATGCCATACCCCCACATTCTCCCTGTGATCAAAGAGCCTGTTATGGAAGGAGAGGTTCCATACACCCTCCTACATCCTGACATGCCGACATCATTGGAAGAATTACAAAAGAGTTGGATACAACTCAAGGAAGAATGGAATACTTTTGAAGCCAGCTTCTATGCAAGTGAGAAGAAGGTTTTGGAACTTACCCGCCGACTCCATGAAGAGGAAACTCTCAACACTTACATTGCACCAAAAGGGATGCGCAATGTCTTTTTACATTAAGAATTTTGTAATATTTTGCCCATGGGGCATTTATGTACTAACAAATTTCTTCTTAATATGACGTGTGTTCTTTTTGTTTGCAACAAATTTGAATTTCTGAATCCTTGAATGCATTACATGAATAACATATCATATCATTCATCATATGCATAAACAGGTCTTCACACCAGGTTTCCTTATCTTTCTGCTGTTTATTTCAGCAACATGGATTTGGAGCAGACGGTTAAGGATCTGCAAGCACATAATTCACAATTCCAGCAACTCCTCATGACCTTAGCAAAGGGTCAAGAGGACCTTAAAGCACTGTTAGAGAAAGATAAAGAGAAAAAGAAGAAAAGGACCGGTATGGCCACCATGGGAAGAAGGTTTGAGAACCAGGCTAGAAAGGTTCTCGAGTTCCCCTCAACGTCTGATGAAGGGGTTGGTAAAGGAAAAGGAGCTGCGATGCCTTCTGAATCTGAAGTTGAAGAAGAAGAAGAGGAAGAGGATGAAGATTACTCCTAACAGCAATATCTCCTGGTGGATGATAAGTATAAAAATCTTGAGGATCGGTTGGCGGCCATGGAGTTGCAAAGGGTACCTGGTTTAGATTTCGAAGAACTAGGGTTGGTCACTGGGATCGTCATTCCTCCCAAGTTCAAAGTACCTACATTTGCTAAGTATGACGGTCTGTCGTGTCCGAAGATGCATCTGAGATCCTACGTCAGAAAGATCCAACCCCACTCTTTTGATAAAGATCTTTGGGTCCACTTTTTTCAAGACAGTTTATCAGGCACACAATTGGACTGGTTCTATCAACTTGAGAGGTCTGAGGTTCATAACTGGGAAGATTTAGCTGCTGCTTTCTACCGACAATACCAATACAATGCAGATTTAGCGCCTACTCGTACTCAACTACAGAGTATGGGTATGGCCTCTAATGAGGGATTTAAGGAGTATGCTCAGAAGTGGCGGGATTTGGATGGAAGGGTGCAGCCACCATTGTCGGATAGAGAGATGGTTGACATGTTTTTAGGGACTCTGTCAGGTTCATTCTTCAATCATTTAATCGGGAGTTCGTCTGCAGGATTCACCGAACTAATTCTGACCGGTGAGAGGGTCGAAGCTGGCATTAAGAGTGAAAAAATTTAGAAGGATGCCTCCGCTTCCACTGCTGTTAAGAAGACCTTCCCGGCCAAGAAAGAAGCTTCTGCTGTTTATTCTCAAAAAGATCAAAGAAGATTAGAGCGCCGACCAACGGTAGGGGCTGTGATGATTCAAAACTCCTCAGCTAATCAACCTCGAAGCAATCAACCAAGAGAAAATCAGCAAAGGGTAGAAAGGCCATAACGGAAATTCACCCGAATTAACATGACACCGGCTCAAGTCCTCCCTCATCTGTTAAAGCTGAACCTCACCAACTTGAAAGAAGCTCCGAAAAACCCTAATACCTCTTCTCCTTATTATCATTCCAATGCAAAATGTGCGTACCACTCGAACAATGTAGGGTATGATAATAAGAAAGATAACTCACAACGGAAGGATCTTCTCTCCAGAGATTGCTCCTCCACGGGCAGTCTTCGGACCCTCGAAAGCTTCTGTGACTGTCAAGCCATCTGTGTAAAGCCCGGTAATTGAAGAACTTGATGCTCCTGAAGTTAGACCCTATGATGTTACTACCAAAGGTAAGGGGATACTAGAAGCGCCTGTCAGGACGAAGGCTCAGACTGTGGTAATCCCCGAGACCACCCAGAAAGAGATGAAAGAAATCTTAAAAATAATCAAGAAGAGCGACTACGATGTCGTGGAGCATCTAGGACAGACCCCTTCCAAAATCTCCATGCTAGTTCTCCTACTCTGCTCTGAGGCTCATGCTAAGGCCTTAATCAAATTTATAAAGACGGCACACGTGCCTCAAGAAATGTCTGCTGACCAGTTTCAAGAGTGCGTGGCTAGCCTTACTGCCGATAATGGTCTTGGTTTTTCTAACGCTGATCTGACCCCTAAGGGAAGGAAGCACAACGACGCGCTGCATGTCTCGGTGGAATGCAGAGGGACCACACTTGCCCATGTTCTGGTTGACACCGGTTCATCTTTAAATGTGCTACCGAAGAAGGCGTTGGACAGATTGGACTGTGAAGGTTTGACCCTAAAGCCCAGTAACATCATTGTTAGAGCCTTCGAAGGTTCTAAGAGGATGGTTCATGGAAAAGTGGACATTCCAATCAAGGTGGGCACAAAAATTTTCAACTCTACCTTTTATGTGATGGACATCCGTCCTTCATATTCATGCTTGTTGCGAAGGTCATGGATCCACGATGCTGGGGCAGTCACTTCCTCTCTGCACCAAATGCTAAAGTATCCAGTTCAGGGTAAGATTATAACGGTTCATGGGGAGGAAGAGTATATGATAAGTCACCTTAACTCCTTCCTCTATGTGGAGTTGGATGGCAAGTTCATAGAAACACCTTTCCAGCACTTTGAAGAGGTGTCTCCTGAAGTCGCAGTTGCAAAGACAATGGCTGATGTGCCTATCATTTCCAAGCTTGTGTCTCAGATGGCATCCCTCAAAGATGCGGAGGCTGTAATCAAAGAGGGAAGGAGTACAGTGTGGGGGCAACTGCCTGATTTTTCTCACAAGACGGACAAGTTCGGACTAGGTTTTACTGCTGCTGGCCAGAAAGCGGTGCGTCACTCCCGGGCTGGAGGACCACCCTTAAAAATCACTCACCATGGAATTAATGCCTTAGAAGATGATGATGAAGAAGACAACTTTGAAGATTGGATCTTTCCAACCGTCGAAGGAGGATTAAGCAATTGGGAAGCGAAAGACTTTGTTCCCATCACTTTCATCAACCAGTAATTTATCTTTGAACAATTTCCTATTTTGGTCTGTAATAATTAAACAATTCGTACACTTTCTTCGCCTTATGCCTTACCCGGGGCATATAGGTCCATTTGTAAGGGCTTGATTTCTTCATTATCATATGCCATTTTTTAATGAATCATTGGATGTTTTCATCCATAAACTGTTGTGTTCATTTTCTTTCCTTTTACATTTTGTTTTGTTTAAGGATGGCTATCCCTTACACACACCCACACTCACAACATGCAGGTACCCATCCACTCCGGATTCCATGGGTGACTATTCTGCTTTGGCCTTTAGTAACTCTGAAGATTTGGTCAATCATGCCGAGTACAAAGGTGATGAAGACTGTGAAGTGCCTAGAGAGCTAGCCAGACTTTTGCAACAAGAGGAAAGGGCTATTCTGCCCCATGAAGAGTTGCTAGAAACCATCAACTTGGGAACAGAGGAAGACAAGAAAGAGGTTAAGGTGGGTGCCAACCTGGAGCCAAGTGTCAAAGAGCGTCTAGTTTAGATGTTAAACGAATATGTTGAGATCTTTGCCTGGTCCTACGAAGACATGCCGGGACTAGATACAAATATCGTGGTTCACCGTCTCCCTACAAGAGAAGACTGTCCACCAATCAAACAAAAAGTCCGCCAGATGAGGCCCGACATGTTTGAAAAGATCAAAGCTGAGGTAATGAAGCAATTCAATGCTGGATTTCTGGCTGTTACTTCCTATCCATAATGGGTTGTTAACATTATTCCCGTGCCTAAGAAGGACGACAAAGTCAGAATGTGTGTGGACTATCGGGACTTAAACAGGGCTAGCCCTAAAGATGATTTTCCACTACCACACATTGACATCTTGGTTGACAACACCGCTCAACACAAGGTATTTTCCTTCATGGATGGATTGTCGGGATACAACCAGATCAAAATGGCCCCCGAAGACATGGAGAAGACTACTTTTGTTACGCAGTGGGGTACCTTCTGCTGCAAAGTGATGCCATTCAGACTGAAGAATGTCGGGGCAACCTATCAGCGAGCCATGGTAGCTTTGTTTCATGATATGATACATCATGAGATCGAAGTCTACGTAGACGACATGATAGCCCGTTCATAGACAGAAGAAGAACACCTCGACCATCTGCAAAAGCTGTTTGTCAGATTGAAGGAATATAAGCTCAGACTGAACCCTAGCAAGTGCACTTTTGGAGTCAGGTCTGGTAAACTTTTGGGATTTATTGTCAGCAACAAAGGCATTGAGGTCGATCCTGCTAAAGTCAAAGCTATACAAGAAATGCCTGCCCCCCGCACTGAAAAGGAGGTTAGAGGTTTCTTGGGACGCTTAAACTATATTGCGAGGTTCATCTCGCACCTAACATCTACCTGTGAGCCAATCTTCAAGCTATTGAAGAAAGATCAGGTGGTTGAATGGAACAATGATTGTCAAGTTGCTTTTGATAAGATTAAGGAGTATTTGCTGGAACCTCCTATCTTGATGCCACCCGTCAAAGGAAGGCCGTTAATTATGTATCTGACTGTTTTGGATAATTCAATGGGGTGCGTACTGGGCCAACATGACGAGTCTGGTCGAAAAGAGCATGCAATTTATTACCTTAGAAAAAAGTTTACCTACTGTGAGACTCGCTACTCACTGCTCGAGAAAACTTGCTGCACTTTGGTATGGGCTGCTCGCCGGCTAAGGCAGTATATGTTGACACATACCACTTTGCTGATTTCTAAAATGGATCCGATCAAGTATATCTTCGAGAAGCCTGCTTTATCTGGAAGAATCGCTAGATGGCAAATGATCTTGACAGAGTATGATATCTAGTATACTACCCAAAAAAGCTATAAAAGGGAGTGTACTAGCTGACCATTTAGCTCATCAAGCTGTCGAAGACTACCAATCTATGAGATTCGACTTCCCTGACAAGGACATCATGACATTGGACAACATTGAAGGTAACGGACCTGAAAATGGATCCCGATGGACCCTGTACTTTGATGATGCTTCAAATGCACTTGGAAACGGTATCGGTGCAGTACTTATTTCTCCGGAAGGTTGCCATACTGTGATCGGTGGATCTGGAACTGACTGTTTAACGCTGGTTCGCGAAATGTCGCGGTAAGCAAGAGTCGCCACCGTCTTTTATTTTCTCCAACATGGACAGGACAAAAGCACAGCAAAATTCCTTATGAGATAGTTTCTCGGTTCGGGAGGTAGATTTATAGAAAGGGAAGGTGTTAGCACCCTTTCTATCCATGGTTATCCATGGGCTCTTAGATACTTGCTCATTTGTGTTTTCAAAATTGTTTGTTTGCTTTTCCAGGTGAGTGGGTTTGAAAAAGTTTCTTTGAAAATTTCAGTTCGACTCTTGTATCAGTCCTCAAGAGTGTTTGAAAAATTGCTTTTTGAAAGCTTTTTGAAAGGTGTCGGTGTGAAAAGAAGTTTTTGATTTATTTTTGAATTAGAGCAAGTATCTACGAGTCAACTACCTACCCTAAGGAATTCGTCTGTGTAAATGTCCTTAAAGTAGTGCCATCCCACCATTGAGAGGTAGGTAGCACCACCGTTGGAGGTGTCCGGGTCAATTCGAGGATTAGGGACAGTGTGGTCACCAGAGCAATAGGAAGACACCTTAGAAGCTACCCCCATGCCATGTTCATGGACATGAGGACTTACTAAAACATCCTCTACTCGACGACCACATTTCGAGGGGCAAGGCAACAGTGAGACGTACCCTAGGGGTGGTGTGTGAATTGTGTGTCATTTTCAGATATGTTTATCTTGTCTTGTTCATGCATTTGTGATCTACGCTTTGTTTTTATTTTTGACATTCATTCTTTCATGCAGTTATTAACAGTTAAAAGGTGCAAGAAGATAAAATGTCCTACGCTATTACAAAGGCGCGGTTCTACATCGCCAAATTAATCCAAGACCCGATTTGAATAAAATAAAAATGCGGAAAGATAAACATCCTAATTAATCTATTACAAGGCTTTGGGGTAATTACATGAATTTTATAAAAAAAGAAATAAAATAAGCGCGCGAAACGAAATTATAATCGAAAGCGAGGGCGTTGGACCCTTTTTAAAGAAATTACATTACAATTAATAAATTAATTAAGTTTAAATAAAAGAAAGAATTTTTTTTGGAGTTTTTTGTATTTATGGAGTTTAATGAGAAAATTAAATTAAAATTAAAAACCCTAATTCTAAACTATTTTTAATTTATTAAAAATGTTTAAGTTTGACCTAGGTTTAACCTAATTATTTAATTATAAATTTATTTACAAAAATAATTAATTATTAATAATAATAAGAAGAAATTTTAATTATTAAAAAAGAATAAAAAAGCTAGAAACCCTAATTTTTATGTTTTTTAGTTTATTAAGAAAACATTAAAATTAAACCTAAGATTAAAACTAAATTAGTTAACAAAATTTATTTCAAAATAATACTAAATAAAATATATTTTTATTTTTATGGTTTCTGATTTTTTTATTTTTATTATTTAAAATTAACTTAAAGAAATTAAGAGAAAAGAATTAAAACAAAATAAAAAAAGGAAAAGAATAAAGGGAAGAAAATACAAACAAATGGGGGTTTGTTGGCCCTGTTAGAGGTGTGTTTAGAGGAACTTTGGCCCATTAGACAAAGTCATCTTTGACTTTCTTGATCATATGCTTGTGGTTGACTGAGCGTGCATGATAGACCTCACATGGTGGCCCTCATATTGAGGCTTCTGGGCGCGTGGCAAACCAAGGCATTGGGTGTATGGTGTTCCTTTGGATGAAAGCTGCATAGAAACACGTTGAACAAAATAATATTGAATAAGTGGGGGACCTGGGAATCGAACCCAGGTCCCAGTGCTTACCAAGCCATATGCCTACCAACTGAACCATTAGCGCGTTTGGAATATAATATGGAAAATAAATATTATAACGTAAAACAATAACTAGTGGTACATATCAAAAAAACGCGCCAGAATTATGAATGGCCCAATCACGTTCCAACACACAAGCTTCGTCCTCCTGGCTTCATTGTTTTGCCTGCAATTACATAATAGATAACGGGGGTTTTAAACCCCCACAATCTGAAACAACAAAAAAATAGCGAATAGAACACCGTCGGTCATAAATTGAGTGCGACATGTGGCTTTGAATCGTCATGAGCTTCTGGTTTCAGTGGTATAGGTCTTGTGCCTCAATTTTACCAGACGAGAGAAACCCCAATTTTACAGCTTTGAAACCCTAACGAGCTCCCATGGTAGATTCACATACTGGCCTTAAAAACTTAATTGAATGGCATGGTTAGCTTTAGAATGATTAAACTAGTACAAATCAAGCATTAGAAATAAAAAATATGGCATGAATTATGAGACACGATTATGCAAAAAGTTTGAGGAATTTTGACTTTATTCTACCACTTCTTGATGCGTGGGGACTGGAAAAGGATTCAGTTATGTCCAGGAAGACCTCAGCAAGCTTTTTGAATCGTTTGTATGCCTTGAATCACCCTGTAATGCAATTTTCAGTTTTGAACTTTTTTGCCAAAAATGCAAAGTGTGTATTTGCTTTTGAGCGCAGCCTTCAGGTTCTATGCATTAGGGTTGCCTTCTGTTTATGTATGGGAATGTTTTAGGGTGAAAATTCAAGCCAAGAAATCAATGTTTTGATGAATCAAATATTTTATTTTTAATGAAATCTTTTCAATCTTTTTCATGCCCTTTTGATACCAATCATGGCCAAATCTTTCCAAATTGAGTGTGCACGAAATCTTGGAGTTATGATAGACTTATTAGCTGCATAAAAAGATTTAAAATGCATGCTTGAGTATTTTTGTCATATTTTATTTAATTAAATGAATTAATGGTGATAAAAATTCAAATAAATAATAAAAAATGATGAAATAAATCCCCTTCGGTTCAAATGGTCGTGCATAGATCTTGGATGATGATTCTTGGAAGAAAATGTGGCCCATTAGCAATTTTGAGGCATTTGAAGCAAAGTTGACTTTTCAAAATTCCCAAAAATTTCCCAACTTCCACAAGGCATATCTTGCTCAATTTTTAAGCTTTGATCATGTTCTTGGAAATTTTGGAAAGGTCTTGAAGTCCTCTAACCAATTCCTTTGGTCCCATGTCATTTTGATTTACCAATCTCAAGTTATGGTATTTGACTTAAAGTGCCTTTTTGTTGACTTTTGAAAATGACCTATAATGTTGAGATTGATAACTTTTTGTGAGAGCATTTCTTGGACTTGAAGTGTGAAGAGGAGTTGTAGGAAATGTCATTCTCTTCAAAATGAGCTTTGGATGGAATTTTTCTGATAAACCATGTGGAAGTTATGCCCTGGTCAAGTTACAGTTGACTTTTTCAACTGTCCAAATATGGAAACTTTTGCATCTTGAGACTTTTTGAGCCATGCCTTGAAAATCATGATCAAGAATTGATCAAATGATGTTTGTGGCTTCAAAATAATATGTTAACCAAAAATTTGGACTTTTAACTGTCAAATGACCATTTTGCCCCTACAGTTGACTGTTGAGCAATTAGGGTTTTTGACTATGCAATTTTGTGCTGTGAGTCTTGAAACTTAGCATATGGATGCTTGACCATGTTTATAGGCATATGGGACTTGATTGGACCCTTGAAAATTTCAATTTCTTTGCCAGAACCAAAACCCTAGTTTTTGACTGTTAGGAGGCCCTTGAACTGTGCAACCCTTGAGAGATTTTGAAGCATGCTCTTTGCAAATCTTGAAGAATATGGGAGGGCAAATTTTGGGGTACAACAGTTGCCCCTGTTCAATCTTCTTAGACTTGAGGATGTAGATTGGCTGACGTGCCTTTCGTAATCCGAAGGTGGAAGATGATTGAACACTAGAGTGCCCAGAAATTTGCGCTCACATGTTGGTGGTATGATGGTGGGAATGGGCTTATGGATGCCATTTGGAGATTGATGGATAGGATGATGGGCTTATAGATGCCATGCTAAGAGATGATGGATGAGTGGATGGGCTTATAGATGCCATCTGGGTGTCGATCGCGTAAGAGTTTCCTTAGCGAGAACTTGCGTACCTGAAAAAGAAAATGATTACCTGGCCTGTTACAGGAGCTGGTCTTCAAACTCTTCATGTAGATGTGCCCTGACTGGTTACAGGAGTTGAATCTGGAGCTTCAAAAAGGTAATGAATGAACCAGGGATGGTTACTATCTCAACAGGATGGCGAAAGAACCTTGGACGATTACTACCTCAACAGGAACGCTGAGAGAACCTTGGGGTGATTACTACCTCAACAGGAACGCTGAGAGAATCTTGGATGTCTTCTACTGGGATAAGAATCAGGGAGATCTTAGGGTCGATCTGACTGAACCGGAGAAGGCCTTTGACTGGATAAGAATCAGGAAAATCTTAGGGTCGATTTAACTGAACCGGACAAGGTCTTGGAATATCTTCAACTGGATAAGAATCAGGGAGATCTTAGGGTCGATCTGACTGAACCAGAGAAGGCCTTTGACTGGATAATAATCAGGAAAATCTTAGGGTCGATTTAACTGAACCAGACAAGGTCTTGGAATATCTTCAACTGGATAAGAATCAGGGAGATCTTAGGGTCGATCTGACTGAACCAGAGAAGGCCTTTGACTGGATAAGAATCAGGAAAATCTTAGGGTCGATTTAACTGAACCAGACAAGGTCTTGGAATATCTTCAACTGGATAAGAATCAGGGAGATCTTAGGGTCGATCTGACTGAACCAGAGAAAGCCTTTGACTGGATAAGAATCAGGAAAATCTTAGGGTCGATTTAACTGAACCAGACAAGGTCTTGGAATATCTTCAACTGGATAAGAATCAGGGAGATATTAGGTTCGATCTGACTGAATCAGAGAAAGCCTTTGACTGAATAAGAATCAGGAAAATCTTAGGGTCGATTTAACTGAACCAGACAAGGTCTTGAAATGTAGCTGAGAATTTAACTGGATCTTTCCTGAAAGGTAAAGGTCAGTCATATGCAATACGTGATATGGATCAAGCAATGATGTTCTCAACATAAATGAGATTTGTAAGATATGATGCATATATGCATGCTATAATGTATGGAAATGCGATGTTTATGAACGTATGTTTTCGTCCTAGGAAAATAAATCCTTGACGGGTGCCGGGAAGTCACATCCTGGGCTGATGTTTGAAGAAAAGAATATTTGTTTCCGCTGGGGAGGATAGTTGCAAGAGTACCGGTAGGAGCAGATGACTCCGTTGGGGAATAAACTTGGCGAATAGAACATTCTGCGGGGAGAAAATTACTCTAGAGGCCTTGTTGAGGAATAATACTCTGTGGGGAGAGAGGTACTTTGCTGAGATATTGATGGTAACTCCGTTGGGGATACCATTGTTGTATTGGAAGCTTTAATAGACTTCACTGGGGATAGGAAGACTTCGCCAAGGACGACCTTCTCGTGACTTTTGGCTGAGGATAACCCAGTTATATCCTGGTGGGGGAATAACCTTTGAATAAAGCCGGAGGAAGCGTTCGTGCTCTGTAGGGGGGAAGCTTCCAGAACTTACTGGGGATAAGCTTCCTGCTGGGGAGGTGGATTCAAACTTTCCTGGGGAAATCTTGAACTATGCGGGACTCTCCTGGGGAAATCTTTGAGATATATTGGGGAAGTGGCTCCGCTGAATGTCTGGTATACCGTCGGGGAACAGTCTTAGATTAAGACTGCCGGGGATGCTTGTTAGGAATGTTCGTATACTTTGCTGAGGAATGTTGAGATCTGCTGGAGGATACCCAACTTCCTTAGGGCTGATAGTATAACTTTGCTTTAGGGAGAGTTTATTGACTTGCTGACTCACTCTCTGGGGAATTAGGATGTATTGGTTATGTTCTTCAGCTGAATCTACCTTGCTAATTTGGCGGACAGAGCAATTAGATTGCTTAGACAACTCTTTATTGCCCCTGTTTCTAATGTTACCTGTAATTGATCCTTTGTTTTGTATGCAAATATTTACGAGTTAGCAATTAGTGTCAATGCATATATCACAAATTGAACCTTGGACGTTCTTCGCAAAACAAAACAAAAAAAGGGAAAAACAATTGGCAATTTTTTTAACTGAAAAGTGTATTTATATTGATTTTTGAATTTGCCTGTAAAATAAGCGTTTATGTACAAGAGGCTGACGTCCTAGTAAGAGAACGCCGCTGGACAAAAGAATTTATACAATTTGTACAAAGGAAAAATAAAACAGCTGTGTGAAATGAATGATCCCACTGGGTTCCAACTCTGCTATTGCCCTTATATCTTCGAGCGTCTCATCACTTGATGACCTAGTTGAAGATGAAGCTGATTGATCGATGCCGTCTAAACTCCCTGTAGATACCGGATTCTGGATGCAAGGTGATCCAATGAGACATAGTATTACGCTTTATCCCTAACTTTTGCCTGGACCGCCCTTTCGGGTTTTCAGTCCACCGAGATGCCTATTTTTGCCCAAGCTGCCTTTTCAGGTTTTCGACTTGCCGGGTGTACATATTTTTTTCATTTCATCCCTTCATTTTTCCCGAACCCTTTTGGTTCGCCGGGAAGCCCTAATTTTTGCCTAGGTATGTCAACCTAGCGGGTCTTTATTATGCGTAGTATCTTTTTACTATGTTTGCATTGGCGGGGTGAGGAAGATCGTCACCATCCATGTTGGTTAGAATCATGGCTCCTCCTGAGAACACATGTTTAACCACAAATGGCCCTTCATACGTAGGGGTCCATTTGCCCCTTGGATCACTATGAGGAAGGATGATACGTTTGATTACCAGATCCCCAACTTGATACTCTTGTGGTCTGACCTTTTTGTTAAATGCCCTGATCATCCGTTTTTGGTACGTCTGACCATGACATATAGCAGCAAGTCTCTTTTCATCAATTAGATTTAACTGATCAAGTCGTGTCTGGATCCAATCATCTTCACTCAGATCTGCATCCTTCATTATCCGGAGAGAGGGTATCTGCACTTCGATCGGTAAGACTGCCTCCATGCCGTAGACCAAGGAGAAAGGAGTTGCCCCGGTTGACGTCCTGGATGAGGTACGGTACCCATGTAGAGCGAACGGTAACATCTCGTGCCAATCTTTATAAGTCATTGTCATCTTCTGCATGATTTTCTTAATGTTCTTATTTGCTGCTTCTACAGCCACATTCATCTTCGGTCGGTAAGGAGAAGAGTTGTGGTGCTGTATCTTGAACTGCTCGCAGAGCTCAGTGATCATCTTGTTATTGAGATTGGTACCATTGTCAGTAATGATCCTTTCAGGGACGCCGTATCGACAGATCAGATTATGCTGAATGAACCGTGCTACAACGTTCTTGGTTACCGTAGCGTAGGAAGCTGCTTCAACCCACTTCGTGAAGTAATCAATTGCTACCAGGATGAAGCGATGCCCGTTGGATGCTGTAGGTTTAATCTCACCGATCATATCTATGCCCCACATTGCAAATGGCCAAGGTGCAGTCAAGACATTCAGAGGCACTGGAGGAACGTGCACCTTGTCTGCATATATCTGGCACTTATGGCATGTCCGAGAATGTTGGTAGCAGTCGGCTTCCATTGTGGACCAGAAATACCCTGCCTGAAGGATCTTCTTCGCCATAGTGTGTCCACTGGAATGTGTTACGAAGGTCCCTTCATGTAGCTCTTCCACGATCCTTTCTGCTTCAGTCTTATCCACACAACGCAGTAAGGTCGAATCATGGTTTCGCTTATACAAAATGCCGTTGCTGAGGAAGAACTTCGCTGCGAACCTTCTCAGAAACTTCTTATCGTTGACAGATGCACCTTCAGGGTATTCCTGAGCTTCCAAGTATCTCTTCACCTCTTGGTACCAAGGCTTCTCAGTCACCAATTCAGTCTCAAGATCGCAACAGTATGCCGGTTCGTCCAGTTTCCAGATAATGATCCGGGGAGCCTCATTGTCCCATTTGACCTTGAACATAGAAGACATCGTAGCTAACGCGTCCTCCAGCTGATTCTCCTCTCTCGGAAAGTGTTCAAAGGTTATCTCTGTGAAGTGGGGGATCAAGGTCAACACACATTCTCTGTAAGGAATAAGATTCGGATGTTTCGTATCCCACTCCCCTTTGATCTGATTGATCACGAGAGCGGAATCTCCGAAGACACTCAGATACTTGATCCTTAGGTCGATCACATCTTGAAGACCCATGATGCATGCCTCATACTCCGCCATGTTGTTGGTGCAGTTGAAACATAGCCGGGCAGTGAGTGGAGTATGAGTGCCTTGGGGGGATATGATTACAGCGCCGATACCATTACCCAAAGCATTGGAGGCTCCGTCAAAGTGCATAGACCATCGGGATCCTTCCTCAGGTCCTTCATCCGGTCCAGGTACTTCACAATCAGTCACTATCATGATACTCTCGTCCGGAAACTCGAAGTTCATTGATTGATAGTCGTCTACTGCCTGATGTGCCAAGTGATCTGCCAATACACTTCCTTTGATGGCTTTCTGAGTCGTGTACTAGATGTCGTATTCTGTCAAGATCATCTGCCATCTTGCTATTCTCCCAGATAGAGCAGGCTTTTCAAATATGTACTTTATAGGATCCATCTTTGAGATCAACAGAGTAGTGTGAGTCAGCATATACTGTCTCAACCGGCGAGCAGCCCATACCAAAGCACAACAAGTTTTCTCGAGCAGTGAGTATCGGGTCTCACAGTCGGTAAACTTTTTGCTAAGGTAATAAATGGCATGCTCTTTTCGGCCAGACTCGTCATGCTGCCCCAACACACACCCCATTGAGTTGTCGAGTACTGTCAGGTATAGTATCAGAGGTCTCCCTTCAACCGGTGGCATAAGAATGGGTGGTTCTTGGAGATACTCTTTGATTCTGTCAAAAGCGGCCTGACATTCATCATTCCAACGTACTACCTGATCTTTCTTCAGCAGCTTGAAGATTGGCTCACAGGTAGCGGTTAGGTGCGAGATGAATCGAGCAATGTAATTCAGGCGTCCTAAAAAGCCTCTGACTTCTTTCTCTGTCTTAGGAACTGGCATCTCTTGAATAGCTTTAACCTTGGCAGGGTCCACTTGAATGCCCTTGTCACTTACAACGAAGCCTAGCAACTTTCCAGACCTTACCCCGAAGGTGCACTTGTTCGGGTTCAACCTCAGCTTGTACAACTTCAGACGGTCAAACAATTTCTGCAGATGATCAAGGTGTTCTTCCTCAGTTTGGGACCTTGCGATCATGTCGTCAACATACACTTCTATCTCATGATGGATCATGTCATGAAATAAAGCAACCATGGCACGTTGGTAGGTTGCCCCAGCATTTTTCAGTCCAAAAGGCATGACCTTGTAGCAGAAGGTGCCCCACTGAGTAACAAAGGTAGTCTTTTCCATGTCTTCAGGAGCCATCTTGATCTGATTATAACCTGAGAAACCATCCATGAAAGAGAACACTTTATGCTGAGCAGTATTGTCAACAAGGACATCAATGTGAGGTAGGGGAAGTCATCCTTGGGGCTGGCCCTGTTCAGATCCCTGTAGTCAACGCACATTCTAACCTTTCCATCTTTCTTTGGTATCGGCACCACATTAGCAACCCACTGAGGGTAAGAAGTCACTGCAAGAAACCCGACGTCAAACTGCTTCATAACCTCGGCTTTGATCTTTTCAGACATCTCCGGACGCATACGGCGAACCTTTTGCTTAACCGGAGGGCAGTCTTCCTTGGTAGGCAAATGATGGACCACAATGTCGGTATCCAGCCCGGGCATGTCTTCGTAGGACCAGGCAAAGATTTCCATGTAGTCATGTAACATCTGAGTCAACCGTTGCTTCACGCTGAGTTCTAGGTTGGCACAAATCTTAACTTCCTTCCTATCTGTCTCAGTACCCAGATTTATCGTTTCCACCGGCTCTTCATGTGGTTGAATTGCCTTCTCTTCCTGGAGTAACAGTCTTGCAAGCTCGCCAGGCACTTCGCAATCATCTTCACCTTCGTCTTCGGCTAAGTTGATCGGATTTTCGAAGTCATAACTGGCAGTAGCAGAGTTGTTACCAGTGAGATCCAGAGTGGATTGAAACCTGTATGAGTGAGTGTGTGTAAATATAGTTGTTTTGCAATATATAAAGAAAGGAAAGAAAGAAAAGGAGCATAAGATTTGAAATGCGAGAAAACGTCCAAGGTCTTTATTCATGATATATGAAATGACAATTAATATACCCTCACAAATGAAGCCACGGTGCCCCGGGTAAGACACCGGGCCATAGAGTTTTAATTGTCTATTACAAATAACAAAAACAAAGGAGTTTATTACTGTGTAACAAAAGTAACAGGAGTATGATCTTTAGCAATCCAATTGGTCAATCCACCATCAGTCGTCGGGTAGATCCAGCTATCGAACTCTGATTCTTCCACCTCATCTTCATCCCCAATAGCATTCACTCCTGGGTTGGTAATGAGCACAGGAGGTCTTCTGGTCTTTGCCTTGCGCACAACCTTCTGACCCTCTTTCTTGATTACAGCCCGGGCATCCTACAAGGAATCCATCTTCAATGGAAAGTCCTCTTCAACCACTGTTTCCGCTGCTGCCAATGTTGGAGGTACCTCTTCAAAATGCTGAAAGGGGGTTTCAATAAACTCCCCGTCCATCTAAATATACCTGAAGGAATTCAAATGGCTCACCATATACTCCTCCTCTCTCTGCACAGTGACAATCTTCCCTCTGACGGGGTACTTGAGCTTCTGGTGTAGGGTAGAGGTCACTGCCCCAGCTTTGTGAATCCAAGGTCGACCCAGTAAACAAGAATAAGATGGACGGATATCCATAACATAGAAAGTTAAGTCGAATACTTGAGAACCCACACGAATAGGAATGTCTACCTCTCCATGAACCATCCTCTTAGAACCGTCAAAGGCTCTGACAATGATGTTACTAGGTTTCAGCTCCAGGCCCTCACAATCCAACCGGTCTAAGGCCTTCTTGGGTAGCACATTCAGGGAAGAACCAGTGTCCACCAACACGTGCGCAAGAGTAGTGCCCCTGCATTCAATAGAGACATGCAGGGCGTCATTGTGGTTCTTTCCCTTAGCAGTAAGGTCAGCATCCGAGAAACCCAAACCATTGTCGGCTGTCAAATTGGCTACGCAATCGGTAAACTGGAATGCAGATATCTCCTGTGGCACGTGAGCCGTCTTGAGAAACGAAATCAAGGCCTTAGCATGGGCCTCTGAGCACAGCAACAAGGAGAGCATAAAGATCTTGGAGGGGGTATGCCCCAGCTGTTCAACAACATTAAAGTCACTCTTCTTGATTATTTTAAGAATTTCCTCCATCTCTTGTTGGGAGGCCTCAGCATTCACAGATTTTGGTGCCTCCATCCGGGCAGGCTCATCTTCAATCCCTTTGCCCCGAACATTAGATGACTCGGCAGCAGGGGAAACAACTTGATCAGAAACGAGAACAGGTACACTTGTAGGTGTTATAGTGAGGGGCCTTCGAATAGCTGGTGGTGCAATGTCAGGCGAGAAGAGCCTGCCACTGCGGGTTACTTTGGCCGGAACAGTGATATTGCTGATGCTGGTGCCAGTGTTGAACTCTTGCTTTATTCCATGTACACACATCTGCCCCATAGTGCCATGGGACAGCCTTATCAGATTCATAGGGGAGAGGCCCCAGAACAGTAATCACAATGGGTGCGACAGTCATGATTTTAACCGGCTTCCTTGGGAGAGCCTTGATCGGATTATTGAAAATGGTAACAACAGATACTTCTTCCACCGGAACAAACTGAACAGCAGTCTTCTTGAACAAAATCTCTTTGCTGTCCATCAGGCTTTGGATGCCCAACTTCAGCAAAGGACAACCAGAAAGAGAAACAGCACAGAAAAGGCAACCTTCACTACAACCTGGAAATAAACCGGCCAGCAGTAGGTTCCTCTTAACAGTCATCAGAGGAGTAGCTACATCATTCACAGAAACGGCATACACATCTTCATCAACGACATTCACTCCATGCTGGGGCATAGGAGCAGACACCACATTTGGCCTCTCAGGCGCTTCAAATTGTATCTCTTTTGCGTCAATAAGGTCTTGCACCTTATTCCTTAAGGCTCAGCAATCATCAGTGGAATGCCCCGGGCTATCGGAATGATAAGCACATCGGGCATTCGGATTATACTTGGGAGAAGCCGTATTCACAACCTTCGGGGCCTCTCTAACAGTCACCAAATTGGTGGATAGCAACTGCGGCAAGATTTGCGATAAGGTCATACTTAGATGGGTAAACTCTCTTCTGGGTCTTTCACCCCTTTGTGGATTGGTTTGCCGAGGAGCGGCAGCAGGATTAGCAATCATCACCGCGTTGACAGATTGGCGGCGCTCAGGTTTATCATGTCTTTTAGGCCCATACACAGCACTGGCCTCCTTTTTAAAGGGTTTCTTCTCAGAACTTGCAGATGCACCCTTCTGAATTTTTCCGGACTTCATTCCAGCCTCTATTCTCTCTCCAGTCAGAATAAGATCAGTAAACCCTGCAGATGAGTTACCGATAAGATGATTGAAAAATGGCCCAGATAGGGTCCCCAAGAACATATCCACCAGCTCACGATCTGTTAACGGAGGCTGCACCCTGCCAGCCAGATCCCTCCACTTCTGTGCATACTCTTTGAAACCTTCGCTTGATCCTAGCGACATACCCTGGAGTTGGGTACGTGTAGGAGCAAGGTCGGCATTATATTGATACTGCCTGTAAAAAGCAGTAGCCAACTCCTCCCAGTTACGAACTTTGGTCCCATCCAACTGATAGAACCATTCGAGATGAGTCCCTGAAAGACTCTCCTGGAAGAAGTGGATCCACAAGTTCTTGTCCACTGAGTACGGTTGAATCTTCCGCACATAAGATCTGAGGTGTAGCTTGGGACAAGACGCCCCATCATACTTGGTGAAGGATGGTGCCTTAAATTTGTGAGGAATGATCACACCAGTAGATAAACCCAAGTCTCCGAAATCCAGCCCAGGCACTTGTTGGATCTCCATTGCATTCAGTTTGTCTTCCAACTGCTTATACCGGTCTTCAGCCGGAGGATACTGTTCCTCATTAAAGTCAGCCTCGTTGTCAGAGAGTACTGGACTTGAAGC
This sequence comes from Vicia faba, assembly GCA_948472305.1. NCBI lineage: Eukaryota > Viridiplantae > Streptophyta > Magnoliopsida > Fabales > Fabaceae > Vicia > Vicia faba. The sequence goes on along the minus strand of OX451737.1, from coordinate 1,337,122,184 downwards.
CTTTCCCCCCTGGGGACTGCCTTTGCGTACAGAAGAACCAACTTCTTCATTCTGCAGAGTGTTGCCAAACCTTCGGCCCGAGTTGAAAAGAACAGTTCTCTTCTTCTTCTTCTTCTCCTTCTTCAGGAGTAAAACCTTCAGCTCTTCTTGGCCTCGAGCCAAACCCATGATCAGCTCCTGAAATTGCGCGTTCTGCGCCTGAAGGGCCTTGATAGACATCTCGGTTGATGATGAGTCAGGGTTCATGATGCTGAAATAAACAGCGAAGAACAGTAAGCAACCTGAAAAGAAGAAAACCTGCTATGCACATGATGAATGGAATGCGTATGATTTATGTTTTCAAAGACAATCGGGAATCAACTTTGTAAACAAAAAGGAACACACTTCATTAGATTCAACTTTGAAACTTAAATTGTTCAACAGATTGCCCTTAGGCGTTACATAAAAGGGAAATACTGAAAAGGGAAATAAAACTGTAAAAGAACATCCAGAGCTCCTTATTGATCCCATGGTCTCCTCTTCTCAGTACGGATGTAGTCATTCAGAGCTCGCTCATTCTCCAACTGCTTTGTCAGCTTCTGGATCTTCAATTCCTGCTCATTGAACTTTTCCCGATAGGAATCCCGTTCTTCTCGCAGTTGCGACCAAGACCTCTTTAATCTCTCGTAATCAGTAGGTATCTGAGGAGGGAGGACAGTTGGAGGAGCCCCATCTTTGTCAAGATGCTCAAGAATGACGGGTCTGACAGCTTCGTATGGCATACCTAACTTCTGAGCACGGATGCGAACCCATTTGTAGTAGGCTTCCATAGGTAGAGAAGTCTTTGGCCCCAACTCTTGTGGATCAGCTTTATGAACTCTGTCCCAAGCCTTGATGAACCTACGACGCAGCTCGTCACTATCCACCTGAAACTCAAAACTGATGTGAGGCACCAACATCTCATGAGGCCCTGCTTTTCTGGCTCTTCCAAACTGACGGAGCGCTAGACATGGATTGTAAGAGATTCCTCCTTGAGTACCAATCAAAGGAACATTAGGGTATTCTCCGTAACGATCAATAACAGTTATCTCATCCAAACCTATGAAAGTCCAAATGATGTCCTTATCAGTGAGAGACATTAACCTATGAGCCCAACCTCTTCCTTCTTGGTTTTTCAGCACGAACTTAGGGAGGTGCGAAATAAACCACCTCACTAACAAAGGGATGCAACACCACAAAGTCCCTCGTCTTCGGGCAGTACGAGCATAGAGTTGCTGCAGGATGTCACCCAAGAGAGTGGGCACAGGATTCTGAGACATGAAGATCCTTATGGCAGTGACATTGATGAAGTTGTCAAGATTAGGAAACAAGACTAGCCCATAGATTAAGAGAGCTAGGATGTCTTCATATGCCCTAAAGTCCAAGTCATTCCAGAAACTGTTAGCTTTACCAATCAGAAACTTGGCCAAGAAACCCTTAACTCCGCTTCTAGTCACCCAGTTGTCCATTACTTCTTGATGGGTCAAAGGAAGAGCTGCAGCAACCTCCTCAAGCCTGAGGGTCTTTTCCCAACCATTGTAAGGAGTTTGATCCAAGATAGGGATGCCAAGCAAATCAGAGAACTCTTCCAAGGTAGAGACCAACTGGAAGTCTTGAAAGGTGAAGCACTGGTACAGAGGGTCATAAAACTGGGTCAGGACACTCATCAACTGTTGATCCCGCTTTGCAGTGACTAAACTGAGAAGAGAACCATGCCTCTGGATGAAGGAGGTGGAATTTGGAATCCTGCTAACCAACTCTTCAAGCAACTCAGGTGGGTGAACAAAGTTGAACCGGATAGTATTCCTTCACACAGGCATCATGATATCCTACAAAATAGAGCAAAGGTGAAACCCTCTTGTCTTTGAAATGGTCAGCCCTTATGCAGGATGCATGCAATGCTCATGATGTTATGATGTTATGATAAAGCACACCACAAATATTTACAAAGGCACACATGTAAGGCACACAAGTCACACAAGGCAAACCCTTAAAGTTTAGGCCAACATGAGGTCTAGGTATTACCCTCTTTTAGTTTGTTGGTTCATACCTATCCTATCAAAGTAACCGGGTTCTTAGAGGATCCCAATATCATTGACTACCCTCAATCGGTCATAACTCCAGCATCACAATCTTTTCTTGCATCCAGAACCATCACGAGAGTTTAGCCTCAATGGGCGTAGCATACTGCTACTGTTCTAATGGCTAAGTTGTGTCATTTAAGGTTCTAAGGTCTGTTGGTGCTTAATGACTCCTCAGAAGACCCATATTCTCCTCGTTGCGACACAAGGGATATCGGTACAGACCAAGGCGCCACACCAACGTAGCCACTGCTTCACCCATGTCGGTCTACGCCGGACAGGTCCCTCACAGCTTATGCTACCTAAACAGGGTATCCCCAGATCCGGGTTAGGATCTATGTAACTCCCATGCAACCCACAATTTAAAGCAAACAAGTCAATACAATTGAAAACACAGTTATGAACTATCCTAAGGTACACCTCACTTTATAAGTATCCCCAGCAGAGTCGCCAGTTCTGTGATCGGTGGATCTGGAACTGACTGTTTAATGCTGGTTCGCGAAATGTCGCGGTAAGCAAGAGTCGCCACCGTCTTTTATTTTCTCCAACATGGACAGGACAAAAGCACAGCAAAATTCCTTATGAGATAATTTCTCGGTTCGGGAGGTAGATTTATAGAAAGGGAAGGTGTTAGCACCCTTTCTATCCATGGTTGTCCATGGGCTCTTAGATACTTGCTCATTTGTGTTTTCAAAATTGTTTGTTTGCTTTTCCAGGTGAGTGGGTTTGAAAAAGTTTCTTTGAAAATTTCAGTTCGACTCTTGTATCAGTCCTCAAGAGTGTTTGAAAAATTGCTTTTTGAAAGCTTTTTGAAAGGTGTCGGTGTGAAAAGAAGTTTTTGATTTATTTTTGAATTAGAGCAAGTATCTACGAGTCATCTACCTACCCTAAGGAATTCGTCTGTGTAAATGTCCTTAAAGTAGTGCCATCCCACCATTGAGAGGTAGGTAGCACCAGCGTTGGAGGTGTCCGGGTCAATTCGAGGATTAGGGACAGAGCAATAGGAAGACACCTTAGAAGATGCCCCCATGCCATGTTCATGGACATGAGGACTTACTAAAACATCCTCTACTCGACGACCACGTTTCAAGGGGCAAGGCAACAGTGAGACGTACCCTAGGGGTGGTGTGTGAATTGTGTGTCATTTTCAGATATGTTTATCTTGTCTTGTTCATGCATTTGTGATCTACGCTTTGTTTTTATTTTTGACATTCATTCTTTCATGCAGTTATTAACAGTTAAAAGGTGCAAGAAGATAAAATGTCCTACGCTATTACAAAGGCGCGGGTCTACATCGCCAAATTAATCCAAGACCCGATTTGAATAAAATAAAAATGCGGAAAGATAAACATCCTAATTAATCTATTACAAGGCTTTGGGGTAATTACATGAATTTTATAAAAAAAGAAATAAAATAAGCGCGCGAAACGAAATTATAATCGAAAGCGAGGGCGTTGGACCCTTTTTAAAGAAATTACATTACAATTAATAAATTAATTAAGTTTAAATAAAAGAAAGAATTTTTTTTGGAGTTTTTTGTATTTATGAAGTTTAATGAGAAAATTAAATTAAAATTAAAAACCCTAATTCTAAACTATTTTTAATTTATTAAAAATGTTTAAGTTTGACCTAGGTTTAACCTAATTATTTAATTATAAATTTATTTACAAAAATAATTAATTATTAATAATAATAAGAAGAAATTTTAATTATTAAAAAAGAATAAAAAAGCTAGAAACCCTAATTTTTATGTTTTTTAGTTTATTAAGAAAACATTAAAATTAAACCTAAGATTAAAACTAAATTAGTTAACAAAATTTATTTACAAAATAATACTAAATAAAATATATTTTTATTTTTATGGTTTCTGATTTTTTTATTTTTATTATTTAAAATTAACTTAAAGAAATTAAGAGAAAAGAATTAAAACAAAATAAAAAAAGGAAAAGAATAAAGGGAATAAAATACAAACAAAGGGGGGTTTGTTGGCCCTGTTAGAGGTGTGTTTAGAGGAACTTTGGCCCATTAGACAAAGTCATCTTTGACTTTCTTGATCATATGCTTGTGGTTGACTGAGCGTGCATGATAGACCTCACATGGTGGCCCTCAGATTGAGGCTTCTAGGCGCGTGGCAAACCAAGGCATTGGGTGTATGGTGTCCCTTTGGATGAAAGCTGCATAGAAACACGTTGAACAAAATAATATTGAATAAGTGGGGGACCTGGGAATCAAACCCAGGTCCCAGTGCTTACCAAGCCATATGCCTACCAACTGAACCATTAGCGCGTTTGGAATATAATATGGAAAATAAATAATATAACGTAAAACAATAACTAGTGGTACATATCAAAAAAACGCGCCAGAATTATGAATGGCCCAATCACGTTCCAACACACAAGCTTCGTCCTCCTGGCTTCATTGTTTTGCCTGCAATTACAGAATAGATAGCGGGGGTTTTAAACCCCCACAATCTGAAACAACAAAAAAATAGCGAATAGAACACCGTCGGTCATAAATTGAGCGCGACATGTGGCTTTGAATCGTCATGAGCTTCTGGTTTCAGTGGTATAGGTCTTGTGCCTCAATTTTACCAGACGAGAGAAACCCCAATTTTACAGCTTTGAAACCCTAACGAGCTCCCATGGTAGATTCACATACTGGCCTTAAAAACTTAATTGAATGGCATGGTTAGCTTTAGAATGATTAAACTAGTACAAATCAAGCATTAGAAATCAAAAATATGGCATGAATTATGAGACACGATTATGCAAAAAGTTTGAGGAATTTTGACTTTATTCTACCACTTCTTGATGCGTGGGGACTGGAAAAGGATTAAGTTATGTCCAAGAAGACCTCAGCAAGCTTTTTGAATCGTTTGTATGCCTTGAATCACCCTGTAATGCAGTTTTCAGTTTTGAACTTTTTTGCCAAAAATGCAAAGTGTGTATTTGCTTTAGAGCGCAGCCTTCAGGTTCTATGCATTAGGGTTGCCTTCTGTTTATGTATGGGAATGTTTTAGGGTGAAAATTCAAGCCAAGAAATCAATGTTTTGATGAATCAAATATTTGATTTTTAATGAAATCTTTTCAATCTTTTTCATGCCCTTTTGATACCAATCATGGCCAAATCTTTCCAAATTGAGTGTGCACAAAATCTTGGAGTTATGATAGACTTATTAGCTGCATAAAAAGATTTAAAATGCATGCTTGAGTATTTTTGTCATATTTTATTTAATTAAATGAATTAATGGTGATAAAAATTCAAATAAATAATAAAAAATGATGAAATAAATCCCCTTCGTGTCAAATGGTCGTGCATAGCTCTTGGATGATGATTCTTGGAAGAAAATGTGGCCCATTAGCAATTTTGAGGCATTTGAAGCAAAGTTGACTTTTCAAAATTCCCAAAAATTTCCCAACTTCCACAAGGCATATCTTGCTCACTTTTTAAGCTTTGATCATGTTCTTGGACATTTTGGAAAGGTCTTGAAGTCCTCTAACCAATGCCTTTGGTCCCATGTCATTTTGAGTTACCAATCTCAAGTTATGGTCTTTGACTTAAAGTGCCTTTTTGTTGACTTTTGAAAATGACCTATAATGTTGAGATTGATAACTTTTTGTGAGAGCATTTCTTGGACTTGAAGTGTGAAGAGGAGTTGTAGGAAATGTCATTCTCTTCAAAATGAGATTTGGATGGAATTTTTCTGATAAACCATGTGGAAGTTATGCCCTGGTCAAGTTACAGTTGACTTTTTCAACTATTCAAATATGGAAACTTTTGCATCTTGAGACTTTTTGAGCCATGCCTTGAAAATCATGATCAAGAATTGATCAAATGATGTTTGTGGCTTCAAAATAAGATGTTAACCAAAAATTTGGACTTTTGACTGTCAAATGACCATTTTGCCCCTGCAGTTGACTGTTGATCAATTAGGGTTTTTGACTGTGCAATTTTGTGTTGTGAGTCTTGAAACTTAGCATATGGATGCTTGACCATGTTTATAGGCATGTGGGACTTGATTGGACCCTTGAAAATTTCAATTTCTTTGCCAGAACCAAAACCCTAGTTTTTGACTGTTAGGAAGCCCTTGAACTGTGCAACCCTTGAGAGATTTTGAAGCATGCTCTTTGCAAATCTTGAAGAATATGGGAGGGCAAATTTTGGGGTACAACACATACACCCTTCACTGCCCGACTTTGCTTCAGCTGTACCAACAACATGGCTGAATATGAAGCTTATATCTTCAGTATCAAGGCTGCTATTGACTTGGGAATCAAATCTTTGGTCGTATTTGGGGACTCAACTTTGGTTATCAGTAAAATCAAAGGAGAGTGGGACACTAGACATCCTAATCTTATCCCATACAAAGAACATGTTCTGACATTGTTACCTCATTTCGAGCGGATTACCTTCGAGCACTTCCCGCGAGAAGAAAATCAGCTAGCAGATGCTCTGGCTACAATGTCTTCCATGTTTAAACTCAACTGGGATAATGAGGCTCCCCAAATCACCATCGAACGAATGGATGAACCTGCGCACTGTCATGAGATTAATACCGAAGAAGTAGTGGAACAACCCTGGTTTCATGAAATCAAAAGGTATCTCCAGACTCGAGAATACCCTGAAGGAGCTTCAGTCAATGACAAAAAGTTCTTAAGGAGATTTGCTGCCAAGTTCTTCCTGAGCAATGGTATCCTATATAAGTGCAACCATGATTGTGTTCTACTTCGTTGTATGGATAAAGCTGAAGCTGAGTTGATCATGACTGAAATACATAGTGGCACCTTCGGCACCCACTTGAGCGGACATACAATGGCTAAGAAGATTCTAAGGGCAGGCTACTACTGGTCTACCATGGAAGCTGACTGTCATCAATACGCTCGTACTTGTCACAAATGCCAAGTCTATGCTGACAAGGTACATATTCCTCCTGTTCCTCTCAACGTTCTAACGGCTCCTTGGCCATTCGCAATGTGGGGAATCGACATGATTGGAGAGATCAAGCCTACGACATCCAATGGACATCGCTTCATCCTGGTGGCTATTGATTATTTCACCAAATGGGTCGAAGCAGCTTCCTTCGCCTCCGTTACAAAGAATGTGGTTGCCCGCTTCATTAAGCAGAACCTCATATGCCAGTATGGTATCCCCGACAGGATCATTACGGACAACGATACAAATTTGAATAACACTGTGATCACTGCTCTGTGCAAGCAGTTCAAGATTCAACATCACAATTCATCTCCCTATCGGCCAAAGATGAACGGTGCTGTTGAAGCCGCGAACAAAAATATCAAGAAGTTTATTCAAAATATGACAGTCACCTACAAAGACTGGCATGAGATGTTACCGTTTTCTCTGCACGAATATCGTACCATGGTGCGTACTTCAACAGGGGTAACCCCCTTTTCTTTGGTATATGGCATGGAAGCTGTTTTACCTATGGAAGTTCAGATTCCTTCCTTAAGGATCATGAAGGATACTGGTTTGAGTGAAGACGATTGGATTCAGACCCGACTTGATCAACTTAATTTGATCGACGAGAAGCGACTTACTGCTGTTTGTCATGGTCAGACGTATCAAAAACAGATGATCAAGGCTTTCAACAAGAAAGTCAAGCGTCAGGTATATCAAGTCGAAAATCTTGTAATCAAGCGGATTATCTTGCTGCAAAGTGATCCCAGGGGCAAGTGAACTCCTACTTACGAAGGACCATTTGTGATCAAAAACATATTTTCTGGTGGGGCAATGATTCTGACCATCATGGACGACAACGACTTGCTGCACCCTGCGAATGCAGACATAGTCAAAAGATACTACGCATAAAATGACCCAACAAGTTGAAAACCCGAAAGGGCGACTTGGGCAAAAATGGGCATCCCGGTGAATTGAAAACCCAAAAGGGTGGTTCAGGCAAAAATTAGGGATAAACAAAAAATCTGTACACCCGGCAAGTTGAAAACCCGAAAGGGCGACTTGGGCAAAAAAGGGTTTCCCAGTGAATCGAAAACCCGAAAGGGCGATTCAGGCAAAAGTTAGGGAATTAAAGCGTATGACAATGTCTCGTCGGATCACTTTAAGGACAATCTCTTCACGACCGAACTCCAAGCTTCTGATCAATCCAATAATCCACGGACGAAGCAACGAATGGACAAAGACACTCAGAGTTGTGAAAGCTATAGTAGAATGGGAACCCCATGGAATTGTTACACATAGCCATCTTTCTTTTTGTATAAATTTTTTCTCAATTTTTCGACAACATTCTCTTACTAGGATGTCTGTCTCCTTTGTACAAAGATACTTACAAAAGTTAATACAAAATACTTCAAAGTGCGGAAATTTGCTTGCCTTTCCTTTCTTTTTACACTTATGTTTTATTTGAAAACGTCCAATGGTTTGTTAAATAGGCATATGCATTTGAATATAATCACTGCTTACAAATAAAACGAAATGAGAAAAGATAATTATTGATAGGTTGAAGGTGTAGGAAAACGTCTTTAGGCTATTCCAGAGGAAATCCCATACAATATGTCATTCAGATCCTCAACAAAGCTAAAACCTTGAAGTACATATCCCCAGTGGAGTTAAAATTAAAAATTCCCATCAGAGTTAAGTCTCTAAACTCCCGATCCCCAGCGGAGCCCGAAAACTTTGAACTACAGACCCTCAGGGAAGATGAAACCTTCTTCCCCAGTGGAGTCAAATTTCCAACTATAAATCCCCAGCGGGAACCATTCAGCTTTTCCCCAACTTCCCCAGCAGGTTATCTTAAAAGTCTGAGAATCAGCCAGATAACAATTAACTTTTTGTGTTATCCCCGACTAGGATAATTCCCCAGTAGATTGGAATACAACCCAAGCTCCTGATTTCCCCAGCAGAATAAACACTCTCCCCACAGAGTTATTTCTTGGCAGAACGAAGATTCTAGTTCCTGTTTCTCCATTTGAAGCCTCCCAGGTTTTAATTCCCCAGTAGAGGTCGTCAGATTTTTCCTTATTTCCCCAGGAAAGTCATGAAGGATTCTCATTCCCAGCAGAAGTTGTCAAAGCTCTTGTTAATCCCCACAAGTCACCAAGGATTTTTAATTCCCCAGCAGTGGTCCTAGGATTTCTCATCTTCAACAATCAAAGATTTTTGGAATCCCCAACATCGATCAAAGATTTACTGTCTCCGACAGCAGTCAAAGATTTCATTATCTCTAGTTATCAAGGAGTTATTTTCTTCAACAAGACAGCTAATCAGCTTACATGCACATCCATTAAATTCATATATCACAAACATTGGTGGAACACGTTTTATTGCATCATACATATCATGCAACATAACTTTGTGTGTTAGCTAACATTTTACCCTTTTCAGGATAAGATTAAAAAGCTATCGTTAACAATTATTCAGAGATTTCAGATACAGTATGGATACACCCCAGACACGGCGGTCATTCTATTACTCATTCAAAATTTCAAGTCAAGATACAGTACGGATACACCCCAGACACGGCGGTCATTCTATTACTCATTCAGACTTCAGCAATCAGATACAGACTAGACATGCTCTAGACACGATGGCCATTCTATTTCTCATTCAGATTCAACTATCAACTTCAAGTTCAGATATATTCCAGACACGGAAGTTATTCTATCATTTTTACGGATCCCAGTTACATTACGGATACACTCCAAACACGAAAGTCATTCTGCTACTCATACAGATCTCAATTTCAGATACAATCCAGATACGCTCCAGACACGGTTGCCATTCTGTCACTTATTCGGAATCTATCCCCAACACATAGATGCTCCATGCACAAATGTCTCTCTGTCACCCATTCAGAATAAAGATACACTCTGGACACGACAGTCATTCTAATATACATTCAAGAATCAAATACAGTTACAACTCAGATACGCTCTAAACACGGACACCATTCCCTTGCTCATACAAACCCAGTCTCCAGATACAACTCAGATACGTTCCAAATACGGATACCATTCTGATGTTCATTCTACTGAGTTTCAACAAAATTTTTTGGATGGCATCTCTAAGCCCATCTCCATCAAGATTCTACCATCTCCAAATGGCATCTTTAAGCCCATTCTCTCTGCTACATTTTGACGAGTGCAAATTTACGGGCACTCTAGTGTCCAATCCTCTTTTACCTTCGAGTCACGAAAGGCAAACTTGCCAATCTAACTATTCAGGTTCAAGAAGATTGAACAGGGGCAACTGTTCTACCCCAAAATTTTCCCTCTTATTTTATCAATATTTCTCATCACAAGGCTCTTGGAACTCAAGATCAAGCTAGGCTTTGCACTGCTCAAGACATCTCCTTGCACTGATGACCTAAATTAGGGTTTGAGTTTGCACAGGGATTTTTGGACCTTCAATGCCCAAAGCGAATTTCATACTTCATGTTGGACTCATAAGTTTGTCCATACCAAGTTTCAAGCCTTAAATCAAATTTTTGCCCAGTCAATTGGACAATTGACCTAGGAATCAACTGTATTGGGGAAAAAGTCAATTGTGGCCAATTTACAGTCAAACCTCATGAATTTTGACCCACATCAACATTATGAACTCATATGAACCATTTGATCAAGTTTGGACCATAATTCCACAAGAAATTTGATCAGATCACTAAAAGGGCAAAATGGTCATTTTTAGGGTTTTGACTGTACAAAGGCAATTTTTGACTGTTTGACCTAGCCAATGGAAAATTAAGCTCAACCATAGACTCAAGGACTCAATGAAATCAACTTGACTTATTAAACAAGTTCAAAAGATCTCAAATGCATGGGATTGACAGATGAATTTTTCAATCAACTGATCAAAATTTGATTGTACACTGAAAAGTCAAACTTTGACTTTTTGGTCAAAATCAAGTGCCAAGGGTCATTTTTCATCAAGATATGTCAAATTATGAAACTTATTCATCAAGAAACCCAAAATTGCAAATTAGGGTTTGAAATTGAAAAAATTCATAACTTATAAATTTTCTAAGTTATGAAATTTTCTTAATTTTTCCTAACTTTGCCCCACATTTTCACCATGATGAAAATGGATTAAAACAAAAATTAAAACATGAAAGTTGTATTCCTCCACAAAGTCTACAACTTTGATTCACAAAGTTTTCTCAAAAGAAGCTTGGATCTCAAGTTATGATTTTTGGAACAAGGGTCCCTAAAACTTTTAACTTAGTGAAATTTTGCCCTAGTTTAGGCAGGATTTTGACCTATCTTCTTGGCCATTTTTCACATAGTTCCACTTGGAATCTTAAGTTTAATTTCAAAGATGGATTATAGAGAATGTTGCAAGCTTTCCAAATTGTCTAAGAACTCCTCAAACACATTTGTGGTTAGGGAGAATCGAATGCTTGAAGTTGGAAAAAACTCACTTTGTATCCATGGCAAATGCATGTTCACTCAAGTGGCATTTTCAAACCAGCATGCCTTGTACTAGTTTGCAGGCCTCTAAACCATTTCACACTCCTTAATTAAATGCAAATCCATCAGTCTAAGCATTTTTTTGGCCATTTGGGCATTGTACACAAAACTAAGCCCTAAATAGAAAAAAGGCACATTTCTATTTTTGCAAAAGAGTGCTTTATGTCAAACCATGATCTTTGAGCATAGGGCCAAGATCTCAGAAGCCAAATAAAATCCACAAATTTCAGGGACCAAGAGGATTGTATGCAGCATATTTGATGGCTTGTACAGGCCTGTAATCACAAGTTCCCATTCTTACTTCAAAAACAAGCAACTTGTCAAAATCCTCACAACTTGAAAACCAGCCATTGTGAACTTACACAAATATTTCAAACAACTTCCACACAAACCTTTGAGCTAGAAACACTAGTGCTTGAGCCCCAAAACCTCCCATAACCAGAAATCACACTTCTTTGGCAAAACAGGGCAGGTGCTGCAACTTGAGTTCCCCAGCTCATTTGGCTCGTGCGTTTTGCCCCTTTTTGCTTCAAACACCTTCCATTCAACTCACTCAAGCTATCCCAAACCTCCATTACCAACTGTAACTCCATTTACAGTGTTCACCATTTTCATTTCAAGCTTGTGCAGGTTGAGTTCTATAGGCTGATTCAGGGACATTCAAGGCAAGTTAGCTATTGGAAAAGATCAAGTGAAGTTCAGGCAAGCTACCATAAATCTCAAAACTTATTGAGAAGCACTGCATTGCCCTACACAAATCCAACTGAAACAGGTTTTTCTTCACTTTTTATCTCTCTATTTAGGAACATTTAGCCTTAGGTTTGTGAATAAAAAATGTAGTATTCAATGCTAGGAAGCCATACATATGCTCAGTTTTCATTTATATTAAGTGTGCTAGGAGAATTTCATCCATGAACATGCTGAAAAAACTAGGTCAGATTTTAGGGCCAGAGAAATTCTCTCTGGTCTTTGAGAGTTAGGATTAGTTGTTTATATGGTTAGAATCGTATTTAAATTCTCTACAAGTTTGATGTTGTATGTTTTTGCAAAAGATCACGTATACAGGATCTAGCATTTGAACCAGGGCACGCGCGCGTTTCAGTCTGGAGGAAGAAGATGAAGTTGGCTTGGGATGGGCTTGTCCTGACTTGCTTCTAACACCCCTCTTTTCATTTTTACACCCCCTGGCCCAATTTCTTATATTTTTACATTTTTGCATTTTTGTTTTCTTTTCTGATTTTGTTTATTTATTTCCAAATACAAAAAATGCCTAAAAAATATTTTCATAATTTTTTACATTTATTTAGCATTTTATTTTAATTTTTCTAATATAGAAAACATTTTAAATACTTTTGTATTATTTACTTAAACTTGAAAATAATATGAAAATTATACTTTTATTTTTATTTCTTATTTTTATTCACACTGAAAATATTATTTAAAATATAATTTATTTTTGTACATATTTTATTTTATATTATACATATTTAATATATATATATATATATATATATATATATATATATATATATATATATATATATATATATATATATATATATATATATATATATATATATATATATATATATATATATATATATATATATATATATATATATATATATATATATATATATATATATATATATATATATATATATATATATATATATATATATATATATATATATATATATATATATATATATATATATATATATATATATATATATATACTTTTATTTTATTAAATACTTAGAATAAAAATACAAAAATATTACATTTTTATTTTTGTTATTATTTATACTAAAAAAATACCTTTTTAAGTATATTTCATTTTTACACATATTTTTTGTATATAAATAATATATAGTAAAGAAATTAGGGTTTACCCTTAAAACCAATAAAATTAATCTTTTTTTTATTTATTTCTTTATACTTTTTTTACATAAAAAATACTTTTACATACATAGGTAAGCAAAAACCTTTTTTTGCATAATACATATTATTTAATATTTATTTATCTTGTTTATTTAAATATTGTACATTTAAATATTTATGCATTTCGAGATTCAATTTAGATGTAATAGTAAATTAGGGTTTATATTTCTTGTCAAATATCCCCCATTCAAAATTGTACCCCCATCCCCATAATCATGTTGTAATAACTTAGAATTTAAATTCTCGCACTTTACGCTTTCAATTATGCCATGATTAGAGAATTAGGGTTTTTATGCAAAATCGAAATCAACAAATAGTTTGACCTAATCAAAGACAAAAATGCATGAAAATCAAACACAATGCACACTTGCATCCCTAGGGTTACAATCCACTTGTTGCCTTCAAAAATGGGCCATGGTATGCATGTTGAGTACTTTGGAAAAACAAAAACAAAACAAAAGATCATAGTCCCTCGATGACGCTATCTGAGTTGCCTAAAAAAAATGATCAAGTCCCTCAAGAAAATTGCCAAAAATACTTAACACAATTGTTATCATGGTCTATATGATGACCCGCGCCTGTCCCGTTTAACATCCTAACACAAGGTTGTTCACCAAATGCAATGGTGAAACAACACTGTCAAAAGGGTTAAAAACATTAGGAAGGATCTTTGAGTAAAATAGGGTAGATAGCTCTTAGTTACTTGATCAAACGCTTGCAAAACATCCTTGCTATTTTCAAACACACTTCACAACACAATTTCAAAACAAGACTTTCAAATATTGAAATCTTTTCAAAAGACAAAAAACACCTTTGTATACATTCCAACAAGAATCATTACAAAGGTTGCCACAACGATGGCCTCTTTTCAAAACATCTTTCAAAACCACACACAAAGCACCATTTCAAACAATTGAAAAGCAAAAGCAAGTGATCTAAACAAGTAACTAAGAGCCCATGGATAACCATGGATGAAAAGGGTGCTTGCAACTTCCCTTTTCATAATCTACTCCCCGAACCCAAGAAAACATCTCAAAGGTCTTTCCTGTGCTTTTTGACCTTTCCTTAGGATAAAATAAAAAGTCGGTGGCGACTCTTGCTAAACCGAAACATTTGTGAATACAAAACGCAAAACCTCAAGTCAGTTCTCCCACCGTATCACACCCCAGTAAGTCATTGTGAAACTTGGAATACGACCAGATAACAGTCAACTTCATTATCCTCAGCAAGTCACTGTGAAGCCTGGATTTCGACTAGATAACGACTAACTTTCATCTCGCCAGTCAAGAGATAACCCCTAATAGATTAATGGACAACTACAACTCCTAGACTCTATTCCCCAAACAGAAATCAACATTCCCCAGCGGAATCCTCCTCAAGCAATAGGAACAGGAATCCCCATAAAGATACCCCTTATGAAGTCAACATCTACTTTGGATGGCATCTATAAGCCCATCTCCGACAACTCTCTGTCATCTTATTCAAATGGCATATGTAAGCCCATTCCCGACATCATCAACAATCAGTGTTACTTCATGCGAGTGCAAATTTCTGGGCACTCTATTGTTCAATCATCTTCCACCTTCAGATCACGAAAGGTAGACAAGCCAATCTACATCTTCGGGTCTAAGAAGATTGAACAGGGGCAGCTGTTGTACCCCAAAATTTTCCCTCTCATGTTTTCCAAGATTGTCCCCTACATGGTTGGTTACAAACAATTGCTTAAAGAAAATGTAATTTTTTTGAGGATAAACAAGATGTCTTCGATTGGCATTGGGACAAGGTACTTCGATTAGGAATTTGGCACTCTTAGATCATGCCTTGGTTAGTAAGCTTCGGTTAGGTGTTTGGCATCCTTCGATACAAGCTTGGCTCACCAGTCTTTGATTGGGCATCTATATCCTTTGATACAAGCTTGACTCACCAACTTCGATTGAGCATTGGACCTCCCTTCGATCAAGTTGATTTCACAATGTCTTTGATGGAGCGGTGGGCCTCCTTCGACCAAGCTTGGTTCACAAGGCTCCAACTGTGCATTAGCTACTTCAGGCTTGCCTTCAATTCACAAGGTAATAACCCCTTACAAGTCCCTTTCGATTCACCAGCAATGCACTCTACGTGCAACCTTCGACTCACTAGGATGTCGTACCCCAAATTTGCCCTACCTCTTTTTACTTTTGTTCGACTTTGAACTTTGCATCCCATTTGCATCATTTTTACTAAGTCATTTGAATATCCCGCATCTCATGGAATCAGGCGCCTTGGATTAAGTTATTAGGGTTGTGCCCTCTTTATGTCTAATTTTGTTTTGAAGTTCTCTTATCAGGTAAAGTGGAAATTCATCTGGTTCTCGATTAGTGGATCGTGGGATGGATTTTTGAGGTATCATGGATTTCTTTCTCACCAAGTTACAAGGCTGTTTCTCGATCAAATTCACCAGAGCTGGGATTAGGGTTTACTTCCCTATTTGTTGGTCAAGATGCTA
Organism: Vicia faba; assembly: GCA_948472305.1. Classification (NCBI taxonomy): domain Eukaryota; kingdom Viridiplantae; phylum Streptophyta; class Magnoliopsida; order Fabales; family Fabaceae; genus Vicia; species Vicia faba. The sequence continues at coordinate 1,337,106,216 of OX451737.1, read as the reverse complement.
GGGTTTTGGATCCCTGATTTTTATGAACTGTTTCTTTCACCTGCCTCAAGGATAACTCGAAGTCAAGTACATTTGGTTAGGGGTTTCATGTCTAATATCTCCCCGCACTTCAAATTTTCTTTTTAAGATCTCTAAGTCACTGAGTCAGGAGTTTGAAGTTTAAATTGATGAACATGTAAACCGGGTGTAAGAAATAAGGTTAGAGGTTCATGACGATCAAGGCGTGTTTTTGTTGCTTAAGTTACAAGTTACTTGTGGTTTGGATATCAAAGTTAAAGTTTCTCATTGAGAGTGCAAGCGGGGTTTGGACGTGATATGAAGATTGAGGATTGAAATATAAGGTGCAAGGTTCTTGGAATACAAGTTACAACAGTTGTTTGTGATTTCTTGAAATTCAAGTTACAAAGTGAAGAGTTTTATTTAAACCATTCAATTGGGAATTTCCATTTTTCAATCAAGATTCAAGAGTTGTTTGGTTTCCATACAACAAATTCATCATTCAAAAGATATATCATTCAAGTTTTGTGTTCATTACATTTTTGGGGACAAGTTACAAAGCATGTTAGAAATGTTGAAATACAAGCTACACATATTTTGTGTACAAAGAAAGAAATAGTGTTTTTTTCTTCAAGTCTTCTTTGCATCATCTTCAAGCAACTCATCCAATCCTTGCTAGCCATGGTCTTATCTTCTTCTTTTAACCTTGCCTCGCTTGCCATCCACTCCTCATGCTCATGAAACAAGAAAGGGGAAAATTTAGCAAACAATCAACATGTGAAAAATTCAAGCAAGAATTATTTGTTAAACAAGAAAGCTCATCATTAGGATTTTCATTTGGAATCAGAAGTAAAAGGGTTTATTTTTTAATCATGGGCCATCTTCTCCTATCTTGCAAATCACAAAGTTGGGACTTTGGTTCACAAAAGGAAAAGAAATTAGCATACAATTTTTTTCACTGTAAAAAACAATGTAAAAAATTGGCAAATAAATAAGCAAGCAAAACTGCCAACAGTAGAAAAACAACAACAAGCGCCCAAGCCAAACACAAAAATAATAGGAAGCAGCTGCAAGCCAAAAATGCAGCAGAAGCAAAATAACAACAACAAGGCAACACAAACAAAACCGCCCAAGGCAGCAAAACAACAACGCACGACCCAAGACAACACAAAAATGGAAAAACATGGCATCAGAACAAAAGAACAGGCAACAACAAGCCAAATAAATGCAACACAAATAAAGCCAAAACTACAACACAAAGGTAGGCTGCTAAAGCAGCCAACAACAACAACATAGTAGCCAACAGTAGCAAGACTGGAAAATAGCAGTAAAGCCAAAACCAAAAACAATAGTAGTAATTCACAAAACAATGCAAGCTAGCATTGGTACATAGCCCTTATATCATCATTTTCCCTAAAATGCAAATCCTTCAGAAATTGTCAAAAAAAGCAAAATAGCTTTCATCATAGAGAGATAAAGAGGAAAAGAATAGGGTTTAGAAAAATGTCACCTAACCAAAACAGTCCAAATTTGCTTCAAACCAAACAGAACACGCCAAAATATGTGCCAAACTTGTTGCAAGCCTCCAAAAAACCAATTGCACCAAATAGACATAACCCAAACCTGTACTCAAAAGGCCACAAAGTCAGCTTGCCAATTTTGTTCAAATTTACAAAACCTTCCCTCCAATTTCCCACCCTGATCTCATTATAAGAAGGGACTGTTCTGTTGATAAAGGAGGAGATTACAGCATAAAAAACACACAACAAACCAAGAGATTTTTCATACAGCCAAAAAATAAAAAGAGAGAACACAAGGGTCAGCAAGCCAAAAGTGAGAGAACTGAACCAAGCCAACAAGCCAAGAGATTTGTTACACAACCAAAAACTAGAGAAAGAATACCAGCTACACATCCCAAAACTCAACAGAAAAAACCTTCACAAAATTAACTCACAATCACATAGAGAAACACTTTTCACAGAAAATCACAAAAAAATCTCCCCTATAAACTCTCTCTATAACTTGCTTTAACAACTTCATCATATTCATCTATCGCTCAACCATTATTCAACCAAAACTTCTCAGCATCATCTTCATCACACTTGATAGAGCAGCGTTATCAATCTGCAGCAGAGATAACAACATCTCCACCCATCATCGTCGTCAACTCAGCAACCACTCTCCTGTGTTAACAACAACAAATCCATAAGAATACGACATTTCACAGAGACAACCAAAAGTAGTAGAAAGTGATAAAAAATGGAAGAAGAGAGAAAAGAAGAACTCGGGATGCTTATAATTACCTTGTTATCTTGAAGATCTTCGGGTTTCTTGTGCTCTCACTGTTAATCTGAAGAAGCATCAGACTTCTTTCGGTCGGTAAGTTTCAAAACTCATATAATATTTGAACTCATCCATCTCTTTCACATCTATGAATAGTTGTGAATACGTATTTTGGTCTGAAAATGGAAAACGAACTGATTTGAAGTCACGAATGGTAGAGGAGGTGGACAGAATCGAAGCATTTGAGATGGATAATGAGTGAGACTGAGCGGAGGTTGGTGCGATGAGATTTGTGGTGGTGGTTTTACGGTGAGTGATGCACAAAGGTGGTGCAAATGGTTGCGAGGAAGAAGAAGGAGAACAATACAGAGAGAGAGAGAGAGAGAGAGAGAGAGAGAGAGAGAGAGAGAGAGAGAGAGAGAGAGAGAGAGAGAGAGAGAGGAGATCACTTTCTTTTTGTTATTTGTTTCCATTATTCTGTTCCACAATGATAACAATGAATTAATCTGTGTCCCTTCCCCATAACACTCCCATCGGTGCTTCTTTTGTGCCTAGGGTTTTCATAACCTTTCCTTGTTCCTTTCCTTCAACCGGGTCGGCCCTTTGGCCCAAACCATTTGTCAATTTTCCTTTTTTGTTTAATAAAATCAGGGATATAACAAATTATAAGTTTAGTGTAGTTGGCGAAGCACACCATCAACAATCAGGGAAATCCGAGTTAGATCCCTGCTGGGGTATTTTGTTTTTTTAGTTCTTTAGCCTTTCTTTTCCTTTCTTATTTAATATTTGATAATGGATAATAACTTAGTTTATAATTATTTCATACCATTATGAAAATACAAAAACATGTTTTTATTAAATTAATCTTTCCCTTTATTTTTGTTATTTACTTAATCTTTTATATAATATCTTTTATTCAAAAAAATTTGTTTGTTGTTATTTAACTTTCTAAAAAACCCAAAAATATATTTAGAATTTAAGTTACTCATTCAAACCATGATACTACTCCCTTAGGTAGCTCCATGAGGCGATTAAATCTCGTTTCGATCGCCTTATGTCGAAATATACTTTTGGCTCACTTGTACATAATAAACAATTAGGATATTTCTTAGTCTCCCTCTTAACCCTTTTCATTTGTAATTAAAACTTCATTCACAAATCAAAGATCCGAAAACACTTAATCATTACATGAATTCATTTAAAACTCGCAAAACACTCAACAAATCAAAACTCCCCCAAAAGGGCATGTTATCTCCGTTCTACCGCGATATCGGTCGTGCCTATTGCTAGAATGCATGCGTTAACGTCGCTCCCCTAAAAACACAAACAAACCAACCATTTTCTAGAAGAACTACGATGTTCTGATTCCTTCACTGGATACGTAGGGAAAGGGTCGCGAAACCCTCACGAACGCAATAATAAAAAACCAATTCCTTTCCCCTTAAGCAAGTGTAGTTGTAGATAAACACACCTTTGAGACAAACAAACAAAATGGATCTCATTGAGTACAACGGATGTGAGGGGTGATAATACCTTCCCCTCGCATAACCGGATCCCTTACCCTTTCTCTTGGTCGCAAGACCATCTTATCTATTCCCTTTTGGTTTTATCGATATTTCCCCTTCCTTCGAGATAAATAAAGTTCGGTGGCGGCTCTGCGTTTTCTGCCGGTAGCTTCAGCTGGAGACTTTGCTGGGACCTTTTGCAAGTCTCTCCTAGTTTTGTTTATTTGTCTTTTGGGTGTTTATTTATTTGCTTTATTTTGCTTTATTGTTTTATTATTCTTTTATTCTTTTGTATATATTGCATATATTATTGCTACTCACATATTCTGGATACACTGTGATGTTGGGTTAGGAGATTACATTTGATAATTCCTATACCCGGACTTGGGTTACACTTAAGATTAGGACGGGCGGTATAATCATGTTAACTTTGAGGGAGTAATCCAGAAGAAGGAGGCATGAAAATCCCCCACTCAGTGGAGGTCCCCTTGAAAGTAGTGATGTTTACCTAGTAATTGGGAAGACATCGTTGCTTTTGACCTGGGAACTCTAGAAGCTGAGGGCCGTAGAACCATTAATCCATCCTGGCATTTTTAGGTGCAGTGCGGAGACTATAATGGAGTAATTCGGAAGTAGTTGTCACGCGATATTGCACTCAGACGAGTTTTTCTTGCGAATATTACTGATTAACAAGTAATTGGGACGTTGGCAATATCCAAAGGAAGAGCGTAGACTCTGAGATATCTTTAGAACCTTGTTCGGAAGGTGATAAACCCTTAGTACATACCTTATGGGTGGTTAATTTGACTCCATGCATGTGACGTCAGACTTTTGATCCTGTTACTTTCGGCCTGTGCAACGGACTACACAATGGTTATCCAGAATATGTGGAGCTGAGACTTCATGCCATAGCATACCGTGGCATCATATCATCATGTATATATATATATATATATATATATATATATATATATATATATATATATATATATATATATATATATATATATATATATATATATATATATATATATATATATATATATATATATATATATATATATATATATATATATATATATATATATATATATATATATATATATATATATATATATATATATATATATATATATATATATATATATATATATATATATATATCATATCTAGGGAAGTCCAAAGACAAGTCTTGTTGGTATAGCTTTTCAAAAGGGAAAATTTTAAAAGATAGACGAGTCTTTGGATTTCCTCAGAAATGAAGATAAAGCATTCATTCATACTATCATGCATTCATTTTTCATAACAAAAACTCATTGGGGTCCCTTTTCCTACAGACTTCAGTAAACAGCAAAAACGACTTCTCCACATCCTTACCATACAAGAGGCAACCAACAAAAACTTATGGATATTTTTGAAGAAAATCAGAATGCACTCCGCTGAGATATGGACACCATGGGCACTCGCATGGATCAGCTTTTGGAAACCATGCATGCCGTGATCAAGGGTCAAGAAGAGTTACATCAAAGTGTTTCTAAGCTTACTACTGATGCTCCCTCCACTTCTGCTAATGGGATGAATGACAATGCAAATGTTGAGACCCCTACTGGAGCTCCTAGGAATGATGTTGATGATCATCACAATGTTATTGATCTTGATGAACCCCAAGTGAACCTTGCCGCCGGAGTTGCCGAAACTGCGAAAATGTACCATGCTCTCGAAGAGCGTCTTAAAGCCATGGAGGGTATCAAGGCTTCTGGATTCAATACTGCTGCAATGTGCCTCGTGCCCAGGGTAGTTATTCCTCTCAAGTTCAAAATTCTAGATTTTGACAAATACAAAGGCACTTCCTACCCAAAGACTCATCTCCGTTCCTACTGTCGCAAGATGGCTGCCTACGCTGAAAATGAACCATTACTCATGCACTTCTTCCAAGATAGCTTGACCGGGGAACCATTGGATTGGTATATGCAATTGGAAAGATCTCACGTCGATACTTGGGGAGAACTTGCTGACGCCTTTTTCAAACATTACCATTACAATACTGCCATGGCTCCTAGCCGTACTCAGCTCCAAGGGATGATATAGAAATATGAAGATTCATTCAAAGAGTACGCTCAGAGGTGGTGTGAACTGGATGCAAGGGTCCAACCTCCTCTCTTGGATCGTGAATTGATTGATCTGTTCATGGGTACTCTACGAGGCCCTTATCTCCAACATATGCTCAATAATACCTCTACTTCTTTCTCTGATATGGTCATTATTGGTGAACATGTTGAGACTTGCATTAAGGCTGGAATGATCCAAGGTGTCCTTAACAATACTAGCAAAAAAGCAGGCATTGGTAGAAAGCCTTTTTTTTGGTTTTGTCAAGAAGAAAGAAGGTGAGACTAGTGCTATCACCATCAACCAAGGAAAAGCTCATGCATTTCCTCAAGTCCGATATCCTTATTTTCCTACGCTTGCTGCTGTTCCCAACCAATTTGTTCCTCAAGTGTATGTTGCTACAACTCCAGCACCTTGGGTGGCCCAACAACGTCCTTTCACTCCACAACCACAATATCTTCCACAACAACAATTTTCACCTCCTCCAACTTATCAACAACCGAATCAACAACCTTACGATTCAAGAGCTCCTCAAAGGCAAAGAGGTCCTGAAAGAAGATTTTATCTCATTCCTATGTCCTATGCTCAGCTTCTCCCACATTTACTTGCTAATTAGTTGGTTCAACTACGTGAACTTGGTCCACCGCCAAATCCTCTCCCTATGGGGTAGGACATTAATGCTCATTGTGAATTTAATTCTAGTGCCCCAGGCCATACAATTGAGAATTATAGAGCATTCGAATGTAAATTTCAAGACTTCCTCGATGCAAAGGCCATCAATTTCAACCCTGTTGGTCCAAATATTCAGAATAATCCCATGCCTCCTCACCCAGGGGAAACAGTCAATGCTATCGAAGAAGGTAATGAACAGATTCTGGTAACCAAGGTTGACGAGATCAAGATATCATTAAGAACTATTAGAGAACATTTGTTGAAGCATGAGGTGCTACAAGAACTCCATAACTTCTGCTTAACATGTTCTTCTAAACCTGAAGAGTGTACTGGTTTAAAGACGGTTGTCCAACAGTTGATAGATGAAGGTGTCCTACAAATAGATAATATATTCCAAGAAGAAGAGATTGATGTTTTTGAAATTCCCTACTATCCGAGAAGCTTTTCAGCAACATCAAGTATTCCATTTACAATTCAGGTTCCTACTACCACAGTAATGATTGAAGCTCCCGCTACCCCCGCAACGATTCAAGCTCTTATTCCTCCTACAAGTAACAACTTGAAGGCAGTTCCATGGGAGTATAATGTAGTCTATATTCATGGGAAGAAGTACGAGTGTCCTCCAGTGGTTGACAAGAATATTACCAACATTACAGGAACCAGTAACATGACTCGCAGTGGCCGAATCTTTTCTCCTCCACCACCGCCTCCTAAAGAAACTAACAGTGATGCTCTAGCCAAGGCTAGGAGCAAGCAAGTGATGGATAATCAACCCGAACCTTCTGTAGGACAAGAAGTGGATCAACTTTTGAGGATTCATAAGCGAAGTGATTACAAAGTGGTGGATCAACTTAACCAGACACCATCCAAGATTTTCATCTTGTCTTTCCTTTTATGTTCAGAGACACACCTCAATTCCTTATTGAAGATTTTATGTTTCGCTCATGTTACCCAAGACATCTCTGTGGTCCAGTTTGAAGGAATCGTCACCAATATTGTTGTGGGAAATTGTTTGGGTTTATGCAATGATGAACTCCCAGTTGAAGGCAGAGCCCAAAACAAAGCGCTGCATGTTTCTATGAAATGTTTGGACACAGTTTTATCTCGAGTTCTGGTAGATATAGGTTCTTCACTTAATGTGATGCCTAAGGCTACTCTATTTAAGTTGAATATGGACAGGGTAATGATGAGGCCTTCCACTCTGAATGTTCGAGCGTTTGATGGTTCAAGAAGGTCTATGGATGGAGAAGTGGACTTGCCTGTCAAGATTGGTCCCCACACTTTCTATTTGTCATTCTATGTTATGGACATCCGCCCATCCTATACTTGCCTTTTGGGTCGTCCATGGATCCATATAGCAGGAGCTATGACATCTACTCTTCATCAACGCCTGAAGTTCATTGTAAATGACCAAGTTGTCATTGTTTGTGGAGAAGAAGATATAGTGATTAACAATCTGACTACCTATCGTTATGTGGAAGTAGAGGGCGAGGTGCAGGAGTTTCCCTTTCAAGCTCTAGAGATTGTTACTGTTGACAAGTTCCCCGTCGTGGAATGTATGAAGTATGAAGCACCCCTGGCCTCTTTGAAGGATGCCAAAGCCCTCATAGAAGCTAGACCTCCCCATGACAGTTGGGGAAAATTGATTGAAGTGCCAGAGAAGAAAGATCGCTTTGGTCTTGGGTATCATCCATTGTCCTCCGTGCAAGCTGGTTGGGTTCCTCTCAAAGGAAAGCAGGTTCCCCAAATTTTTGAAGTGTTCGTCAGTGCTGGTGTAAGCAAAGAAGGACAAGTGCTCTCCACAGATGATGAAGGTGACGATGAAGATGTTTCAAGATTTATCTATCAAGTTGCACTGAGCCAAGAGCTCAGCAATTGGACTGCCATGGACATCCCTGAAGTTGTTTTCCTTGATGTGTACTTTTCTGTTTCCATTTAAGTCATATGTCCTGCCCAAGGCATAGTGACAGCTTGTAGAAGAGACCCCTTATGTTTCAATCTCCGTTTAACATTGAATGAAAAATCACACTTTCGCATACAATTTTGTTCCCTGTCTTTTCTTTTACTTTTACTTTCTCAAAATAAAAATGGCAATACTTTTCTTTTCACATTCTAAATATTTTTTTGTACTTTCTAAAAATAAAACATAAAATCATCAATCATGCAGATCCGTCTCGAACTCCATTGGAAATGATAGTGCTATGGTTCCTTATATCCTGGAGAATTCAGTTGATCATGCTGATGAAGATAGTGGGGAAGATTGTGAAGTCCCTGAAGAATTAGCCAGGCTCTTGAGACAGGAAGAGAAGGTCATCCAGCCATATCAGGAAGAAACAAAAGTCATCAATCTCGGTACTGAAGAGCTAAAGAGAGAAGTAAAAATAGGTGTTTCCTTGCAAAGCGAAGAAAATAAGGGGTTGATTGAGTTGCTTCGAGAGTATGATGATATCTTCGCCTGGTCGTATGAAGACATGCCCAGTTTAGACACTGATATAGTGATGCACATATTTCCACTCAAGCCAGAATGTCCTCCTGTAAAGCAGAAGCCAAGAATGACCAGACCTGACATGGCTTTGAAGATCAAAGAAGAAGTTCAGAAACAGCTTGAGGCAGGTTTCCTATGATAAATTATCCTCCTTGGATTGCTAACATTGTGCCTATACCTAAAAAGGATGGTAGGGTACGCATGTGTGTTGACTACCGAGACTTGAATAGAGCAAGCCCGAAGGATGACTTCTCGTTGCCTCATATTGATGTATTGGTTGATAATACTACTCGGTCTTCAGTGTTCTCCTTCATGGATGGGTTCTCGGGCTACAATCAGATAAAGATGGCTCTGGAAGATATGGATGAAACAACTTTCACAACTCCTTGGGGTACCTTTTGCTATAGAGTCATGCCTTTTGGTCTCAAAAATGCTGGTGCGACATATCAACGAGCTATGGTGACTCTCTTTCACGATATGATCGAGGTGTATGTGGACGACATGATTGCGAAATCACAAACCGAGGAAGAAAATTTGGTCCATTTGCAGAAGTTGTTTGATCGTTTACGAAAGTTCAGATTAAGGCTTAATCCCAACAAATGCACCTTTGGGGTTCGATCGGGCAAGTTACTCAGTTTTATCGTGAGTCAACAAGGAATTAAGGTAGATCCAGACAAAGTGAGAGCAATATAGGATATGCCGGCACCGAAAAATGAAAAGGAAGTACGGGGTTTCCTTGGAAGGTTGAATTACATAGCCAGGTTCATTTCTCACCTTACTGCTACCTGTGAACCCATCTTTAAATTGTTACGCAAGAATCAAGATGTCCGTTGGGATGAAAGTTGTCAAGAAGCCTTTGAGAAGATTAAGCAGTATCTTCAAGAACCACTAATACTCATACCACCAGTTCCAGGGAGACCTCTTATTATGTATTTGACTGTGCTTGAAGGATCTATGGGTTGTGTGCTCGGACAACATGATGATACTGGACGAAAAGAACACGCCATTTATTACCTGAGCAAGAAGTTTACTGATTGGGAATCAAGGTATTCCTTACTTGAGAATACTTGTTGTGCTTTTATGTGGGCAGCTCGACGTCTGAGGCAGTATATATTGACACATTCTACACTTCTGATATCTAAGATGGATCCGATAAAGTACATCTTCGAGAAACCAGCACTTACATGCAGATTGGCTCGTTGGAAAATGCTTTTGTCTGAGTATGACATCCAGTACGTCACACAAAAGGCTATCAAAGGTAGCATTCTTGCTGATCATCTCGCTCACCAGCCATTGTAAAAATATCAGTCCATGAAGTTCGATTTTCCAGACGAGGATGTTATGAAACTTGATGATAGTGAAGGACCCGAACCAGGGGAGCGATGAACTCTCACGTTCGATGGTGCATCAAATGCTATGGGCCACGGCATTGGGGCAGTTCTGACCTCTCCATGAAATACTCATATACCTTTCACTGCTAGATTATGTTTTGATTGTACAAATAATGTCGCTGAATACGAAGCTTGTGTGATGGGTCTTGAAGCAGCCATTGATTTGAAGATCAAGATTCTTGAAGTTTATGGGGACTCTGCCTTAGTGATACATCAAGTACGAGGTGATTGGGATACAAGACACCCTAAGTTAGTTCCATACCGAAATTACATATTAGAGTTGTTGCCCGCTTTCAATGAGGTCACATTTGAGCACATTCCTAGAGAAGCAAATCAACTGGCAGATGCTCTGGCCACTTTAGCAGCAATGTTTAAAATCAGTTACCCGAATCATGCGCCCAATATAAGGATCTGTCGCTACAAGGAGCTAGCGTAAATTTTCCCTGCTCATTGTCTCACAACTGAAGATGTATCGGGCGAAAAGCCGTGGTACTTCGACATCAAGAGATATCTTGAGAAGCAAGAGTACCCCGAGGGTGTTACAATTTGTGATAAGCGGACTCTTAGAAGGTTGGTGTCTAAGTTTTTACTGCCAGGAGACGTTCTGTACAAGAGAAACTATGATTCGGTTCTGCTCAAATGCATGGATAGACATGAAGAAGAATCCATTATACGAGAAATACATGAGGGATCTTTTGGGACTCATGCCAGTGGATATTCCATGGCCAAGAAAATCCTACGAGCAAGTTATTTCTGGATGACGATGGAAAGAGACTGTTGTGTATATGCAAATATGTGCCATAAATTTCAGGTTTACGCAAACATGATACATGTTCATCCCACTCCTTTAAATATGGTGACTTCACCATGGCCCTTTTCAATGTGGGGCATTGATATGATTGGGCGCATCGAGCCAAGCACTTCAAATGGACATAGGTTTATTCTTGTTGCTATTGATTACTTCACCAAGTGGGTGGAAGCGGCTTCATACAAGAATGTGACCAAGCAAGTTGTTACCTGCTTCATCAAAAGAGAAATCATATGCCAGTATGGAACTCCTAACAAGATCATCACTGATAATGGGTCGAATCTCAACAACAAGATGATGAAGGAAATGTGTGAAGAATTCAAGATTGAGCACCATAATTCATTACCTTATCGGCCGAAGATGAATGGGGCAGCCGAAGCTACTAATAAGAACATAAAGAAGATCATCCAGAAAATGGTTAGAACATACAAAGATTGGCATGAGATGTTTCCTTTTTCCCTGCATGGATATCGAACTTCGCTGCATACTTCCACTGGGGCAACTTCATTTTCATTAGTCTATGGTATGGATGAGGTACTCTCGGTCGAAGTGGAGATTCCTTCCTTAAGGGTTCTGATGGATACTAAACTTGATGAAGCTGAATGGATTCAAACGAGACTCGACCAACTCAATCTCATCGAAGAAAAATGCTTAGCAGCCATTTGCCACAGTCAGTTATACCAACAGCGCCTCAAGAGAGCATTTGACAAGAAGATTCGGCCTCGAGAGTTCCACACAGGTGACCTGGTCTTAAGGAAGATTCTCCAAATCCACACTGATCCAAGAGGCAAGTGGACTCCCAACTATGAGGGACCGTACATCGTGAAGAAAGCTTTCTCAAGAGGTGCTCTAATCCTGACAAACATGGATGGGGAAGACGTTCCACTTCCAGTCAATTCAGACTCAGTCAAAAAATACTACGCATAAAAGGATCCGCTAAGTCGAAAACCCGAAAGGGCGGCTTAGGAAAAAGTTAGGGCTAAAACAAAAGAGAAGAAAAAATATAACCCGCTAAGTTGAAAACCCGAAAGGGTGGCTTAGGCAAAAATGGGTGTCCCGGTGGACTGAAAACCCGAAAGGGAGATCCAGGCAAAAATTAGGGACAAAAAGTGAGAGACTGCAGTATGAAGACTCTTCACGTACACCCTCCTAATACGGGATGGATCAATTCAGATATTATCCTTTGGAAGCACGACACTAGGACAACCCAGGATATGGGAACTATAGCAATATCAGTTTTAACGGAAGTTCGAGATTTTCTTATTGCTATTTTACTCGTTGTATTTGGTCTTTTTCTTTGCAACTTCCTCATTTAGGAGTTGTTTCCATGTATGAATGCATATTCACAGGCCAAACTCATTAATAAAAATTTACCCTTCCATCAAAAAGTTTTTATCCTTTTTACTTTATTCTCGTATGAGAATTGTGATTTAAATTCTTTGTTAAGCATTGCATTGAAAAATAAGTCAATAATAATCACAAGCTAAGATTTGAAACACTACATTACAAGGATATGAAGACATCCCAAGGGAATGCCACATCGTTCAAGTGTTTGTTTTTCTGTGCAGGTAGCAAGTTATAACGGTCACCTTGACCAAGCTTTCATCCTCGTCGCCTCCTTAAAGACGACCGAGCGCCCGATTCCCCAACACCGAGAAACTTGAGGCATTTGATAAGATCCACGTCTCTTTTCAGTTATTCGTAAGAAGTCCAACATATAAAGAAAGTAAGATTAAGCTACTTCTCCTCAACAATATTTAATCCCAAGTGAACTCGACAAGGCTAACCCAACTCTCAAAGTTTTCAAGAACCAATACGTTTTGGATATCTCAAGACAAAGGGCAATAGACCCCAATGAGCCCCATCGCTCGTATTTTGCATATAATAATCATCACTGCATATTTCATTGCATCCTCAAATGCATAACATATCCATGGATCATCATGCCACACTTCAAATGTATATGAAGCACGAGTCAGATTTGGTACCTTGCTCGAGAGCTGCAAATCAATCCCAAATCAACAAAACATCCACAAAAATATCATCCTCGTAATTCCCAGTTAAACATCTGTTATTACACCACCGACTAAAATAAACCATGGTGTCAGTACATTGTACTCCCCAATTCTCAATACTCTCGTTATCTTTTTTAGGGTTGTAGATCGTCCATAGATCTTACCGTCGCGCTATCTTTGCTAAGGTCGTAGGTCGTCCATAAGATCTTACCTTCGCTTTATCTCTCTTAGGATCATAGGTTATTCGTAGACTTTACCCTCTCCTCATCTTTTCTAAGGTCGTAGGTCATCCATAGATCTTACCTTCATTTTATCTCTCTTAGGGTCATAGGTTGTCTGTAGACTTTACCCTCTCCTCATCTTTTCTAAGGTCGTAGGTCGTCCATAGATCTTACCTTCATTTTATCTCTCTTAGGGTCATAGGTCATTCGTAGACTTTACCCTCTCCTCATCTTGTTTTTAGGGTCGTAGATCTTCTGTAGATCTTACCATCGCGCTATCTTTTCTAAGGTCGTAGGTCGTCTCTAGATCTTACCTTCACTTTATCTCTCTTAGGGTCGTAGGTCGTCCGTATACTTTACCCTCCCCTCATCTTTTTTTTAGGGTCGTAGATCGTCCATAGATCTTACCATCACACTATCTTTTCTAAGGTTGTAGGCCGTCCCTAGATCTTACCTTCATGTTATCTCACTTAGGATCGTAGGTCGTCCGTAGACTTTACCCTCCCCTCATCTTGTTTTTAGGGTCGTAGATCGTCCGTAGATCTTACCATCGTGCTATCTTTTCTAAGTTCATAGGTCGTCCCTAAATCTTACCTTCACTTTATCTCTCTTAGGGTCATAGGTCTTCCGTAGACTTTACCCTCCCCTCATCTTGTTTTTAGGTTCGTAGATCATCTGTAGATCTTACCATCGCGCTATCTTTTCTAAAGGTCGTAGGTCGTCCATAGATCTTACCTTCACTTTATCTCTCTTAGGGTCATAGGTCGTCTGTAGACTTTACCCTCTCCTCATCTTATTTTTAAGGTCGTAGGTCGTCTGTAGACTTTACCCTCTCCTCATCTTGTTTTAAGGTTGTAGGTCTTACCCTCACGTTATCTTTTATAGGGTCGTAGGTCATCCATAAGATCTTACCCTCACGTTATTTTTTCTAGGGTCGTAGGTCTTACCCTCATGTTATCTTTCTTGGGTCATAGATCTCACACGATAGTTTCTCTGTTGTCGTCAAATTCTACCCGTCATCTTTAAGTTATTATGTTATTAGTAATCCTACCTTCAGTCATCACGACATTGTCAACCATATCCTTTCAGCCACTTTATCGCCCACTCCCTCGAGAACCTTGTATCGGTACCGTTACCCTAGTACAAGCTACCATTATTCAACCATGTTCATCTGTCATGACCAGTCCACCAAAATACCAATTTGTTTTTCCCCAACAGACACTCACACCATCTCTCCAGGTCAAATTTTGGATCCTGGTATTTAATCATCTTCCACCTTGAACTTTCGAAAGGCTGACGCCAATCTCACCTTCAGGTTTAAGACGATTAAATAGGGGCAGCTCTCGTACCCAAAATTTTCCCTACCTCTTTTTACTTTTGTTTGGCTTTGAACTTTCCATCCCATTTGCATAATTTTTACTAAGTCATTTGCATATCCCACATCTCATGGAATGAGGCGCCTTGGATTAAGGTATTAGGGTTGTGCCCTATTTATGTCTAATTTTGTTTTGAAGTTCTCTTATCAGGTAAAAGGGAAATTCATCTGGTTCTCGATTAGTGGATCGTGGGGTGGATTTTTGAGGTATCATGGATTTGTTTCTCACCAATTTACAAGGTTGTTTCTCAATCGAATTCACCAGAGCTGGGATTAAGGTTTACTTCCCTATTTGTTGGTCAAGATGCTAGGGTTTTGGATCCCTGATTTTTGTGAACTATTTCTTTCACCTGCCTCAAGGATAACTCGAAGTCAAGTACATTTGGTTAGAGGTTTCATGTCTAATATCTCCTCGCACTTCAAGTTTTCTTTTTAAGATCTCTAAGTCACTGAGTCAGGAGTTTGATGTTTATATTGATGAATATGGAATCCGGGTGTAAGAAATAAGGTTAGAGGTTCATGACGATCAAGGTGTGTTTTTGTTGCGTAAGTTACAAGTTACTTGTGGTTTGGATATCAAAGTTAAAGATTCTCATTGAGAGTGTAAGTGGGGTTTGGATGTGATATGAAGATTGAGGATTGAAAGATAAGGTGTAAGGTTCTTGGAATACAAGTTACAACAGTTGTTTGTGATTTCTTGAATTTCAAGTTACAAAGTAAAGAGTGTTATTTAAACCATTCAATTGGGAATTTCCATTTTTCAATCAAGATTCAAGATTCGTTTGGGTTTCCATATAACAAATTCATCATTCAAAAAATATATCATTCAAGTTTTGTGTTCATTACATTTTTGGGGACAAGTTACAAAGCATGTTACAAATGTTGAAATACAAGCTACACATATTTTGTTTACAAAGAAAGAAATAATGTTTGTTTCTTCAAGTCTTCTTTGCTTCATCCTCAAGCACCTCATCCACTCCTTGCTAGCCATGGTCTTCTCTTCGTCTTTTAACCTTGCCTCGCTTGCCATCCACTCCTCGTGCTCATGAAACAAGAAAGGGAAAAATTTACCAAACAATCAACATGTGAAAAATTCAAGCAAGAATTATTTGTTAAACAAGAAAGCTCATCATTAGGATTTGCATTTGGAATCATAAGTAAAAGGTTTATTTTTTAATCATGGGCCATCTTCTCCTATCTTGAAAATCACAAAGTTGGGACTTTGGTTCACAAAAGGAAAAGAAATTAGCATACATTTTTTTTCACTGCCAAAAACAATGTAAAAAATTGCCAAATAAATAGGCAAGCAAAACTGCCAACAATAGCAAAACAATAACAAGTGCCCAAGCCAAACACAAAAATAATAGGCAGCAGCTGCAAGCCAAAAATGCAGCAGAAGCAAAATAACAACAACAAGGCAACACAAACAAAACTGCCCAAGGCAGCAAAACAACAACGCATAGCCCAAGACAGCACAAAAATGGAAAAACATAGCATCAGAACAAAAGAACAGGCAGCAACAAGCCAAACAAATGCAGCACAAATAAAGCCAAAATTGCAACACAAAGGCAGGTTGCTAAAGCAGCCAACAGCAGCAACATAGCAGCCAACAGTAGCAAGACTGGAAAATAGCAGTAAAGCCAAAACCAAAAACAATAAAGTAATTCACAAAATAATGCAAGCTAGCATTGGTTCATAGTCCTTATATCATCATTTTTCATAAAATGCAAATCCTTCAGAAATTGTCAAAAAAAGAAAGCAAAATGGCTTTCATCATAGAGAGATAAAGAGGAAAAGAATAAGGTTTATAAAAATGTCACCTAACCAAAACAGTCCAAATTTCCTTCAAACCAAACAGAACATGCCAAAACATGTGTCAAACCTGTTGCAAGCCTCCAAAAAACCAGTTGCACCAAATAGACATAACCCATACCTATACTCAAAAGGCCACAAAGACAGCTTGCCAATTTTGTTCAAATTTACAAAACCTTCCCTCCAATTTTCCACCCTGATCTCATTATAAGAAGGGACTGTTCCGTTGAGAAAGGAGGAGATTACAACATAAAAATCACACAGCAAACCAAGAGATTTTTCATACAGCCAAAAAGTAAAAAGAGAGAACACAAGGGCCAACAAACCGAAAGTGAGAGAACTGAACCAAGTCAACAAGCCAAGAGATTTTGTACACAGCCAAAAAACAAGAGAAAGAATACCAGCTACACATCACAAAACTCAACAGAAAAAACCTTCACAAAATTCACTCACAATCACATAGAGAAATGCTTTTCACAGAAAATCACAAAAAAATCTCCCCTCTAAACTCCTCTATAACTTGCTTTAACAACTTCATCATATTCCTCTATCGCTAAACCAATATTCAAATGAAACTTCTCATCATCATCATCTTCATCGCACTTGACATAGCAGTGTTATCAATCTGCAGCAGAGATAACAACATCTCCATCCATCATCGTCATCAACTCAGCAACCACTCTCCCGTGTTAACAACAATAAATCCAGAAGAATACGAGATATCACAGAGACAACCAAAAGTAGCAGAAAGCGGGAAAAAATGGAAGAAGAGAGAAAAGAAGAACTCGGGATGCTTATTATTACCTTGTTATCTTGAAGATCTTAGGGTTTCTTGTGCTCTCACCGTCAATCTGAAGAAGCATCGGACTTCTTCCAGTCGGTAATTTTTGAAACTCATACAATCTTTGAACTCATCCATCTCTTTCACATCCATGAATAGTTGTGAATACGTATTTTGGTCTGAAAACGGAAAACGAACTGATTCAAAGTTGCGAATGGTAAAGGAGGTCGACGAAATCAGAGCATTTAAGATGGAGAACGAGTGAGATTGAGCGGAGGTTGGTGCGATGAGATTTATGGTGGTGGTTTTACGGTGAGTGATGAACAGAGGTGGTGCAAATGGTTACGAGGAAGAAGAAGGCGAACATTATATATAGAGAGAGATAGGAGATCACTTTCTTTTTGTTGTTTGTTTCCATTATTTTGTTCCGCAATGATAACAATGAATTAATCTGTGTCCCTTCCCTGTAACACTCCCAGCGGTGCTTCTTTTGTGACTAGGGTTTTCATAACCTTTCCTTGTTCCTTTCCTTCAACCGGGTCGGCCCTTTGGGACCTTTCTCCCAAACCTTTTGTCAATTTTCCTTTTTTTTTTAATAAAATCAGGGATATAACAGATAATCAGTTTAGTGTAGTTGGCGAAGCACACCATCCACAATCAGGGAAATCCGAGTTCGATCCTTGCTGAGGTATTTTGTTTTTTTAGTTCTTTAGCCTTTCTTTTCCTTTGTTATTTAATATTTGATAATGGATAATAATTTAGTTTATAATTATTTCATACCATTATGAAAATACAAAAACATGTTTTTATTAAACTAATCTTTCCCTTTATTTTTGTTATTTACTTAATCTTTTATTCAATATCTTTTATTCAAAAAAATTTGTTTGTTGTTATTTAACTTGCTAAAAAAACCAAAAATATATTTAGAATTTAAGTTACTCATTCAAACCGTGATACTACTCCCTTAGGTAGTTCCACGAGGTGATTAAATCCCGTTTCGATCGCCTTATGTCGAAATAGACTTTTGGCTCACTTGTACATAACAAACAATTAGGATATTTATTAGTCTCCATCTTAACCCTTTTCTTTTGTAATTAAAACTTCATTCACAAATCAAAGTTCCCAAAACACTTAATCATTACATGAATTCATTTAAAACTCACAAAACACTCAACAAATCAAAATTCCCCCAAAAGGGCATGTTATCTCCGTTCTACCGCGATACTGGGCATGCCTATTGCTAGAATGTGTGTGTTAACGTCGCCCCCTAAAAACAAAAGCAAACCAACCATTTTCTAGAGGAACTACGATGTTCTGATTCCTTCACTGGATACGTAGGCAAAGGATCGCGAAACCCTCATGAACGCAATAATAAAAAACCAATTCCTTTCCCCTTAAGCAAGTATAGTTGTAGATAAACATACCTTTGAGACAAAAAAAATGGATCCCGTTGAGTACAATGGATGTGAGGGGTGCTAATATCTTCCCCTTGTATAACCGACTCCCTTACCCTTTCTCTTGGTCGCAAGACCATCTTATCCATTCCCTTGTGGTTTTATCGGTATTTCCCCTTCCTTCGGGATAAATAAAGTTTGGTGGTAGCTCTGTGTTTTTTGCCGGTAGCTTCATAGTCAAAGGACTTTTCTTGCTTGCATTGGATTCTCGAAGTCAAAGGCTTCCCCCCCCCCCTCCAACGGGCCTTCGATCCACAAGGCAGATAATTCCTTAGACTTGTCTTGGATTCATAAGGCCAAGACCCCTCAATACAGTTTCTGCACTATGACACACAATATGGCCCCTTTGAAAGAGTACTCCAAATACCCATTCGAAGGACACACATTGGTGGCCCATTCGAAGAGGGAACAAGGCATACATATGGACTATTCGGAAGACACTCAAAAAGTCCATTCGAATGAGGCAACAAAAGGCCCATTCGAAGGGTACACAAAAGGTCCATTCGAAGAAACATTCAAAATTCCCATTCGAAGGGTACACAAAAGGTCTATTCGAAGGATATACAAGAGGTCCAATCAAAGGTTATTTCCTGAGGGTATTCGAAAGAGGGAAGCATGTCCAAGTTCATAGCAAATTCAAAAAGGGACAAGAAACCATGTCTTTGGCAAAGTTTCAAAGTGATATTCATGGCCTTAAAATACCAACTTAATGGCTATTTATTACTTTACCCTCTTGTACCCTCCATCCCCTCTATATAAGGAGCACACTAGCAAGCTTCTAATGGGGGGACATGAAAGAGTCGAGAGACTGGCTCATACACGCATACGTTGCCTCAAAAGTGTACTAAATTATAAAAAAATCATATAATTCGAAGCTAGTATTGCAGGTACCCCCAGTCCACACAAATACAAAATTTGTGCTCCTGAGGCTCCCAAAAGTCTATTCCAAGCCCATCCATATCCAGAAGTGCCAAATCGAAGCAACCTTTAAACAAGGGTACTCACGTCTGGAGCCACAGATTCATACATCACCGTTTGTAAGAATTGGTAAAAGATCAAACCTCATATTTGCATGATACAATAACACTTATAGTTCATTTAATTTGAATTCAAGATTAAGGACCTGGGTTCGACACCCAGGTCTGCATTTATTTTGCTTCTAACATTTGTTGCAGATCTAGCCTGAATAGACCAAACGCACACAGGATCAAAGGACCTGGGTTCGATACCCGAGTCCTGCATCTTTATTTTTCTAACGTATCTTTGCAGATTCAGGGCCCTCACAGGTGGTCCATCAGGCTCTTTCAACAGTACCCTATGGATCGAAAGCCACATCCCTTCACTGGATCGAAGGGTAATATCCGTTCATTGGATCGAAGGATAGCTTTTTTTTCCTGGATCGAAAGGCACCTTCCTCTGAATCGAAAAGTCGTCCTTCTTCCCTGAATCGAAAGGCCATGTTTTCCCTTTGAATAGAAGGAGGGTTCTTCTATCTTTAATTTTGATTTATTCATTTCTCTGTTGATTTTAAATTAATTTTAAATCAAAAAAATCACTAAAAAACATTAGATTAGTTTTTATTAATCAAATTAATTTGTAAACAAATTAATTAATCATTTTAACCTTTTCTTGAAATTAAAATTAAATAGACTTAGGTTTATTTTCTTTTATAAATAAAAACAAAGCAAAAAGATTTCCTTTTACCTTAGGATTTTTAGACGTCTTTTCGAATTCACGCGCATTTACTATTATAACATTATTACTTTTATTTCGTTATTGAATGTATCTGCTCATGGGATGTAATAGAATTAATTAGGAGTTTTACCGCCTTTCTTTATTTTCCCAAGTTTTAGACATGTAAAAACCCCATCCCCGAAGCATTTTAATAGCGTAGGATTTAAATTCCCGCACTTTAAATTTCTGCAAAATATACTACTGTTAGTAACTAGGCTTGCACAACAAGACTGAAAAATTAAAACGTTAGCAAACCTAAATGTGCAAGATAAATAGTTGAACTAAACACAATTGCACATGTGCACCTCTATGGTATCCCACTTCGGTTGCCTTCGGAAAACGGTCACAATTCTCGAAACGTGAGAAGTTTTAGTGGTTTTCCTCTAGTTCGAAAAGATCACAAGTACCTCGATGATCCTCTCGGTGTTGCCTCGGTTAAAAGTGATCTTAGAACTTTAGGACAGTTACTAAAATTCCTTTCCTAGTTGCCTTCGTGACCGTAACGGCCCTTCGAATGTCCCTCATACATTCAACGATGGGGCTTCTTATCAATCAATGGTAAGATATCAACATCTAAAGGAGGAGGAAAAGAACAAAGACCCTTTGATTAGGTAGGAGGCTCGTAGTTGCTTTCTTTCTCACAACAAAAAAAACATTTACACACCAACACTTTCAATTGAAACATTTTTAAAAGTCAAAGCCCTTTGTACGCATTCTTATAAAGACGACAATCATTACAAAGGCATTTTTCAAAATCACTTTCAAAAACATTTTTCACAAACAAACACTTCTTTAAACTATTTTCAAAACCAACACTTTGTACGCATTCTTATAAAGACGAAAATCATTACAAAGACGTTTTCAAAATATTTTCAAACCCACAACACAAGCACATTTTCAAACAAAATCAAGTGATCTAGCAAGCAACTAAGAGCCCATAGAAAACTACAGATGGAAAGGGTGCTAACACCTTCCCTTTCCATAATCTACCCCCCTTACTCAGAAAATTCTCGAAAAGGTATTTTTCTGTTCTTTTCACCCTTTCCTTAATTCAGATAAAAGAAAAGTCGTTGGCGACTCTTGCTTACCACAACATTCGCGAACACAAACACAAAACCAGTACAACAGTTGGTTCTTCCACCGTATCAAAGAACTGGCGACTCTGCTGGGGAAAATAAAAAAGTGGGGTTACCTTAGAGTCTAGTTCATTTTAAATTGTCTTACCTTGTATGCTTTGTCTACTTTACTTTTGAGGGCTTGTTTGGGTTGTTACTAAAAGATCCTACACCCAGATCTGGGGCACCTTATTAGGTAAGTAGCAATAAATCATGGAGGTTGTACGGCGTAGAACGATATGTATGAAGTGATAGCTACGTTAGCGTGATACTTTGGTTTGTACTAATGTTCCTTGAGTCAGTCAAGGATAACATTAGGCTTCCTTAGTGTCATTAAGCGCTAACTGACCTTTAGTACCTTTAATTGACTCATCCTAAGCCATTAGAAAGTAGTGAGATGGACGGCTTTGGTTCCGACCGAATATTGATTGATACTCAATGCTACACTCATTGAGATTGGACTTTTGGGATATTCTGGCCACAATACTTTGGTGCTTGAGCTAGAACAATGCCTAAAAGGAAGGTCAGTGATATGAGACTCCTTAGAACCCGGTTACTATTAAGAGGACAGGTTGAGCCAAATGAAACTTCAAGAGGGTAGTTACCTACAAACCCCATGCAAGCCTGAACCTAAGGCTGCTTGTGTGACATGTTTGACTTCATTATCTAACAACTTGAACTCATTGCAGGACTTTTGTTGGTATTCCTTGCAGGACCTTGTTTGTATACATTGTCTAATAAACTGGTTTTCTTGCAAGGCATAATTTTCTTCATCACCCTGCATTTTTGCTTGATGCATAGAATACACATCATGACATCATACAATAGCATTTCCTTAACCACTTCAAGGATCTCAAGGGCCTGTGGTGCAGGTTATGATGAACCATACGTCTAGAATACGGCAAGGGGATTTTTTTACCCTAGCCAATGCCGTCAAAAGATCAAAACACGATAACTTTAGTCAGGGGCTATGACCCACTTGACATGGTGAGCTTGATTCTCGTATAAGGACCTTCACTGATACGAAAATTCTTCAATCAAAGCTACAATTGGATTCTAACATCTTCTTGTGTTTACCCCACGAGGTCCTTGAAAATATTGTATCCACACATCATGCATGCCATTACTGAACAGGTCTTCCAGTATGGGTTTCTCATGTTCTCGTTGTTTATTTCAGCAAGAGAAATGGCTCTGAAACAGAACAACAGAGATCTCCAAACTTAATTGCTACATCAACACCAAAAAGAAGCGTCCTTGGGAGACTTCGGAATCTTAGAAGTTTCTTATTTGTTATTCCTCTGTAAACTTTGATTTCATTTGAACTTACTAATAAAAAGCCTTTGTTTCTGTTTTGGTTAAAAGAGTTTAAATCCTATGAGGCCCTTGAAAACATTGCATAAGCATATCATGCATATCATCGCATAAACATGTTTCAAAACAGGTTTCTTATCTTTTTGCTGTTTATTTCAGCAAAAAGAAATGGCTCTTGAACAAACAGTAAAGGATCTTCAAGCTTAAAACGCTCAATTCCAACAAATGTTCCTGGCTCTGGCTAAGGGGAAAGAAGATCCGAAAGCTCTTATCATCAAGGAGAAGACAAAGAAGGCAAAGAAACCAGCTGGTGTATTGAATTTGGGAAGAAGGTTCAGAGGACCGGATAAGCGAGCTCTAGATTTCGTAACCCCGTCAAATGAGGGGGACAATCAAGAAGAGAAGCCAACGGAAGAAAACAATAACCCAGGGCCTGAGGAAGATGAAGCTGACTACTCTGAGGAGTAGTATTCTCTTGCCGATGATAAATACAAATAGCTGGAGGATCGTCTCAATGCTATGGAGATCCACAGGGTACCCGGGCTGGATTTTGAAGAGCTAGGACTGGTCTCAGGGTGGTCATCCCGCTGAAATTCAAGGTCCCCACATTTGCTAAGTACGACGGTGTCTCATGTCCTAAGCTGCACTTAAGATCATATGTCAGGAAGATTCAACCCCACACTACTGATAGGAATCTGTGGGTACATTTATCCAGGAAAGTTTGTCGAGGATGCAGTTGGAATGGTTCTATCAATTGGAGAAAATGAACATTCGTAATTGGGAAGATCTGGCTGCTGCTTTCTACAAGCAGTACCAATATAATGCTGACCTCGCCCTAACTCGTGCACAATTGCAAAATATGTTTATGGGTTTCGGCGAGGGTTTCAAGGATTATGCCCAAAAGTGGAGAGACCTTACGGGAAGAGTCCAGCCTCCTCTGTCTGACGGAGAGCTGGTAGACATGTTCTTGGGCATATTATCTGGTCCATTCTTCAACCATTTGATTGGAAGCTCTTCTGCTGGGCTTACTGAGCTGATTCTGACTGATGAGCGGGTAGAAAATGGAATCAAGAGTGGTAAAATCCAGAGAGATGCATCCTCCAGTACAGTAAAGAAACCATTCTCTGGGAAGAAGGAGGTCAGTGCTGCCTATGGCCAGAGAAGTCAAAGCAAAATTGAACATCGTCTGACGGTAGGGGCTGTTATGATATCTAATCCTGCATTAAACCAACAATGAAACAATCAGCGCAGGCCGAATACGCCCAAAAGACAATTCACCCGGATCAACATGACCTTATCCCAGGTTTTGCCACACCTGTTGAAGTCCAATTTGGTGACTCTAAAGGAAGCTCCCAAGAATCCCAATACTGCATCTCCCCACTACAACCCAAATGCTCGATGTGCCTACCATTCCGAAAGTCCGGGGCACAACACAAATGATTGTTGGGCTTTGAAAAATAAGGTGCAGGATTTTATCGAGGCGAAGGAGATTGAGTTTGACCTTCCAGAGACACCTAATGTAATAACTTCTCCAATGCCCAAACATGGCCAAGGTGTCAATGCTATTGACGACGACCTGTTTGTTTCCTCTGTGGATGAATTAGCTACTCCTCTTCTAATTTTTAAAAATAATCTGTTGCGAGCCGGTTTATTTCTGGGTTGTGGTGAAGGTTACCACTTATGTATGTCTCTACCAGATGGTTGTTTGTTGTTAAAGATGGGCATCCAGCTCCTGATGGTTAACAAAGAAATTCTATTTGAGAAAGTTCCCCTTGCAAGAAATTTGTGTGAAGATGTCTCAATAATTACCATTTCCGACAATCCTCCTAGGGTCTCCACCGAAAGACCCGTCAGGATTACATATGTTCCCAAGTTTTCTCCCTTGATTATCACCCTTCCTGGGCTGATACCATATTCCTCTGATAAAGCTGTTCCTTGGAATTATGGGGATGACGTCTATTACCATGGCGTCAAGCAAGACCTATTGGTTATTGAAGATAAAGTTGATGAAAATATTGATCATGACATCGACAACATCATTGGGACCAATAAAATTATGAGAAGCGGAAGAGTTTTCTCTCCTGAAATCTCTCTGAAGACTGTTGCTACTCCTTTGATTATTCCTGCTTCTACTCCAGTTATTAATCACATTGCTACTCCTACTATTATCCATGTTGTTATCCCTGCTACTGAGTCAGCTGAGACTCGTGGCAAAGAGGTATTGGTTGAGCCTGTCCAGACGAAGGCATACAAAGAAGTCACTCCCGAGGCTTCTAAAAAATAAATGGAAGAGATATTGAAGATAATAAAGAAAAGTGATTGCAATATTATGGAGCAGTTGGGGTAGACCCCTTCAAAAATCTCAATGCTTGCCTTACTTTTATGCTCTGAAGCCCATGCTAAGGCTTTGGTAAAGCTCCTGAAGTTTGCTCATGTGCCTCAAGAGACTTCTGTTGATCAATTTGAGAACTGTGTTGGCATCCTGACTACTGATAATGGACTGGGTTTTTCCAATGTTGATTTAACTCCCAAGGGAAGGAAACACAATGATGCCCTGCATGTCTCCATTGAGTGCAGGGGCACCACCTTAGCTCATGTTTTGGTAGATACAGGTTCATCATTGAATGTCTTACCCAAGAATGCTTTAGACAGATTGGGTTATGAAGGGCTCATGCTGAAGCCCAATAACATTGTGGTGAGGGCCTTCGATGGTTCTAAAAGAATGGTGCACGGGGAGGTGGACATCCCTATCAAAGTTGGTACTCAGACTTTTGACTCAACTTTCTACGTGATGGACATTCTCCCATATTATTCCTACTTATTGGGTCGACCCTGGATCCATGGGGTTGGTGATGTTACTTCTATCCTGCATCAGATGTTGAAGTACCCAGTCAATGGAAAGATTATCACAGTCCATGGTGAGGAGGAATACATGGTGAGCCACCTGAACTCTTTCATGTATGTTGAAATGGACGGTGAGTTCATTGAGACCCCATGTCAGAACTTTAAGGAGGTTCCATAAACAGTTGTTGCGACCAAGACTTCTACCAGTATTCTAAAGACTACTAGACCTCCGCAGAAGATGGCTTCTCTGAGAGATGCCAAAGAAGTAGTTGAAGAAGGTGGGTGTATCATATGGGGCCAACTTCCGGATATTCCCTACAAATCTGATAAGTTTGGTTTGGGTTTTACTTCATGAGCCCAGAGAGTTACTCTTCGTGCTCGTGTCGGGGAACCACCACTATGCATCAACAACTATGGATTAAATTCATTGGAGGACAGTGATAGAAATTATGACATGGACAAGTGGATCTTCCCAACTATCAGTGGTGGACTCAATAATTGGGAGGCCAAAGAATTTGTTCCTATTACTTTTATTCAAGAGTAATTGTCTTTTGTTTTGTTGGGATATGTAATATTTAAACAATTGAAACTTTAAAGCCTTGTGTTTTACCTGAAGCACAATGGTTTATTTGTGAGGGTTAATAATTCATTTTCATATGGCATTATGATATGGTGAGAGAATTGACTTGGGTGTTTTGCATTTTATCGCAAATGTTGCGGTTAGCAAGAATCACCACCGACTTTTCTTTTATCCAAAAGGAAAGGCTGAAAAGAACATGAAAGACCTTTGAGATTATTTCTTGAGTTCGGGGGGTAGATTATGAAAAGGGAAGGTGTTAGCACCCTTTTCATCCATAGTTATCTATGGGCTCTTAGTTGATTGCTAGATAAATTGCTTTTTGTTTGAAAAGGTGCTTTGCGTGGTTTTTGAAAGTATTTTGAAAAGGCGCCATCGTTTAGGAAAACTTTATAATAGTTCTCGTTCGTAAGAACATATACAAAGTGTTGAGCTTTTGAAAATATTTCATGTTTGGAAAAAATTTGGAAAGTGTTTTTGAAAGTGTTGGTGTTTGTTTTGAAAATAAGCAAGGATATTTTATTTGAAAATGAGTAAGCAACTAGGAATAATCTACCTACTCAAAAGTATTTGTTCATTTCTTCTTTTCCTTTGATATTGCTATCTTACCATTGACTTGGTAAGAAGCCCTATCTTTGGATGTAAAGGGACGAGCGTGGGTCATCGTATAACCATGATAGCAATGTTGTGAGATGTCTTAGCAATTCTCTTTGAGGGACTAAGATCATTTTGAAAGGCAACATTTGATAGCATCATCGAGGGACTATGATCTTATATTTTGATTGCTTTTTGCTAAGATATCCCACATGAATAACATGGCCATTTTGGTAAGGCAACAAAGTGGAATTACCCTAAGGGTGTAAGTGTGCAAGTATGTTGATTTACATGTATTGTTTTGTGTTGGATTGGGGTTTGCTAACTTGTTGATTTTATCTTTCCATACAAATCCTAATTTACTAGCATTTATATAAAGCGATAAATTGCGGAAAGTAAAAATACTAAGCTATTACATCACTAGGGGAGGGGGTATACAAATTTACAAATGGGGATTTTGCAAGAAAATTAAACCTAATTAACTATTACAACCATATTGAATAAATGTACAAGAATTGAATAAATAATAATGTACAAATGCAAATGGAAAAGAAACATGATTTTTGTTTGGATTTTTATGAAATGGGTTTTAATATAAACCTAATTAGGAAAATAATTAATTAAAAAATTAAAAAAATTAAACTTAAATTAATTAAGAAAATAAATTAAGTTAAAAATGTTTTTAGGGTTTTTTATGAAAAGGTTTTAAATTAATAAAAATAAGATGAAAGGTAATCAATTAAAATAAACCTCAGCTCTAAATTAATTTTAAAAGAAATAAAATAAAATAATATAATAATTAAACCTAATTATCTAAATATTAATTATTCAAGAAAATAAATTAATTTGTTTTAAGAAAAATGTTTTTGGTCTTTTTGTTTTTTTTTTATAAATGAAATAAATAAGGTGTGAAAATAATAATAATAATATTTTTTGGAATTTTTTTATTAATAAAAAATAATAATGATAATAATAATAGTAATAATAAAGATATTAAAGAAAAAAATATAATGAAATAAAAACAAGAAAAATGAAATAATAAAGAAAAATGGGCCAGGGGTATAAAAGTAAAGAGGGGTTAGAGGTCAGCAAAAATAGAAGCCCAAAGGGAGGGAAGCCCATGCGCTGTTTCAAGCAAAAAATGGAAAAATGTGAAAAAAATAGGCAAAAGGGTACCAGTGGGGCTCGAACCTAGGTCCCATAGGTGACAGGCGCGCACTTTAACCACTGGGGTGGTGATACGTCTGTTAACTTAAACAAAACAACAAATATATAATACAAATCAAGTCCTGGATGAACTTCATCTTCAACCTCCAGCCAAAGGACCTGTAACTTATTCATTTCTCATCCATTCACAAAACTTCCAACACCAAACTTGTTAGAAATTTCCTCACGATTCTGAATATGTAAATAACTTAAGCTAATTCTCAAAGATGAGCATGAATTTCTAACAATACCAAATTCTGACCTAAATATTTTCAGAGGTTAAAACTCAAAATTCTCCCTACTCAAGCAACATAAATGAAATCTATGGACATGTATAGTTTCAGGGTAATGATGTCTACATTTTTCTTCATAAATGCAAGCCTAACAATGCCTAAATATGAAGATAAAAGTTCAAGAAAAATACCTCAAAATTGGAAATCGTGAAATGAGTTTGAGCTTGATTCAAGGTGATGCAATGATCAGGTTAGCTTCCTTGAGTCTCTAGGAAGCTAATGCAATGCTTAACTTGAGTTGAGAGTAGCTGAAATGGCCTGGAGAAGTCCAACTGCAATGCTCTATTTTTGGTTATGAAGGACGATGGAAATGGAATTAAAATTTAAGAACATGGATTGGGATGAGTTGTATTTGAAGTAAGGAACCTTTTGAGATGATTTGGAGAGGAAACACACGAGTGGTTTGAGAGATGGGAGTTTCTGGTCAGGTTCTGCATAATAATGGAATTTTTTGTGCAATCTGAGTTTTCAGGGAGTTTGGGAGTGTTTTCAATTGTGCCTTAGCTTGCAAATAACTTGTATAGTTATATGAGAAAGGTTAGAGCACTTAAGGTTGACAGAACTGTGAGATATAGAGTTATGGCTATGTTACTTGATTTTGAAGAAAAGTGGAAAACATGGTTTCAAGGCATAGTACAAGCATGGCCTGAGTTTATGGGAGGCTCTAGACATGTTGCTTTTTCCTTTAACATTGCTTGTGTTCAGATGAAACAAGTTAGGAGCTTTATGCATTGACTTTGTGATTAAAGTCACTTTTCCAAAATGGAAGTGTGAACTTTGTTCCATTAATGGAATAATCACTTGGACAATGACTCAAACACTTGGATCATAGCTCAAATAGTTGTGTAATCTTATGATTATGGATATATTTAGAGGTTAGAAATCTATAAATTAAGATTTATGCAACATGGGTGTTGTGATCGGTAGAAATAGAACTGACTGTTTAAAGCTGGTTTCGCGAAATGTCGCGGTAAGCAAGAGTCGCCACCGTCTTTTATGTTCTCCAACATGGAAAGGACAAAAGCACAACAAAATTCCTTATTCGAGAATGTTTCTCGGTTCGGGAGGTAGATTTATAGAAAGGGAAGGTGTTAGCACCCTTTCTATCCATGGTTATCCAGGGGCTCTTAGGTACTTGCTCTTATGTTTTCAAAAAAATTCTTGATTTTTAAGTGTGTGTGGGTTTTGAAAAAAATTTCGTTTGAAAAACTTCTAAGTAACTCTTGTATCAGTCCTCAAGAGTGTATGAAGTGTTTTGTTTGAAAACTTTTAGAAAGTGTAAGGTGTGAAAAGTATTTTGTTTGTTTTGAAAAGAGCAAGTACCCATGAGTCATCTACCTACCCTAAGCAATTAAGTTGTGTAAGAGTCCTTTAGATAGTGCTATCCCACCATTGAGAGGTAGGTAGCACCATCGTTGGAGGTGTTCGGGTCAATTCAATTATCGGGACAGTATGGTCACCGAAGCAATGGTAGGACAACTTAGAAGTAACCCTAACGTCCTAGATCCTTTTATCCGAGGCAACTGTTTCGAGGCAACTGGATCTTTAGACAAAGGGTGACCTCTAAGACGTCCTATACTTGATGACCACGTTTCGAGGCAACGAGTGAAGCGTACCCTAGGAGTGGCATGTGCTTTGTGTGTCGTTTTTCAGTTAATGTTTTTGTACATGTTATTTGTGAGCTACGAGTTGTTTTTATTTACCATACATTCTTTCATGCATTTAACAGTTAGGGGGTGCGGAAAGTAAATTGCGGAAAGATAAAGTTCTACGCTATTACAAGGCGCGGGTTTATACATCGCCAAAAATACAAAGACCTGTTTTGGTAAATAAGTATAAAAAATTAAATAAAGCGATAAAAACCTATTTAACTATTACATTCTTGGAAGCAATTACATAATAATCAAATAAAATATAACGCGCAAATAAAAATTAATCGGGAATATTCTAAGGGTTTTGACCCTTTTAAGAAAAGAAATTGGATTTTTTTGTCTTTTTTTTGTGATTTAAATGCAATTAATAATTAATAATTAAACTAATTAATTAATTTATTAAAAGAAATATTTTTTGTGTTTTTATGTTTTATGAAATAAAATAAAAGAATTAAAATTCTAAGTTAACCTAATTCTAAATTATTTTAGTTATTTAAAAAGTTAAAATTGCCTAATTAAACTATTTTATTTGTTAATATTTATTTTAAAAAAAATAAAATTGAATTAATAATAATAATAATGTTAGTTTTTTTGATTTTTTTATGAAAATATTGATTAAGTTAATAGTTAATAAAAGGGAAAAATAAAATAAGACAAATAAAATAAAAAAAAGAAAAATCCAACCCAAGGGGGGGGGGGGGGGGGGGGGGGGGTTTGGGCCAAATAGGAGGTGTATTGAATCCTGGCCCACTAAGAAGCCACATTTGAGTCTCCTTGATTGTCCAGAACGCGTTTGACTTGGAACAGGGTATTCCTCCCTCTCCTGGCCTTTGGATGACTGTCTGAGGACACATGGCCTGTTGGATGTGTGAGGTGCATGGTGTTCAACGCTTGGGAATCTGCACAAGAACACATTGAAAAAAATAACATTGGAATTATGGGGGGACCTGGGAATCGAACCCAGGTCCCAGCACTTGCATGACACGTTCCCCAGCCACTACGCCACTGCATTGAATTTGTAAACATAATAACTAATAACAATAATATATGAAAAGCAACCACTATGCTGAAAATATGAAAAAAACGCGCGTGGATTTGAATCCTCCAACCATGCACTGCCACGCATGTCGTCTTCTTCGTTTCCTGAAACAAAAAGCAAGCAAATAGCGGGGTTTTTAAACCCCCACTAACTTCAACAGTGAAAAATAGCAATTAGAATTTGGGACAACATAAAAAGGGCGCGAGGATCCCATTCAATTCGTCTCATTACAACGAATCCAGTCATATGCGTCACTAGTCCTAATTGTTCTGGGTTTAGAAAGCCCCAAATTTGAAACTGAAGAACCCTAGAATTTGTTCATGGTGATTTTGGATTCAGCGCGTTTCAGTTCAATTAAACTGTTTCACTAGCTTCAGAAGGTCCCTAACAACACAAACCAATCAAAAAAATGGATTAAAAGTGCATAAAATATGATATACAGATTTGAGAAATAAGGCAAACCGAGTGACTCGTGTTCTTTGATTCCTTGCGTATTTGGACTTGTTCTTGATTGCAAATCATTCCTGGGGATGTAAGGAACGTGTTTGGATCAAAAGGGAAGATTGAATTGTGCTGGAAAATGGTTTTCAGTTTGTCACTTTTCCTTGGAATTTTTGAAATTGCTTATGCTGTATGGGAGTGTTCTATCTCTCTCTGCTATTGGGAAGGCTTGCATATGAGGTTATGAATCATAATCAACCAATATCATGAGCCTTAAAGCCTTGCAATTATGTTTTTGATTTTGCCATAAACTCCATTGAAGAAAACTTGCCTTTTGTGTCCAATTTTGAATTCCATGCTCATAATAGGATGTACACGAATTTGGAAGGTGTTTCATGATGCATCAAAGCAATTCAAGCCACAAAATATCCCCTAATTAATTTTTTGATTTTCATTTGAATTTTAAAGATTTAAAATGAATTAAATCAAATAAAATTAAATATAAAAATGGAAAAATCAATTTTTAATCTTGAAATAAATTGTGGGACACGTGGGATGCATGGCCAAGCTGAACCAAGTGGAAAAAGTGGGCCCTTTTTGTCAAAAATGAAGTTTCAAGGATAGTTGACTTTGGCCATTTCACAAACATTTCCCAACTTCTCCAATGCATATCTTGCTCAATTTTGATCATATGAACATGTTCTTGGACAGTTTGGAAAGGTCTTGAAGTCCTCTAACCAATGCCTTTGGTCCCATGTCATTTTGATTTACCAATCTCAAGTTATGGTCTTTTACTTAAAGTGCCTTTTTGTTGACTTTTGAAAATGACCTATAATGTTGAAATTGATAACTTTTTGTGAGAGCATTTCTTGGACTTGGAATGTGAGGATGAATTGTAGGAAATGTATTCCCCTTCAAGATGAGCATTGGATGGGATTTTTCTGATGAACCATGAAAAAGTTATGCCTTGGTCAAGTTACAGTTGACTTTTCAGCTGTCCAAAATAGAAACTTTTGACACCTTGGTGATTTTTGAGCCATTCTTGTGAAATCATGATCAAGAATTGATAAAATGATGATTGTGGCTTAAAAATAAGATGTTGACCAAAATTTTTGACTTTTGACTGCCAAATGACCATTTTGCCCCTACAGTTGATTGTGAGGCAATTTAGGGTTTTTGACTGTGCAACTTGACCTTGTGAGCCTTGAAACTTGACATGTAGGTGCTTGACAATGTATATGAGCATATGGAACTTGATTGAGCCCTTGAAAACCTCAACTTCCTTGAAGGAACCAAAACCCTAATTTGACTGGCTTAGGAGGGTGGTTGACTGTGTAGCCCTTGAGTAGACTTGAGCAATTTGAGGTGATGCTTGTCAAAACTTTGAAGAATATGGGAGGGAAAATTTTGGGGTACAAAAGTTGCCCCTGTTCAATCTTCTTAGACCTGAGGATGTAGATTGGCTTATGTGCCTTTCGTGATCCGAGGGTGGAAGATGATTGAACACTAGAGTGCCCAGAAATTTGCACTCACATAGTAGAGTATCAGTAGTGTGATGGCGAGAATGGGCTTACAGATGCCATTTGGAAAGATGGTGGATAGGAGGATGGGCTTATAGATGCCATCTGGATATGTGACAGAACCTTGTCGGGAATGGGCTTATAGATTCCATTTGGAGACTGTTGGTATGTGGATGGGCTTATAGATGCCATCTAGGTGTCGATCGCGTAAGAGATTCCCTAGCGAGAACTTGCGTACCTGAGAAAGATAATTTCCTGGCTTGTTACAGATGTTGATCTTCAAACTCTTCATGTAGATATGCCCTGGCTGGATACAGGTATCGAATCTACAATTGGTTGCTCACAAACGTGCCCTGGCTGGATACAGGAATCGAATCTGGAATTAGTAATCAACAGATATGCCCTGGCTGGATACCGGAATCGAATCTTCAAACTCTTCAGATGTGCCCTGGCTGGATACAGGAATCGAATCTTCAAACTCTTCAGACGTGCCCTGGCTGGATACAGGAATCGAATCTGGAAATAGTCGTCAACAGATATGCCCTGGCTGGATACATGAATCGAATCTTCAAACTCTTCAGACGTGCCCTGGCTGGATACAGGAATATAATCTGGAAATAGTCGTCAACAGATATGCCCTGGCTGGATACAGGAATCGAATCTTCAAACTCTTTAGACGTGCCCTGGCTGGATACAGGAATCGAATCTGGAATTGATCGCTCACAGATATGCCCTGGCTGGATACAGGAATCGAATCTGGAATTGCGACAGTTGATAGTAATTATCTTTGGGATTGACCTCTTTTCCTGAAAAGGTAAAACATCAGTTGCATGCAATTTCATGATGTATGAAGTGCATGATGTCATGATGCTCTTAAAAATATATGAGATTTGTGTTGTATGATGCGTATGCATGCTATAATGTATGAAGATGTAATGTTTATGAATGTATTATCGTCTGGGGAAATAAATCCTTGACGAATGCCGGGAGTTTGTTGAATCCTGGGCTGATGTTGAAGAGTAGAGTTCTTCGTTTCCGCTGGGGATGATGATTACAAGAATAAACCGGTAGGAGAAGATGACTCCGTTGGGGAATAAGCTTGTTGGAGAGATTACTCTGCGGGGAATCACTCTGTAGGAAGAGATACTTCGCTGAGAATTTGATGATAACTCCGATGGGGATAGTGTTGATGAGCTTTGTTGGAAGATTTGATGAACTCCGCTGGGGGATAGGAAGAACTTCACCGAGGACGATCTTTCCGTGGTAATTAGTGGAGGATAACCCAGTTATACCCTGGTAGGGAATAACCTTTGAATAAAGCCGGGGAGACGCGTTCGTGCTCTGCAGGGGTAAGCTTCCAGAATCTACTGGGATAAGCTTCCTGCTGGGGAGATTGATTCAACTCTTCTGGGGAGACTTTTGAGACTGTACTGGGGAAGTGGCTCCACTGGGATGTCTGGTATTCCGCCGGGGAACAATCTTAGATCAAGACTGCCGGGGATGCTTGTTTTAGGGACAACTGTATACTCCGCTGGGGAATATTGAGATCTTCTGGGGGTACCCAACTGCCTTGAGGCTGACAGTAGACTAACTCTGCTTGGGGAGAGTGTTGCTGATTTGCTGGAGACTGTTCCTTTTCAGGGCTGATGGGAGACCAACTCTTCTCGGGGGAGGGTATTGTTGAGTCTGGTCTTACTCTACGAGGAGTGAAGGTATTTTGGTACATTCTTCAGCCGAACCTACCTTAGTACCTTGGTGGACAGAGCAACTAGATCGCTTAGACAATTCAATATTGCCCCTGTTTCTAATGTCACCTGTAATTATTCCTTTGTTTCGCATGCAAGTATTTATGAATTAGCAATTAGTGTCAAATACATATATCACAATTGAACATTGGACGTTCTTTACAAAACAAAACAGAAAAAAGGAAAAACAATTGGCAATTGGTCTGAAAAGTGAATTTGTATTGATTTTTGAATTTGCCTGTAAATAGGCGTTTATGTACAAGAGGCTGACGTCCTAGTAAGAGAACGCCGCCGAACAACAGAGTTTATACAATTTGTACAAAGGAAAGCAAAACAGCTATGTGAAAAGAATAATCCCACTGGGTTCCAACTCTGCTATCGCCTTTATATCTTCGAGCGTCTCATCACTTTGCTGCTTAGTTGGAGATGAAGCCGATTTATCGATGCCGTCTGAACCTGATAGTTGATACCAGATTCTGGATGCAAGGTGATCCAATGGGACATAGTATTACGCTTTATCCCTAACTTTTGCCTGGATCGCCCTTTCGGGTTTTCAGTCCACCGGGATACCCATTTTTTCCCAAGCCGCCTTTTCAAGTTTTCGACTTATCGGGTGTACAGATTTTTTTTTATTTCATCCCTTATTTTTGCCCGAACCCTTTTGGTTCGCCGGGAAGCCCTTACTTTTTCCTAGGTGTGTCAACCTAGCGGGTCTTTTATTCATGCGTAGTATCTTTTTACTATGTCTGCATTGGCGGGGTGAGGAAGGTCGTCACCGTCCATGGTGGTCAAAATCATGGCTCCTCCTGAGAAGACATGTTTAACCACAAATGGCCCTTCATACGTAGGGGTCCATTTGCCCCTGGGATCACTTTGAGGAAGAATGATGTGCTTGATTACCAGATCCCCAACTTGATACTCTTGGCGTCTGACTTTCTTGTTAAATGCCCTGATCATCCGTTTTTGGTACGTCTGACCATGACAAATAGCGGTGAGTCTCTTTTCGTCAATTAGGTTTAATTGATCAAGCCTAGTCTGGATCCAGTCATCTTCGCTCAGACCTGCATCCTTCATTATCCGGAGAGAGGGTATCTGGACTTCAATAGGCAAGACTGCCTCCATGCCATAGACCAAGGAAAAGGGTGTTGCCCCTGTTGATGTCCGTGCTGAGGTACGGTACCCATGAAGAGAAAACGGTAGCATCTCGTGCCAATCTTTATAGGTCACTATCATCTTCTGCACAATCTTCTTAATATTCTTATTTGCTGCTTCGACAGCTCCATTCATCTTCGGCCGGTAGGGAGAAGAGTTGTGGTGCTGTATCTTGAATTGCTCGCAGAGCTCAGTGATCATCTTGTTGTTGAGATTGGTACCATTGTCCATAATGATCCTTTCCGGGACGCCGTATCGACAAATCAGGTTATGCCGAATGAATCGTGCTACGACGTTCTTGGTTACTGTAGCATAGGAAGCTGCTTCAACCCACTTTGTAAAGTAATCAATCGCTACCAGGATGAAGCGATGCCCGTTGGATGCCGTAGGTCTGATCTCGCCAATCATATCAATGCCCCACATTGCAAAAGGCCAAGGTGCTGTCAAGAAATTCAGAGGTACTGGAGGAACGTGTACCTTATCAGCATAGATCTGGCATTTGTGACACGTCCGAGAGTGCTGGTAACAGTCAGCTTCCATCGTGGACCAGAAATATCCTGCCCGAAGGATTTTCTTTGCCATGGTGTGTCCACTGGAGTGTGTTCCAAAGGTACCTTCGTGTAGTTCTGCCATGATCTTTTCTGCTTCAGTCTTATCCACACAACACAGTAAGGTTGAATCATGATTTCGCTTGTATAGGATGCCGTTTCTGAGGAAGAACTTTGCTGCGAACCTTCTCAGAAACTTTTTGTCATTGATGGATGCACCCTCGGGGTATTCTTGAGCTTCCAAGTACCTCTTTACTTCATGATACCAAGGTTTCTCAGTTACCTCTTCAGCCTCAAGATCACAGCAATGTGCAGGTTCGTTCAGTTTCCAGATAATGATCCGGGGAGCCTCGTTGTCCCATTTGACTTTGAACATGGAAGACATCGTAGCTAACGCGTCCGCCAACTGATTCTCCTCTCTTGGGAAGTGTTCAAAGGTTATCTCTTCAAAATGGGGGATCAATGTCAACACATACTCTCTGTAAGGAATAAGATTTGGGTGTTTCGTATCCCACTCGCCTTTGATCTAATTGATCACGAGAGCGAAATCTCCGAAGACACTCATAAACTTGATCCTTAGGTCAATTGCAGCTTGAAGACCCATGATACACGCCTCATACTCCGCCATGTTGTTGGTGCAGTTGAAACATAGCCGGGCAGTGAGTGGAGTATGAGTGCCTTTTGGGGATATGATCACATCGCCGATACCGTTACCCAAAGTGTTTGAGGCTCCGTCAAAGTGCATAGACCATCAGGATCCTTCTTCAGGTCCTTCATCCGGTCCAGGTACTTCACAATCAGTTACTACCATGATATCCTCGTCGGGAAATTCAAAGTTCATAGATTGATAGTCATCTACTTCCTGGTGTGCCAAGTGGTCTGCCACTACACTTCCCTTGATTGCTTTCTGAGTCGTGTACTGGATGTCATATTCTGTCAAGATCATCTGCCATCTCGCTATTCTTCCGGACAGAGCAGGCTTTTCGAAGATGTACTTTATTGGATCCATTTTTGAAATCAACAGAGTAGTGTGAGTCAGCATATACTGTCTCAACCGACGAGCAGCCCATACCAAAGCGCAGCAAGTTTTCTCGAGCAGTGAGTATCGGGTCTCACAGTTGGTAAACTTTTTGCTAAGGTAATAAATAGCATGCTCTTTTTGGCCAGATTCGTAATGCTGCCCCAGCACACACCCCATTGAGTTGTCCAGTACTGTCAAGTATAGTATTAGAGATCTCCCTTCAACCGGTGGCATAAGAATGGGTGGTTCTTGGAGATACTCTTTGATTCTATCGAAAGCGGCCTGACATTCATCATTCTAACGTACTACCTGATCTTTCTTCAGCAGCCTGAAGATTGGTTCACAGGTAGCAGTTAGGTGCGAGATGAATCGGGCAATGTAATTCAGACGTCCTAGAAAGCCTCTGACTTCTTTCTCTGTCTTGGGAGCTGGCATCTCTTGTATGGATTTCACTTTGGCAGGGTCCACTTGAATACCTTTGTCGCTCACGACGAAACCTAGTAACTTTCCAGATCTTACCCCAAATGTGCATTTGTTTGGATTAAATCTTAGCTTGTACAACTTCAGACGGTCAAACAGCTTCCGTAGATGGTCAAGGTGTTCCTCCTCAGTTTAGGACCTTGCAATCATATCGTCGACATATACTTCTATCTCATGATGGATCATGTCATGAAACAAAGAAACCATGGCACGTTGGTAGGTTGCCCCAGCATTTTTCAACCCAAATGGCATGACCTTGTAGCAAAAGGTGCCCCACTGAGTAACAAAAGTGGTCTTCTCCATGTCTTCAGGAGCCATTTTGATTTGATTATATCCGGAGAAACCGTCCATGAAGGAGAACACCTTGTGCTGAGCAGTGTTGTCAACCAGGACGTCGATATAAGGCAGAGGGAAATAATCCTTAGGGCTCGCCCTGTTCAAATCCCTGTAATCAACACACATTCTGACCTTACCATCCTTCTTCGGCACTGGAACCACGTTGGCAACCCACTGAGGGTAGGAAGTCACTGCAAGAAAACCGGCGTCAAATTGTTTCATAACCTCAGCTTTGATTTTCTCGGACATCTCTGGACGCATACGGCGGACCTTCTGTTTTACTGGCGGGCAGTCTTTCTTGGTAGGCAGGTGATGAACCACAATGTCAGTATCCAACCCAGGCATGTCTTCGTAAGACCAGGCAAAGATTTCCACGTAGTCATGCAGCATCTAAATCAACCGTTGTTTCACACTGAGCTCCAGATTGGCACCAATCTTGACTTCCTTTTTGTCTGTCTCAGTACCCAGATTTACCATTTCCACTGGCTCTTCATGTGGCTGAATGGCCTTCTCTTCCTGGAGTAACAATCTTGCAAGCTCACCAGGCACTTCGCAATCATCTTCACCTTCGTCTTCGGCTAAGTTGATCGGATTTTCGAAGTCATAACCGGCAGTAGCAGAGTCGTTACCAGTGAGATCCAGAGTGGATTGAAACCTGTATAAGTGAGTGTGTGTAAATATAGCTATTTTGCAATATGTAAAGAAAGAAAGGGGGCGCAAGATTTGAAATGTAAAAACGTCCAATGCTTTTATTCATGATATATGAAAGTGACAAATAATAAGCCCTCACAAATGACGCCACGGTGCCCCGGGTAAGACACCGGTCCATAGAGTTTAGTAATATTGTTTGTTACAACTTTAAAACAAAAGAGTTCATTACTGCGTGACAAAAGTAATAGGTGTAAAGTATTTTGCAGTCCAGTTGCTAAGTCCACTGGTGGTCGTCGGGTAGATCCAACTGTCGAATTCAGATTCGTCCGCTTCATCCTCAATAGCATTCACTCCCGGGTTGGTGATGAATACGGGAGGTCTTCCAACCCTTTCTTTACGTACAGCCCTCTGAGCCTCCGCAGTGAAACCCAACCCAAACTTGTCAGTCTTTGGAGTAAAATCAGGAAGCCTGCCCCAATTTGCGCACTCACCCTTCTCGATCACAGCCCGGGCATCCTTTAAGGAGGCCATCTTCAAAGGAGAACCCTCTGCAGTCACTGTCTCTGCTGCTGCCAATGTTTGAGGCACCTCTTCAAAGTGTTGAAAGGGGGTCTCAATGAACTCCCCATCCATTTCTACGTACCTGAAGGAGTTGAGGTGGCTGACCATGTATTCCTCTTCCCCTTGCACTGTTACGATCTTCCCCTTGACCGGGTATTTGAGCTTTTGATGTAAAGTTGAAGTCACAGCCCCTGCCTTGTGGATCCAAGGACGACCCAACAGACAAGAGTAGGACGGTCGGATATCCATCACATAGAACTTTGAATCAAAGACTTGTGAACCAACCCTGATTGGGATGTCAACCTCACCATGTACCATACTTTTGGACCAGTCAAAGGCCCGGACAACGATGTTACTTGGCTTGAGCTCTAAACCCTCACAGTCCATCCTGTCTAGAGCTTTCTTGGGTAGTACGTTCAGTGAAGAACCAGTGTCAACCAGCACGTGAGCAAGAGTAGTGCCCCTGCATTCAATGGAGACATGCAGGGCATCATTATGGTTCTTCCCCTTGGCCGTCAGATCAGCGTCAGAGAAACCCAGACCATTATCAGCAGTTAAGTTGGCCACACAGTCGGTGAATTGATCGGCAGACGTTTCTTGTGGCACGTGAGCCGTCTTCAGGAAAGCAATTAGGGCCTTGGCATGGGCCTCTGAACACAGCAACAGTGATAACATAGAGATTTTAGAGGGGGTGTGCCCCAGCTGTTCAACGACGTTGAAATCACTCTTCTTGATAATTTTGAGGATCTATTCCATCTCTTGCTTGGAAGCCTCAACAGTGGTCTTCGGTGCCTCCATCCGGGCAGGCACATCAGTAGCAATTCCCTTTCCCCGAGCGTTAGATGACTCGGCAGCAGGGGTAGGAACTTGATCAGGAGGGGAAACAGGCACACTGGCAGGCGTGATGACAAGAGGCCTCTGAATGGATGGAGGTGCAATGTCTGGTGAGAACAGTCTTCCACTATGAGTGACCTTAGCAGGCTCGGTGATGTTGGTGACACCGGTACTAGTATTGAACTCTTGTTTCACTCCCAGAACATAAACATTTGCCCCATAGTGCCACGGGACAACTTTATCAGACTTGTAGGGGATGGGCCCCAAAACAGTAATGGTTATAGGAGCAATATTGTGAACAGGCATAATTTGGACAGGCTTCTTTGAAGGAGCCTTGGAAGGGTTGTTGAAAATGGTGACAATTGAAACTTCTTCAACAGGGGCAGCAGGAACGACAATATTCTTGAACAAGATCTCTTTACTGTCCATCAGGTTTTGGACGCCTGACTTCAGCAAAGGACAACCGGCAGGTGAAGCAGCACACAGAGGGCAACCTTTACTACATCCCAGAAATAAACCGGCTTGCAACAGGTTCCTCTTGATGGTCAGCAGCGGAGTAGCGATATCATCCACAGAAGCTACATACAGATCCTCCTCAACAGCATTCACTCCATGCTGGGGCATGGGAGCGGTCACAACATTTGGCCTTTCGGGCGCCTCGAACTGTATTTCCTTGGCATCAATAAGGTCTTGAACCTTATTCCTTAGGGCCCAACAATCATCAGTAGAATGTCCCGGGCTATCAGAGTGATAAGCGCAACGGGCGTTGGGGTTGTACTTCGGAGATGCTGTGTTCACCACCTTCGGAGCTTCCTTGACAGTTACCAGGCTAGTTGACAGCAGTTGTGGTAAGATCTGAGAGAGAGTCATGCTGAGCCGAGTATACTGCCTTTTGGGCCTCTCAGCTCTTGGCTGGTTGTATTGCTGAGGAGCAGCAGCAGGCTTAGAAATTACTACCGCATTGACAACTTGGCGGCGTTCTGGTTTGTTCTGTCTCCTGGGACCGTACACAACACTGGCCTCCTTCTTGAAGGGCTTCTTTTCAGTATTTGAGGAGGCACCCTTCTGTATCTTCCCTGATTTTATACCAGCTTCGATCCTCTCACCGGCCAGGATCAGGTCAGTAAACCCAGCAGAGGAGTTACCAATGAGATGGTTGAAGAATGGACCAGATAGGGTCCCCAAGAACATGTCCACTAGCTCACGATCCGTCAACGGTGGCTGCACCCTGCCAGCCAGATCTCTCCATTTTTGTGCGTACTCCTTAAAACCTTCACCCGTTCCCAGTGACATACCCTGGAGTTGGGTACGCGTGGGAGCGAGGTCGGAATTATATTGATACTGCTTGTAAAAAGCAGTGGCCAAATCCTCCCAGTTACGAATGTTGGTTCCATCCAGCTGATAGAACCATTCGAGATGAGTCCCTGAAAGACTCTCCTAGAAGAAGTGGATCCATAAGTTCTTGTCTGCTGTGTAAGGCTGGATCTTCCTTACATAAGAACGGAGGTGCATCTTAGGGCAGGAAGCCCCGTCATACTTCACAAAGGCAGGCACCTTGAACTTGTGCGGGATCACCACCCCAGAAGATAACCCCAAGTCTCCGAAATCCAACCCAGGCACACGTTGAATCTCCATAGCATTTAACCTGTCCTCCAGTTGCTTGTACCGGTCCTCAGCAGGAGGGTACTGTTCATCATTGAAGTCTGTCTCGGTGTCAGAGACCACAGGGCTAGGAACCTCTCTCCCTTGGTGACTGCCTTCCCCCACAGACGGAGTAGTCCTCTCAGCTTCATTCTGCAATGTATTCCCGAGTCTGCGCCCAGTGTTGAATAGCACAGTCCTCTTCTTCTTCTTCTTCTTCAGGAGCAAAGCCTTCAGCTCTTGTTGTCCTTGGGCCAAGTTCATGACCATCTCCTGAAATTGGGCGTTCTGGGCCTAGAGGGCCTTGATAGCTTGTTCGATAGTGAGTTCAGGATTCATGATGACAATGTGCTGAAATAAACAGCGAAGAAGATTAAGCAACCTGTAGAAAAAAGGTACCTGTGATGCATATGATGAATGAAATGCATATGAATTATGTTTTCAAAGACAATT
The DNA here is from genome assembly GCA_948472305.1 of Vicia faba. NCBI lineage: Eukaryota > Viridiplantae > Streptophyta > Magnoliopsida > Fabales > Fabaceae > Vicia > Vicia faba. The sequence goes on along the minus strand of OX451737.1, from coordinate 1,337,063,563 downwards.
GGGAATCAACTTTGTAGACAAAAGGAACACACTTTATTAGATTCAAACTTTAAATTGTTCAACAATTTGCCCTTAGGCGTTACAAGAATGAAAATACTGAAAAGGAAATAAAGCTGTAAAAGAAACATCCAAAGCCCATCAGTGCTCCCATGGTCTCCTCTTCTTAGTACGGATGTAGTCATTCATGATCCGCTCGTTCTCCAGTTGCTTGGTCAGCTTCTGGATCTTCTGTTCCTGTTCGTTGAACTTTTCCCGATAATAATCCCGCTCTTCCTGTAGTTGCGCCCAAGACCTCTTTAGTGTATCAACATCAGTGGGTATCTGAGGAGGGAGTATGGTTGGAGGAACCCCGTCTTTATCAGGAACTTCAAGAATGATAGGCCTGACAGCTTCATATGGCATACCTAACTTCTGAGCATGGATGCAGACCCATTTGTAATAGGGTTCCATTGGTAGAGAAGTCTTCGGTCCCAACTCATGTGGGTCAGCTTTGTGAATTCCATCCCAAGCTTTGATGAATCTACGACGCAGTTCGTCACTATCTACCTGAAACTTAAAACTGATGTGAGGCACCAACATCTCATGAGGCCCTGCCCTTCTGGCTCTTCCAAACTGACGGAGAGCTAAACATGGATTATAAGATATTCCGCCCTGGGTACCGATCAATGGAACATTAGGATATTCTCCGCAACGATCAATAACAGCCACTTCATCTAAACCTCTGAGAGTCCAAATGATGTCATTATCAGTGAGGGACATTAACCTATGAGCCCAACCTTTTCCTTCTTGGTTCTTCAGCACGAACTTGGGGAGGTGCGAAATAAACCACCTCACTAACAAAGGAGTACAACACCACAGAGTTCCTCGTCTTCGGGCAGTACGAGCATAGAGTTGTTGCAGGACATCACCCAAGAGAGTGGGTACAGGGTTCCGAGACATGAAGATCCTTATGGCATTGATATTGACAAAGTTATCAGGGTTCGGAAACAATACTAGACCATAGATTAAGAGAGCCAGAATGTCCTCGTACGCCCTGAAGTCTAAGTCATTCCAGAAACTGTTAGCTTTACCAATCAGAAACTTAGCCAAGAAGCCCTTAACTCCGCTTCTAGTCTCCCAGTTGTCCATTACCTCCTTGTTGGTCAAAGGAAGGGCTGCTGCAATCTCCTCAGGTCTAAGAGTCTTCTCCTAACCAGTGAAGGGAGTCTGATCCAAAATAGGGATGCCAAGCAAATCAGAGAATTCTTCCAGGGTAGGGACCAGCTGGAAGTCTTGAAAGGTGAAGCAACTGTACAAGGGATCATAAAACTGGGTCAAGACACTCATCAGTTGTTGGTCCCACTTTGAAGTGACTAAACCGAAAAGAGAACCATGCCTCTGGATGAAGGAAGCAGTGTTTGGAATTCTGTCAACCAACTCTTTAAGCAAATCAGGTGGGTGAACAAAGTTGAGCCGGATAGTGTTCCTTCACACAGGCATCATGATGTCCTACAAAACAGAGCAAAGATAAAACCCTCTTGTCTTTGAAATAGGTCAGTCCTTATGCAGGATGCATGCAATGTTATGATGGTATGATGTTATGATAAAGCAAGTATTCACAAAGGCAAACATGATAAGGCACACAAGTCACACAAGACACCCCTTAGGGTTTAGGCCAGCATGAAGTTCAGGTACTACCCTCTTTCAGTTTCGTTGGTTAAGACCTGTCCTATCAAAAGTAACCGGGTTCTAGAGGATCCCAATATCACTGACTACCCTCAATCGGTCATAACTCCAGCGTCGCAATCTTTTCTTGCAGCCAGAACCATCGCGAGAGTTTAGCCTCAATGGGTGTAGCATACTGCTATTGTTCTATGGCCAAGTTGGGTCAAATTAGGGTTCTAAGGTCGGTTGGTGCTTAATGACTCCTCAGAAGACCCATATTCTCCTCGTTGCAACACAAGGGATATCGGTACAGACCAAGGTGCCACACCAACAGAGCCACTGCTTCACCCGTGTCGGTCTACGCCGGACAGGTCCCTCACAGCTTATGCTACCTAAAAGGGTATCCCCAGATCCGGGTTAGGATCTATGAAACTCCGATGCAAAGCCCACAAATATAAAGCAATCAAAGCAAAGCAATTGAAAACATAAGTTTGATCTAATCCTAAGGTACACCTCACTTTTAAATGTCCCCAGCAGAGTCGCCAGTTCTGTGATCGGTGGAAATAAAACTGACTGTTTAAAGCTGGTTTCGCGAAATGTCGCGGTAAGCAAGAGTCGCCACCGTCTTTTATGTTCTCCAACATGGAAAGGACAATAGCACAGCAAAATTCCTTATTCGAGAATGTTTCTCGGTTCGGGAGGTAGATTTATAGAAAGGGAAGGTGTTAGCACCCTTTCTATCCGTGGTTATCCACGGGCTCTTAGGTACTTGCTCTTATGTTTTCAAAAAAATGCTTGCTTTTTAAGTGTGTGTGGGTTTTAAAAAAAAGTTCGTTTGAAAAACTTCTAAGTAACTCTTGTATCAGTCCTCAAGAGTGTATGAAGTGTTTTGTTTGAAAACTTTTAGAAAGTGTAAGGTGTGAAAAGTATTTTGTTTGTTTTGAAAAGAGCAAGTACCCATGAGTCATCTACCTACCCTAAGGAATTAAGCTGTGTAAGAGTCCTTTAGATAGTGCTATCCCACCATTGAGAGGTAGGTAGCACCATCGTTGGAGGTGTTCGGGTCAATTCGATTATCGGGACAGTGTGGTCACCGAAGCAATGGTAGGACAACTTAGAAGTAACCCTAACGTCCTAGATCCTTTTATCCGAGGCAACTGGATCTTTAGACAAAGGGTGACCTCTAAGACGTCCTATACTTGATGACCATGTTTCGAGGCAACGAGTGAAGCGTACCCTAGGAGTGGCATGTGCTTTGTGTGTCGTTTTTCAGTTAATGTTTTTGTACATGTTATTTGTGAGCTACGAGTTGTTTTTATTTACCATACATTCTTTCATGCATTTAACAGTTAGGGGGTGCGGAAAGTAAATTGCGGAAAGATAAAGTTCTACGCTATTACAAGGCGCGGGTCTATACATCGCCAAAAATACAAAGACCTGTTTTGGTAAATAAGTACGAAAAATTAAATAAAGCGATAAAAACCTATTTAACTATTACATTCTTGGAAGCAATTACATAATAATCAAATAAAATATAACGCGCAAATAAAAATTAATCGGGAATGTTCTAAGGGTTTTGACCCTTTTAAGAAAAGAAATTGGATTTTTTTGTCTTTTTTTTGTGATTTAAATGCAATTAATAATTAATAATTAAACTAATTAATTTATTTATTAAAAGAAATATTTTTTGTGTTTTTATGTTTTATGAAATAAAATAAAAGAATTAAAATTCTAAGTTAACCTAATTCTAAATTATTTTAGTTATTTAAAACGTTAAAATTGCCTAATTAAACTATTTTATTTGTTAATATTTATTTTTAAAAAAATAAAATTGAATTAATAATAATAATAATGTTAGTTTTTTTTGATTTTTTTATGAAAATATTGATTAAGTTAATAGTTAATAAAAGGGAAAAATAAAATAAGACAAATAAAATAAAAAAAAAGAAAAATCAAACCCAAGGGGGGGTTTTGGGCCAAATAGGAGGTGTATTGAATCCTGGCCCACTAAGAAGCCACGTTTGACTCTCCTTGATTGTCCAGAACGCGTTTGACTTGGAACAGGGTATTCCTCCCTCTCCTGGCCTTTGGATGACTGTCTGAGGACACATGGCCTGTTGGATGTGTGAGGTGCATGGTGTTCAACGCTTGGGAATTTGCACAAGAACACATTGAAAAAAATAACATTGGAATTATGGGGGGACCTGGGAATCGAACCCAGGTCCCAGCACTTGCATGACACGTTCTCCAGCCACTACGCCACTGCATTGAATTTGTAAACATAATAACTAATAACAATAATATATGAAAAGCAACCACTATGCTGAAAATATGAAAAAAACGCGCGTGGATTTGAATCCTCCAACCATGCACTACCACGCATGTCGTCTTCTTCGTTTCCTGAAACAAAAAGCAAGCAAATAGCGGGGTTTTTAAACCCCCACTAACTTCAACAGTGAAAAATAGCGATTAGAATTTGGGACAACATAAAAAGGGCGCGAGGATCCCATTCAATTCGTCTCATTGCAACGAATCCAGTCATATGTGTCACTAGTCCTAATTGTTCTGGGTTTAGAAAGCCCCAAATTTGAAACTGAAGAACCCTAGAATTTGTTTATGGTGATTTTGGATTCAGCGCGTTTCAGTTCAATTAAACTGTTTCACTAGCTTCAGAAGGTCCCTAACAACACAAACCAATCAAAAAAATGGATTAAAAGTGCATGAAATATGATATACAGATTTGAGAAATAAGGCAAACCGAGTGACTCGTGTTCTTTGATTCCTTGCGTATTTGGACTTGTTCTTGATTGCAAATCGTTCCTGGGGATGTAAGGAACGTGTTTGGATCAAAAGGGAAGATTGAATTGTGCTGGAAAATTGTTTTCAGTTTATCACTTTTCCTTGGAATTTTTGAAATTGCTTATGCTGTATGGGAGTGTTCTAGCTCTCTCTGCTATTGGGAAGGCTTGCATATGAGGTTATGAATCATAATCAACCAATATCATGAGCCTTAAAGCCTTGCAATTATGTTTTTGATTTTGCCATAAACTCCATTGAAGAAAACTTGCCTTTTGTGTCCAATTTTGAATTCCATGCTCATAATAGGATGTACACGAATTTGGAAGGTGTTTCATGATGCATCAAAGCAATTCAAGCCACAAAATATCCCCTAATTAATTTTTTGATTTTCATTTGAATTTTAAAGATTTAAAATGAATTAAATCAAATAAAATTAAATAAAAATGGAAAAATCAATTTTTAATCTTGAAATAAATTGTGGGACACGTGGGAGGCATGGCCAAGCTGAACCAAGTGGAAAAAGTGGGCCCTTTTTTGTCAAAAATGAAGTTTCAAGGATAGTTGACTTTGGCCATTTCACAAAAATTTCCCAACTTCTCCAATGCATATCTTGCTCAATTTTGATCATATGAACATGTTCTTGGACATTTTGGAAAGGTCTTGAAGTCCTCTAACCAATGCCTTTGGTCCCATTTCATTTTGATTTACCAATCTCAAGTTATGGTCTTTGACTTAAAGTGCCTTTTTGTTGACTTTTGAAAATGACCTATAATGTTGAAATTGATAACTTTTTGTGAGAGCATTTCTTGGACTTGGAATGTGAAGATGAATTGTAGGAAATGTCTTCCCCTTCAAGATGAGAATTGGATGGGATTTTTCTGATGAACTATGAAAAAGTTATGCTTTGGTCAAGTTACTGTTGACTTTTCAACTGTCCAAAAATAGAAACTTTTGACACCTTGGTGATTTTTGAGCCATTCTTGTGAAATCATGATCAAGAATTGATCAAATGATGATTGTGGCTTAAAAATAAGATGTTGACCAAAAAATTTGACTTTTGACTGCCAAATGACCATTTTGCCCCTACAGTTGATTGTGAGGCAATTTAGGGTTTTTGACTCTGCAACTTGACCTTGTGAGCCTTGAAACTTGACATGTAGGTGCTTGACAATGTATATGAGCATATGGAACTTGATTGAGCCCTTGAAAACCTCAACTTCCTTGAAGGAACCAAAACCCTAATTTGACTGGCTTAGGAGGGTGGTTGACTGTGTAGCCCTTGAGTAGACTTGAGCAATTTGAGGTGATGCTTGTCAAAACTTTGAAGAATATGGGAGGGCAAATCTTGGGGTACAACAGGTGTGGATTGGATCAAATGTTCATCATGAAAATGACTTGAAAAACAAGTTTGAAACCCTAACTTTTTGCCTTCAATTCTCTTAGCTCAAGCATGATCTCAATGAGTTCTTGGACATTTCGGAAATATTGTAACATCCTCTACAACCTCTATGTTGGACATTTTTGAAAATTCATCTTAAAACTATGTGAAAAATTGCCATGAAGTTAGGTCGAAATCCTGCCTAAACTAGGGAAAAATTTCACTAAGTTTCCAAGTTTCATGAACATGTATTCACAAAATCATAACTTAAAATCCATGCATTTCTAGGAGAAGTTGTGTTCTACAATGTGTTAGATCTCATTGAGATATACAACTTTCATGTTGGAAGTTTCCTTTGAATCATTTTGTATCATGGTGAAATATTAGCTCAAAGAGTCATAGTTGATTTCTTGATGAACAAGTTTCATATTTTGACATGTTTTGATGAATTATGATCTTTGACACTTGATTTTGACCAAAGAGTCATAGTTGACTTTTGATCAGTTGACTGAAAATCAACTATCAATCAATTGATCTTGAGGAATGTTTTGAGCCATGCCATTAGGTCAAAAGGACGCAACTGAATCCTTGAGATCATAACTTAAACCAATCAAACATTTTCTAAGTCAAAAATCAGAAATTGCACCTTCTCAGTCAAAACCCTAATTTTGACCATTTTGCCCTTTTGATGATCTGATCAAATTTCTTGAGGAATTATGATCCAAACTTGATAAAATGAAATATATGAGTTCATAATGTTGATATGGATAAAAATTATGCATTTTGACTGTAAATTGACCACATTTGACTTTTTCCCTAATACATCTTATTTTAGGTCAACTGATCAATTGACTGGGCAAAAATGTGATTCAAGACTTGAAACTTGACATGAGAAATATTGAGGGTCCAAAATTATCCATGAAAGCCATATGGGACATAAAAAGTCCATTTGTCCTTGTGTAATCTCAAACCCTAATTTTCAGTCATCAGTACTTGAGGAGGTGTCTTGAGCTGATCAACCCTTGTGCAGTCTTGAACCAAATGAGATCTTGTGGGAGATTACTTGATAAATGAGAGGGAAAATTTTGGGGTACAACAACTTCCCTATTTAATCTTCTTAAACCTGAAGAGTTAGATTGGAAGATCCACCATTCGTGACTTGAAGGTGGAAGATGATTGAACACTAGAGTGCCCAGAAATTTGCACTCGAAGCTGAATAGGCTTATAGATGCCATTTGGAGGAATGATGGTAAACACTAGAAGAAGTATCAGTACAAATCTTTGGTCAATTTATACTAAAACTTGATGTTTTACATGTGGGAAAAAGAGTTAGTAAAAATGCAGATGTATGCATGACGTTCACAAGAGGAATGAGATCTTGCTAAATGCATTTTGTATGTATATAGTATGATCTATGAATGTGAGATACATGTTTGTCCGGGAAAATAAATCCTTGACTGCTGCTGAGGAGTTCTGAATCCCGGATTACTATGGAGGATTAAGAATGTACATGTCTTCAAATTTGTTGAAAAGATGCTTTCGTTGGGGAATATCTCTTGAATGTCAGTTGTTATTTGGTCGGATCCAGACTTCACAACTTGCTGAGGATGAGGAAGTCAACTGCTATCTGGTCGGGTTCCAGGCTTCACGGTAACTTACTGGGGAAGAATAAATTATCTGTTATCTGGTCGGATTCCAGGCTTCGCAGAAGATTTCTTGAAGTTGAATTAATATATGGTCGGATCCAGGCTTCACAATAACTTGCTGGGGATAAGGAAGTTAACAGTTGTCTGGTAGGATTCCAGGATTTGCAATAACTTTCTAGAAAGGAAGAAGTTGAAATAAAATCCGGTCGGGTCCAGGCTTCATAGTAACTTGAAGTGGTAACTATTATCTGGCCGGGTCCAGGCTTCATAATTTTTGAAAAGTTGTACTATTATCTGGTCGGGTCCAGGCCTCATAGTCTCTTGCTGAGGGTTGTAGCTAGTTGTTATCTGGTCGGATTCCATGCTTCACAATAAGCTTGCTTGAATAGATGAAGTTGAACTGATATCTGGCCGGGTCCAGGATTTACAGTAACCTGCTTGGGAATTTAGTTCTTATCTGGTCGGATCCAGGGTTCACAACAAACTTCTGAGGGGAATTGCTATATGGTCGGATCCAGGATTCACAATGACTTGTTGGGGTAGAGAAAACTCTACTGGGGAAGAGAAGTTAAACCTTGGTCTGGTGGAGTCTAGGTTCTTCTATATCTTTGAAGAGTTAAACTATTATCTGGTCGGGTCCAGGTTTCATAGTATTTTTTGGAGATAGTAAAGGTTTTGTTGACGACTTTACTAGGGATTGGGGGTTGTGGTCCTAGGATTTGCAATAGTCTGAAAGGTAAACTCAAGCTGGAGAATGTAGACTCAGTCAGGGAGGACAGACTTAGCTTGGGGAGGATAGACTCAGCTGGGGATAACAGGCTCAGTTGGAGAATTTTGTACTCGGATGGGGAATTTTGTGATTCCTTGATTGTTGTATGTTGGGGAAATAATCCCTGTTGATGAATACTTGACGGACTACTGATGAGGCGAGTTCTTTGAGGAAGATGTTCATAAGGATTCTACTTGTAGGATCAACTTAGTTGGGGATAGAGCCGCCAAGAGATTGAGACTCTGGTTGGAGATTATCCTAAGCAAAGAGACTTTGTGGGTAACTTTGTTGAGGATGATGTTAATGAAATAACTCTGTGGGGATATTCCATATACATTAAAGAGGTTCTTATTACTGCTTAGGTCATATGTGCCAAACAGTTTTAATTACGTTCGTATGCATATGTTCGTTCAATTTTAGTCTTTGGACAAATTTGCATTCAAAACAAAGACAGAAAGTTTGCACTTCAAAATATATTTGTATTGATATTTTGCCCATGAATAAGCGTTTTTTGTACAAAGAGACAGAGATCCTAGTAAGAGGAAATCGTCGAAAGGAAAACAAAATTGAAAACAAAAACAAATAGCCATGTGAAACAATCTCATTACCTTCCAACTCTACTATTGCTCCGACGTCTTCGAATGCCCCTTGCCGTTGACAGAATTTGATTGGATTGATCTTGGACCATTCGAAATCGGACCTTGGTGATAAAGTTGACTATGGTGATTCCACGGGACATAGTCATACGCTTTCAATCCTTAATTTTTTCCTGGACCGCCCTTTCGAATTTTCAACCCACCAGGATACCCATTTTTGCCCAACTCACCCTTTCGGGTTTTCAACTTGTCGGGTGTACAATCTTTTTACATATATCCCTAAATTTTTCCCAAACCTTTTGGTTTTCTGGGATGCCCTTATTTTTACTAGGTGTCTCAACCTAGCGGGTCCTTTATGCGTAGTATTTTTTAACTATGTCCGCGTTTATAGGATGTGGGAAGTCTTCACCATCCATGGTAGTCAGCATCATGGCACCGCCAGAGAAAACTCTCTTGACAACAAATTGCCCTTCGTAGGTGGGAGTCCATTTTCCTCTGGGGTCGCCTTGTGGAAAAATGATGTGATTTATCACCAAGTCTCCAGCTTGATATACTTGAGGCTTGATCTTCTTGTTGAAAGTCTTGATCATCCGTTTTTGGTACGTCTGACCATGACAAACAACAACTAGTTTCTTTTCGTCGATCAAGTTCAATTGATCCAATCTCGTCTGAATCCACTTGTCTTCGCCTAAGCCTGCTTCATTCATAATCCTTAGCGAGGAAATCTGAACTTCCACTGTCAGAACAACTCCCATGCCATAGACTAAGGAAAAGGGAGTTACCCTAGTTGATGTCCTAGCTGAAGTACGATAGCCTTGTAGAGCAAACGGTAACATCTCATGCCAGTCCTTATAGGTTACTACCATCTTCTGCACAATCTTCTTAATGTTTTTGTTGGCCGCTTCAACTGCGCCATTCATTTTAGGTCTATAAGGAGAAGAATTGTGATGTTTGATCTTAAACTGAGTGCAAAGCTCAGTAATCATAGAATTTTTTAGGTTAGTCCCATTGTCGGTGATGATCCTTTCGGGGATACCATAGCGGCATATGAGGTTATGTTTGATGAATCTGGCTACCACGTTTTTCGTGACTGAGGAAAATGAGGCAGCTTCGACCCATTTGGTAAAATAGTCGATAGCAACAAGAATGAAGTGATTTCCATTGGACGCGGTGGGCTTGATCTCTCCAATCATGTCAATGCCCCACATTGGAGCGGTCATGATGTTCAGAGGGATAGGAGGCACATGGACCTTGTCAGCATAGATTTGGCATTTGTGACAAGTCCTTGAATATTTATGGCAATCAGTCTCCATTGTTGACCAATAGTAACCAGCTCTCAAGATCTTCTTAGCCATCGTATGTCCTCTTGAGTGAGTACCAAAAAGACCATCGTGCATGTCTTCCATAATTTCCTCTGCCTCCTTCTTGTCCACACATCGGAGTAGAGTAGAATCATGGTTGTGGTTGTACAATATACCGTTACTTAGGAAGAATTTAGCTGAAAATCTTCTTAAGAACTTTATGTCGTTGATGGATGATCCCTCAGGATACTATTGTGCTTCAAGATATCTCAACACCTCATGGTACCATGGCTTTTCCGTGTCAGTGTCAAGCTCACATCAATGTGCGGGTTCGTCGAATCTTTCAATTGTAATCATAGGGGCTTCGTTGTCCCACCTTACCTTGAACATTGAAGACATGGTTGCCAAGGCGTCAGCCAGCTGATTTTCTTCCCTAGGGAAGTGCTCAAAGGTGATATCTTCGAAGAAAGGAATTAGTGATAGTATAAGTTCCTTGTAAGGGATGAGATTAGGGTGCTTAGTGTCCCAATCCCTTTTTACTTGGCTGATCACTAAAGCGGAATCCCCAAACACATTCAAATGTTTGATTCTCAAGTCAATGGCAACTTTTAGACCCAAAATGCATGCTTCGTACTCGGCCATGTTGTTAGTGAAATCAAAGCATATTCTGGAAGTGAAAGGAGTGTGGCAACCTTCAGGAGATATGATCACAACACCAATTCTGTTACCTAAGGCGTTGGAAGCCCCATCGAAGACCATAGTCCATCGGGATCCTTATTCAGGTCCGTCATACGGTCCAGGTTTCATGCAATCGGTTATCAGCATGATGTTCTCATCAGGGAAGTCGAAGTTTATTGACTGATAATCATCCACAGCTTGATGGGCCAAATGATCTGCTAGTATGCTTCCTTTGATGGCGTTCTGCGTGGTGTATTGAATGTCGTACCCAGTCAAGATCATTTTCCATCTGGTTATCCGTCCGGAGAGGGCAGGTTTCTCGAAGATGTACTTGATTAGGTCCATCTTAGAAATCAACAGAGTGGTATGAGTCAACATATACTGTCTTAGCCGGCGAGCAGCCCATTCCAGAGGGCATCAAGTTTTCTCTAGTAGTGAATATCTAGTTTCACAATCGATAAACTTTTTGCTCAGGTAATAAATAGCATGCTCTTTTCGGCCAGACTCGTCATGTTGGCCCAAAACACACCCCATAGAATTCTCTAGTACTGTCAAATACATGAGCAAGGGTCTTCCTTCAACTAGAGGCATGAGGATCGAAGGCTCTTGTAGATATTCTTTGATTTTGTTGAAGGCAGCTTGGCATTCATCATTCCATCTGACTACCTGATCTTTCTTCAAGAGTTTGAAGATTGGCTCACAAGTAGCACTTAATTGGGATATGAAGCGAGCGGTGTAATTGAGACGACCCAAGAATCCTCTAACTTCCTTTTCATAATGAGGGACTGGAATTTCTTGGATGGCCTTTACCTTGGCAGGATCAACTTCAATGCCTTTATTGCTGACGACAAAACCTAGAAGCTTTCCAGATCGTACTCCAAATGTGCACTTGTTAGGGTTCAACCTCAACTTGTACTTTTTTAGCCTTTCGAATAATTTGTATAGGTGATCGGGATGTTCCTCTTCAGTTTGTGATCTGGAAATCATATCATCCACATATACCTCTATTTCATGATGGATCATATCATGAAATAAAGTTACCATAGCTCTTTGATATGTTTCCCCTGCATTCTTCAGTCCGAACGGCATGACCTTGTAGCAGAAGGTGCCCCCATTGCGTAACAAAAGTAGTTTTCTCCATGTCTTAGGGAGCCATCCTTATCTGATTATAACCTGAGAATCCATCCATGAATGAGAAGACTTTATACTGAGCAGTATTATCGACCAAGACGTCAATGTGTGGTAGAGGGAAGTCATCCTTGGGGCTTGCCCTATTCAGCTCCCTATAGTATATGCACATGCGAACTTTACCGTATTTCTTTGGCACGGGAACCATATTGGAAACCCATTGGGTATAGGATGTCACATCTAGGAACCCTGCATCAAATTGTTTCATCACTTTAGCTTTTATCTTTTCAGACATATCATGCCTCATGCGATGAACATTTTGTTTGACATGAGGACAATCTTCTTTTGTCAGCAGACGATGAACTACGATGTCGGTATCAAACCCAGGAATATCTTAATAAGACCAAGAAAATAATTCCACATAATCATGCAACATCTGAACTAACCTGCTCTTGACACCGCTTTCCAAGTTAGCGCCGATCTTGATTTCCTTCGTATCTACCTAAGCACCCAGATTGATGACTTCAACTGACTCTTCGTGCGGCTGAATAGAGTTTTCCTCTTGTAAAAGTAGTCTGGCTAGTTCTCCCGGTATTTCATAATCATTCTCACCTTCGTCATTGACTTGGTTGATTGGACATTCTAAATCATAGTCGGCAATAGTAGAGTCATTAGCAATAGGATCCAGAGTGGATGAGGACCTACAAGAATGTGAGTGTGTGCATGTAAGATACATGGCTATTTTGAAAAATGTATTTGAAGGAAAAGAAGGACAATGAACACAAAGATTTGAATGCAAAAGAGTCCAATGATTTGTATTTAATGATCATATGATTAGATGGACATAAATAAAACCCTTTACAAATGGACCAAAATGCCCCAGGCCAGGCATATGGCTTAAAAGTTATTGTTAAATATTACAGACAAAATGGTCTTGAATTGAAAGAAAAGTAATAACAAGTAGATTACTCCTCAATGAAGGAGATGGGCACAAAGTCCTTTGCATGCCAATTCTTCATCTCCGTTGTAGTTGGATACACCCAATCTTCAAATGCAGCTTCTTCATCAGAATCACCCACAACGTTAACTTCATGGCTTCCAATGCAGAGAGGTGGCTTTCCTGCACGAGCATGCCTCACTTCCTTCTGGGCCTTGACGGTGAAACCTAGACCAAACTTGTCCGCTTTGAATGGGATATCAAGGATTTTCCCCCAAGTATCACAGCTTCCTTCTTCAATTGCCGCACGAGCATCTTTGACTGAAACCATCTTCGGCATTGCCTTAACAACTTTAGACTCATCATAGCAACATTTGGTAGCAGCAACCATCGGTGGCACGACTTTAAAGGCTTGACACGGGTGTCAATGAATTATCCATCCATCTCTATGTATTTGAATGAGTTGAGGTGGCTCACCATAAACTCTTCCGCACCACAGACAATGACAATTCTTCCCTTGACAGGATATTTAAGCTTTTGATGGAGAGTTAAAGTTACTGCCCCAACTTTATGGATCCACGGGCGTCCCAACAGACAAGAATAGATATGACGAATATCTATAATGTAGAAGGTGGAATTGAAGACTTGGGAACCCACCTTGATTGGAAGATCTACTTCTCCAGGAACGGTCCTTTTTTATCCATCGAAGGCCCTTACAATGATATCACTTGGTTTCAAGACTAAACCTTCACAGTCTAGACGGTCTAACGCCCCCTTGGGTAGCACGTTTAGAGAAGAACCAGTGTCGACTAGCACATGTGCTAAGGTAGTCCCTTTGCACTCGAAAGAAACATGTAGAGCTTTATTGTGGTTCTTCCCAAGCGGTGTTAGGTCAGCATTTGAAAATCCTAAGCCATTATCAGCTGTCAAGCTAGCCACTCAATTCTCAAATTGGTCCGTTATGGTCTCATGTGGGACATGGGCCTTTTTCAGGAATTTGATTAATGTTCGAGCATGGGCATTAGAATAGAGTAGCAATGACAACATTGAAATCTTAGAAAGGGTTTGCCCTAACTATTCCATAACCTTGAAGTTGCTTCTTTTTATTAACTTCAAGATCTCGTCCATCTCACGAGCGGAGGGCTCTCCATCAGCAACATCCTTTGCGGGCATTTTTGTCACGACCGGCTCAACAACCTTCTCCTTCCCCCTTGTATCAGTACTTGGTTTGGCAGTAGTAATGCGAATGGGCGCCTTTGTAACAACTGGTGGTGAGATATTGGATGAAAAATTCTCCCAGTTCTGGTTACTTGGCTTAAGCCAGCTATATTACCAACATTGTCATCTTTGTCTTCTTCGATCCAAGCGTCTTGTTTTATTCAATGGTAAAACACCTCAGCGCCATAGTTCCATGGTACTGCCTTGTTTGAAGAGTAGGGAATTGGTCTGGGATTGGTAATTATTAAGGGAGCAACAACGGGTTCATTTGAAATCCTAATAGGAACTTTGGAGGTGATCCTAAGAGGCTTATTTGAGATGGTGATAATAGAGAGATCTTCACATTTGTCAGTCAAACTTTTGGCAAGCGGGGTCTTCTCAAACAGAATTTAGTGGCTATCCATTAGGCGTTGAATGCCTTTCTTCAGCCCTTCACATCCATTGAGTTGTCTTGTATAACACACACAGTCTTTTATACAACCAGGGAAGATCCCAACTTTCAACAGATTATTTTTGATGATATTCAGTGGAGTAGTCAATTCTTCAACAGAGGCAACAAAAATTGTATCTTCAACAGCATTAACACTCTTGTCATGCTTCGGCATAGGTGCGGTGATTACATTCGGAGTCGGAGGAGGATCAAAATCAATAGTCTTGTTATCGATCAAATCTTGAATTTTATTCTTCAAGGCCCAGCACTGGTCAGTCTCGTGCCCGGGGCTGCTTGAGTGGTAAGTACATTTAGCGTTCAGATTATACTTTGGTGAAGAGGTATCAGAGTTGGCAGGTGGATCGTGCAATGTCACTAAATTAGCCTTGAGCAAATGTTGTAAGTCTTGAGATAATGACATGCCCAACCTCGTAAATTGTCTTCTCGGAGTTTCAAAATGTTGATGATTAGCAGATGGTCTTGGAGTAGGAGTTGGATTGGAGATTCAGACAACATTGACAAACGGATGATCATTCTTCTTGGTACGGGCCCTTGCCCCATACACAACATTGATTTCCTTCTTTGCAGCAAAAGGTTTCTTGACAGGATTAGAGGTGGAGGTAGATGCCACAGAGATCTTCCCACTTTTGATGTCGCTTTCAACTCTTTCACCGGTTAAGATTAACTCGGTGAATCCGAAAGAGGAACAACCAACCAATAGATTAAAGAAAGGACCAGATAAAGTGCCCATAAACATGTTGATGTGCTCTCTATCACTCAAAGGTGGTTGAACCCTACTAGCAAGGTCTCTCCACTTTTGTGCATATTCTTTAAATCCTTCGTTCTTCCCCATGGTCATATCTTGCAACTGAACCCTCGTCGGCGCCAAGTCAGTGTTATACTAATACTGAGGTAGAATGGGGTAGCTAAATCCTCCCAAGTATTGATACGGGAACCATCTAACTGATAAAACCATTCAAGTTGCGTTCCGGCCAAGCTCTCTTGGAAAAAGTGAACCTAGAGTTTCTTATCAGCAGTGTGTGGCTGTATCTTGCGCACATAAGATTTCAGGTGGAGTTTTGGACAAGAAACTCCATCGTACTTTGCAAAGACTGGTATTTTGAATTTGTGGGGAATAACAACCCCAGAGATCAATCCTAAATCATCAAAATCTAAACCGATGATGGCTTGAATTTTAACAGCCTTCAATCTGTCTTCTAACTGATTATACTTGATATCGGCAGGCGGATACTACTCTTCAAAAATAATCATCATCAGACGCTTGATCATTAACACAGTCATCCTGGGTACTCTTAACCTCACCAATCTGATTCTCGTCCTCTTTAGATGAGTCTTCCACTATCGAGATCTGACGAATTGTCTCCTTGAACCTTCTACCCATGTTGAGTAGAGCTTTCTTCTTAGGCTTCTTCTAACTTCCAACAATGCCATCATATCTTTCTGCCCTTGGCTAGGGCCAGTAGAGTCTCTTGGAATTGAGAGTTTTGTTCCTGAAGATCCTTCATTGTTTTCTCTAGATCCATCTTGCTAAAATAAACAACAGAAAGATAAGGAAACCTGTTATGCGAAAACCGGTCATATTATGATGCATGGAAGATGTATATGAAAATGATTTCAAGGATTTATTGAAATTTAAATTTGTATAGACAAAAGAGTGAACAAATATTAATTTTCATTAATTAGTTTGAAAAGATTACAACATGCCTCTTGGGCTTACAAAATAACTTTCTAAGATAAAAAGACTGAACGCATCCTCTTTGGCGCGAGATAGGTGTTCACACTTTGCTCTTCTTGTAGTTGCTTCGTAAACTCCAAGACTTTCTTCTCACTAGCATAGAATTGGGCTTCTAAAGTATCTCGTTCTTCCTTTAGTTGAATCCATCCTTTTTGCAAATCTTTAAGAGAAGTAGGCATGTCTGGATGGAGGACAGTGTATGGGACATCTCCTTCGACCACAGGTTCCATGATGACTGGTAAGATGGAGGGATAAGGCATCACAAGTTTCTTAGCACAAGCTCGTACCCGTTTAAGGTAAGGCTCTATGGGAATGGAATTCTTGTGTCCTAGCGTCTTACTATCCATTTTTCTTACCATCCTCCAAACTCGTATAAACCTCTGGCGGTAACATTGACCGTCGCTCTCATAGTCGAATACCACTCCTTGAACGAGTATCTCATGTGGACAATCTCTTCGAGCGTAACCAAACTGTCATAAGGCCAAGCGAGGGTTGTAAGTGATACCTCCTCTAATGCCAAGCAAGGGGACATTAGGGAATTCTCGACAACGGCCAATGATAGTAACGGTCTCCAAGGACCGAGAACGCCAATGAACATCTGAATGTCTGAGCATCGTCAACCTATGGGACCGCCTCAAACCTTGCTAATTCTTCAACACAGATCAGGGAAGATGCAAAATGAACCATCTTGCCAAGATAGGAGTGTAACACATGAGGATCCCTCTTTTCCTCATAGTGCGAGAGTGTAAAGAATGAAGGATATCTCCCAACAAAGTAGGCACTGGATGAAGATTTTGACAGCGTTTACATCTATGAGTTGGTCAGGGTTTGGAAACAAAACCATCCCATAGATGAGAAGGGCCACAATTTCTTCAAAAGCTTGTAAGTCCAAGGAGTTCCAAAAATCTTGAGCTTTCTCAAACAAGAACTTGGCCAAGAAACCTTTGACACCACTCCTTATTTCCCAATTAGTTGTGATATCAGATTGTTACAAGTGTAGTGCTTGGGCAATCTCCTCAGGTTTTAGATCTCTTTCCGTACCGTTGAAGGGTAGTTGATTGAGAATGGGAATCCTCAAGAGTTTTGAAAATTCTTCTAGAGTAGGCACAAGTTGATAATCGGGAAAAGTGAAGCAATGGTGTAGAGGATCAAAGAATTGGAGAAGCACCTTCATCATATCTTCATCAGTGTTGGAGGTAACCAAGTTTAGGAGGCGACCATGTATTTCGGTGAATGGAGAATTCTCAGGAACCATTGATGCTAACTCTTTGAGTTGAGGAGGAATCCTTACGAGATTGACTTGAATAGTATTTCTGCGGATAGAAGCCATGTCCTACAAAACAGAACAAAGATAAATCCCAATAATTCTTGAAATGGTTAGAATGAGTATGATGTTATGATGTTTATGATGTCATGTACAAGTAAATATATACAAACAAGACAAACAAGTCCTTAGGTTTAGGCTTGCATGGAGTCTCATAGGTAAGTACCCTCTTGAAGTTTAGTTGGCTCAAACTTGTCCTATAAATAGTAACCAGGTTCTAAGGGATCTCAATATCACTGGTCTGTCTTCTCGGGAGTTATTTCAGCGCAAGCCTCTTTCACGGAGACCGAAATATCCCAAAAAGTGAAACCTCAATGAGTGTAGTATCGAGTATCTACCAACTTCGGACTGCACCAAATCCAGTCATCTCACTACGTCCTAATGGCCAAGTTTGTCAAGTAATGGTTCTAAAGTCAGTTAGTGCTTCATGACATCACTCAGCGGCCCCGTATTCTCTTTGACTACTCAAGGGCTACCGGTACTCACAAATATGTCACACTAACGTAGCTATTTCTTAGACCATATCGTTATACCCCGCATAGTTTCCACATCGTATTTCTACTTACCTATAAGGTATCCCAAATCCGGGTAGAGGATTAGAACAAGCCCAAATAAGGAACCAAAATGTAAAGCAAACAAGTTAAACAATGAAAGCAAATAAAGGTGATCTAGCCCTAAGGTAACCCCACTTTTAAGATACTCCCCAGCAGAGTCGCCAGTTCTGTGATATGGTGGGAGAACTGACTTGGTTGTTTTGTGTTTTATCGCAGTTGTTACGGTTAACAAGAGTCGCCACCGACTTTTCTTTTATCCAAAAGGAAAGGCTGAAAAGAACAGGAAAGACCTTTGAGATTATTTCTTGAGTTCGGGGGGTAGAGTATGAAAAGGGAAGGTGTTAAAACCCTTTTCATCCATAGTTATCTATGGGCTCTTAGTTGCTTGCTAGATCACTTGCTTTTTGTTTGAAAAAGTGATTTGTGTGGTTTTTGAAAGTATTTTGAAAAGGCGCCATCGTTTAGGAAAACTTTGTAATAGTTCTCGTTCGTAAGAACGTATAAAAAGTGTTGAGATTTTGAAAATATTTCATGTTTGGAAAATGTTTGGAAAGTGTTTTTGAAAGTGTTGGTGTTTGTTTTGAAAATAAGCAAGGATATTTGATTTGAAAATGAGCAAGCAACTAGGAACAATCTACCTACTCAAAAGTCTTTGTTCATTTCTTCCTTTCCTTTGATATTGCTATCTTACCATTGACTTGGTAAGAAGCCCTATCTTTGGATGTAAAGGGACGGGCGTGGGTCATCGTATAGCCATGATAGCAATGTTGTTAGATGTCTTAGCAATTCTCTTTGAGGGACTAAGATCATTTTGAAAGGCAACATTTTATAGCATCATCGAGGGACTATGATCTTATATTTTGATTGCTTTTTGCTAAGATATCCCACATGCATAACATGGCCATTTTAGTAAGGCAACAAAGTGGAATTACCCTAAGGATGCAAGTGTGTTGATTTACATGTATTATTTTTTCTTGGATTAGGGTTTGCTAACTTGTTGATTTTATCTTTCCTTACAAACCCTAATTTACTAGCATTTATATAAAGCGATAAATTGCGGGAAGTAAAAATACTAAGTTATTACATCATTAGGGGAGGGGGTATACAAATTTACAAATGGGGATTTTGCAAGAAAATTAAACCTAATTAACTATTACAACCATATTGAATAAATGTACAAGAATTGAATAAATAATAATGTAGAAATACAAATGGAAAAGAAACATGATTTTTGTTTGGATTTTTATGAAAGGCGTTTTAATCTAAACCTAATTAAGAAATTAATTAATTAAAAATTAACAAAATTAAACTTAAACTAATTAAGAAAAGATATTAAGTTAAAAATGCTTTTAGGGTTTTTTATGAAAAGGTTTTAAGGTGCTGCAATGATCAGGTTAGCTTCCTTGAGTCTCTAGGAAGCTAATGCAATGCTTAGCTTGAGTTGAGAGTAGCTAAAATGGCCTGGAGTAGTCCAACTGCAATACTCTGTTTTTGGTTATGGAGGACGATGGAAATGGAGTTACAGTTTAAGAACATGGATTGAGATGAGTTGTATTTGAAGTAAGGAAGCTTTTGAGATGATTTGGAGAGGAAACGCACGAGTGGTTTGAGAGATAGGAGTTTCTGGTTAGGTTCTGCACAACAATGGAGTTTTTTGTGAAATCTGAGTTTTCAGGGAGTTTGGGAGTGTTTTCAATCGTGCCTTAGCTTGCAAATAACTTGTATAGTTATATGAAAAAGGTTAGAGCACTTGAGGTTGACAGAACTGTGAGATATAGAGTTATGGCTATGTTACTTGATTTTGAAGAAAAGTGGAAAACATGGTTTCAAGGTATAGTACAAGCATGGCCTGAGTTTATGGGAGGCTCTAGACATGTTTCTTTTGCCTTTGACATTGCTTGTGTTCAAATGAAACAAGTTAGGAGCTCTATGCATTGACTTTATGATTAAAGTCACTTTTCCAAAATGGAAGTGTGAACTTTGTTCCATTAATGGAATAATCACTGGGACAATGCTCAAACACTTAGATCATATCTCAAATAGTTGTGTAATATTCTGATTATGGATAGATTTAGAGGTTAGAAACCTGTAAAGTAAGATTTATGCATCATGGGTGTGATTGGATCAAATGTTCATCATGAAAATGACTTGAAAAACAAGTTTGAAACCCTAACTTATTGCCTTCAATTCTCTTAGCTAAAGCATGATTTCAATGAGTTCTTGTACATTTTGGAAACTTGTAACATCCTCTAAAACCTCTATGTTGGAAATTTTTTAAAATTCATCTTGGAACTATATGAAAACTTTCCATGAAGTTAGGTCAAAATCCTGCTAAACTAGGGCAAATTTCATAAAGTTTCCAAGTTTTATGAACATGTATTCACAAAATCATAACTTGAAATCCACACATTTATAGGAGAAGTTATGTTCTACAATGTTTTATATCTCATTGAGATCTACAACTTTAATGTTGGAAGTTTCCTTTGAATCATCTTGTATCATGGTGAAAAATTGGCTCAAATTTGTGAAAAAATATGAAGTTTTCAATACTTAGAAAAATTTCTAAGTTTAGAAATTTTGACTTTTCAAAATGAAATCTTGACTTTTTGATTTCTTGATGAACAAGTTTCATATTTTGACATGTTTTGATGAATTATGATCTTTGAAACTTGATTTTGACCAAAGAGTTAAAGTTTGACTTTTCAGTGTACAGTTGACTTTTGATCACTTGACTGAAAATTAATTATCAATCAATTGATCTTGAGGAATCCTTGATATCATAACTTAAACCAATCAAACATTTTCTAAGTCAAAAATCAGAAATTGCACCTTCTCAGTCAAAACCCTAATTTTGACCATTTTACCCTTTTGATGATCTGATCAAATTTCTTGAGGAATTGTGATTCAAACTTGATCAAATGACATATATGAGTTCATAATGTTGATATGGATAAAAAATTATGAATTTTGAGTGTAAATTGACCATTCTTGACTTTTTCCCAATATAGCTGATTTTAGGTCAATTGATCAATTGAATAGGCAAAAATGTGATTCAAGAATTGAAACTTGACATGAGCAATCTTGAGGGTCCAAAATGATCCATGAAAGCCATATGGGGCATCAAAAGTCCATTTTTCTCCGTGTAATCTCAAACCCTAATTTTCAGTCATCAGTGCTTGAGGAGGTGTCTTGAGCTGATCAACCCTTGTGCAGTTTTGAACCAAAGAAGATCTTGTGGGAGATTACTTGATAAATGAGTGGGAAAATTTTGGGGTACAACAGTCATCAATAAATCATCGGACATTTTGTATACAATTTTTATGCTCCTTATTTTTCTTTTCTTCTTTTACTTTATCAAAAATAGATATGCTTTTACACACACCCACATATCAAACTACAGATCCACATCCACTATGGATCCCATTGGTAACGGTTCTGCTATTGCCAATTATGACTTTGAAAATCCGATCTACCAAGCCAAGGATGAAGGTGGGGAAGATTATGAAGTTTCAAGAGAACTTGCCAGACTGTTACAACAAGAGGAAAGGGCAATACAACCTCATGAAGAGTCGGTTGAGATAGTAAACTTGGGTACTAAAAATGATAAGAAGGAATTCAATATAGGTGTCGATCTGGAGCATAGTGTCAAGGAGCGGTTAATATGCTACATGACTATGTTGAGGTCTTTGCTTGGTCATACGAAGACATGCCAAGACTTGACATTGATATCGTGGTCCATCGTCTGCCAACAAAAGAAGACTTCCCTCCAGTGAAATAGAAGGTTTGTCGTATACGGCCAGAGATGTTAGAAAATATCAAGGCTGAAGTCATGAAACAGTTCAACACCGGTTTCTTAGCTGTTACTTCATATCCAAAATGGGTTGCCAATGTTGTTGTAGTACCTAAGAAGGACGGTAAAGTACGTATGTGTGTGGATTACAGAGACCTGAATAGGGCTAGCCCCAAGGATGACTTTCCGCTTCCCCATATCGATGTTCTATTTTACAACACTTTATAACATAAGGTATTCTCCTTCATGGATGGTTTCTGCGGGTACAATCAGATCAAAATGGCACTTGAGGACATGGAGAAAATAACCTTCGTCACACAGTGGGGTACTTTATGCTACAAGGTTATGCCATTTGGGTTAAAGAACGTCCGGGAAACCTATCAGCATTCCATGGTAGCTTTGTTTCATGATATGATCCATCACAATATATAAGTCTACGTTGATAATATGATAGCTAGGTCCCAGACTAAAGAGGAGCACCTCGATCACCTGCAGAAGTTGTTTGAAAGACTGAAAAAGTACAAACTGAGATTGAACCCGAATAAATGCACCTTTGGAGTAAGATCTGGTAAGCTCTTAGGATTCGTTGTCAGCGGCAAAGGTATTGAAGTAGACCCTGCAAAGGTTAAAGCCATACTAGAAATGCCAACTCCTCGCACTGAGAAGGAGGTTAGGGGATTCTTGGGACGTCTAAACTACATTTCCAGATTCATTTCCCATCTAACCGCTACTTGTGATCCAATCTTCAAATTGCTGATGAAAGATCAAGAAGTGAAATGGAATAACGATTGCCATATTGCCTTTGACAAAATCAAAGAATACCTTTAAGAGCCTCCAATTGTAATGTCGCCAGTTGAAGGAAGACCTTTGATCATGTACTTAACAGTATTAGAGAACTCAATGGGGTGTGTGTTGGGGCAGCATGGCGAGTCTGGTCAAAAAAAGCATGCAATATACTACCTTAGCAAAAAGTTTACCGACTGTGAAACAAGATACTCACTGCTCGAGAAAACTTATTGCGCTTTGGCATGGGCTGCTCACCGACTAAGACAGTAAATGTTGACTTACACTATGTTGTTGATATTTAAAATGGATCCTATCAAATACATCTTTGAGAAACCCGCTCTCTCCGGAAGAATAGCGAGATGGCAAATGATCCTGACCGAATACGACATTCAGTACACAACCCAAAAAGCAATTAAGGGGAGTGTATTACCTGATCATTTGGCTCATCGGGCTGTGGACGACTACCAATCCATGAATTTTGAGTTCTCGGATGAGAACATCATGTTAGTAACTGATTGTGAAGAACCTGGACCGGATGAAGGACCTGAAAGAGGATCCTGATGGACTATGGTTTTTGGCGGATCTTCCAACACACTTGGCAATGGCATTGGTGTTGTGATCATATCTCCAGAAGGCTGTCATACTCCTTTCACTGTCAGGCCATGTTTCCATTATATCAACAATATGGCTGAATATGAAGCATGCATCATGGGTCTCAAAGCTGCTATCGACTTGAGGATCAGATTCTTAAGTGTATTTGGAGACTCGGCCCTAGTAATCAGTCAAATCAAGGGATAATGGGACACAAAGCATCCTAATCTCATCCCTTACAAAGAGCATGTGTTAACACTGATTCCACATTTTGAAGAAGTTACCTTTAAGCATTTTCCACGAGAGGAAAATCAACTAGCGGACGCGCTAGCCACGATGTCATCCATGTTCAAGGTCAGGTGGGATAATGAAGCTCCTCAGATCACTATTGAGAGAATGGATGAACCAACATATTGTCATGAGATTGATACTGAAGAAATAGTGGACAAACCTTGGTTCCATGAAGTCAAAAGATATCTCGAAGCCCAAGAGTATCCTGAAGGAGCTTCAGTCAATGATAAGAAGTTCTTAAGAAGGTTCTCTGCCAAGTTCTTCCTTATTAA
This sequence comes from Vicia faba, assembly GCA_948472305.1. NCBI lineage: Eukaryota > Viridiplantae > Streptophyta > Magnoliopsida > Fabales > Fabaceae > Vicia > Vicia faba. The sequence continues at coordinate 1,337,039,675 of OX451737.1, read as the reverse complement.
CGGGATCCTCTACAAGCGCAATCGCGATTCTACTCTGCTTCGATGTGTGGATAAAAGTGAAGCAGAAAAGGTTATGGCAGATTTGCACGAAGGCACCTTTGGCACCCATTCTAGTGGGCACACAATGGCTAAAAAGATCCTACGGGAAGGATACTATTGGTCCACTATAGAAGTGGACTGCTATTAGCATTCATGAACTTGTCACAAATTCTAGATCTATGCTGATAAAGTACATGTGCCTTCGGTTCCTCTAAACGTGGTGACTGCTCCCTGGCCATTCGCAATGTGGGGCATTGATATGATTGGAGAGATTAGACCTACAGCTTCTAATTGGCACCGCTTCATCCTCATCGCCATTGATTACTTCATAAAATGGGTCGAGGCGGCCTCATTTTCTTCTGTTACCAAGAACGTTGTGGCCCAATTCATCACACATAACCTTACCCGTCGGTATGGTATTCTAGAAAGAATCATCACGGATAATGGTACCAATCTCAATAATACTATGATCATCGAGCTCTACACATAATTCAAGATCCAACATCATAATTCTTCTCCTTACCGACCAAAGATGAATGGCACTATAGAGGCTGCTAATAAAATATCAAAAAGATCATACAGAAGATGATGGTGACATATAAATACTGGCACGAGATGTTACCATTTGCTCTTCATGGTAACCATACCACACACAGGTTTGAATGAAGATGATTGGGTTCAGACTTGACTTGACCAATTGAATCTAATTGATGAGAAAAGGCTCACGGCTGTCTGCCATGGTCAGATGTACCAAAAACGTATGATTAAAACTTCTAACAGGAAGGTCAGACATCAGGTATATCAGGCTGGTGATCTAGTAATCAAGCGCATCATACTGTCGCAAGGTGATCCCAGGGGAAAATGGACTCCTACATACGAAGGATCATTTATGATCAAGAACATATTTTCTGGTGGAGCCATGTTCTTAACCACTATGGACGGTGACGACCTTCCACACCCCGTAAACGCGAACATAGTTAAAAGATACTACGCGTGAACAAAGACCCGCTAGGTTAACTGGCCTAGGCAAAAGTAAGGGCATCCCGATGAACCAAAAAGGTTCGGGGAAAAATTAGGGATATACACATGGAAAAATTTGTACACCCAGCAAGTCGAAAACCTAAAAAGGCGGCTTGGGCAAAAAGGGGTATCCCGGTGGATTGAAAACCCGTAAGGGAGGTCCAGGAAAAAGTTAGGGATTGAAAATGTATAACTATGTCTCGTTGGATCACCTTACAGCCAATCTTCGATAACAACTATCAAGCTCAAGTGGTACTAGTCAATCCAGTCAGCTTCAGACAAGCAGCAAAGAGAGGAGACGCTCAAAGACATAAGGGCAATAGCGGAATGGGAACCCCTTGGGATCATTTCACATAGCTATTTTTCTATGTATATTATTTTTGTATAGTTTTCATTCTTACAAAGACATTATCCTACTAGGATGTCCGTCTCCTTGTACAAAAATGCCTATTATAGGCAAAACTCATTCAATTTAATACAAAACTATCTCTTTGAAAGTGAAAAACTATTTATTTTTTATTTTTCTATTTTGTTTGCGAAAACGTCCAGTGATTATATTTGGACATATGAATTTGAATGTGAGTAATGCTTACAAATACACGCATAAAAAACAGAAAGACAATTACTAATGGCTTTAAGAAATAGGACAATGTCTAAAGGCCATCCACAAAATCCCCGCAGATACTTTCTCCAGCAGGTACAGAGGCAGTGATATCCTACTATAAAGTCACTGCCATATCCTCAGCATACAGCCTAATGATGTCAGGTGTTCTTATATCCCCGGCGGAACAAGAATCTCCAATTACTTTCCCGACATCTCAAAGAATTCCTCAGCTTGGGTCACAAGCGTTTCAAGATTCCTCAGTAGGATTTCAACAAAATCCCCAAGAAGTTTATGGAGTTTCCCTTCCCCAACAGAGTTTATTTCTCTAACAACGGAAATTCGTTTCCCAGCATTTCAACTTCAACAAAATTTAAAGACCTACATTCTTCACCCCCAACAATAATCAGGGATTTATTTTCCCTAATTCAACAACACTACAATAGAACAGCTGATACATTCATACATTGCATTCATGCATCATTCTACAAACATCATAGCATATGTGTTGTACCCCAAAATTTGCCCTCCCATATTCTTCAAGAAATTTCCAAGCCAGGTCACAAAATTCCCCAAGGGCTATGCAGTTCAACTGTCTCCGATACAGTCAAAACTAGGGTTTGTGTTCTGAGCAAGGAAATGAAGTTTTCAAAGGCCCAATCAAGTCTCATATGCTTACAAAGATGGTCAAGTATCCTCATATCAAGTTTAAAGGCATTCAGCTCAAAATTGCACAGTCAAAACCCTAAATTGCACTACAGTCAACTGTAGGGGCAAAATGGTCATTTGACAGTCAAAAGTTCAAATTTTTGGTCAACATATCATTTTGAAGCCACAAACATCATTTGATCAATGCTTGATCATGATTCTCAAAGTTTGGCTCAGAAATCATCAAAGATACAAAAGTTGCTATATTTGGACAGCTGAAAAAGTCAACTGAAATTGACCAGGGCATAACTTTCACATGGATTATCAGAAAAATTCCATCCAAAGCTCATTTTGAAGAGAAAGACATTTCCTACAACTCATCTTCATACTTCAAGTCCAAGAAATGCTCTCACAAAAAGTTATCAATTTCAACATTATAGGTCATTTTCAAAAGTCAACAAAAAGGGACTTTAAGTCAAAGGCCATAACTTGAGATTGGTAAATCAAAATGACATGGGACCAAAGGCATTGATTAAAGGACTCAAAGACCTTTCCAAAATGTCCAAGAACATGTGGAAAGCCTAAAAATTGAGCAAGTTATGCCTTGTGGAAGTTGGGAAATTTTTAGGAATTTTGAAAAGTCAACATTGATGCAAATGATCCAAAATTGCTAATGGGCCCATTTTTCTTCCATGATCCATCATTCCAAGCATATGCACGACCACTTGGCCCAAAGGGAAGTATTTTCTCATTTTTTAATTATTTATTTGAATTTATATTAATATTAATTCATTTAAATTATTTAAATATATAGAAAATATCTAACTTGACCTAATGAATCTTTTTGTACACATTTTAGGCTCAATAATTCGTGCCTAAGCCAATTTGGAAAGATTTGGAGCATTGGGATATGATTTGTGCAAAAATAACATGAAAAAAGATATGAAAAGATTCTTAACAAATCAAATATCCAAACCATGATTACAAGGGATTTTATTCAAGTTTGTTGACCTAATTGCTTCCATACAAGTACCTGATCACAACCCTAATGGTATTGGACAAGAAGCTGCGCTACAGAACCTATTGCAAACTTGAGAAATTTTCCAAAAACTCAAAAACTGAAATCAACTCTAGAGGTCGATTCAAGCCTCCATTCTTGTCTCAATAGCTTCATTGTGGTTCCCTGAACGTGTGCCAATCCCTAACATCAATTCAAACGCAAAGAATTGGTACATTGAACGTGAACTGCACCCAGAAAATTGCCTAATCGTATTTTGGGTTTGAAGCATGATCATTGCATTTTAATTGTATATTCATGTTCCTTACAAAGTTTTAAAACTAACCATTATGTTTAATTGAGTTTTTTGGCCACACACGCGATTTCACCATGTTCACATTTTAGGGTTTTCAGCTTTTTGAATTGGGGCTTTTGAAACGGAGTAAAATTAAGCCTCAAGACCATTATCATTCAAACCAGCATGCCCCAACGAACGAAGACCAACCCTCGCGCCTAATTTATGTTTGGAAATAGGCTAATCGCTATTTTCTTGTAGCTAGCCTAAGAAAACACAACGAAAACCGTTGCCTATATGTTTTGTTTTACAGGGATGGGGAGGAAGACGAAGTCGTGTCACATGATGGTTGGTGCGTTTAAAAACGCGCGCGCTGACTCCCACTAATCTTGTTTTTCCTTTTATAATATTTGATTGTTATTATATATCAACAACGCGCGATTGGCTCAGTTGGCACGCATCAATGCTTGCAATACACTTGACCTGGGTTCGAGTCCCAGGTCTCATGCTTTCTCAATAATGTTTTTTCTCTGATATTCAGGTGAAGCGCTTATGTTACGTTCCACCATACACCTCATGATCCAAGCATACACGTGTCCCAGACGGCCACACCAAAGGCATAGATCCAAGGAGTACCATGTACCATAGTCAGACGCGTCACATGTTGCACAAAAAAGTCAATGGGTTTCAAGCTATTGGGCCAGAATGCTAGGCCTATACCTCCTAAATTGGGGCCTGAACCCCCCACCCTGGTTTGCAATTCTTATTATTTTTTTTTATACCTTTAAATAATTGTTTATTTATTTTATTGTTTTGCTTTAATTAATTTTTTACAAAATATAAAAACATCACAAAAAAAATCAAAAAAGATAAAAACATAATAAAATATTTATTTTATTTCTTGTAAATAATTAACATGTAAATAAATTTAGTAAAATAGGTTTTAACTTTAATTCTTTTAATAACTAAAAATCCAAAAATATAGAATTTAGGTTCAATTGTTAATTTCATTCTTTTTAATTTCCTTTTTACAATAATAATAGTTATTTTATTTATTTTCATAAATTAAATTTTGCATGTAAATTAACTTAGATTTAAATTAGGTTAAAACTTAATATTTTTACAATAAACTTAAAAAACATTAGAATTAGGGTTTGACATTTTTTTGACATTTTATTTTAATTTCAATCAATTCTTTTTTCTTTTAAATCTTAAAAAACACAAAATACCAAAAGCATTTAATTTTCATTTTTTTTATTTTAATTCCTTATTAATTTAATTTTTTGCGAAAGGGTCCAACGCCCATTGTTTTAATTATTTTATTTCGCGCATTTACTTTATTGCTTATTATAATTGTGTAATTCTCCCAAAGCGCTGTAACTTTAATTTTTTCGCACTTTATTTTGCTTTATTTATTTTCCGTCAAATCGGGTCCGGTTTAATTTTGGCGATGTGGACCCGCGCCATTTGTAATAGTTTAGATTTATTTTCCCGCAAATTTTATAACTGTTAAAAAGCATGCAAGAATGAATGTCCTAATTAAAATCAAGCGTAGATCACAATGACATGACAAAAGACAAATATCAATGAAAATAACACACAATTCGCACACACCACCCCTAGGGTACGCCTCACTGTTGCCTTTCGAAAGGTGGTCGTCGAGTAGAGGACGTCTTAGTAAGTCCTCATGATCCAGGAACCTGGCATGAGGGTAGCTTCTAAGGTGTCTTCCCATTGCTCTGGTGATCACCACGTCCCTAAAACTCGAATTGACCCGAACACCTCCAATGGTGGTGCTACCTACCTCTCAATGGTGGGATGGCACTACTTTAAAGGACATTTACACAGACGAATTCCTTAGGGTAGGTAGGTTCTCGTGGATACTTGCTCTCTTCAAAACAAACAAAAATCTTTTCACACCAACACTTTTCAAAAGCTTTCAAAGCAAATTTTTCAAACACTCTGACGTACGAGTCGAACTGAAATTTTTCAAAGAAACTTTTTAAACCCACATTGAAAAGCAAACAAACCATTTTTTGAAAACACAAGTGAGCAAGTATCTAAGAGCCCATGGATAACCATGGATAGAAGGGGTGCTAACACCTTCCCTTTCTATAACCTACCTCCCGAACCGAGAGCAATCTCTATAAGGAATTTTTCTGTGCTTTTGTCCTTTCCATTTGGAGAAAATAAAAGACGGTGGCGACTCTTGCTTCCGCGACATTTCGCGAACCAGCGTTAAACAGTCAGTTCCAGATCCACCGATCACAGAACTGGCGACTCTGCTGGGGAAGTATTATAAAGTGAGGTGTACCTTAGGGCTAGCTCATAACTATGTTTTCAATTGTTTTCCTTGTGTGCTTTAAATTGTGGGTTGCATGGGAGTTCTATAGATCCTAACCCGGATCTGGGGAATACCTTTCTTAGAAAGTAGCAACAAGGCTGTGAGGGAACTGTGCGGGGTATACCGACATGGTTGAAACAGTCTGCTACGTTGATGTGGCACTTTGGTGTGTACCGGTAACCCTTGAGTTCAGTCAAGGAGAGTACGGGGCCTCCGCGTGGTGTCGTGAAGCATCAACAGACCTTAGGAACCTTAATTGAACTATCTTGGCCTCTTTAGGGTAGTGAGATAACTGACTTTGGTGCAGTCCGAGGTTGGTTGATACTCGATACTACACTCAATTGAGGGTTGCTTTCCTGGAATATTTCGGTCGCCAGTTCAGTGGCTAAATCGAAACGATGAACAATGAAAGCAATCCCGTGATATTGGGACCCTTAGAACCCGGTTACTTCTAATAGGACAGGTTGAGCCCACCAACTTCAAGAGGGTAATACCCAGACCCCATGCTGGCCTAAACTCTAAGGGCTTTCTCTTGTGTGACTTGTGTGCCTTCGTACTTGACTACTTGCATGCTTTATCTGACACATGAACTACTTGCAGGTTTTGTTTATAGTCCTTAATTGGGACTCATAACAGGGTTTACTAAGTTTCTTGCAGGTTTTGTTTATAGTCCTTAATTAGGGCTCATAACAGAGTGTACTAAGTCTCTTGCAGGTTTTGGTTTACAGTCCTTAATAAGGGCTCATAACAGGGTTTATCCATATTACCCCATGCATAACATAACATCATACCATTGCATACATCCTAATCCATTTCAAGGATCTCAAGGGCTTGTGATGCAGGTCATGACGAATCAACTATCCCAGCAAGGGGCAAAGAGGATTTATTTTCCTCTAGACCAGGTTGTCAGGGGCTATGACCCACTTGATATGGTGAGCTTTGACACCTAAAGGATGATCCCCAGGCTAAGGTTATCAGGGGCTATGACCCACTGGATATGGTGAGCCTTTGACCCTTGAAGAAGGGCTCTCTACAACAGGAAGTTCCTTTAGTCAAGTTGCCCGTTTCCAACTCTAACAAGTTTCTCTGTTTACCCTGCGAGGTCCATGAAATCATTACATGCATATCATACATCTCATTGCATTGCAGGTATCCCTTTGACAGGTTGGTTACCCTTCTTCGCTGTTTATTTCAGCCGATCGTCATGAACCCTGAATCATCAGCCGAGCAGACTATCAAGGACCTCCAGGCTCAGAACGCCCAGTTCCAAGAGCTGATCATGAATTTGACCCAGGGGCAACAAGACCTGAAGGCTCTGCTTTTGAAGAAGGACAAGAAAAAGAAGAGGACTGTTTTGTTCAGCCCTAGACGCAGATCTGGGAATACACCGCAGACTGAAACTGAGAGGACTACCCCATCTGTGAGGGAAAGCAGTCACCATGAGAGGGAGGTGCCCAGTCCAGTGGTCTCTGACAATGAAACAGATTTCGACGACGAACAGTACCCTCCAGCTGAGGACAAGTACAAACAGTTGGAGGATAGGTTGAAGGCTATGGAGGTTCAACAGGTACCTGGGATGGATTTCGGAGATCTGGGTTTGTCAACTGGTGTGGTTATTCCTCGGAAGTTCAAAGCACCATCCTTTACTAAGTATGACGGGGCGTCTTGCCCCAAGCTGCATCTAAGGTCCTATGTTCGGAAGATTCAGCCATATACGGTGGACAAGAATTTATGGATCCACTTCTTCCAGGAGAGTCTTTCAGGGACTCATCTCGAATGGTTCTATCAGCTGGATGGGACCAAAGTTCGTAACTGGGAGGAGTTGGCTACTGCTTTCTATAAGCAGTATCAATACAATGCCGACCTTGCTCCTACGCGTACCCAACTCCAGGGTATGTCGTTAGGATCAAGCAAAGGTTTTAAAGAATATGCGCAGAGATGGAGGGATCTTGCTGGAAGGGTACAACCACCTCTGACTGACCGGGAGCTCGTTGATATGTTCTTGGGGACCCTGTCTGGTCCATTCTTCAACCACCTAATTGGGAATTCTGCTGCTGGGTTTACAGATCTTGTCTTGACCGGGGAGAGAATCGAAGCTGGTATCAAGTCGGGGAAGATTCAAGAAACCTCACCTGCTGATACTCAGAAAAAACCCCACAGTGGAAAGAAAGAGTCCAATGCTATACATAGTAAAAAGGGTCGTCACGATGCAGGGGCAATCCAGATTTCTGATCCCACGCCCGTTCAACCAAGAAAGAGCAATAGGCGTAGGATAAAGCATCAAGATAGGAAGTATACTGACGTCAACATGTCTTTGTCTCAGGCATTACAGCAATTGCTGAGGGCGAAAATGATCACACTTAAGGATCCTCCTCAAAATCCTGACACTTCCTCTCCCAAGTATAACCCGGGTGTGAGATGTGCCTACCATTCTGACAGTCCTGGACATGACATTGACGACTGTTGGACCTTGAAGAATAAGATCCAGGATTTGATTGACGCCAAGGAGGTCGAGTTTGAACACTGATCCTACACCCAATCATCGAGAATGTCTTTTGTTCACTCAAATATTCAAGTTGTATTTTTCTTTGATTGTTCAAACAAGTTATTCATGTTGAACATCGTTATAACATTAATGCATCGCTTATGTCTATTTTGAATCAATATATTCGCATTCACTATATGCAAATTGTTTTCATATTTTTTCTGATGTCAACTCTCGCTAATTCTAAGCCTCTTGAGGGAGGATGACGAAAACAATACCACGATCCTTACAGTATGCTTTTGAACAGACCCCGCTGATGAGGTACAGGCATTGTTTCAATTCCTAAACACTGGAGTTATAAGGAAGATAATCCCTCGTCAACCCATCTGAGCCAAAGAAGTAGGAGTCTTATTTTCGAAAATTGAAACCCTTAATCATAACCTGGGGAAGGGTAGGCTTCTCAGTTGATCCAAGTGCATAATGAATGGCACCAAAGGAGTCCTTACAAAACGAAGAAATACAGTGATGGTTCAGAACAATCAGAAGGACAGGCAGTCATCATCAAAATTCATAAATGAAAAACCCAATAAGTCAAAAACCAATGAAAGAGACTTACAAAACTGGGGCATCCCGCTGACTGTAATTCAAAAAAGGAAACAGTTCAGGCAAAAAAGAAAGGGATAACACAAAAATCAAGAAAGAGGTCTCACAAACCAAAGCAAAAAAATGACTGCCTATTCCAAATAAATCATCAATATCTGAATCATCACCGGAAAATCAGAGCAAAGACTCAAACAAGGTCTAACGTATGATCAACTGAGTTTAGGTTTGGAGAACATCACGAAGAGCGGGTGGGTACAAATAAAATTTGAGCCTTTATCCTTTGATTCTTAAACCGTGAACCCGGCCGCGTTATAACCCTTAAAAGTCCTAGCTGAAGCATGGGTTAATTCGAAAGCATACTGTTACGAAAGGTATCCTAACTCCTTAAGGCCTACGGTAAAATACGAAGTTGACATCACGTTTTACAAACAATCACCTGTTTTATGAAAAAAAGAATGCATTTTCAAAATCTTCAAGACAGACATAAGCTTTGCATTTTTAACATAACTTTGTTTGCATATGACTTTTTGTTTGAACAGCAGGGAAATTCGCACGATGAATACCTAGTGAACAAAAGCACTTCCAATCAAGGGGCATGGCATGACTATTGTCTATTATCTGGGGCAATTCAGTCAAGATTCGGAGAATCTTTCAAAATGCCAAGATAACCAGGGGCAAATCTCCGCCTGAGTCACTTAGGGCACTCCAACAACGAATCTTGCCTGATCAAACATCTTCTGGTGGCGTGGCAAAATACTTCCAACAGGGGCAACTCCCCATATTCCCTGAACGTGCACATAGTCGGAAAGATACTACGCAAAATCAAAGACCCGCTAGGTTGACATACCTAGGCAAAAATAAGGGCTTCCCGGCGACCCAAAAGGGTTCGGGCAAAATGAAGGGATGAAATGAAAAAATCTTACACCCGGCAAGTCGAAAACCTGAAAAGGCGGCTTGGGCAAAAAATGGGTATCCCGATGGACTGAAAACCCGAAAGGGCGGTCCAGGCAAAAGTTAGGGATTAAAGTGTACGACTATGTCCTGTCATCTTGTCACCTGCCTACCAGAAAAAGGTTTGTCCATCAACAATTATCAGCATCCCACAGGTGCCTCTCCCATAGAAACAGGGGCAATAATGGATGGTCTAAGCAGTCTGATTGTTCTGTCTTCCAAGGTATCAAGATAGGTTCTGTTGAAAAACGTAACCAATACAGTTCAATACTTCCCCAGGAGAGTCCAATCTAGTTTCCCCAGGAAAGTTGGAATACATCTCCCCAAGCAGTAAGCTTATCCCCAGTAAATTCTGGAAGCTTCCCCTCGCAGAGCACGAACGCGTCGCCCGGCTTTATTTAAAGAGTTATTTCCTTAACAGGATATAACTGGGTTATCCTCAGCCAAAAGCCACGGAAAGAGCGTCGTCGACAGAATCTTCTTATCCCCAGCGAAGTCCATTCATACTTCCAATACAGCAAGGTATCCTCAGCGAGTCATCCTCAACAATTCAGCAAAAGCACCTCCCCACAGAGTATTTCTTCCCAGCATGGTCGCTAGAATATCTTTTTCTCCCCGCAGAATCCTCCATTCGCCAAGTTTATTCCCCAACGGAGTTGTCTTCGTCTATTGGAATTCTTGCAACTATTCTTCAACACCAGCCCAGGATACGACTTCCCGGCACCCGTCAAGGATTTATTTTCTTAGACAAACATACATTCATAAAACGTCGCATACATCATTATAGCATGCATAGACGCATCATATCACCCCAATCTCATTTATTTTTGAGAACATCTTAAAAATAGGCAATTCATGCATCATGATATTGCATACAACTAATTCGTTACTTTTTCAGGAAAGAACGATCAACAGACAAAAGTCTTCACCCATTGAGGTAGTAATCGTCCCAGATTCCTTCATCACCCATTGAGGTAGTAATCGTCCCAGATTCCTTCATCACCCATTGAGGTAGTAATCGTCCCAGATTCCTTCATCACCCATTGAGGTAGTAATCGTCCCAGATTCCTTCATCACCCGTTGAGGTAGCAATCGTCCCAGATTCCTTCATCATATATTTGGAGTAGCAATCGTCCCAGATTCCTTCATCATCCTGCTGAGGTAGTAATCATCCCAGATTCCTTCATCATATATTTGGAGTAGCAATCGTCCCAGATTCCTTCATCATCCCGTTGGAGTAGCAATCGTCTCAGATTCCTTCATCATCCTGCTGAGGTAGTAATCGTCCCAGATTCCTTCATCATAGATTTGGAGTAGCAATCGTCTCAGATTCCTTCATCACATCCTTATCAAACAAAAAAGCCTTCTCTAGTCCAGCTAAATCGACTCTCAACAGATTTCTCTGATGAAGACTCAGTAGAAGTTTTTCAGATGTTTTCCTCTCCGACGATGAGTGTGAGGTAATGGTCTCTTATGTTTCCCTCTCCGACGGTGTGTGAGGTGACAATTCCTTTCCTATGATTCCCTCTCCGACAGCGAGTGAGGCGATTCCCTTTCAGATTATAATAGCCTATGGTTTTCTTCCCGATATTGCAAAGATGGTATTTCCCACTAAGATTTTTTCTCAACGAGCGTTGTTGAAGTTAAAGTCACCCAAGGTCCTCTTACCATTCATGCTAAGGCAGTAACCATCCCTGGTTCATTCATCAGCGTTTGAAGCTCCAGACTCAGCTCCTGTAACCAGTCAGGACATACTTATACCAAGCATCTAAAATCAGCTCCTGCAACGTGTCAGGTACTCATTTTTCTTTTGCAGGTATGCAGGTTCTCGCTAAGGAATCTCCCCCGCAATCAACATTCATATGGCATCTATAAGCCCATCATCCTATCCAAGCGACTTCTAAATGGCATCTATAAGCCCATTCCTCCACCATCACTGCTACTATGTGAGCGCAAATTTCTGGGCACTCTAGTGTCCAATCATCTTCTACCCTCGGATTACGAAAGGCACGCCAGCCAATCTGCATCCTCAGGTCCAAGAAGATTGAACAGGGGCAACTGTTGTACCCCAAAATTTGCCCTCCCATATTCTTCAAGAAATTGCCAAGCCAGGTCACAAAATTCCCCAAGGGCTATGCAGTTCAACTGTCTCCGATACAGTCAAAACTAGGGTTTATGTTCTGAGCAAGGAAATGAAGTTTTCAAAGGCCCAATCAAGTCTCATATGCTTACAAAGATGGTCAAGTATCCTCATATCAAGTTTCAAGGCATTCAGCTCAAAATTGCACAGTCAAAACCCTAAATTGCACTATAGTCAACTGTAGGGGCAAAATGGTCATTTGACAGTCAAAAGTTCAAATTTTTGGTCAACATATCATTTTGAAGCCACAAACATCATTTGATCAATGCTTGATCATGATTCTCAAAGTTTGGCTCAGAAATCATCAAAGATACAAAAGTTGCTATATTTGGACAGTTGAAAAAGTCAACTGAAATTGACCAGGGCATAACTTTCACATGGATTATCAGAAAAATTCCTTCCAAATCTCATTTTTAAGAGAAAGACATTTCCTACAACTCATCTTCATACTTCAAGTCCAAGAAATGCTCTCACAAAAAGTTATCAATTTCAACATTATAGGTCATTTTCAAAAGTCAACAAAAAGGGACTTTAAGTCAAAGGCCATAACTTGAGATTGGTAAATCAAAATGACATGGGACCAAAGGCATTGATTAAAGGACTCAAAGACCTTTCCAAAATGTCCAAGAACATGTGGAAAGCTTAAAAATTGAGCAAGTTATGCCTTGTGGAAGTTGGGAAATTTTTAGGAATTTTGAAAAGTCAACATTGATGCAAATGATCCAAAATTGCTAATGGGCCCATTTTTCTTCCATGATCCATCATTCCAAGCATATGCACGACCACTTGGCCCAAAGGGAAGTATTTTCTCATTTTTTAATTATTTATTTGAATTTATATTAATATTAATTCATTTAAATTATTTAAATATATAGAAAATATCTAACTTGACCTAATGAATCTTTTTGTACACATTTTAGGCTCAATAATTCGTGCCTAAGCCAATTTGGAAAGATTTGGAGCATTGGGATATGATTTGTGCAAAAATAACATGAAAAAAGATATGAAAAGATTCTTAACAAATCAAATATCCAAACCATGATTACAAGGGATTTTATTCAAGTTTGTTGACCTAATTGCTTCCATACAAGTACCTGATCACAACCCTAATGGTATTGGACAAGAAGCTGCGCTACAGAACCTATTGCAAACTTGAGAAATTTTCCAAAAACTCAAAAACTGAAATCAACTCTAGAGGTCGATTCAAGCCTCCATTCTTGTCTCAATAGCTTCATTGTGGTTCCCTGAACGTGTGCCAATCCCTAACATCAATTCAAACGCAAAGAATTGGTACATTGAACGTGAACTGCACCCAGAAAATTGCCTAATCGTATTTTGGGTTTGAAGCATGATCATTGCATTTTAATTGTATATTCATGTTCCTTACAAAGTTTTAAAACTAACCATTATGTTGAATTGAGTTTTTTGGCCACACACGCGATTTCACCATGTTCACATTTTAGGGTTTTCAGCTTTTTGAATTGGGGCTTTTGAAACGGAGTAAAATTAAGCCTCAAGACCATTATCATTCAAACCAGCATGCCCCAACGAACAAAGACCAACCCTCGCGCCTAATTTATGTTTGGAAATAGGCTAATCGCTATTTTCTTGTAGCTAGCCTAAGAAAACACAACGAAAACCGTTGCCTATATGTTTTGTTTTACAGGGATGGGGAGGAAGACGAAGCCGTGTCACATGATGGTTGGTGCGTTTAAAAACGCGCGCGCTGACTCCCACTAATCTTGTTTTTCCTTTTATAATATTTGATTGTTATTATATATCAACAACGCGCGATTGGCTCAGTTGGCACGCATCAATGCTTGCAATACACTTGACCTGGGTTCGAGTCCCAGGTCTCATGCTTTCTCAATAATGTTTTTTCTCTGATATTCAGGTGAAGCGCTTATGTTACGTTCCACCATACACCTCATGATCCAAGCATACACGTGTCCCAGACGGCCACACCAAAGGCATAGATCCAAGGAGTACCATGTACCATAGTCAGACGCGTCACATGTTGCACAAAAAAGTCAATGGGTTTCAAGCTATTGGGCCAGAATGCTAGGCCTATACCTCCTAAATTGGGGCCTGAACCCCCCACCCTGGTTTGCAATTCTTATTATTTTTTTTTATACCTTTAAATAATTGTTTATTTATTTTATTGTTTTGCTTTAATTAATTTTTTACAAAATATAAAAACATCACAAAAAAAATAAAAAAAGATAAAAACATAATAAAATATTTATTTTATTTCTTGTAAATAATTAACATGTAAATAAATTTAGTAAAATAGGTTTTAACTTTAATTCTTTTAATAACTAAAAATCCAAAAATATAGAATTTAGGTTCAATTGTTAATTTCATTCTTTTTAATTTCCTTTTTACAATAATAATAGTTATTTTATTTATTTTCATAAATTAAATTTTGCATGTAAATTAACTTAGATTTAAATTAGGTTAAAACTTAATATTTTTACAATAAACTTAAAAAACATTAGAATTAGGGTTTGACATTTTTTTGACATTTTATTTTAATTTCAATCAATTCTTTTTTCTTTTAAATCTTAAAAAACACAAAATACCAAAAGCATTTAATTTTCATTTTTTTATTTTAATTCCTTATTAATTTAATTTTTTGCGAAAGGGTCCAACGCCCATTGTTTTAATTATTTTATTTCGCGCATTTACTTTATTGCTTATTATAATTGTGTAATTCTCCCAAAGCGCTGTAACTTTAATTTTTTCGCACTTTATTTTGCTTTATTTATTTTCCGTCAAATCGGGTCCGGTTTAATTTTGGCGATGTGGACCCGCGCCATTTGTAATAGTTTAGATTTATTTTCCCGCAAATTTTATAACTGTTAAAAAGCATGCAAGAATGAATGTCCTAATTAAAATCAAGCGTAGATCACAATGACATGACAAAAGACAAATATCAATGAAAATAACACACAATTCGCACACACCACCCCTAGGGTACGCCTCACTGTTGCCTTTCGAAAGGTGGTCGTCGAGTAGAGGACGTCTTAGTAAGTCCTCATGATCCAGGAACCTGGCATGAGGGTAGCTTCTAAGGTGTCTTCCCATTGCTCTGGTGATCACCACGTCCCTAAAACTCGAATTGACCCGAACACCTCCAATGGTGGTGCTACCTACCTCTCAATGGTGGGATGGCACTACTTTAAAGGACATTTACACAGACGAATTCCTTAGGGTAGGTAGGTTCTCGTGGATACTTGCTCTCTTCAAAACAAACAAAAATCTTTTCACACCAACACTTTTCAAAAGCTTTCAAAGCAAATTTTTCAAACACTCTGACGTACGAGTCGAACTGAAATTTTTCAAAGAAACTTTTTAAACCCACATTGAAAAGCAAACAAACCATTTTTTGAAAACACAAGTGAGCAAGTATCTAAGAGCCCATGGATAACCATGGATAGAAGGGGTGCTAACACCTTCCCTTTCTATAACCTACCTCCCGAACCGAGAGCAATCTCTATAAGGAATTTTTCTGTGCTTTTGTCCTTTCCATTTGGAGAAAATAAAAGACGGTGGCGACTCTTGCTTCCGCGACATTTCGCGAACCAGCGTTAAACAGTCAGTTCCAGATCCACCGATCACAATATGCAACACAAATGCATATATCACAATCTCATTTATTTTAAGAGCATCATGCAATTCATACATCATGACATCACATGAAACTGGTTTTACCTTTTCAGGTTAAATTAGCAGACAGGAAAATTATCTACACGAGCAGATTGAAGATTAATACCCGAAACCAAACGGGAAACCTATCTTTATTTCTCTTTGGTCACAGATTAATACCTGAAACCAGACAGGACAACTATCTCAACAACCAAAACAAGTTCCAAATTAATATCTGTAACAAGCCAGGATAACTATTTATGGATGAATGATTGTAGATTAATACCTGGAACCAGACAGGAAAACTATCTAAATGAGCAGATTGAAGATTAATACCCGAAACGAGACGGGAAAACTATCTTTCTCTCTATTAGCTCATAGATTAATACCTGAAACCAGACAAGACAACTATCTCAACGACCGACAAAAACAAGTTCTAGATTAATATATGTAACAAGCTAGGACAACTATCTATGGACGACTGCTTGTAGATTAATACCTGGAACCAGACAGAAAAACTATCTACATGAGAAGATTGAAGATTAATACCCGACACCAGACGAGAAAACTATCTTTATTTCTAAGGTTATAGATTAATACCTGGAACCAGACAGGAAAAATATCTACATGAGCAGATTGAAGATTAATACCCGAAACCAGACGGGAAAACTATCTTTCTTTCTAAGGTCAGAGATTAATACCTGAAATAAGACAAGAAAAATATCTGTGAAAGAGTTGATTATGGATCAATTCCTGAAACAAGACGGGGCGACTATCTACATGACCATCCTGAAGCAATCTTACACGGGTTTCTTCTCATGATCTCCAGATGCAGTCTCACACGGACTCATCCTGAAGCAATCTTACACGGGTTTCTTCTCATGATCTCCAGATGCAGTCTAACACGGACTCATCCTGAAGCAATCTTACATGGATTCCTTCTCAACTTTCCAAGTGCAGTCTAACACGGACTCATCCTAGAGCATCCCTACACAGGCTCCTTCCCATATATCTCCATATGCGGTTTAACACTGGCTCATTCTGAAACAACCCGACACCGGCTCTTTCTAATACATTTACGAATAGAAGTTAATTTCATTCTCCCTAGCAAGTTATTGTGAAGCCTGGATTTCAACCAGAAAACAACAAACTTTCATCTCTCCAATCCCGAGATAACTCCTCAGTAGAATCTTGGACAACTGAAGTTCCTAGACTCTATTCCCAACAGAGTTTTCCTCAATCAGGAGAACAACAAAAATCAACATTCCCCAGTGGAGTACCTCTTATGAAGTCAGCATCTATCTTGGATGGCATCTTTAAGCCCATCTCCGACAACTCTCAGTCATTTTCTCCAAATGGCATCTTTAAGCCCATTCCCTACACAATCAACCATCACATCACTGAGTGCAAATTTCTGGGCACTCTAGTGTTCAACCATCTTCCACCTTCAGATCACGAAAGGCAAACAAGCCAATCTAAATCTTCAGGTTTAAGAAGATTGAACAGGGGAACTTGTTGTACCCAAAAATTTTCCCTCTCATGTTTTCCAAGATCTTCTCTTACATGGGTAGTTACAAACACTTGCTTAAAGAAAATAAATTTTTTGAAGATGGTCAAGTGTCTTTCGATTGGAATCTTAACAAGGTACTTTGATTGGGCATCTAAAATCCTTCGAGCGAGCTTTGGTCCACCAGCTTTGATTGTATGTTGGATCCCCTTCAATCAAGCTTTGGTCCACCAGCTCCGATTGGGCATTGAGTCCCTTCGAGAAAGCTTTGGTCCATAAGTTTCATACCAGCAGTAGCCTCCTACATACTGACTTTGATTCTCAAAGCAATGGCCTTCTGCATGCAAGCTTCATTTAAGCATAGGCCTCTTCGACTTGCCTTTGATCCAAGAGGCAAAAGGCCCATTCAACTTGCCTTCGATCCACAAGGCAAAAGGCCCCTTCAACTTGACTTCGATCCACAAGGCAAAAGGCCCCTTCAACTTGTCTTTGATTCACAAGGCCAAGGCCCCTTTAATTGGCCTTCGATTCACAAAGCAAAGGCTTCCTCTTCATTCCTGCCTTTGTTTTACAAGCACCAGATTGCTACATTATGAAAACACATTGGTGGCCCATTCGAAGAATGCACAAGGGGTGCATGTGGGCTATTCAAAGGACACACAAATGGTGCTCTCTAAGGGCATACATTTGGTTCAGTCGAAAGACACACAATGGTTGTAGACAAGTTTTGTTTTGTCTTTTGATTAGTCTTAGCTCAAGATGCTTGCTGGCCAAAGTCTTGCATGCTGCCAAGCTCAAGCCTCCTGCACAATTACATTCAAAGGAAGTAATAAAGGAAGCTTCGACTGTCCAGAGTGAAGTGTTCGATTAGGCTAGTTGGGTACTTTAAGAGCCATCAAAGGGAGCAGTTCAGAGCTAATCGAAGAACTAGGCGTGGGGGAATTCGAAAGAGTAATGGAGTGAAACATGTCCAGGTTCACTCAAAATTTCAAAATGGCAAGAATTATCCAAATATGGAAAACTTTCAATATGTTGGATTTTTGTCTCATGGCCTTGAAAGCCTTTGTCTCTTGCCATACTTGCTCCCCTCACACCCCTATAAATACAAGGCTAAGGACACATTGCCAAGGACGGAAAAAAAGGGAGATACATACTACATTACACAGAAATATTACCATCAGATATAAACATTCTTGCCTATACACGCATTAGCCAGGCGAAAACCTTGCATCCAGGAGTCCACACTAGTCCTTACGCTAGAAATTCCACGCCCAAGTTCACAGATCGAAGCATATCCTATTGGTAAGGGTTTTCAAAATTGAAACTGCACATTCAGGCCATTTAAATACATATTATGAATACTTTCGTGTTACTAATGATATTCGCGTTTGAATGAATGTCTTATATGCAAGCTAAAAGTGCAGGGATGAGATCATGCCATTGTTGGGGCACGATCTAAGTTTCTTTCGAATTTTATGACTTATGATGTTTCAGGCCAAACAAACCGAAATTTGGACTCAAGGGGGTTCGAATTAAGGGAGGGTCGAATTAAGGGAAATGACCTGGGTTCGACACCCAGATCATGCTTTTATTTTTTCTAACATTTTTCTTGCAGATTCAGTGCCCTCCACAGGCAATCCGTCAGACACTTTTAACAATATCCTTTGCTGGATCGAAAGCCACATCCTTCCCTGGATTGAAGGATAACATCCTTCACTGGGTCGAAGGATAACATCCTTCACTGGATCGAAAGCCATCCTTCACTAGATCAAAATCCATCTCCTTCTTTGGATCGAAAGATTTTTTTTTGTATTTTTATTTTTGTATTACTCATTTCTTTTAATGGTTTTCCTCTTTAAATCAACATATAAATCAAAAAAAGATCACAAAAATTAAGTTCGTTAATTAATTATTAATTACTTAAACATTTTTATAAATTAAAAGCAAGTAGATTTTTATTTTTATTTTCATTTTGTAAAACAAAAAAAACAAAAAAAAAAGATTTTCTTTTAACTTAATAATTTTTAAGGTTTGAGACGTTATTTCCATTACGCGCGCATTTATTCACTTTTGCACTTTTCATATTATTGTAATTTCATAATGGGTTGTAATAGTTAAAATTAAGACTTTATTTGCTGCTTTTTATTTCTCCCCAAATTTTTGGACTATGTAATTAATCCCCCTCCCCGAAGCCATGT
This sequence comes from Vicia faba, assembly GCA_948472305.1. Lineage (NCBI taxonomy): Eukaryota > Viridiplantae > Streptophyta > Magnoliopsida > Fabales > Fabaceae > Vicia > Vicia faba. The sequence continues at coordinate 1,337,020,199 of OX451737.1, read as the reverse complement.
AATAGTGTAGCTTTAATTTCCGCATTTTAAATTCATGTATAAATATTAACTGTTAGATGTATGTTAATAGGATTGTATGATAAGAACATAAAATCAAACGTTAGCAAACTTAAGTTCAAAGGCAAATGACTGAAATAAGCACACTTGCACATATACACCTCTAGGGTACACCCACTTCGGTTGCCTTCGGAAAATAGTCACAACTCTCGAAACGTGAGAGATTTTAGTGGCTACCCTCCGGTTTAAAAGATCATAAGTTCCTCGGTGACCCTCTCGATGTTGCCTCGGTAAACAATGATCTTAAAACCCTAGGGTAGTTACTAAAACTTCTCGCCCAATTGCCTTTGTGACTATATAAAAGTCCCTTCGAATGTCCCTCAAACATCTGACGATAGGGCTACCTACTCACTAATAGTAGTATAGCATTGTCTAAAGGAAAGGAGGAAAATAACGACCCTTTCGAGTAAAGTAGATAGTTCCTAGATGTTATACTCAAAAACAAACTTTTTACACTTACACAAAACAATTTTCAAAAACCTTTTTCAAAACCCTTTATCAACATATTGAAGATTGATACAAGAGTTATCATGAAGCAAATCGCCGCACTAAGGTATTTCAAAAATACTTTTCAAAACACACAAAAAGCACAAGGTATTTTTTTCAAATGAGCTAAGCATCTAATAGCCCATAGAAAACTACTTATGGAAAGGGTTCTAACACCTTCCCTTTCCATAATCTACCCCCCTTACTCAGAAAACTCTCGAAAGGTCTTTTCTGTTATTTTCACCCTTTCCTTTGTTGGATAAAAGAAAAGTCGGTGGCGACTCTTTCTTACCGCAACATTTGCGAATACAAATGCAAAACCAGTATAAAACAGTCGGTTCTGCCACCATATTACACAGGGCTATCTATTGTTTTAGTGTGGCTTCACAAAGAGCTGCTCCTAATCGAATTTCTTTGACCAGGTCGAGCTCTTCCCTTAGGGCCTCGTCATTTAGTTCCTCGTCTAAAGGGGATTCAGTCTGTCTGAATGTGTTGTACCCCAAACTTTTCCCTCCCATATTCCTCAAGATTTGTCAAGAATGATCTTCAAATTGCTCAAGATTGCTCAAGGGTTGTACAGTCAAATCACCTCCTAAGGCAGTCAATTCAAAATTAGGGTTTTGGTTCTTTCAAGGAATTTGGGGTTTTCAATGGTTAAATCAAGTCTCATAGGCCTATATACATTCTCTAGCACCTACATGCCAAGTTTCAATACTCACAGTGCCAGTTTACACAGTCAAAAGCTCCATTTGATATACAGTCAACTGCAAGGGCAAAATGGTCATTTTGCAGCCAAAAGTCAGAATTCGTGGTCAACATCTTATTTTTGAGTTCACAATCATCATTTTATCAAGTCTTGATCATGATCCCACAAGAATAGCTCAAAAATCATCAAGATGCAAAAGTTACTATTTTTAGACAGTAGAAAAGTCAACTGTACTTTGACAAGGGCATAACTCTTTCATGGTTTATCAGAAAAATTCCATCCAAAGCTCATTTTGAAGAGGATGCAATTTCCTACAATCCATCTTCACACCCCAAGATCAAGAAATGCTCTCACAAAAAGTTACAAATTTTTACATTATAGGTCAATTTCAAAAGTCAACAAAAGTACACTTTGAGTCAAAGGCCATAACTTGAGATTGGTAAATCCAAATGACATGGGACCAAAAGCATTGGTTAGAGGACTTCAAGGGCTTCCCAAAATGTCCAAGAACATGGTCATATGATCAAAATTGAGCAAGTTATGCATTGGAGAAGTTGGGCTATTTTCATGAATTTGCAAAAGTCAACTTTGCTCAAAACACCTTCTTTTTGCTAATGGGCCTCAAATCTCTTTTTGAAACTTCATCCATGACCTATGCACGACCCATCAAGTTAAATTGGATTTATTTTCTTAAATTTATTGATTAAATGGATTTTTAATACATATTAATTCATTTAATTAATTTAAATTATAAGAAAATAAAAGATTTGATTCTTAAACCTATTTGTGAACCAAATATGATCCAAATATGCTTACCAATTCGTGCACAAGCTAAAAGATACAAAAATATCCAATTTTGGCAACTTGTTCAATCATGAAAAATCAAGAATATTTGATTTATCAATCAAAGATTCAATCTTCAATGCACATGGGTATGGGTCCAAATTTTGACCTAAACTGATTCCCTTATATGCAAGCAAGCCAAGCATAACCTAATACACGACTGAAAGACTGCAGAACGGCCATACCAATTTCAAGAAATTTCAAGAAAACTCAAAACTTGTTCTTGCAATCTAGGCCAATTCAAGGTGCCCTGTCCATCCAAACACATTGCAGGAGGTACCGGGAGTGATTTGCAATCAAATTCAAGCACCAAAGCTCAAGGAATCACGAAATACCATCTCACGGTTTGCACTTATAATTCAAAATTGTATCTCTTAATTCATACGCATTTGACATGTTTTTGTGATTGATTTGCATTGCTAGAGATTATACAAAGCTAATGGAATGATTGAATTGAACCATAATGCCCTAAACCGAGAGATGCCATGATTGAATTTCTAGGGATTTCAAGCTTTGAAATAGGGCTTTCCAATCCAGGAAAAATTGGAACAATAGGATACATGGTTGGATTTGTGAGGCCAAGACGATTCCAACACATACCTCGCGAAATATTTCTTTTTGCTCTGTGTTTATTCGCTATTTTTCGTGCAGGGAGGTAGTGGAGGTTAAAAACCCCCACTATTTGATTCTAATTATGCAGGACAAAGGTTGAAGATGATGACGTGTGGTCATCTGGTTTGTGGGTTTGAAAAACACGCGCTTTATTTTTTGTTTACAGCATATTAATTGTTTTTGTATATAATATTCGCTACTTGTCCATTTAACAAAAGCGTGTCACAGCTCAGTTGGCAAAGGTGTTGATGCATAGTCCATTGGGACCTGGGTTCGAATCACAGGTCCCCCAAAATCTTGTTTATTTTTCTCCTTCAGGTATTGTTGTGCAATTTGCAAAGAGAGGTCCACCATACACCTCAAATCTCAGTGCGCCAGATGTCTCCAAACCTAGATCCAATGGTCATGAGTGAAAGATCATCATACTCCCTAGTCAATGCATGTGCGTGAGATCCTGGAAAGTCAATGAGGTTGGGCGCTAATGGGCCTGGAAATTGCAAAATACACCACAAAATTGGGCCCAACACCCCCTTCATGAGTTTATTTCTTTTCTTTTCCTCTTTATTTTTTTTCTTTCATTTAATTATTTTTATTATTATTATTATTTTAATTGACCAATTAACAAATTAACCCCTTTTTATGAAAAATTCAGAAAACATAAAAAAATATATAATATTTTTATTTATTAAATTTAATTTCATTAGTTTATTTTGTAAATAAATATTAACATAATTTGTTTAGTTTTAATTAGGCATAATATTAATACTTTTGCAATAAATTAAAATTGGCGTAGAATTAGGTTTTTAATATATTTAATCATTTTATTTTTTACTTCCTTAAACATTCAAAAACCCACAAACACAAGAAAAGCAAAAACTTTTTGAAAACATAGTGAGCAAGTACCTAAGAGCCCGTGGATAACCACGGATAGAAAGGGTGCTAATACATTCCCTTTCTATAATCTACCTCCCGAACCCGAGAAACATCTCGAAAAGGAATTTTTCTGTGCTTTTGTCCTTTTCTTGTTGGTTAAAATAAAAGACGGTGGCGACTCTTGCTTACCGCGACATTTTGCAAAAACAAACGCAAACGCGAACCAGCATTCCAAAACAGTCAGTTCTCATTCCCAACGATCACAGAACTGGCGACTCTGCTGGGGAAATATAAGTGAGGTGTACCTTAGGATTAGGTCACTTGTGTTTTCAATTGTATGCTTTGTATGCTTTAAATTTTGTGGGCTTGTATCGGAGTTTTATAGATCCTAACTCGGATCTGGGGGTACCCTTTTTTAGGTAAGTAGCAATAAACTGTGAGGGATCTGTCCGGTGTAGACCGACACGGATGAAGCAGTAGCTACGTTGGTGCGGCACCTTGGTCTGTACCGATATCCCTTGTGTTGGAACGAGGAGAATATGGGTCTTTTGAGGAGTCATTAAGCACCAACTGACCTTAGAACCTTAAATTGACCAACTTGGCCATAGAACAGTAGCAGTATGCTACACTCATTGAGACTAAACTCTCGCGATGGTTCCGGCTGCAAGAAAAGGTTGCCAAACTGGAATTATAACCGATTAAGGGTAGTCAGTGATATTGAGATCCTCTAGAACCCGATTACTATTTTTAGGACAAGTCTTAACCAACTGAAACTGAAAGAGGGTAGTACCTAAACTTCATGCCATCCTGAAATCTGAGGGCTCTCTTGTGTGACTTGTGTGCCTTTACCATGTTTGCCTTTTGTGAATACTTGTGGTGTGCCTTTACCATGACATCATAACATCATAACATTGCATACATCCCGCATAAGGACTAACCCATTTCAAAGACAAGAAGGTTTCATCTTTGCTCTGTTTTGTAGGACATCATGATGCCCATGCGTAGGAATACTATCTGGCTCAACTTTGTTCAACCACCTACTTTGCTTAAAGAATTGGTTGACAGGATTCCAAACACTACTTCCTTCATCAGAAGGCATGGTTCTCTTCTCGGTTTAGTCACCTCAAAGTGGGACCAACAAATGATGAGTATCTTGGCCCAGTTTTATGATCCGATATACCATTGCTTCACCTTTCAAGACTTCCAGCTGGTCCCTACCCTGGAAGAATTCTCTGAGTTGCTTGGTATCTCTGTTTTGGAGAAGACTCCATTTACTGGTTGGGAAAAGACTCTCAGGCCTGAAGAGATTGCTGCAGCCCTTCACTTGACCAAAGAAGAAGTAATGGCTAATTGGGAGACTAGAAGTGGAGTTAAGGGTTTTTTGGCTAAGTTTCTGGTTGGCAAAGCTAATTGTTTCTGGAATGACTTAGACTTCAAAGCGTACGAAGACATTCTGGCTCTCTTAATCTATGGTCTGGTATTGTTTCCAAATCCTGACACCTTTGTTGATGTTAATGCCATAAGGATCTTCATCTCTCGGAACCCTATACCCACTCTCTTGGGTGATATCCTTCATCAGCTCTATACTCGTACTGCCCGAAAATGGGGAACTTTGATGTGCTATGCCCCTTTATTGTCAAGGTGGTTTATTTCGCACCTCCCTAAATCTGTACTGAAGAACAAAGAAGGAAGGGGCTGGGCTCATAGGATAATGTCTCTTACTGATAATGACATTATTTGGACTCTCAGAGGCTTAGATGAGGTGGCCGTCATTGATCATTGTGGAGAGTATCCTAATGTTCCATTGATCGGAACCCGTGGAGGAATCTCTTATAACCCATGTTTAGCTCTCCGTCAGTTTGGAAGAGCCAGAAGAGAAGGGCCTCATGAGATGTTGATACCTCATATCGTCTTTGATTTTCAGGTAGATAGCAACGAGCTGCGTTGTAGATTCATCAGGGCTTGGGATAGAGTTCACAAATCTGACCCACTTGAGTTGGGACCAAAGACTTCTCTGCCAATGGAGTCATATTTTAGATGGGTCCACATCCGTGCCCAGAGGTTAGGTATGCCGTACGAAGCTGTCAGGCCTATTATTCTTGAAATTGCTGATAAAGACGGGGTTCCTCCAATTATTCTCCATCCTCGTACGCCCACTGATGTTGGCACACTGAAGAGGTCTTGGGCGCAACTGCAGGAAGAACGAGATTCTTATCGGGAGAGGTTCAACGAACAAGAACAGAAAATCTAGAAGCTGACTAAGCAATTGGAGAACGAATGGATCCTGAATGATTATATCCGCACTGAGAAGAAGAGGCCATGGGAACATTGATGGACCTTTGAGGATTTCTTTTATGGTTTTATTTACTTTTCAGTATTTTCATTCTTGTAACGCCTAAGGGCAATTTGTTGAACAATTTAAATTCCGAAGTTAAATCTAATAAAGTGTGCTTCCTTTCTTGTCTACAAATTTGAATCCCGGTTGTCTTTGAAAACATAAATCATACGCATTTCATCGCATGCACTGCATAAACAGGTACCCTTTTACAGGTCACTTATCTTCTTCGCTGTTTATTTCAGCAATCATCATGTCTACCAAACCTTCCACTGAGCAAGCTATCAAGGCCCTCCAGGCCCAGAATGCCCAATTCCAAGAGTTGGTTATGAGTCTAGCCAAGGGTCAACAGGATTTGAAGACCCTGATTCTGAAAGAGAGGAAGAAGAAGAAGAAGAAGAGGACTATCCTGTTCAACACTGGACGCAGGTTTGGAAATGGAATACAGAATGAGGTTGATCTGACCACCTCATCTGTAGGGAAAGACAGTCCACAAGAGAGAAGGGTTCCTAGCCCCGTGGTCTCCGACAACGAGACGGATTATGATGAAGAACAGTATCCTCCTACTGAGGATAGGTACAAACAGTTGGAGGACCGCTTGAGCGCTATGGAGATACAGAATGTGCCCGGGATGGACTTCGGAGACCTAGGTTTATCCTCTGGGGTGGTGATTCCCCATAAGTTTAAGGCACCTGCCTTTGCCAAATATGACGGAGCCTCCTGCCCAAAGCTGCACCTCCGGTCATATGTAAGGAAGATCCAGCCTTACACAACTGATAAGAATTTGTGGATCCATTTCTTTCAGGACAATCTTTCAGGGACTCAGCTTGAGTGGTTCTATCAGCTGGATGGAGCCAGTATCCGTAACGGGGAAGATTTGGCTACTGCGTTCTATAAGCAGTATCAATATAATTCCGACCTCGCTCTTACGCGTTCCCAACTCCAGGGTATGTCAATAGGGACGGGTGAAGGATTTAAAGAGTATGCTCAAAAGTGGAGAGACCTTGCCGGAAGGGTGCAACCACCTTTAACGGATCGTGAACTTGTTGATATGTTTTTGGGGACCTTGTCTGGTCCATTCTTTAACCATTTGATTGGAAACTCTTCAGCCAGGTTTACAGACCTTATCTTGATTGGTGAGAGGATTGAAGCTGGTATCAAGGCAGGGAAGATACAGAAGGGTGCCTCATCGAGCACTGAGAAGAAGTCGTTCAAGAAAGAATCCAGCGCTGCCTACGGTCCAAGGAGACCGAATAGATCTGAACACCGCCAAGCTGTCAACGCGGTGGTTATTTCAAAACCTGCTGGTGCTCCTCAACATCACAACCAACAAAGGGGCGAGAGACCTTGAAGGCAGTTCACTCGTCTCAGCATGACCTTGTCCCAGATATTACCGCAGTTACTGACGACCAATATGGTGACTCTAAAAGAAGCTTCGAAGATTTCAAACACAACGTCCCCAAAGTACAATCCTAACGCCCGCTGCGCTTATCACTCTGATAGCCCGGGGCATAATACGGATGATTGTTGGGCTTTGAAGAATAAGGTTCAGGACCTAATTGATGCAAAGGAGATTGAGTTCGAGGCGCCCGAGAGGCCTAATGTTATGACTGCTCCCATGCCCAAACATGGAGTAAATGCTGTAGAGGAAGACTTGTTCGTAGCCTCCGTGGATGATATTGTTACCCCACTGATGATCGTCAAGAGGAACCTGTTACTAGCCGGTTTATTTCCGGGATGTGGTGAAGGTTTCCATCTGCATTCTGTTTCACCTACTGGCTGCCCATCTTTGAAGTCAGGCATCCAAAACCTGATGGATAATAAGGAAATCCTGTTTGTGAAAATTTCTGTTCCTGCCACCCCTACCGAAGAAGTTTCCATTATTACCATTTTCAACAATTCTCCCAAGGCTCCCTCGAGGAAGCCTGTCAGAATTACGCCTGTTCAGAAGATTTCACCCATAATCATCACTGTTCCGGGGCCTATTCCCTACACCTCTAACAAAGTTGTCCCTTGGCACTATGGGGCAGATGTTTATGTTCTTGGAGTTAAGCAAGAGTTTGATACTAATGTCGGCGTCAGCAACATTACCGGGCCTGCTAAAGTCACCCGCAGTGGTAGACTTTTCTCACCCGATATTGCGCCACCAACTGTCCGAAGACCTATTGTCATCACACCTGCAAGTGTGCCTAATGCCGTTCCTGATCAATTTCTTAGTTCTACCCCTGTCGCCAAGTCATCTGACACTCGGGGCAGAGGGATCACCACTGATATGCCTGCCCAGACGGAGGCGCCAAAGACAACCACTGTTGAAGCTTCCAAACAAGAGATGGAAGAGATTCTGAAGATCATTAAGAAGAGTGATTATAATGTAGTTGAGCAGCTGGGGCAAACCCCATCCAAGATTTATATGTTATCACCGTTGTTGTGTTCAGAGGCCCATGCCAAGGCTCTGATTACCTTCCTGAAGACGGCCCACGTGCCACAAGAGACATCAGTTGATCAGTTTACCGATTGTGTGGCCAATTTAACTGCTGATAATGGTTTGGGTTTCTCCGACGCTGATCTGACTGCTAAAGGGAAGAACCATAACGATGCCCTGCATGTCTCCATTGAATGCATGGGCACTACTCTTGCACATGTGTTGGTTGACACTGGTTCCTCATTGAACGTCTTGCCCAAGAAAGCTCTAGACAGGTTGGATTGCAAAGGGTTGGAGCTAAATCCAAGTAACATTGTTGTCCGGGCCTTTGATGGGTCTAAAAGGATGGTGCATGGTGAGGTTGATATTCCAATTAGAGTTGGTTCTCAGGTCTTAAATTCTACATTCTACGTGATGGACATTCGACCGTCCTATTCTTGTTTGCTGGGTCGTCCATGGATCCATAAAGCAGGAGCTGTGACCTCCACACTCCATCAGAAGCTGAAGTACCCGGTCAGAGGGAAGATTGTGACAGTACAGGGGGAGGAAGAGTACATGGTCAGCCACCTCAACTCGTTCCGGTACATAGAAATGGATGGGGAGTTCATTGAGACCCCATTTCAACACTTTGAAGAAGTTCCTCAGACACTGGCATCAGCTGAGACTGTGGTTGAAGATTCTCCTTTGAAGATGGCTTCCTTAAAGGATGCCCAGGCTGTTATTGAGAAGGGTGAGTATGCAAACTGGGGCCGACTTCCTGATTTCACTTAGAAGACTAACAAGTTTGGTTTGGGTTTCACTGCAAAAGCTCAAAGGGCTGTTCGTAGTGCAAGGATTGGAAGACCTCATGTGTTCATTAGCAACTCGGGGGTAAATGTCATCGAAGATGACGTGGAGGAATCTGAATTCGACAGCTGGATCTACCCTACGACCAACGGTGGACCAAACAACTGGACCGCAAAGGACTTTGTCCCTATTACTTTTGTTACTCAGTAATGAACTCTTTTGTTTTGAATTTGTAACAGACAAGATTGTGAAACTTTATGGCCCGGTGTCTTACCCGGGGCACCGTGGCTTCATTTGTGAGGGCTTCTGTGTGCCATTTTCATATAAAAGCATTGGACATTTTTTGCATTTCAAATCTTGCGATCCTTGTCTTTCTTTATTATATATTGCAAAACAGCTATTTTACACACACTCACGTATACAGGTCCCAATCCACTCTGGATCTCACTGGTAACGACTCTGCTACTGCTAGTTATGACTTCGAAAATCCGATCAACTTAGCCGAAGACGAAGGTGAAGATGATTGCGAAGTGCCTGGTGAACTTGCAAGACTGTTACTCCAGGAAGAGAGGGCCATTCAGCCACATGAAGAGCTAGTGGAAACAGTGAATCTGGGTACTGAGACAGACAAAAAGGAAGTCAAGATCGGTGCAAATCTGGAGCTTAGTGTGAAACAACGGTTGATTCAGATGTTGCATGACTACGTGGAAATCTTTGCCTGGTCTTACGAAGATATGCCTGGGTTGGATACCGACATTGTGGTTCATCGCCTGCCTACCAAGGAAGAATGCCCTCCGGTAAAACAGATGGTCCGCCGTATGCGTCCAGAGATGTCCGAGAAAATCAAGGCTGGGGTTATGAAACAATTTGACGCCGATTTTCTAGCAATAACTTCTTACCCTCAGTGGGTCGTCAATGTGGTTCCAGTACCGAAGAAAGATGGTAAGGTCAGAATGTGTGTTGATTACAGGGATTTGAACAGGGCTAGCCCTAAGGATGACTTCCCTCTGCCTCACATTGACGTTCTGGTTGACAACACTGCTCAGCATAAGGTATTCTCCTTCATGGACGGGTTCTCCAGTTATAATCAGATAAAGATGGCTCCTGAAGACATGGAGAAGACCACCTTTGTTACTCAGTGGGGCACCTTTTATTACAAGGTCATGCCTTTTGGGTTGAAAAATGTTGGGGCAACGTATCAGCGTGCCATGGTTGCTCTGTTTCATGATATGATCCATCATGAGATCGAAGTATACGTCGACAATATGATTGCAAGGTCCCAAACTGAGGAGGAACACCTTGACCATTTACAGAAACTGTTTGACCGGTTGAAGTTGTACAAGTTGAGATTAAACCCGAACAAGTGCACCTTCGGGGTGAGATCTGGAAAATTGCTAGGCTTCGTCGTGAGCGACAAAGGTATTCAAGTGGACCCTGCCAAAGTGAAAGCCATACAAGAGATGCCAGCTCCCAAGACAGAGAAAGGAGTCAGAGGCTTTCTAGGATGGCTGAACTACATTGCCCGATTCATCTCGCACCTAACTGCTACTTGTGAACCAATCTTCAAGCTACTGAAGAAAGATCAAGTAGTACGTTGGAACGATGAATGTCAGGCCGCTTTCGAAAGAATCAAAGAGTATCTCTAAGAGCCACCCATTCTTATGCCACCGGTTGAAGGGAGACCTCTAATCTTATACTTGACAGTACTTGGCAATTCAATGGGGTGTGTGCTGGGTCAGCATGACGAGTCTGGCCGAAAAGAGCACGCTATTTATTACCTTAGCAAAAAGTTTACCGACTGTGAGACCCGATACTCACTGCTTGAGAAAACTTGTTGCGCTTTGGCATGGGCTGCTCGCCGGCTAAGACAGTATATGCTGACTCACACTACTCTATTGATTTCAAAAATGGATCCAATCAAGTATATCTTCGAAAAGCCTGCCCTGTCTGGAAGAATAGCAAGATGGCAGATGATCTTGACTGAATATGACATCCAGTACACGACTCAAAAAGCAATCAAGGGAAGTGTGTTGGCAGACCATTTGGCACATCAGGCAGTGGATGATTACCAGTCTATGAACTTCGAATTTCCAAACGAGAATATCATGGTAGTAACTGATTGCGAGATACGTGGACCGGATGAAGGACCTGAGGAAGGATCCCGATGGTCTATGCACTTTGATGGAGCCTCAAACTCTTTGGGTAACGGTATTGGCGCTGTGATCATATCTCCTAAGGGCTCTCATACTCCGCTCACCTCCAGACTATGTTTCAACTGCACCAACAACATGGCGGAGTATGAAGCATGCATCATGGGTCTTCGAGATGCAATTGACCTAAGGATCAAGTTTCTGAGTGTCTTCGGAGATTCTGCTCTCGTGATCAGTCAGATCAAAGGCAAGTGGGATACGAAACACCTAAATCTTATTCCTTACAAGGAGTATATGTTGATGTTGCTTCCCCACTTCGAGGAAATAACCTTTGAACACTTCCCAAGAGAGGAAAATCAGTTAGTGGACGCGTTAGCTACGATGTCTTCTATGTTCAAAGTCAAGTGGGACAACGAGGCTCCCCTGATCATTATTTGGAAAGTGGATGAACCTGCATATTGTTGTGATCTTGAGACCAAAGAGGTAACAGAAAAACCTTGGTATCATGAAGTAAAGAGGTACCTTGAAGCTCAAGAATACCCCGAGGGCGCGTCTGTTAATGATAAGAAGTTTCTGAGAAGGTTCGCGGCAAAGTTCTTCATCAGCAATGACATTCTTTACAAACGTAACCATGATTCAACCTTACTGCGTTGCATGGATAAGATTGAAGCAGAAAGGATCATGGCAGAGCTGCATGAAGGTACCTTCGGAACTCATTCCAATGGACATACCATGGCAAAGAAAATCCTTCGGGCAGGATATTACTGGTCCACAATGGAAGCCGACTGTTACCAGCATTCTCGGACATGTCACAAGTGCCAGATCTATGCTGATAAGGTGCACATTCCTCCAGTTCCTTTGAACGTCTTGACAACACCTTGGCCTTTTGCAATGTGGGGCATTGATATGATCGGCGAGATCAGACCTACGGCATCCAACGGGCATCGCTTCATCCTGGTAGCGATTGATTACTTTACGAAGTGGGTTGAAGCAACTTCCTTCGCCACCGTAACTAAGAGCGTCGTGGCACGGTTCATTCGGCACAACCTGATCTGTTGATACAGTGTACCAGAGAGGATCATTACGGATAATGGTACCAATCTTAACAACAAGATGATCACTGAGCTCTGCGAGCAATTCAAGATACAGCACCATAACTCTTCTCCCTACCGGCCGAAGATGAATGGGGCTGTAGAAGCAGCTAATAAGAACATTAAGAAGATTGTGCAGAAGATGACAGTGACCTACAAAGATTGGCACGAGATGTTACCATTTGCTCTTCATGGGTACCGTACCTCAGCACAGACGTCAACAGGGGAAACACCATATTCCTTGGTATATGGCATGGAGGCAGTCCTGCCCATTGAAGTTCAGATACCCTCTCTCTGGATCATAAAGGATCCGGGTTTAAGTGAAGACGACTGGATCCAGACCCGGCTTGATCGACTAAACCTAATCGATGAAAAGAGACTCACTGCCATTTGTCATGGTCAGACGTACCAAAAACGGATGATCAAGGCATTTAACAAGAAAGTCAGACAACAAGAGTATCAAGTTGGGGACCTGGTAATCAAGCACATTATTCTACCTCAAGGTGATCCCAGGGGCAAATGGACCCCTACGTACGAAGGGCCATTTGTGGTTAAGAACATCTTCTCAGGAGGAGCGATGATTCTAACCACCATGGATGGTGACGACCTTCCTCACCCCGTCAATGCAGACATAGTGAAAAGATACTACGCATAATTAAAGACCCGCTAGGTTGACTGGCCTAGGAAAAAATAAGGGCTTCCCGGCGAACCAAAAGGGTTCGGGCAAAAATAAGGGATGAAAATAAAAAAAATCTGTACACCCGGCAAGTCGAAAACCTGAAAAGGCGGCTTGGGCAAAAATGGGTATCCCGGTGGACTGAAAACCCGAAAGGGCGGTCCAGGAAAAAGTTAGGGATAAGCGTAACACTATGTCTCATTGGATCACCCTGCATCCAGACATTGGTATCAACTATCAGGCTCAGACGGCACCCATCAATCAGATTCATCTCCAACTAAGCAGCAGAGTGATGAGATACTTGAAGATATAAAGGCGATAGCAGAGTGGGAACCCAGTGGGATTATTCACATAGCTGTTTTGTTTTCTTTTTACAAATTGTATAAATCCTATTTGTTCGGCGGCGTTCTCTTACTAGGACGTCAGCCTCTTGTACAAAAGCGCCTATTTACAGGCAAACTTCAAAATCAATACAAGTTCATTTTTCAGACAAATTGCAAATTGTTTTTTCCTTTATCTGTTTTGTTTTGCAAAGAACGTCCAATGTTCATTTTTGATATATGCATTTGACATTGATTGCTGCTCATAAATATTTGCATGCGAAACAAAGGACTAATTACGGGTGATATCAGAAGTAGGGGCAATAAGAATTATCTAAGAGGTCTAGTCGCTCTGTCCACCAAGGTACCAAGGTAGGTTCAGCTGAAGAGTATGACCAAGATACCTTCACTCCCCGCAGAGTAAGACAGTAATGGTAGCTCTCCCCCACTGAGACCTGCAATCATGGACGAATCAGCAATACTCTCCCCCGAGCAGAGTTGGCCTATCATCAGCCCTAAAAAGGCTTGGTATTCCCAGAAGGTATTAATATTCCCCAGCGGAGTATAAAGATATTCCCCAGCAAGCGTAAAGAGCATCCCCGTCAGTCTTAATATTCCTCAACAAAATATAAGAATGTTCCCCGGCGGAATACAAGATACCCCCAGTGGAGCCATTTCCCAGCGCAGTCTAAAAAAGATTCCCCGCCAGAGTTGAATCATCTTCCCCAGTAGATTCTGGAAGCTTGTCCTCTGCAGAGTACAAATGTATCTCCCCATCCATATTCAGAAGGTTACCCCCCACAAGAGTCTAACTGGGTTATCCTCAGCAAGTTGCAACTGAAAGATCATCCCCAGCGAATTTCTTTCTATCCCCAGCGGAGTCCATCATCAAAATGCCCAACAGAGCTTATCAACGGAATCCCCCAGCGGAGCTATCGTTAAAATCTCAGCACAACATCTCTTCCCACAGTAATTCCTCGCAGAGTAATCTCTTCGCCATGTTTATTCCCCAACGGAGTCATATTCTCCTACAGGTTTATTCTTGCAACCATCTTCGTGCATCATCCCCAGTGGAAACGAAGAATTCAACCAGACTCTTCAAACATCAGCCCAGGATTTAACAAACTCCCCGGCATTTGTCAAGGATTTATTTTCCCATACGAAAATACATTCATAAACATTTCACACTTCCTACCTCCTATTTACATACATGATAAAGTGCATACGACACGATCTCATTTATTTTTGAGAACATCATGACATCATGCATTTCATACATCATGACATTGCATACAGCTAACGTTTTACCTTTTTCCGGAAAAGGTCAATCAAAAGATGGCCACCATCAACCTTTTTAAGTTCCAGATGAATACCTATAACAAGCCAAGAAAATATCTGTGGACGACTGATTATAGGTTAATACCTGAAACCAGCCAGGAAAACCACCTACACGAAGAGATTGAAGATTAATACCTGTAACAAGCCAGGAAAACTATTTTTCTTTCTCAGGTCAGAGATCAATACCTGAAACCAGCCAGGACAACTATCTCCTCGACCAACCTTTCTTAAGTTCCAGATGAATACCTGTAACAAGCCAGGAAAACTATCTGTGGGCGACTGATTGTAGATCAATACCTGTAACAAGCCAGGAAAGTTATCTACATGAAGAGATTGAAGATCAATACCTGTAACAAGCCAGGAAAACTATTTTTCTTTCTCAGGTCAGAGATCAATACCTGTAACCAGCCAAGACAACTATCTCATCGGCCAATATTTTCAAGTTCCAGATTAATACCTGTAACAAGCCAGGAAAAGCATCTGTGGACGACTAATTCCAAATTAATACCTGTAACAAGCCAGGAAAAGCATCTGTGGACGACTAATTCTAGATTAATACCTGTAACAAGCCAGGAAAATTATGTGGACGACTAATTCCAGATTAATACCTGTAACAAGCCAGGAAAATTCTGTGGACGACCGATTGTAGGTTAATACCTGAAACCAGACAGGACAATTATCTACTTGACCATCATCAGGCAACCCTACACCGGTTCCTTCTCTCTTTCAGATGCAGTTTTACACGGACTCATCGTCAGGCAACCCTACACAGGTTCCTCCTTTCAACTTACAAAATTACAACTCAACAAACAATCTCCAAATGGCATCTGTAAGCCCATTCCTGATATCACAATGCTGATACTACATCATGCGAGTGCAAATTTCTGGGCACTTTAGTGTTCAATCATCTTCCACCTTCGGATCATGAAAGGCACGCAAGCCAATCTACATCCTTAGGTTTAAGAAGATTGAACAGGGGCAACTGTTTTACCCCAAAAATTGCCCTCCCATATTCCTCAAGATTTGTCAAGAATGATCTTCAAATTGCTCAAGATTGCTCAAGGGTTGTACAGTCAAATCACCTCCTAAGGCAGTCAATTCAAAATTAGGGTTTTGGTTCTTTCAAGGAATTTGGGGTTTTCAATGGTTCAATCAAGTATCATAGGCCTATATACATTCTCTAGCACCTACATGCCAAGTTTCAAGACTCACAGTGCCAGTTTGCACAGTCAAAAGCTCCATTTGATCTACAGTCAACTTCAAGGGCAAAATGGTCATTTTGCAGCCAAAAGTCAGAATTCTTGGTCAACATCTTATTTTTGAGTTCACAATCATCATTTGATCAAGTCTTGATCATGATCCCATAAGAATAGCTCAAAAATCATCAAGATGCAAAAGTTACTATTTTTGGACAGTAGAAAAGTCAACTGTACTTTGACAAGGGCATAACTCTTTCATGGTTTATTAGAAAAATTCCATCCAAAGCTCATTTTGAAGAGGATGCAATTTCCTACAATCCATCTTCACACCCCAAGATCAAGAAATGCTCTCACAAAAAGTTACAAATTTTTACATTATAGGTCAATTTCAAAAGTCAACAAAAGTACACTTTGAGTCAAAGGCCATAACTTGAGATTGGTAAATCCAAATGACATGGGACCAAAATCATTGGTTAGAGGACTTCAAGGGCTTTCCAAAATGTCCAAGAACATGGTCATATGATCAAAATTGAGCAAGTTATGCATTGGAAAAGTTGGGCAATTTTCATGAATTTGCAAAAGTCAACTTTGCTCAAAACACCTTCTTTTTGCTAATGGGCCTCAAATCTCTTTTTGAAACTTCACCCATGACCTATGCACGACCCATCAAGTTAAATTGGATTTATTTTCTTAAATTTATTGATTAAATGGATTTTTAATACATATTAATTCATTTAATTAATTTAAATTATAGGAAAATCAAAGATTTGATTCTTAAACCTATTTGTGAACCAAATATAATCCAAATATGCTGACCAATTCGTGCACAAGCTAAAAGATACAAAAATATCCAATTTTGGCAACTTGTTCAATCATGAAAAATCAAGAATATTTGATTTATCAATCAAAGATTCAATCTTCAATGCACATGGGTATGGGTCCAAATTTTGACCTAAACTGATTCCCTTATATGCAAGCAAGCCAAGCATAACCTAATACACGACTGAAAGACTGCAGAACGGTCATACCAATTTCAAGAAATTTCAAGAAAACTCAAAACTTGTTCTTGCAATCTAGGCCAATTCAAGGTGCCCTGTCCATCCAAACACATTGCAGGAGGTACCGGGAGTGATTTGCAATCAAATTCAAGCACCAAAGCTCAAGGAATCACGAAATACCATCTCACGGTTTGCACTTATAATTCAAAACTGTATCTCTTAATTCATACGCATTTGACATGTTTTTGTGATTGATTTGCATTGCTAGAGATTATACAAAGCTAATGGAATGATTGAATTGAACCATAATGCCCTAAACCGAGAGATTCCATGATTGAATTTCTAGGGATTTCAAGCTTTCAAATAGGGCTTTCCAATCCAGGAAAAATTGGAACCAATGGGATACATGGTTGGATTCGTGAGGCCAAGACGATTCCAACACATACCTCGTGAAATATTTCTTTTTGCTATGTGTTTATTCGCTATTTTTCGTGCAGGGAGGTAGTGGAGGTTAAAAACCCCTGCTATTTGATTCTAATTATACAGGACAAAGGTTGAAGATGATGACGTGTGGTCATCTGGTTCGTGGGTTTGAAAAACGCGCGCTTTATTTTTTGTTTACAACATATTAATTGTTTTTGTATATAATATTCGCTACTTGTCCATTTAACAAAAGCGTGTCACAACTCAGTTGGCAAAGGCGTTGATGCATAGTCCATTGGGACCTGGGTTCGAATCCCAGGTCCCCCAAAATCTTGTTTATTTTTCCCCTTCAGGTATTCTTGTGCAATTTGCAAAGAGAGGTCCACCATACACCTCAAATCTCAGTGCGCCAGATGTCTCCAAACCTAGATCCAATGGTCATGAGTGAAAGATCATCATACTCCCTAGTCAATGCATGTGCGTGAGATCCTGGAAAGTCAATGAGGTTGGGCGCTAATGGGCCTGGAAATTGCAAAATACACCACAAAATTGGGCCCAACACCCCCTTCATGAGTTTATTTCTTTTCTTTTCCTCTTTATTTTTTTCTTTCATTTAATTATTTTTATTATTATTATTTTAATTGACCAATTAAAAAATTAACCCCTTTTTATGAAAAATTCAGAAAACATAAAAAAATATATAATATTTTTATTTATTAAATTTAATTTCATTAGTTTATTTTGTAAATAAATATTAACATAATTTGTTTAGTTTTAATTAGGCATAATATTAATACTTTTGCAATAAATTAAAATTGGCGTAGAATTAGGTTTTTAATATATTTAATCATTTTATTTTTTACTTCCTTAAGCATTCAAAAACCCACAAACACAAGAAAAGCAAAAACTTTTTGAAAACATAGTGAGCAAGTACCTAAGAGCCCGTGGATAACCATAGATAGAAAGGGTGCTAATACCTTCCCTTTCTATAATCTACCTCCCGAACCCGAGAAACATCTCGAAAAGGAATTTTTCTGTGCTTTTGTCCTTTCCTTGTTGGATAAAATAAAAGACGGTGGCGACTCTTGCTTACGGCAACATTTTGCGAAAACAATTGCAAACGCGAACCAGCATTCCAAAACAGTCAGTTCTCATTCCCACCGATCACAGGATGGCTCCATCATTTCTACGGGGTTTCATCGATCGTCGAGTGTGGCATTGTTCATTAAGCCCATAGGACGTTGTGCAGCTCTTCGACCCACCCTTTTTGGCTTCACTCAACCTACGCTTGAGTCCTCGCAATATGACTCTATTTGCAGCCTTAGCTTGCCCGTTTGTTTGTAGGGTATTCGACGAATGTGAAGTGTTGTTTGGTGTCGAGTTTCGCAACAAAGTCTTGGAATCTTTGGTTAGTGAATTGCGTCCCATTGTTGGTGACGAGCGCATGTGGTATGCTGAATCGGGAAAGCATGTTTTGTTTTCATAAACGAAGGATGTTGTGTGACATGATTCTGGCCAGGGCTTTGGCCTATATCCACTTCATGAAATAGTCGACGACCATGATCAAGAATTTATTTTGATATGACCCATGTACAAACGGTCTGAGGATATCCGTACCCGACCAGGCAAACAGCCACAGGGACGATAATATTTTGAGTTTGTGTGGCGGTGCGAGGTTCGTGTTCGCGTGTCTTTGAGATTTGTTTCACTTTTGACGTGCTCCTTCATGTCCTGCTGCATGGTGGGCCAGTAGTACCCTGCTCGTAGTGCCTTTCATGCTAGATATCTTCCTCCCAAGTGTTGGCGTTGATTCCCTCATGGATTTCATATAAGATCTCAGGGGTTTTGGACTCCTCAATGCATTTTAAGAGTGGTATGGAGAATCTCCGTCGATAGAGCTTATGCTCGACTACTACATAAGAGAAAGCTTGTCGTTTGGTCGCATTGGCTTCTTTCTGGTCGACAGGTAGCTCTGCCTTTGTGAGATAATTAAATACCAAGGCCATCCAACACGAACTGTCCTCAATGGCATTCACCTCAGGCGACGCAGTGGGTTTTTCGATAGTCGAACGAGAGAGGGATTCTTGGATAACAGATTTTTTTCCACCTTTTTTATTTGTGCTCGCGAGTTTTGAAAGTATATCGGCCTGCATGTTCTATTCGCGGGGTACGTGTTTCACTTCCGCTAGGTCAAACTTCTTCATCCTTTCTTTGACTAGATTCAAGTATTCAATGAAGCTATCTTTCTTGGCCTGATATTCTCCTCGAAATTGAGACACGATGAGCTGGAAGTCCGTGAATACTTGCACTTCTCGGGCACCTAGGTCTTCATCCAGCCTTAATCCTGCAAGCAGGGCCTCGTATTCGCCATGGTTTTTTGACATGGGAAACGACAGGGTGAACGAATGTTCCATTACAACTCCCTCTCTGTTTTCAAGAAGGATTCCTGCTCTGCTTCCTATCGAGTTGGATGCTCCGTCCACTTGTGTTTCCCGCTCGTTGGAGGTTCGTGGGTCGTCATCTCTACAACAAAGTCGACCAAAACTTGAGCTTTAATGGTTGTCCTACTTTCATACTGAACATCGAACTCTGAAGTTCTAGGGACCATTTCAGCATTCGACCAACCATGTTTGGTCGACCTAGAAGTTGTCTTATGGGTTGATGTATTCACACGACGACCGTGTGGGACGGGAAGTAATATCTGAGTCTCCTTGCCATGATAACGAGCACCAAGACTGCCCTTTCAATTTTTCGATATGTGACCTTGAGACCCTGCAGTGCTTTGCTAGTAAAGTACACTAGTTTCTGCTCGTCTGGTGTCTCGTGGACAAGGGCCGCACTTAAGGCTTCGGTGGAAATGTCCAGATAAAGGAACAAAGTTTCCATGCTCTCTGGCCGTGATAAAACAGGTGGTTATGAAAGGGCTTGCTTGAGGTGGAAGAGGTCTTGCTTTCACTCTTAGGTCCACTCGAAATCTGCCTCTTTGCAGAAGAGTTTGAAAAACGGGAGTGCGTGTTCTGCAGACTTTGCCACGAAACGGGAAAGAGAATAGAGCATGTTGTTTAGGACTTGTATGGATTTTTCAAGATTGGAGTGGGGAGTTCGGAGAATGCTCGACATTTGTCGGGGTTTACCTCAAATCCTCGTTCGGTTAGATAGAAACCAATAAATTTTCCCGCCTTGACCCCGAAGGTGCATTTTTCCAGGTTGAATCTCATTTTGCATTGCCTTGCTTGGGAAAAAATTCTTTTGAGCTGGGCAGCATGGTCAGTTTCCGCTCGATATTTGACGATCATGTCATCCATGTACACCTCGAGCATGTCCCCGATCTCATCACGGAATACTTTGTTCATCATCCGCTGGTATGTTGCTCCTGCGTTTTTTAGACTGAAGGGCATTATGTTGTAGTAGTAATTGCCCGACCCGATCATGAATGCGGTGTAATGTTTGTCTCTCATCACCGTGGGAATTTGATTATAGCCCGAGTAGGCGTCTGATAAGTGAAAATTATAAATATTTTTGTATATAATTTTTGTTGCACTTATCGAATTTTTGTTTGTTAATATCGTTGAATAAACCCGACTTTTGTGTAAATATGTTTAGTTTGTGTATAATGCATTTTCTTGTATAAAGTGTATTATTTGATAGTTTTGTATTTATTTTGTAGGTATTTGAGCATTGTAGAAGCATTAGGAATAAAGCTCCCAGATGCATTTTTTGGATCAATAAAGGAATAAGGCCAAGATTTGAGGCCATTTGAAGTTGTAGAGAAAGCAACAAAAGTTTCCTTCCTGTCAAGGATCGTCGAGAAAAGGGAAGTTGTCGCCGGGCGAAATTTTGAATACAAATGTTGATGAAAGCTCTGCCTTGCTTCGCTTATGTATCATTGGGCGACGAGAAGATGCATCTTCAGGCGACGTGAGTCTGTCGCCGGGCGAAAGAGGATATTTGTTTCAATTGAGGACGTGGCTTTTCCTGGGCCTTGTATATAAGAGTTGTCATCGGGCGATGCTTTTATTTCGCCGGGCGATGGTTGCGGATCAGATTTTCCTTATATCTTTCATTTTGTTTCATTTGTTTGGTGTTGGTTTTGGGAGAGATTTTTGTTCTCTCAACTCCATCCACCTCATTTTTATAGTGGATTAGCTTAGATAACAACACTAGGGCTTTTCTTATGGATGATTGGAGGTGGATTTCTCATTGGCCGGCGCTGATAAACTAGAAGATTTGTGGTTTATCTCTTCTCCTCTCTATGTATTTCTATTTTGTTAGGTTTGTACATGTATTTTACTCTGAACTTGTGTATATTTGTCGCCCATGGAGTTATATAAAACTTGCTTTATAAATCTTTATGGATTGTTGTCTTATATTTTTGCTCTGTGCTAGGGATTTTAGTTGTTATAGACATACACTGCTTAGATTCTTATGTAAGATGATTATCTGTTAGTTTCTGAACTCTAGAGATATATTTAGAGTTGACATCTACTTGGGTATCAGAGCTTAATGCCTCTATGTGGTTGTGTTGTGCTGAGAGATTGTCAGTGCGATTACATAGTTGTCTTCTGTGTTGTTCAGGAGGTAGAGAGATTATTTCCTTGGTGATGCAGTCAGTCTCTCAATTTGGGTTAGAAATGACTTAGGTTGTGAGTGATACGTAGTGACATTAATGAGTATTGTTAGGTTGGATGTAACTGGTCGATAGATTTAAGTATGTGATGAGTAGATTATATGCAGGCTTGATAAGTTCTTCCTTAGTTTTTACTTTTGCTTACATTTATTTTCTGTTGATAACATTTTCTTTACAAACCCATTTAAAACCAAACTCATTAACGAGAGATTTGTCGACCGAAAATTCAATAACCAATCTCTGTGGACACGATAAATTCCCGGATAAATATTTCAAAAACTTTTGTTGCTTCCCGCTCTACCGCTTCCAACAAAATGGCGTTGTTGTCGAGGATTGGTTCTATTTTCTTCGCATTGCGATAATTCTTTTGTTTTTGAGTTTTCTAATTAATGTATATGTTGTATAAAAATTGTACATTAACTTGTATATGATATTTGTGCATATATGTGTTTTCACGTATTGTTGTAAATTATCTCATTTTCGTAACGTTTTTTGTGTGATTGTTAGGACACTTTCTTTAGGTTTGCACAGTGTGACAATACCATGGCATGATGAAAGGAGGTTACTAGCTCACACAATAAAAGCTTCGAGCTTACAACGTAAAACAAGCATGTTTGTTTGTATTTGTATATGTGTGTGGTGATTTGTGTTTTAACAAGTTGAAACAAGGAAATGTTATGAATTTGAAATCTTCACTTTTCAACTTGTTAATTCATTTTCACTCGGTTTTCATATTGTTATTTGTATTTGTTTTATTATGTTAATTTGTGTTTTCCGAAAGCTTGTCGTGTTTAGCTTGAGGATTTTTCTTCATTGTATATATTGTAAATTTTGTAGGAGTATTATTTTTCTAATTCTTTTATTGTTGTTCGGACTCAAGTTTTGGTCCGGTAACTTGTAGAATATTGAGGTGATTTGTCAAGTTTGATCGTTTCGACTTGCGAATGCGTGGTAATGATTTTTTTAAAGTTTTGTACACGTTCAAGGTATGTGTTTATCGCTTCCTATACTTTAGCATATTCATTATACTTAGAATTTTACAATTTTTATGCCATTCATTCTTTTGTATACTTGTTCATTTGTGAATCACTTTAGTTCCTACCCTTTTCGTGAGGTGGTTTTCCATTGTTCACATATGCTGGAGGCCATAATTCTTGTTTTAACTGGATTTTTTATGCTTAATCTTTTGTTTTTTGTTGATTGTATGAATGCAAGAAAGTGATCAAAGCATTTTTTGTTCCATTATAAGCACAACTACCTAGCCAAATAGTCAATTCACCTTGTGAGTGTGTGATCATTAGTAACCCCTTTGAGCTTTTTGTCGATATTCATGTTGTATTTGCTAAATGCTTGTCTATGAGTGTTTAGTTTCCCTTTTTGTATGGATATTGATTCCTTGTTTTCTTGAACCCTTAACTATGATTTATAGTTGAATTTTTACCTTGCCTTAGAAAGTAGGGAGTATTCACATTATGATGATGGTTGAATTCAAGTTGGGGAGAGGAATGCTTGTGTGCTTATGTTGTCATTTCTATGAGGTTGAAAAAGAAAAGAAGAAAAAAAAGTGAAATAGAAAAGATAGAAAAAGAAAGAGAAAAATTGAAAAAGCA
Organism: Vicia faba; assembly: GCA_948472305.1. NCBI lineage: Eukaryota > Viridiplantae > Streptophyta > Magnoliopsida > Fabales > Fabaceae > Vicia > Vicia faba. Next base: position 1,336,996,647 of record OX451737.1, on the reverse strand, counting down.
TTGAAAAAAGAAAAACAAAAAAGAGTATGAAATAATGTTGTGTTAATAAGTGATGGTGCTTTGGTGTGAAATTTGTGGTAAAGAAGAAGTTTGATTAGAATTCTATTGTTTGAATATTTGGTGGATTGATCACTCCCTTTGGTTTAGAAAAGTTTTTGTTTCGATTACCTTTAAGACTTATCACTTATTTGTTAACCAAGTCACATTACAACCTTAAAAGCCCTTAAGATTCCTGCTTTTGTATTTTCAATGTGAATTTTTGGATGAATGCATAATTTAGTCTATTGTTTGCAAGATTGCTGGATGAGTGGAAATACCCCATTTTTGTGTGTTTTTCATCTACCGATGATTGTGTTTGCTAGGTGTGATTCATTTGTGAACTAGTATTATTTTAGAATGTTTGGAATATTCTTTGTATTTAGAATTTGTTTCATGTTTATGTTATAGTCGTAGTTTAGTGGTAAATGTTTACTTTGTGTGTACTGTTTTTCATTTGAATCACTGCATTTGTTTCCTGTTTTTGAAACCGATTGATTCGTGATTCTTTGATTTATCATTCTTTGTTCTTTATGTTATTTGACTTTGTTTGAGGATAAACAATAGTTCAAGTCGGGGAGAGTTTGATAAGTGAAAATTGTAGCTATTTTTGTATATACTTTTTGTTGCACTTATCGACTTTTTGTTTGTTAATATTGTTGAATAAACTCGACTTTTGTGTAAATACGTTTAGTTTGTGTATAATGCGTTTTCTTGTATAAAGTGTATCGTTTGATAGTTTTGTATTTATTTTGCAGGTATTTGAGCATTGTTTGAGCATTAGGAATAAAGCTCTCAGATGCATTTTTTGGATCAATAAAGGAATAAGGCCAAGATTGGAGGCCATTTGAAGTTGCAGAGAAAGAAACAGAAGTTGCCTTCCTGTCATGGATCATCGGGCGAAGGGAAGTTATCGTCGGAAAAAATTTTGAAGACAAATGTTGATGAGAGATCTGCATTGCTTCGCTTCTGCATCGCTGGGCAACGAGAAGATGCATTTCCAGGCGACGTGAGTCTGTCGGCGAGTGAAAGAGGATATTTGTTTCAGTTGAGGACGTGGCTTTTCCTGTGCCTTGTATATAAGAGTTGTCACCGGATGATGCTTTTATTTCGCCGGGCGATGGTTGCGGATCAGATTTTCCTTATATCTTTCATTTTGTTTCATTTGTTTGGTGTTGGTTTTGGGAGAGATTTTTGTTCTCTCAAATCCATCCACCTCATTTTTGTAGTGGATTGGCTTAGATAACAACATTATGGCTTTGCTTATGGATGATCAGAGGTGGATTTCTCATTGACCGACATTGACAAACCGGAAGATTTATGGTTTATATCTTCTCCTCTCTATGTATTTCTATTTTTTTGGGTTTGTACATGTATTTTACTCTGAACTTATTTATATTTGTCGCCCATGGCGTTATATAAAACTTTCTTTATAAATATTTGTGGATTGTTGTCTTAGATTTTTGCTCCGTGCTAGGGATTTAAGTTGTTATAGACATATACTTCTTAGATTCTTACCTAGGATGATTATCTGTTAGTTTCTGAACTCTAGAGATAAATTTAGAGATGAAATCTACTTGGGTATTAGAGCTTAATGCCTCTGTGTGGTTGTGTTGTGCTGAGAGATCGTCAGTGCGATTACATATTTGTCTTATGTGTTGTTAAGGAGGTAAAGAGATCATTTCCTTGATGATACAGTCGATCTCTCAATTTGGGTTAGAAATGACTTAGGTTGTGAGTGATACGTAGTGACATTGATGAGTATTGTTAGGTTGAATGTAACTGGTCGATAGATTTAAGTTTGTGATGAGTAGATTATATGTAGGCTTGATAAGTTCTTCCTTAGTTTTTACTTTTGTTTACATTTATTTTCTGTTGATAACATTTTCTTTACAAACCCATTTAAAACCAAACTCATTAACGAGAGATTTGTCAAACAAAAATTCAATAACCAATCTTTGTGGACACGATAAATTCTCGGATAAATATTTCCAAAACTTTTGATGCTTGTCGCTCTACCACTTCCAACAGCATCCATAAATGATAAAATTTTGTAGTCGGTCGAGTTGTCGACCAAGATGTCAATGTTAGGTAAGGAGAAGCATCTTTGGAACATGCCCGGGTTAGATCAGTATAGTCAACACACATACGCCATTTTCCATTTTTTTTAACAAGTACAACGTTTGAGAGCCAGGTTGAACACTGGGCCTCAAATAAAATTTGCCTCCAGGAGCTCTTTTACAGCTTTTTTAGCAGCCTCCACTTTTTCAGGAGACTGACTACGCCTATATTGTACTACTACCCTAGAGGCTGGATCCACAGCAAGTTGGTGGAAGTTAACCTCAGGGTCGAGTTTGGGCATCTCCGTGACGCTCCACGCGAACAGGTCAAAATTCTCCCTCAAGCAGGATTTGAGTTACTTCCTCTCCGGGTCAGGGAGTCCAACAACGATCTTTACGCCTTTGTTCGGGTCCTCGCCGAGGGGGATGAACTCAAAGTATCTGTCTGGGACGGGTCAGAGAGGATCCTAATCGCCATTGGAGGCCTCGACTTCATCTGTCAAAGTGGGTGTTGAGTGTAATGGAGTTGACCTTTGATGGAGCTTGTTGTTCTTCGAGTCGAGCAGGTTTGTCCTCTGAGGTAGTCGTTGTTGTCGATGTGGTTTCTCTTTTAGTAGGTCGTGCCCCAGTGTCGACCATGTTTTTCCCTTTAGAATCCGCGTTGAAACATCTCTTGGCAACTGAGATGTCTCCATGGATGGTGGCGACGCGGGCCCTCTTGGTGTAGAACTTCATATTTAAATGCAGCATGGAGGGTACACCAGTCAGCTCAGCCAATATTGGTCTCCCCAGGATGCAGTTGTACAGAGATGGGCAATTGATCACCAGAAACTGCACTTTGACCTATCTGGACGCAATTTCTTCCTTGAATGTGACGAACACCTCGACGTAGCCCCATGGCTTGGAGGTCGAACCGTTGAACCCTTGCAGGCTGGATCCCACGTATGGTGACAAGTGAGAATTGTCGAGCTGCAGGGTGCGGAACAGATGGGTGTACATCACGTCGACGAAACTCCCCTCGTCGACCAGGATGCAATGTACATCAAATTTGACCATCCTCGCCCATACGAGTAGATGAATGCTGGAGTTGGGGGCTCCTCTGGACAGCTCCTCGAGATAGAAGGTGATCGGCTTAAATTTTCCCTGGAATCTTTCAAGGGTTACAGCCTGGATCGGGGATGCATCCACCAGCTTGTTGAGTTTCCTCTTTGTTGAATTCACCGAGATGTTAGTGAATCCCCCGCCAGATATGACCATCGAAGAAGGGAACTTCTCCCATATGTTGTGGGTGAACAAAGGCTCTTCATCTTCAAGACTTCTAGGGATGTGGATGTCCTCTGTTCTGGAGACGTAGAAGGCTACCTGGAGGGGACCAGATTCATCAGATGGTCGGGTATCCTCCTCAATTTATTTAACCTTGCGGGTATCCCAGTGAGGGGTGTCGTTTCACTTGTATTGCCTGAGTCTCCATTCCTTGATGAGAGTCTTAATGGCATCCTTTAGGTGGACGCACTCTTCGGTCAGGTGACCGTGGCTCTGGACAGTATTTTGTTTTATCGGCCCCGGGATTTATAGGGGCGGGTCGAGGATGCCTGACCCTGCTGTCCTTGAACTCAGCATTGGAGCACTCGACAAGGATACGCTTGCAGGAAGAGGTCAACAAGGTGTACTCGGTGAACCGCCCAACTGCTCCTCTATGCTCGCGGAGGTCGCGAGGTTTTTTATCCCTTCTCTTTTCCCCTATTCGTCGAGAAGAGCATGTGTCACTATGCCATGGGATGTTAGTTGGTCTGTAGTTCCTCGATTTGTGGGCGATGTTAGTGGCCTTTTTTTCCTCGTAGTCCATGTACGCTCAGACTTTTTTAAGGAGTGCATCGAAAGACCTGGGGGGCTCAATGCCAACGGCCTTTCTAAATTCAGTGCCCGAAAGGATTCCCCTCTCGAGCAAGTATCTCTTCATGTGATCGGCACAGGGGGACTGAATGGCCTCGTGGTTGAACCGATCAATGTATTCTCTGAGGGTCTCGTTGCTCCTCTAGACGATTACCTCGAGGGAGGCCTTGGTCTTCGGGTGCCGACGAGATGCAGTGAAGTTTTTGAATTGGTTTTTGAGGCTCCTCCAGGAGGTGATCGATCCTGGGGAGAGGTTCTTATACCAATCCATGGTTGTTTTCCTCACCGTAGTGGAAAACAACCTGGATTTAATTGGGTCGCCGATGTTATGGTAGTGGAGTATCGCCTCGAACCCGTCGATGTGGTCGAAAAGATCAGCAATGTCGTTGTACTCCTTCAGCAGGGAAGGCTTCTCCATCCCCTTAGGAATGGGTGCCTCTATGATGGCTTTGGATAGTGGACCGCGGGGGATGTCGTCATCGCTTCTTTTTAGGGAGGGAGATGGGAACCGGTAGTAGCGGCGGTCTTTGGGTCGGTTTTGGTCCCAGGCAGGGTTCCTCGGTCGGGATTTCTTTTCTTCCCAGCCCCTACTTCTTTTATGCTCGGGGGATCGTTGCTCTTTGCCCAGAGGGGGTGTGACCGTGCGCAGAGGGGATCGTTACCACTTCAAGTTACTGTGAAGCCTGGGTCCGACTAGATAATAGTTAACCTCTGTATTCCCAGCAAGTTGTTGTGACGTTTGGATCCGACCAGATAACTATTCAATTTCAAGAAATTTTCTACAAAGCCTGGAATCCGACCAGATAACAGTTAATTCGTCTCATCCTCAGCAAGTTGTGAAGCCTGGATTCGACCAGATAACAAATGATGTTCAAGAGATATTCCCTAGCGGAAGCATCCTTTCAACAAAGTTTGAAGATATGTATATTCTTCATCCTCAACGACAATCAGGGATTCAACCTCCCAGATTTTCCATAGCAGCAGTCATGGATTTATTTTCCCGAACAGAAACATACATATCACATTCATACATACCCTATGCATTTAGCATAATAGCACATCTGGTGAACATCATGCATGCATCTACATTTTACCAACTCTTTTTCTCACAGGTAAAACATCAAGTTTTAGTATAAATCAACAAGAGATTTGTGCTGATTTTTCTTCTAATGTTTATCAACTTTCCTCCAAATGGCATCTATAAGCCCATTCACCATCCATCTTCGAGTGCAAATTTCTGGGCACTCTAGTGTTCAATCATCTTTCACCTTCAAGTCACGAATGGTGGACTCACCAATCTAACTCTTCAGGTTTAAGAAGATTGAACAGGGGCAGCTGTTGTACCCCAAAATTTTCCCTCTCATTTCTCAAAAGATCACCCTGGACCCTCAAGTTTGCTTCCATCCAATTTCAAGCCTGGATTTATAAATTTTCCAAGAAAATCACTCACAAGGGTAAAATGATCATTTGCGCATTGAAAAGTCAAACTTTGACTTTTGATCAAAATCAAATTTCAAGAATCATATTTCATCAAGCCATGTTGAAATATGAAGTTTGTTTCATCTGGAAATTCAAAAACCAAAAGTTACTTTGGAAAAGTTAAATTTCTAAATATTTAGAATTTTTCTAAGTGTTTAAGAAATATGACAAGCTCAAAACTTCAGATCAGATTATCACCATGATGCAAGTTGATTCTGGAAGAACTTCTGATACAATAGTTATAGATTTCAATGAGATCTAAAACATTGCAGAACAGAACTTCCCCTGGAAATGCTGGAATTTCAAGTTATAAATGTTCAGAGACACGTCCTTGAAATTAAAGCACTCAGCAAATTCTGGACATTTTCAAGACAGAATTGGGTCAGAACTTCTGGGCCAGTTTTCATAAAGGTTCAGTCAAAGTTTGCAAGGGGCAATTCAAAGAAGGTTAGAAGCGTGCTACAAGCTTCCTGGAAAGTCTGAGAGCTCCTTCAGAACATGCTGGAGCAAAGGGATTCAAGGATCAGAAGTTGATTGTCTATTATGAGTCACGCTGAAGTTGAAATTCTGATCCAGAACTAAGCAATATTGCAAAATATCACGTTGCAGGATTTCTGGGTTGATCAATCTCATCATCATTTAATGCTCACAACCACTAATGGGTCTTTGTTCAAAGGATTTCTCCACGTGTGGCATAGAAGTACCTTTACTGTCTTGGAAAAGCAAACTCTTGTACAAAAGTGTGCTGGCCCATGCGTTACTTTTGCTTTGGAAGTTACTTTTCCTTAATTCCTGCTTACAATTCCAGCTTAGGCGCTGCTAAGGCTACTAACCACCATACTTGCTTCAACAGCAAGGCAGCACCCTAGCATGTAATGTTTGCACTCTCCAAACTACAATATCTTTGCCTATAAATTGAAAGCCATTGGCCACTGTAAAAGGGTCGAAAAATAAGAAAGAAAAAGCCTTGAAACCTTGCTAAAATTCCAAGAGCCCAGAGCTGCAACACAACATACAAAACCTGTTAACTTTTGATTCCTTGTATTCAAACTCCATTTGTTCTCAAGTGTTTCTTGACTAAAACTATCCACACAGTTTCTGATTCACATATTAGAAGCTATCCTAACTTCTGTATTCATACTGCAATACACTCTCCATCCACCTCTACCTCAAAGAAGTCAGAACATCACCCCTTGGCTGTTCCAGAAGTTGAAAACTTCCAACCTGCTGAGTACGTGAAGAAGTTGCTCAGAACATCACCAAAGTTCAGAATCAAACTCCAGTTCACAGAATCCTTTCCAGCTGCAAGGTAAGCTTCTGCTAACTCTCATCACATTACTTAAGCATTACCATATTTGCATGTTCAAAAATACAATGTAGATATCATGTTTCTGATGTTGTACATATTATGAGATTTCATGCATCTGCCTGCCTAAGTAGAGGGAATTCCAGTTCATAGCTTCATGAAGAAATTAGGACTCAGAATTAGGATTAGAAAATTCACAATTGCTTCTGATCTATATTGCTGATATCTCTTGCTTCTGAAACATTATGAAACTTGTCATAATCGTTATATGCGTAACTTCTGTTCTGTTAAGAAATGACTAAGTTGCAGATGTTATGACTAGCATGGAGAGGGAGACGAAGTTTTGTCAGTGGCATCAGAACTTCTGAAAACTTCTTTGTTCCCAGCGGATCCAGAACTTCTGACCTTCCCTATTTCTATTAACATTGTTTCTCTTTGTGCAGCACGTCAGAGTCAGAACTTCTGACCTCTTCTATCTCAGCATTTGCGCTGATCCTGTCTTCCTTCTCTTTGTTATTTTTTTACCATCACTTTTATTTTTCGTTAATAAAAAAAACACCAAAAATATTTCATATTCACATATTATATTTTATTCCTTTCAACACAAAAAGACCAAAAAATATTTTCTTAAACAAAACTTATTTCTTTTCTTAAATAAATAAGCATTTTACATTTATTGTACATTCTTATCCATTCAATGTGGTTGTAATAGTAACTTAGGATTTAATTTGCAATCCTCACTTGTAAATATGTACACCCCATCCCCCTAATGATTGTAATAGTGTAGAAACTTTACTTTTCCGCATTTTCATTGCTTTCATGTATTGTTAGTAATTAGGGTGTGTATGATAATATAAAAACAACAAATAGACAACCCATAATCAAGACAAAAACAAAGCATGAAATCAACGCACTTGCACACAAGCACCCCTAGGGTAAAAACCACTTGGTTGCCTTACAAAATCGCCATATTACGCATGTAAGGTATCTTAGCAAAAAACAAACAAATACAAGATCATAGTCCCTCGATGACACTATTCTAAGTTGCCTTACAAAATGATCTTAGTCCCTCAAAAAATGCTAAGATACCTTGCAACATTGCTAATCATGACTATACAATGACCCACGCCCGTCCCGTTTACATCCAAAGATAGGGTTGCTTACCAAATCAATGGCAAGACAACAATGTCAAAGGAAAGAGGAAATAAACATGAAAGACTTTTGAGTAGGTAGATTGTTCCTAGTTACTTGCTCAATTTCAAACCCAAACATCCTTGCTATTTTTAAAACAAACACCAACACTTTCAAAAACATCTTACAAAATTGAAAACATTTTCAAAAGATCAACACTTTGTATACATTCTTACGAACGAGAATTATTACAAAGTGTGCCTAAACGATGGCGTCTTTACAAAATACTTTCAAAAATCACATAAATCATATTTTCAAACAAAAGCAAGTGATCTAGCAAGTAACTAAGAGACCATGGAAAACCATGGATGAAAAGGGTGCTAATACCTTCCCTTTTCATAATCTACCCCCCGAACTCAATAAAACATCTCTAAAGGTCTTTCCTGTGCTTTTTCACCTTTACTTTTGGATAAAAGAAAAGTTGGTGGTGACTCTTGCTAACTGCAACATTTGCGAATACAAACGCAAAACAATCAAGTCAGTTCTCCCACCGTATCACAAAACGGGCGACTCTGCTGGGGATTCTTCTCTAAAAGTGGGGTTACCTTTGGGTTAGATCACATTTACTTGCTTTCTTTGTTTGATTTGTATGCTTTACATTATGGTTCTCTGTTTGGGCTTGCTTTGATCCTCCACCCGGATCTGGGACACCTTTTTAGGTAAGTAGCAATAGATTGTGGAAATTGTACGGTGTATACCAATATGGTTGAAGCAATGGCTACGTTAGTGTGATGCATTTGTGGGTACCGGTATCCCTCGTGGTGAATCGAGGAGAATACGGAGCCGCTGAGTAGCGTCATGAAGCACTAACTGAATTTAGAACCCTAATTGAACAAACTTGGCCATTAGGACGTAGTGAGATAACCGGTTTCGGTGTAGAGCTGAAAATTGGTTGATACTCGATACTACACTCATTGAGGCTGGACTTTTGGGATACCTCGGCCGCAAGAAAATATTGATTATGCTGAGACAACGCCTAAAATAAAGGTTGGTGATATTGAGATCCTTTAGAACCCGATCACTATTACTAGGACAGGTTGATCCGACTAAACTTCAAAAGGGTACTTACCTATAAAACCTCATGCAAGCCTAAACATAGGGATTTGTTTACTTTGTGTGTATATACTTACTTGTACATAACATCATAAACATCATAAGCATCATACGCATACTCACTAACCATTTCAAGGATTTATAAATTCATCTTTGTTTTTGTTTTGTAGGTCATGAATTCTGGTCGAAGAAACACCATCCGAATCAGCTTTGTAAAAGCATACCCTCAGCTTCAAGAGTTATCCTCAAGAGTGCCCGTGGAATCTCATTTTACCAAGAAATATCGTCGATTCCTCAGTTTGGCTACATCCAACTTCCAAGAGGAGATGATGTGTGTGTTGTTCCAATTCTTTGATCCCGTACATCATTGTTTCACTTTCCCGGACTATCAGTTGGTACCTACACTGGAAGAGTTCTCTCTACTCTTAGGAGTTCCCGTGCTTGATCAGATATCGTTCACCGATCTAGAAGGGATTCTAAAACCTGAAATCATCGCTGAAGCTTTGAATCTGAAAAGAGATGACGCCATAACCAATTGGGAGACAAGAAGCGGGGTCAAAGGTTTCCTAGCCAAGTTTCTATTGGAGAAGGCTCGTTCATTCTGGGACGACATGGATTTCCAAGATTTTGAAGATGTCCTAGCTCTTCTCATTTATGGTTTGGTTTTGTTCCCCAACTCAGACCAATTCATAGATGTTAATTCCATCAAAGTCTTTCTCTCTCGCAATCCCGTACCTACCTTATTGGGAGACATCTTGCATTGCCTTCATACCCGCACCATGAAGAAAAGAGGTACTCTCTTGTGTTGTATTCCCTTACTCACCAAATGGTTCGCTTCACACCTACCTCAACTAGCATTGAAGAACGAGCAAAGACTAACATGGTCTCAAAGGATGATGTCCCTCACCCATTCTGACATCTGTTGGTGTTCAAGATCCTTGGAAGACGTCTCTGTCATTGACCGTTGTGGGGAATTCCCTAACGTCCCTTTTCTTGGAATTAGGGGAGGTATCACCTATAATCCTTGCTTAGCTCTTCGACAGTTTGGGTATGCCCGAAGAGACCGCCCTCATGAGATGCTCATTCAAGGTCTGGTGTTCGACTATGACAAAGAAGACCAACATTACCGCCAGAGGTTTACACGAGCTTGGAGAATGGTGAACAAGGTGGGCAGTAAGACTTTGGGACACAAAAACTCTATCCCTCTCGAGCCTTACCTTAGGTGGGTACGGGCTCGTGCTCAGACACTTGTGATGCCTTATCCTCCCATTTTACCAGTCATCATGGAGCCTGTGGTCAAAGGGGATGTTTCCTACACTATCCTCCATCCCGGCATGCCTACCTCTCTCGAAGACTTACAGAAGGGTTGGATCCAGCTAAAGGAAGAACGAGATACTTCTGAGGATCAGTTCTATGCCAGTGAGAAGAGGGTCTTGGAGCTTACGAAGCAGCTACAAGAAGAACAAAGTGCAAACGCTTATCTCGCGCCAAAGAGGATGCATTCAGTCTTTTTATCTTAGTAAGTTATTTTGTAAGCCCAAGAGGCATGATGTAATCTTTTTTTGTTTTGTCTAATGAGAATTAAGGTTTGTCCATTCTTTTGTCTATTCCATGCATCATAACATGACAGGTTTTCGCATAACAGGTTTCCTTATCTTTTTGTTGTTTATTTCAGCAAGATGGATCTAGAGAAAACTGTGACGGAACTCCAAACCCAGAACTCTCAGTTTCAGGAAGCTCTACTCGCCCTAGCCAAGGGGCAGCAAGATATGATGGCTTTGCTGGCCGTTAAGAAGAAGCCAAAGAAGAAAGCTCTACTCAACATGGGTAGAAGATTCAAGGAGACAATCTGTCAAATCCCAGTGGGAGGAGACTCATCTGAAGAGGACGAGAACTACGTCAGTGAGGTCAAGAGTACTCAGGCTGAATGTGCTAATAATCAAGAATTTGATGATGAATATTTCAACGAGCAGTATCCACCCGCTGACATCAAATACAAGCAGTTAGAAGACAGGTTGAAGGCTGTTGAAATTCAAGCCGTCCCCAGTTTAGATTTTGATGATCTGGGTTTGATCTCTGGGGTAATCATTCTCCACAAATTCAAAGTACCAATCTTTGCAAATTACGATGCGGTTTCTTGTCCCAAACTCCATTTGAAATCTTATGTACGCAAGATACAGCCGCACATTGCTGATAAGAAGCTCTAGGTTCACTTTTTCCAAGAGAGCTTGGCTGGAACACAACTTGATTGGTTTTATCAGTTAGATGGTTCTCGTATCAACACTTTGGAGGATCTAGCTACTTCCTTCTACCATCAGTATCAATACAATACCGACTTGGCGCCAACAAGGGTTCAATTACAAGATATGACCATGGGAAAGAATGAAGGATTTAAGGAATATGCGCAAAAGTGGAGAGACCTCTCCAATAGAGTCCAACCTCCCTTGACTGATAGGGAGCACATCGACATGTTCATGGGCACTTTATCTGGTCCTTTCTTTAATCTGTTGGTTGGATGCTCTTCTTCTGGTTTCACCGAATTAATCTTAACCGATGAAAGAGTTGAAAGTGGCATAAAAAATGGGAAGATATTTATGGCTTCTACCTCCACCATCAATCCTACCAAGAAACCTTTTGCTGCAAAGAAGGAAGTTAATGGTGTGTATGGGGTAGGGGCTCATACCAAGAAGATTGATCGTCCTTCTATCAATGTTGTCTGAATCTCCAACCCGACTCCTACTCCAAGACCATCTGCAAATCATCAACATTTTGAAGCTCCAAGAAGACAGTTTACAAGGTTAGGCATGTCACTATCTCAATCCCTTTAACATTTTCTCAAGGCTAATTTAGTGACATTGCACGATCCTCCCGCCAACCCTGACACCTCGTCACCAAAATACAATCTGAATGCAAAGTGTGCTTACCACTCAAACAGCCATGGGCACGAGACTGATCAGTGCTGGGCCTTGAAGAACAAGATCCAGGATTTAATTGACAACAAGACCATCGAATTATATCCTCCTCCGACGCCGGATGTAATTACCGCTCCAATGTCGAAGCATGACAAAGGTGTTAATGTTGTCGAAGATACAATTTTCATTACCTCTGTTAAAGAATTGACTACTCCGCTGAATATAATCAAGAACAATCTGTTGAAAGCTGGGATTTTCCCTGGCTGTAAAAAAGATTGCGTGTGTTGTACGAAACAATACAATGGTTGTGAAAGGCTGAAGAAAGGTATACAACGCTTGATGGATAGCCACGAAATTCTTTTTGAAAAGACTCTGCCTGCCAAGAGTTTGGTTAACAAATGTGAAGACCTCTCCATTATTACCATCTCAAACAAACCTATTAGGATCACTTCCAAAGGTTCTATTAGATTTCAAATGAACCCACTATTGCTCCCTTAATAATTACCAATCCTGGACCAATTCCCTACTCTTCAAATAAAGCGGTACCATGGAATTATGGTGCTAAAGTGTTCTATCATGGGATTAAACAAGATGCCTGGATTGAAGAAGGGAAAGATGACGATATTGGTAACATATCTGGCTCAAGCAAAGTAACTAGAACTGGGAGAATCTTCTTACCCAATATCTCACTCCAGTAGTTACAAAAACGCCCATTCGTATTACTGCTGCCAAGCCAAATACCGATACCAGAGGGAAGGGGAAGACTGTTGAACCTGATGTGATTGAAGTACCTTCCACAGATGTAGCTGATGAAGAACCCTCCACCAGTGAAATGGACGAGATTTTGAAGATCATCAAGAGAAGCGACTTCAAAATTTTAGAACAATTGGGGCAAACCCCCTCTAAGATTTCAATGTTGTCATTGTTGCTTTGCTCCGATGCCCATGCTCGGACATTAATCAAGTTCCTAAAAAAGGCTCATGTCCCCCATGAGACAACAACAGACCAATTTGAGAATTGTGTGGCTAGCCTGACAGCTGATAATGGCTTTGGGTTTTCAGATGCTGACTTAACACCTCTCGGGAAGAATCACAACAAAGCTTTACATGTTTCTATCGAGTGCAAAGGGACTACCTTAGCACATGTGCTAGTCGACACTGGCTCTTCTCTGAGTGTATTACCCAAGGGGGCATTAGATCGTCTCGACTGTGAAGATTTAATCTTGAAGCCAAGTGATATCATCGTAAGGGCGTTTAATGGATCAAAGAGGACTGTTCATCGGGAAGTAGATCTTCCAATCAAAGTGGGCTCCCAAATCTTCAACTCCACCTTCTATATTATGGATATTTGCCCTGCCTATTCTTATCTGTTAGGTCGTCCATGGATCCATAAAGCTGGGGCAGTGACCTCAACCCTCCATCAGAAACTCAAATACCCAGTCAAAGGCAAAATAGTCACCGTCTGTGGATAAGAAGAGTTTATGGTCAGCCACCTTAACTCTTTCAAGTAGGTAGAGATGGATGGGGAATTCATTGAAACCCCATGTTAAGCCTTTGAGGTTGTATCGCCGATGATTGTTGCTACTAAATGTTCTTCTGATGAGTCTAAAGTTGTTAAGTCCATGCCAAAGATGGTTTCAGTCAAGGATGCCTGTGCGGCAATTGAAAAAGGAAACTGTGATATTTGGGGGCAACTCCTCGATATCCCTTTTAAAGCAGACAAATTTGGTTTGGGCTTCACCATCAAAGCTCAGAGGGAGGTGAGGCGTGCTCGTACTGGAAAGCCACCTCTTCGCATTGGAAACCACGAAGTCAACGCCGTGGGTAATTCTGAAGAAGAAGCTGCATTTGAGGAGTGGGTGTACCCAACTACAACGGAGTTGAAGAATTGGCATAAAAAGGACTTTGTGCCCATCTCCTTCATTGAGGAGTAATCTACTTGTTATTACTTTTCCATCAATTCAAGAACATGTTGTCTGTAATATTTTGATAATGACTTTTAAGCCATGTGCCTAGCCCGGGGCACTTTGGTCCATTTGTCAAGGGTTTTATTTATGTTCATCTAATAATATGATCATTCAGTATATTGGACTCTTTTGCATTCAAATATTTGTGTTCATTGTCTTTCCTTTCTTTCAAATACATTTTCAAAATAGCCATGTATCTTACATGCACATACACACACTCTTGCAGGTCTACATCCACTCTGGATCCTATTGCCAATGGCTCTACTATTCCCGACTATGACTTTGAATGCCCTATCAACCAAGCCGAAGACGAAGGCGAGGAATATTGTGACATACCAGGAGAACTAGCCAGACTTCTATTACAAGAGGAAAAATCTATTCAACCACATGAAGAGTCAGTTAAGGTTATCAACTTGGGTACTGAGTCAGATAAGAAGGAAATCAAGATCGGCGCTAACTTGGAAAGCAGTGTCAAGAGCAGGTTGGTTCCGATGTTGCATGATTATGTGTAAGTTTTTGCTTGGTATTATGAAGATATGCCTGGGTTGGATACCGACATCATAGTTCATCGTCTGCCGGCAAAAGAAGATTGTCCGCCTGTCAAGCAAAAGGTTCGCCGCATAAGGCCTGATATGTCTGAAAAGATCAAAGCTGAAGTGATGAAACAATTTGATGTAGGGTTCCTAGATATGACATCCTATCATCAATGGGTTGTCAATGTGGTTCCAGTGCCAAAGAAAGACGGGAAAGTTCGCATGTGCATAGACTATAGGGATCTGAATAGGGCAAGCCCCAAAGATGATTTCCCTTTACCATACATTGACATCTTAGTTGATAATACTGCTCAGCATAAAGTCTTCTCTTTCATGGATGGCTTCTCAGGCTATAATCAAATAAGGATAGCTCCTGAAGACATGGAGAAGACTACTTTCTTTACGCAATGGGGCACCTTCTACTACAAGGTCATGTTGTTCGGACTAAAAAATGCAGGGGAAACATATCGAAGAGCTATGGTAGCTTTGTTTCATGATATGAATCATCATGAGATAGAGGTATATGTGGATGATATGATTGCCGTATCACAAACCGAGGAAGAACATATTGATCACCTGCACAAATTATTCGAGAGGCTGAAGAAGTACAAGCTGAGGTTAAACCCTAACAAGTGCACGTTTGGAGTACGCTCTGGAAAGCTTCTAGGTTTCGTTGTCAGCAATAAAGGCATTGAAGTTGATCCTGCCAAGTTAAAGGCCATCCAAGAAATACCAGTCCCTCATTCTAAAAAAGAAGTCAGGGGATTCTTGGGTCGTCTCAATTACATTTCTCATTTCATATCACACTTAACTGCTACTTGTGAGCCACTCTTCAAAATCTTGAGGAAAGATTAGGTAGTCAGGTGGAATGATGAATGCCAGATTTCCTTTGACAAAATCAAAGAATACCGACAAGAACCTCCTATTCTCATGCCTCCAGTTGAAGGAAGACCCTTGATCATGTACTTGACAATACTAGAGAATTCTATGGGGTGTGTTTTGGGCCAACATGACGAGTCTGGTCGAAAAGAGCATGCTATTTATTACCTGAGCAAAAATTTAACCGACTGTGAAACCAGATATTCACTGCTCGAGAAAACTTGCTGCACTCTGGCATGGGCTGCTCGCCGGCTAAGACAGTATATGTTGACTCATACCACTCCGTTGATTTCTAAGATGGACCCAATCAAGTACATCTTCAAGAAACCTGCCCTTTTCGGACAGATAGCCATATGGCAAATGATCTTGACTGAGTATGACATTCAATACACAACTCAAAAAGCCATCAAAGGAAGTGTATTAGCGGATCATTTGGCCCATCAAGCTGTGGATGATTATCAGTCCATGAACTTTGAATTCCCTGATGAGAACATCATGCTGGTAACTGACTCTGCGAAACCTAGACCGTATGACGGACCTGAACAAGGATCCCGATGGACTATGGTATTCGATGGGGCTTCCAACGCCTTAGGTAATGGAATTGGTGTTGTGATCATCTCTCCTGAAGGTTGCCACACTTCTTTCACTGCCAGACTATGCTTCGATTGCACAAATAATATGGCCGAGTATGAAGCATGCATCTTAGGTCTGAAAGCTTCTATTGACTTGAGGATCAAGCATTTGAATGTGTTTGGGGATTTCGCCCTAGTGATTAGCCAAGTAAAAGGAGGTTGGGACACTAAACACCCTAATCTTATCCCTTACAAGGAATGTGTGCTATCCTTGATTCCTCACTTCAAAGAGATCACTTTTGAGCACTTCCCTAGGGAAGAAAACCAGTTGGCTGACGCTTTGGCAACCATGTCTTCAATGTTCAAGGTCAGATGGGATAACGAAGCCCCTATGATAACAATTGAAATATTCGATGAACCTGCACATTGCTATGAGCTTGACACTAATGCAGAAAAACCATGGTACCATGAGGTGAGGAGATACCTCGAAGCACAAGAATATCCAGAGGGGGCATCTATCAATGACAGAAAGTTCTTGCAAAGATTTGCAACCAAATTCTTCCTAAGTAATGAGATATTGTACAAGCGCAACCATGATTCAACTCTACTTCGATGTGTGGACAAGAAGGAGGCAGAGAAAATCATGGAAGACATGCATGATGGTCTCTTCGGTACTCACTCAAGTGGACATGTGATGGCTAAGAAAATCTTAAGAGCAGGTTACTATTGGTCAACGATGGAGACCGATTGCCATCAACATTCAAGGACTTGTCACAAATGCCAAATCTATGCTGACAAAGTCCATGTGCCTCATATCCCTCTGAATTTCATGACCGCTCTGTGGCCATTTGCAATGTGGAGCATTGACATGAGCGGAGAGATCAAGCCCGCAGCTTCCAACGGACATCGCTTCATTCTTGTTGCTATTGACTATTTTACCAAATGGGTCGAAGCCGCTTATTTTGCCTCAGTCACCAAGAATGTGGTAGCCAGATTCATCAGACACAACCTCATTTGCCGTTATGGTATCCCCGAAAGGATCATCACCGACAATGGGACTAACCTCAACAATGCTATGATCACTGAGCTTTGCACTCAGTTTAAGATCAAGCATCATAATTCTTCTCTGTATAGGCCGAAGATGAATGGCGCAGTTGAAGCGGCCAACAAAAATATCAAGAAGATTGTGCAGAAAATGGTGGTAACCTATAAAGATTGGCATGAGATGTTTCCGTTTTCTCTACATGGCTATCGAACTTCATCTAGAACATCAACTGGGGAAACTCCCTTTTCTCTAGTCTATGGCATGGAAGTTGTTTTTCCAGTGGAAGTTCAAATTCCCTTGCTGAGGATTATGACTGAGGCAGGCCTAGGCAAAGACGAGTGGATTCAAACGAGATTGGATCAACTGAACTTGATTGACGAAAAATGATTAGTTGTTGTTTGTCATGGCCAGACATATCAAAAACGAATGATCAAGGCTTTCAACAAAAAGGTCAAAACTCGAGTATATCAAGTTGGTGACTTGGTGATAAAACGCATCATTTTACCACAAGGCGACCCAAGAGGCAAATGGACTCCCACTTATGAAGGGCCATTTGTTGTCAAGAGAGTTTTCTCTGGTGGTGCCATGATGCTGACTACCATGGACGGTGAAGATTTCCCACATCCTATAAACGCGAACATAGTTAAAAAATACTATGCATAAGAAACCCTCTAGGTTGACACACCTAGGCAAAATAAGGGCATCCCGCAAACCAAAAGGTTTGGGCAAAAATTAGGGACATATGCAAAATATTGTACACCCGGCAAGTTGAAAACCCGAAAGGGCGACTTGGGAAAAAAAGGGTATCATGGTGGGCCGAAAACCCGAAAGGGAGGTCCAGGAAAAAATTAAGGATTAAAAGCGCACGACTATTTCCCGCGAAATCAATACAGTCAATTCTATCACCAAGGTCCAAGTTCAAATGGTCCAAGATCGATCCAATCAACTTCGATCAACGGCAAGGGACGTTCAGAAACATTGGGGAAATAGTAGAGTTGTAAGGCAATGAGATCATTTCACATGGCTATTTGTTTTCATTCTCAATTTTGTTTTCCTTTTGACGATTTCCTCTTACTAGGATCTCCGTCTCTCTGTACCAAAACGCCTATTCAGGGGCAAAATATCAATACAAATACACATCGAAGTGCAAAAATTTTGTCTTTGTTTTGAATGCAAATTTGTCCAATGACTAAAATTGAATGAACATATGCATATGAACATAATTAAAACTATTTGGCACAAGTGTCCTGCTAAGCAGCGGTAAGCATCTCTTTAATGTATATGAAATATCCCCAGAGTTATCCCATTATCATTATCCCCACAAGGGCAGTTACGATAAACCTTTCCCCTAACGGAGTTTCCCATAAAGTCTCTTTGCATATGGTAATCCCTGACCAAAGTCTTGACCTCTTGGTCGCTTTCTCCCCAGCTAAGTCAATTTTTACAAGTTGAAGCCTCGGGGATCTCTTCCTAAAGGAAATTCACTTCCTCAACGGGGTTTATTTCCCCAACAGGGTTATTTCCCCAGCCAAATTCAAATTTCTCAACATACAACAATCAAGACACCACGAAGTTCCCTAGCTGAGCCTATCATTCCCAGCTGAGTGTATTTTCCCAGCTGAGTATATCTTCCCCAGCTAAGGCTATTACCCCCAAATGGAGTCTATTATCCTCAGTTGAGTGTATCTTCCCCAAGCTGACTCTACCTTACCCAACTGAGTCTACCCTCTCCAATTTTGAATTTCCCTTTCAGATTATTGCAAATCACATGGCCACAACCCCTGATCCCCAGTAAAGTCGTCAACAAAGCCTTTACTATCTCCAAAAGATGCTATGAAGCCTGGATCCGACCAGATATTAGCACACTTTTCAAGTTATTACTGAAGCCTGGACCCGAACAAATAATAGTTTGAATTCTTCAATTACTGAAACCTGGACTCGACCAGATAACATATTTAAATACCTGAAACCTGGATCCGACCAGATAACAGTTGATCTCAATTTCAAGATGCTATGAGACCTGGACCCGACCAAATAATAGCCTAACTCTTAGAATATTTAGAAGAGTCTGAACTCAATCCTACCAAGGTTTAACTTCTTTTCTCCAGTAGAGTTGCCTCCTGTGATACGGTGGGAGAACTGACTTGAGGTTTTGCGTTTCATCGCAAATGTTTCGGTTTAGCAAGAGTCGCCACCGACTTTTATTTTTATCCAAAAGGAAAGGTAAAAAAGCACAGGAAAGACCTTTGACATGTTTTCTTGAGTTCGGGGGGTAGATTATGAAAAGGGAAGGTGCTAGCACTGTTTTCATCCATGGTTTTCCATGGGCTCTTAGTTACTTTCTTAGATCACTTGCTTTGCTTTTGCAATTGTTTGAAATGGTGCTTTGTGTTTGGTGTGATTTTGAAAGTATTTTGAAAAGAGGCCATCGTTTAGGCAATCTTTGTAATGATTCTCGTTCGTAAGAATGTACACAAAGATGTTTGTCTTTTGAAAAATGTTTCAATGTTTTGAAAGTTGTTTGGAAATGTTTTGAAAGTTGTTTGGAAATGTTTTGAAATGTGTGTGTGTTTGTTTGTAAAGGATTTGTTTTGAAGAGAGAAAGTAACTAGGAACTATCTACCCTACTTAAATATATTTCCTATGCATATTTATTCCTTTGACATTGGTGTTTTACCATTGCTTTGGTAAACAACCCTATCTTTGGATGTTAAACGGGACGGGTGTGGGTCATTGCATGACCATGATAGCAATGTTGCTCATTATCTTAGCTTGTTTTAGGGACCAAGATCATTTTGTTTTAGGCATCCTTTTGATAGCGTCATCGAGGGACTATGATCTTTTGTTTTGTTTTGTTTTGTCAAGATACTTTGCATGCATACCATGGCCATTTTGTATAGGTAACCAAGTGGGTGAAACCCTAAGGGTGCTTGTGTGCAATGTGTTGTCATTTTACATGCATTTTAATTATCTTGAATTAGGTCATTCTATTTGTTTGATTTTTGTCTTATCATACAAACCCTAATTTTACTAAACATGTATATAATGCAATAAATTGCGTAAAATAAATCTAGGTTATTACAACAATTATTATGGGAGGGGGGATACAAGTTTTTGAATGGGAATATTGGCACAAAATAAAATCCTAAAATATTATTACAACCCAATTGAATATTTGCAAATTAAATAAATATACAAGTATTTAAATATGCAAATAAAATGTGTTTATGCAAAATATTTTGTAATTGTTTTATGTATGAGAAAATAAAATTGTTTAAGTCCTAAAAGTAAGAAAAATAATAGTTATTTTTGAAAGGGTGAAACCCTAATTTTTTTATTTAAAAGAAAGTATGTTCTATATTATTTACTTTATCCATTTATGTACAAGAAATAATAAATAATATTATTAACAAATATTAAAAATTAAAATATGTCTGAAAATAATTATTTTATGTGAAAAAAATAATAAAATAAAATGTATAGTATTTTTATATTATTTACAAGTTTATTTAAGAAAATAAAGTTCAAGTTATTCTAGTAAACTATTTTTATATGTGGAAAAATAATAAAAATAAAATAAAACTGCAAAAAATTAAGAAAATTATTTTTGTGATTTTTAATGTTCAGAAAAAAAATATTAAAGTCAAAAATATAAAAAAAAAAGAGAAAATATACAAAAATAAACAAATATAAAGCATGGGGTGCAAAAGTAAACTAGGGGGTGCAAAAAGTAGAAACAAAAAGGCCAAGATTGCAAAAAGCCCAGATGGAGCTTCGTCCCTGTTCTTCAGCATCTCCTTCGCGCGCGTTTATGTCCAATCATGCAACTCTCTATTCTTTGCACAAAAACAAAAACTTGCAACATAAAAAATGTAGCTTGGAATCTCACGATTCCAATGATATAAAAAACATAATCTAACTCTCAAGGATCATGGAGAATTTTTGTAGCCCTAATTTCGGACCTAATTTTTTTATGAACTTCAAGCTTCAAATTCTCACTACTCAGTTAATGTAAATGACAACTATGCATATGTACAACTTCAGCAAGTTAAGGACTACATTTTTGCTTCACAAATCAAAGCTTGAAGATTCCTAAATAGAGAGATAGAGTTTTTGAAAAATACCTTGTTCAACTGAGTTTTGATATGGCAATGTGGGGACTTTGAGTGAGGCATGAGGATCGTGTGAGCTTCCTTGAAGTTCCCTCAAGCTTTTCCAATGCTTAGCTGGCCTTGTGGATGGCTGAAACCTCCTGCACGAGTCAACCTGCAACCTTCAAGTTTGAAAATGGTGATGTCTGAAATAGAGGTTACAGCAACAGGACAAGGGCTTGGATGGTTTGTATATGATGTGGATGAAGCGTTTCAAAGGTTAAAAGGCAAAACGCACGAGCCAAAATGAAGTTGGCTTAAGTTTTGCAGAAGCTGCCCTGTTTGGGCAGAAAAATGTGTTTTTTGAGTTTTTGAGTGTTTTAGATGTTGTGCATTCGTGTAGTAGCTTGCAACAAGTTTGTGTAGTTGTTTAGAATGAAGCCAAGTTCACCCTTTATCAGATGTGTGAGTTCTGATCCCTTTTGCCAATATGCTTGCATTTGAAGAAAAGTTGAAGTGACTATGCCAAAGGCATGTACAGGCTAGCTCCTTAGCTGATGAGAGTTGGTAAACATTGCCTGATATTTATGGACATTGCTTGTAACAAAGATCAGGTCCAAGGCTCAAGGATAGCAAAGTTGCAAAAAGCTTGCTTTATCAAAATGGCATTGTGCCCTTTATGCCATTAATGGAATAAACTCTTGTACAATGCTCCAAAGGTAAAAATAAAGCCATTATAAAATGAGTTTGCATTTAATTATGGAGTGTAGAAGGGATTTAGGACCTGTAATGCAAGGTACAAGCATGCTTGGTCAGATTTGCAACTTGGTGCATTGTAAAAATGTCTTGAACAAAAGTGACAAAATGTCATTTTCTCTTCTTCGATTCTCCCTAACCACAAATGATGTTGGAGAGTTCTTGGACATTTTGGAAAGCTTGCAACATACTCTACAATCCATATTTGAAATTAATTTTTAGATACCTCTTGGAACTAGGTGAAAAATGTCCATGAAGTTGGGTCAAAAACCTGCCTAAATTAAGGCAAATTTTCACTAAGTCATTTAGTTCATGGACCCCTATTCACAAAATCAGAACTTGAGATCTAAGAATTATTTGGGAAAACTTTTTGAAGAAAAGTTGTAGATTTCATGGAGTACTACAACTTTCATGTTGTAAGTTTTCTTTGAATCCAATTGCATCATGGTGAAAAAGTTGTGAAAATTTGGGGAAAAATAAGAAAAATTCCATACTTAGAAAAATTCTAAGTTATGAAAAATTTTCAAATTAAAACCCTAATTTGCAAATTGAGTTTTCTTGATCAACAAGTTTCATATTTTGACATATTTTGATGAATTATGACATTTGGCACTTGATTTTGACCAAAAAGTCAAAGTTTGACTTTTCAGTGCACAGTTGACTTTTGATTACTTGACTGCAAAATTCATCTGTCAATCCTATGTATTTGAGATCTTTTGAACCATGTGATTAGGTCAAGATGATTCCATTGAGTCCTTGAAATCATGTTTGACCCCAATTGGTCATTGGCTAGATCAAAAATCAAAAATTTCCCTTCTACAGTCAAAACCCTAATTTTAACCATTTTGCCCTTTTGATGATCTGGTCAAATTTCTTGAGGAGTTGTGATCCAAACTTGATCAAATGGTACATAGGAGTCTAAAATGTTGTTGTGGATCAAAAATTATGAAGTTTGACTGTAAATTGGCCATAGTTGACTTTTTCCCCAACATAGTTGATTTTTAGGTCAATTGTCCAATTGACTGGGCAAAAATGTGATTTAGGGCTTGAAACTTGGTATGAGCAATCCTAGGGGTCCAAGATGGTGTATGAAAGTCACATGAAGCATTGATGGTCCAAAAATCCTTGTGCAAACTCAAACCCTAATTTCAGGTTATCAGTGCAAAGAGATGTCTTGAGCTGAGCAAACCCTAAATCTTGTCTTGAGTCCAAGAAAACTTGTGAGGAAAATCTTGATAAATGAGAGGGAAAATTTTAGGGTACAACAGCTGCCCCTGTTCAATCTTCTTAAATCTAAAGAGTTAGATTGGCAAGTTTTTCCATTCGTGACTCGAAGGTAAAAGATGATTGGACACTAGAGTGCCTGTAAATTTGCACTCGTCAAATTGTAGTTAAGGGAATGGGCTTAAAGATGCCATTTGGAGAGGTGATAGAATCTTGTTGGAGATGGGCTTGTAGATGCCATCCAAGAATGTTTATTGAACTGTAAGTTGTAAATCAGAAGAATAAGTATCAGAATGGTATCCGTGTCTGGAACGTATCTGAACTGTATTTGGAGACTGAATCTGTATGAGCAAGGGAATAGCAGTCGTGTCTGGAGCATATCCGAGTTGTATCTGTATTTGAGTCTGAATGAATAACAGAATGACTTCCGCGTCTGAAGTGTATCTGTATTGTATCATGAACTGAAATTTGAATAAGTGACAGAATGGCATCCGCGTCTGAAGTGTCTCTAGGCTGGGGGAAAGTTAGAATAAGTGACAGAATGCCAACCGTGTCTGGAGCGTATCTGGACTGGAATCTGAATAAGTAGCAGAATGACTTCCGTGTCTGGAGTGTATCTGGACTGTAATCTGAATAAGAGACATAATGGCATCCATGTCTGCAGCGTATCCGTACTGTAATCTGAAGTGACAGAATCTGAACGAGTGACAGAATGACTTCCGTGTCTGGAGTGTATTTGTATTATATCTTGACTTGAAATCTAAAAGTTGAATCTGAATGAGCATCAAGATGGCATCCGTATCTGGAGCGTATATGAACTGTATATGAATAAGTAGATCTGAATGAGTATCAGAATAACTTCCGTGTCTGGAGTGCATCTGAACTGTGTTTGAAAGTTGTTGAGATCTGAATGAGTATTAGAATGGCATCCTTGTCTGGTGCATATCTGTATTGTATCTGAAATCTTTGAACATTGTTAATGGTAGCTGTTAATCTTATCCTGAAAAGGGTAAAATGTTAGCTAAAACACAAAGTTATATTGCATGAAATGTATGATGCAATAAATATGCTTTAACAATGTTTATGATTATGAATGTAATGTATGCGCACGTAAGCTGATTTACTGTTTTGCTGAGGAAAATAAATCCTTGACTGCTGCTGGAGATTCAAAATCTTTGGCGGCTGGGGATAATAACTCCTTGACTGTTGTCGGGGAAAGTAAATCCTTGACTGCTGAGAATGAGAAATCTTTGGCGGTTGTTGGGGATTAAAAATCCTTGACTGTCGAAGATAAGACATCTCTAACGACTTCTCTAGGGATATAGGGATCCTTCAAGTCTTGAAGTATTGACAAAATTCTGCTTGGGGAAGTAATTCCATGTACTGCCCGAGGAATCTGCTTGGAGAATCCAGAGAACTTTAATGACATCTACCAGGGATTACACAAAGGGAATCCTTGTTCTGCTGGGAAATAGAGAAAACTCTGATGACTTCTGCGGGGAGTTAAGAATGAGAATCTTCATTCTGGCAACTTCACTGGGGAATAATAAAACTCTATGGGGAAGAAGGCTTACCGCTGGGGAGTAGGTCCAGGATTTTGGATTGTATGCCGCTTGTGATCGGTGGAAATAGAACTGACTGTTTTTTACCTGGTTTCGCAAAATGTCGCGGTGAGCAAGAGTCGCCACCGTCTTTTATGTTCTCCAACATGGAAAGGACAAAAGCACAGAAAAATTCCTTATTTGAGATTTCTCTCGGTTCGGGAGGTAGATTTATAGAAAGGGAAGGTGTTAGCACCCTTTCTATCCGTGGTTATCCACGGGCTCTTAGGTACTTGCTCTTATGTTTTCAAAATTTGTTTGCTTTTCAAGTGTGTGTGGGTTTTGAAAAAAGTTCGTTTGAAAACTTCTAGGTAACTCTTGTATCAGTCCTCAAGAGTGTATGAAGTATTGTTTGAAAACTTTTTGAAAGTGTAAGGTGTGAAAAGTATTTTGTTTGTTTTGAAAAGAGCAAGTACCCATGATTCATCTACCTACCCTAAGGAATTAAGCTGTGTAAGAGTCCTTTAGATAGTATTATCCCACCATTGAGAGGTAGGTAGCACCATCGTTGGAGGTGTTCGGGTCAATTCGATTATCGGGACAGTGTGGTCACCGAAGCAATGGTAGGATACCTTAGAAGTAACCCTAGCGTCTTAGATCCTTTGTATCCGAGGAAACCGTTTCGAGGCAACTGGATCTTAGACATAAGGGTGACCTCTAAAACATCCTATACTTGATGACCACATTTCGAGGCAACGAGTGAAGTGTACCCTAGAAGTGGCATGTGCATTGTGTGTTGTTTTTCATGTTAATGTTTTGTACAAGTTATTTGTGAGCTACAAATTGGTTTTATTTACATACATTCTTTCATGCATTATTAACAGTTAGGGGTGCAGAAAGTAAATTGCGGAAATATAAATTCTAACTATTACAAGGCGCAGGTCTATACATCGCCAAAAAACAAAGACCCGTTTTGATAAAGTGCGGAAAGTAAAGAAAGCAATAAACCTAATTACTATTACATTCTTGACGCAGTTACATAATAATCAAAATAAAATAAAATGCGCGCGAAAGAATTAAATTGGAACGTCATAAGGGTTTTGACCCTTTTAAGAAAAGAAATGATTTTTTTTGTCTTTTTTGTGATTAAAATGAAATTAAAACTAACTAATGACTAATTAATTAATTTAATTAAAAGAAAAAAAGTTTTTGTGTTTTTATGTTTTTTTTATGAAATAAAATAAAAGGAAATAAAATTAAAAGTTAATAAAAACCTAATTCTAAAATTATTTTAGTTATTAAGAAAAAAGGTTAAAGTTGCCTAATTAAAACTATTTTATTTATTAGCATTTATGTACAAAATAAAATGGAATTAATAGTAATAATAATATTAGTCCTTTTTTTGATTTTTTATGAAAATAAAATTAATTATGTTAATAGTTAATAAAAGGGAAAAATAAAATAAGACAAACAAAAATATAAAAATGACAAAAATAAAAATTGCAAACCAAAGGGGGGTTTTGGGCCAGATTGGAGGGTGTGTATGGAATTGTGAGGCCCATTTGAATCTAGCTTTGTTTGACTTTGGAGGTTGCCTGCACGTGTGTTGACTCCTGAGCATGGTACTCTTCACTTTCTGGCCCTTGGATCTGCTTCTGAGGCCACTTGGCGCCCTCTTGGGTGAGGTGTATGATATGCCTTCTTTGGAATGCTGCACAAGAAAGCATTAGAAAAAACAACATGGAAATTATGGGGGGACCTGGGAATCGAACCCAGGTCCCAGTGATGCCTAGCCACGTCTCCAACCATTGAACCAAGCGTGCGCGTTTGTTAAAGTAATAAGAAAAAAACATAATATCAAACAAACGCACTATATGCTGAACCAAAAGAAAAAACGCGCGCCCATTTGAATGTACCAACCAGGCATGGACACCTCATCATCGTCTTCGTTCCTGAAACAAAAAAACAGACAAATAACGGGGGTTTTAAACCCCCACAAAATGCCAATGTCCAAAATAGCGATTAGGCGTAGGTGCAAGATAAATTGGGCGCGAGGTATGTTTCATGTTCGTCTCATCAAGCCGGTTTCAACCATGGGCATTTGGAGTTCTGATTTTACAGTATGGGAAAAGCCCCAAATCATAAGCTTTGAAAAACTAGAACTTAACAATGGCAACTTTCATGTTAGAGCATCATAATCAAATTAAATTATATAGAAAGCTTCGTATGAATGTCAGTAATGCAAAACAGTAGTCAAAACGTATTAAGGATGCGTAAAAAATGGATTTCGATTATGAAAAAAATGGTGAACCGTGTGACTGTATGGAGGCGATTCTTGAAGGGCTAAGGCTTGTTCTTGATGGCAAAAGGTTCCTGGGAGTGTTGGGAACGCGTTTTGATCCAAAGAGAGGTTTGAATTATGCTGGAAAGTGGTTTTCAGTTTGCAAATTTTCTTCAAGTTTTTGGAATGTAGTTTGGCCGTTTGAGAGAGTTCTAGGTCGTGTAAATGGTATGAGAGGCTTGCATATATGTCCTTGAATGAAAATCAATCAAAATTATGAGCTCTTAACTCTTGCAATGAAGTTTTGAGATTTCCATAACCACCATTGAAGAAACTTGCCTTTTTTGTCCAAATTTGAATTTTATGCTTAAAATGGACCTTACACGAAATTGGTAGGTGGATTATGATGTATCAAAGCCATTCAAGCCACAAGATATCCTTGAATTAATTTTTTTGATTTTTATTTGAATTTTATGGATTTAAAATGAATTAAATCAATAAAATTAAATAAAAAATAGAACAATTAATTTTTAATCTTGAAATAAATCATGGGACACGTGGGTGGCATGGCAAAGCTGAATCAAGTGGAAAAAGTGGGCCCTTTTGTCAAAAATTGAAGTTTCAAGGATAGTTGACTTTGGCCATTTCACAAAAATTTCCCAACTTCTCCAATGCATATCTTGCTCAATTTTGATCATATGAACATGTTCTTGGACATTTTGGAAAGGTCTTGAAGTCCTCTAACCAATGCCTTTGGTCCCATGTCATTTTGATTTACCAATCTAAAGTTATGGTCTTTGACTTAAAGTGCCTTTTTGTTGACTTTTGAAAATGACCTATAATGTTGAAATTGGTAATTTTTTGTGAGAGCATTTCTTGGACTTGGAATGTGAAGATGAGTTGTAGGAAATGTCCTCCCCTTCAAAATGAGCATTGGATGGGATTTTTCTGATGAACCATGAAAAAGTTATGCCTTGGTCAAGTTACAGTTGACTTTTCAACTGTCCAAAAATAGAAACTTTTGCATCTTGATGATTTTTGAGCCATTCTTGTGAAATCATGATCAAGACTTGATCAAATTATGATTGTGGCTTCAAAATAAGATGTTGACCAAAAATTTTGACTTTTGACTGCCAAATGACCATTTTGCCCCTACAGTTGATTGTGAGGCAATTAGATTTTTTGACTGTGCAACTTGACCTTGTGAGCCTTGAAACTTGACATGTAGGTGCTTGACAATGTATATGAGCATGTGGGACTTGGTTGAGCCCTTGAAAACCTCAACTTCCTTGCAAGAACCAAAACCCTAATTTGACTGGCTTAGGAGGATGGTTTAACTGTGCAACCCTTGAGTAGACTTGAGATGATGCTTGCCAAAACTTTGAAGAATATGGGAGGGCAAATTTTAGGGTACAAAAGTTGCCCCTGTTCAATCTTCTTAGACCTGAGGATGTAGATTGGCTTGTGTGCCTTTCGTGATCCGAGGGTGGAAGATGATTGAACACTAGAGTGCCCAGTAATTTGCACTCACATAGTAGAGTATCAGCAATGTGATGTCGGGAATGGGCTTACAGATGCCATTTGGAGAGATGGTGGATAGGAGGATGGGCTTATAGATGCCATCTGGAGCTGTGACAGAACCTTGTCGAGAATGGGCTTATAGATGCCATTTGGAGACTGTTGGTATGTGGATGGGCTTATAGATGCCATCTAGGTGTCGATCGTATAGGTGTTTAGGTATTGGCTTGCATTTTTGGTAAATCCCAAGTGTATGTGTGAATGTCATGACTGATGTCATAACATTCTAGTTCAGTTTGTACTGACTCATTAGGTACCTTTGCAGAAAAATATTGTAATTCAAGTACTGATGTTTATAAGTGTGTATCTGAGCATTTTGCAAAATGATCACATTTTGCTAAATCAGTAGACAGGTTTTCTCAGATGTCATAACAGATGTTATGACATCCTGTTCTGAACTAACAGGTTTGCAGGTTGGATAAGTCTGAGTTTTTTCAGGAAATAACTCAGTCTTTCCTGAACAGAATCCTGCGTTTTCTGAGGGGTAACCTAGCTCAACCCTAACCTGGTTAATAAAGTCCTGTGACCTGGTCTTTAGGTCAAACGGAATTAACCCTAGGTTTTTGTGGAAACCCTAACTGAAGTTGCAGCTGCTATATATTCAACAGAGCTGCTGTTTTTCAAGCAATCTCTTTTAATTGGTTAGAAGATCATTTGTAAGCCTCACATAATGTAACATTGGGGGTGTTTTGTTAGGTAAACCTGTCGGTCTGTGGCAAGGTTACCATGTGTGTAACTCGATACCTGTAGGTAAGGGTTTGAGTGTTCTTGGACGAAGCTAAGAAGCAAGTCTAAGTATTTCTGCATTACTTCATATACATTGTAATGTAGGAAATTAAGTGGGAGGGCTCTACTTCTTGAGTAGGAGTTAGACTTCTGTTGCTGCGGCAATAGGAATGGAAACTGGTAGGTTTCTATCTAGGAGTTCCTAGGTATAGGTTGCACTGGGTAGATGATTAAGTGAAGGATGGGAACTTGTGAAGTTTAGTCCTGAATTAATATTGCTGATAGTGGATCTTCTTCCTGGCTTGGTATGCCCCCAGAGTAGGTGTGTTTCACCGAACTGGGTCAACAACTGATTTGTGTTTTTACCTTCAACACTTTATAATTCTGTCTGTTATATATCAAGGTAAAACTGTAATGTTGTAACAGATGATGTCTCAGAACATGTTAAGACATCATGCTGATATCTGTGCAGAAGAAACAGAACTGTGAAGGTTGTTCGCTCTCTGCTGATCATGTGCAACAGATGAACAGAACTGGTACTGAATCACGAAAAAATTGGGTATCTACCTTGCAGTGTATTTATTATGTCATATCAGATGTCTAGACATTGAGTATAACATCTGAATTCTGGCATACACCAGAATTTCAATTGGTATCAGAGCAGGCATCCTGTTCTGTTTCTGGATGAGATCCATGGGTGATACTTTCTGGTATCTGCAAGGTCAATTTTAGTACTGAAGATTGTAACCTGGAATGGTTTGTTATTTCCCTGAATGGTCCCTTGAAGTGGGAGGATGGACTATTCATGACAGGAACTGTGTGTACCTGTCTTGGGTGATTGGCATTTGGCCTGGTTGTGTGGTAGCTGCTCTAGGTTTGATTTATTTTCAAACCTAGGATGAGTGTACGCCTGAAGTTGTGTGTAGTAGTCATGCTAGGTTTGAAGCATAGTCAAACTTGGTCCATTTTCGAAGGCTAGTCTGGTGGAGTGTGTGTGCAAAAATTGAGTTGTATTATGTTCTTCCGCTGCATAATACTTGGCAAAACTCAAGCTCTGATGTGTTTCCCCTCTGGTGGATTGAAGGCTACTTATTCAAGATTTCAACATAAGCTATTGAAGATGTCACAGATACTTGAGTTCTCTCAAGTCCACTCATGAAGACGTTCTTCGATGCTACTAGTTGAAGAGCATATGTTTTGCGTGCCAAACAAAGGGATACTTTTGTTTGGAACCTACTCCTGACCTGGAAGAGGAGGCATCTGTGTGTGCAAAGTTGACAATAGTTGAGTCAACTATGTTTGTGTGCTCCCGAAGGTTACGTTTAGAAGTCAGAACTCTAGAAGTGGAGCTGGTTGATATGTGACATTGTGCAATCCCTATTGGTGGGTTTATTCCTGAAGATTGATAAGGGCTGAGCAGTTGTTCCCTGAAGTACTATGGTGTGAAGAAAGACAAGCCCATTGGTCAATGATGGTGCAGCATTATTGGTCCTTCATAGAAGTAGATTGGGATCATGAATCTTGTCATTTAAGCATCATGATTAGAAGTGGAAGATCTTTCAAGATGTGAGAATATGAAGACTCAGAGTTTGGTTAAGGTAGTATGTTCTGGCAATACATATCTGCTGAAGTCTGATTGGCGTGATTGGAGTATGAACAGGTATAACTCTTGGAGTTACTTGAATCTGGTAGGGATGTCATATGTCATATCGAGACATTTGTGTACAATGCATGGATATTGTGTGTGGAGCTTCCATGATTGGTAGTTTGAGGGGGAGATTTGGTTAACCTCCTCACATTAGTTTAGCCTGGTGTTTAGCTGGCTGTTGACCTATGGCACATGGGTTCTGGGTGTTGGCTGACATATTTGCAAGGAAGGATTCGTCTCTCTCATTCCTAAGGATGAATCCGATCTGGTAGGAGTTTCAAATCTGTTGAGGTGAGGAGAGTTAGTTCAGAGAAAATTCTATTTACTTGAGTCAAGGGTGGCAACCTAGATATCTCAACTCTTCGGTCTCTCAAAGAAAGTGCTTGAAAGAAGAAGATATTAACACACGAAGAGTATGTCAAAGTATTCGAATGGTGAAAGTATCTTACAGGATAATGGGAAGGATTTATGATCAATTGCTATTTGTGACAAGTACAAGTGTTTAATTGATTATCCTTGGAGTTCAAGATAACTGATGTTCTTAAAGATGTGAGAACATTCCTTCTTCTAGACCCTGTGAAGAATCACAGGAAGAGTGATGCTTTAGAGCTATCTCTTTGGTGACAGCAAAATCATTTGATCCTTGAAAAGGTTTCCTGGAAACGTGTTCAGACTTGAAGCTACAAGAAGAAGAAGACATCATAATCTTGATGATGGTTACTTGAATCAGTCTGGTTCTGATCTAGGTAAGGAAGTAAATTAGAGAAGGAGCTGAATTCAACAACTAGATGTTATAACATAATGTTGTGACATTTGGTTCAACATCAGATTCTTGGTTGGTGAAGTGGCACATCAACTTAAGATAGGATGATCTACGAAGTTGAAGATTGGATACTTCAAAAAGATCGTCTCTTTGCAGCTCTTTGGAGTTGTTGGGTGGAGAAGATGTTACATGTTCCTGTCTTAGTGTATCTAAGCCTTTTGTGATAACTTGTAGCTTGAAGTTCAAATTTCAATTGGAAGATCAGAATATCTTTGGGAGAAGTCTGATGAACATGGAGAAGTCAAAAGGTTGAAGGAATTAATTTTATTTGGTCTATCTCAGCAGTGGATTCGGAGAATCAAGATAATCAACATGTGGCAGCTGATTATTATTGAGGTTAGTCTTAGACAGATTACTTTTGGGCAGAAGAGTAATGAGTTGAATACAAAGAGGAGGTGGCTTTTATTCATCTCTTGGAGCTTGTGGTAGAAGTTATGAGTCATCTATAGTAGATTATCTCTTGTAATGGGATGAGAATGTTGGTGTCCCTATTTGTGTGTTTGATTTTGTTCTGACCAAGCTGGTAGCGCAGTAAGGTCTAAATATTGTCTGAGGATGGTCTGAAGATGTCAGAGTAATTTCTAAAGATTTTCAGAAGATGTCCTTTGTATGATGTGACTCAGAAAGGTTGACTTAGACCAAGGATGTTCTAACTTGTTCTGGTCTGAAGAAAGTTTGATTCAGAGTATGGATGCGTTCAACCAATATAGTTGAACAGAGGGTGCGCTCTTGAAGACATGAAGATGCGTCTTATGTTTTCCATTCATCAAGGGGTCTTATTTACTTTGAATCAGAAGTTGTCTTGAAGGTCCAACTGAGTATTGAATGTGACCTACTTGTTTCCATGAGGAGAAGTGATTGTCCCTAACAGGGGGAGTATTGGTTTGTACGGAAAGTCTTCATCAGACTCGTAGGATATAAAGTGTGGCACTTTATTAACTATTGGGATGATGTGTTCAAGACTGAAGAGGACTATGTCTGACCGAATGTCATCATATTGCCTAATGACATTGTTCCCAATTTCCTCTAAAACTACAGACAGGAGGAAAATTGGATGAAGTGTGGATTACTATTAATAAACTCATGTGTGTACAGTTGTATGACTCAGAGGGAGTAACCATCATCTTTGTGTAAATGGAATGGTTTCAAGCTGCTAATATGAAAATAGCAGAATGTATGACGACATAGGATTTGAGCATGTTTTCATTTGCTAAGAAAACAGGGCGTTTGTGTCTCATTATGAAGCATTTTAGTGAGCTGGAATGTTTAGGTGATAACTTGTCATCTAATAAAGGTATTATATAACTGAGGCAGAGTGTGATTTCTAGTAATTGGTGGAGTGGGGAGTAGTCCTTTAAATCAAGAAAGTTCAAATGCTGTTCCTTTAAATCCAGATGTCTCTCACAAGAAAAGGAAGAAACTAGCTCCTCTGAGTCTGATGACAGTGCTTGAAGGTTGATTGCTGCTTGGTGGTGTTGCTGGTTGGTTGCTGAGTTTGGAAGTGTATTCTGTTGTTGTCTGCTGCTGATCTTATTATTTTGTTTTGGATAACTGTATAATTTTCTGAACATGTATCTTTGGCCCATTTGTGGCTAAAGAGGGGGAGAATATTTTGGTACTTACTTAATTAGTACTTGACATTCCATTTTTCTGCTGTCACTTATTTCTGCTGCTATCTATCTCTGATTGTTTAGGGTCTTTAGCCAAAAATCTGCCAAAGGGGGAGTTTGTAGGTGTTTAGGTATTGGCTTGCATTTTTGGTAAATCCCAAGTGTATGTGTGAATGTCATGACTGATGTCATAACATTCTAGTTCAGTTTGTACTGACTCATTAGGTACCTTTGCAGAAAAATATTGTAATTCAAGTACTGATGTTTATAAGTGTGTATCTGAGCATTTTGCAAAATGATCACATTTTGCTAAATCAGTAGACAGGTTTTCTCAGATGTTATGACATCCTGTTCTGAACTAACAGGTTTGCAGGTTGGATAAGTCTGAGTTTTTTCAGGAAATAACTCAGTCTTTCCTGAACAGAATCCTGCGTTTTCTGAGGGGTAACCTAGCTCAACCCTAACCTGGTTAATAAAGTCCTGTGACCTAGTCTTTAGGTCAAACGGAATTAACCCTAGGTTTTTGTGGAAACCCTAACTGAAGTTGTAGCTGCTATATATTCAACAGAGCTGCTGTTTTTCAAGCGATCTCTTTTAATTGGTTAGAAGATCATTTGTAAGCCTCACATAATGTAACATTGGGGGTGTTTTGTTAGGTAAACCTGTCGGTCTGTGGCAAGGTTACCATGTGTGTAACTCGATACCTGTAGGTAAGGGTTTGAGTGTTCTTGGACGAAGCTAAGAAGCAAGTCTAAGTATTTCTGCATTACTTCATATACATTGTAATGTAGGAAATCAAGTGGGAGGGCTCTACTTCTTGAGTAGGAGTTAGACTTCTGTTGCTGCGGCAATAGGAATGGAAACTGGTAGGTTTCTATCTAGGAGTTCCTAGGTATAGGTTGCACTGGGTAGATGATTAAGTGAAGGATGGGAACTTGTGAAGTTTAGTCCTGAATTAATATTGCTGATAGTGGATCTTCTTCCTGGCTTGGTATGCCCCCAGAGTAGGTGTGTTTCACCGAACTGGGTCAACAACTGATTTGTGTTTTTACCTTCAACACTTTATAATTCTGTCTGTTATACATCAAGGTAAAACTGTAATGTTGTAACAGATGATGTCTCAGAACATGTTAAGACATCATGCTGATATCTGTGCAGAAGAAACAGAACTGTGAAGGTTGTTCGCTCTCTGCTGATCATGTGCAACAGATGAACAGAACTGGTACTGAATCACGAAAAAATTGGGTATCTACCTTGCAGTGTATTTATTATGTCATATCAGATGTCTAGACATTGAGTATAACATCTGAATTCTGGCATACACCAGAATTTCAGATCGCGTAAGAGATTCCTTAGCGAGAACTTGCATACCTGAGAAAGATAATTTCCTGGCCTGTTACAGGTGTTAATCCTCACTCAGTCTCTCACAGACATGCCCTGGCTAGATACAGGTATCGAATCTGGAACTTCAAAAGGTTGATGGGTTGTCTCTACTGACAGGTTATCTCAGAAAAATCTTTAGGATTTCACTGAACCAGAGGAGGTTTTTTCTTTCTTGACGAGTTGTCTCTTTGGACAGGTTGTCTTCAACGACGAGTTGTCTTCAATGACGAGTTATCTTCAATGACGAGTTGTCTTCAATGACGAGTTGTCTTCAATGACGAGTTGTCTTCAATGACGAGTTGTCTTCAATGACGAGTTGTCTTAAATGACGAGTTGTCTTTAATGACGAGTTGTCTTTAATGACGAGTTGTCTTCAATGACGAGTTGTCTTCAATGACGAGTTGTCTTCAATGACGAGTTGTCTTCAATGACGAGTTGTCTTCAATGACGAGTTGTCTTCAATGACGAGTTGTCTTTAATGACGAGTTGTCTTCAATGACGAGTTGTCTTCAATGACGAGTTGTCTTTAATGACGAGTTATCTTAAATGACGAGTTGTCTTAAATGACGAGTTGTCTTCAAAGACGAGTCGTCTTCAATGACGAGTTGTCTTCAATAACGAGTTGTCTTCAATGACGAGTTGTCTTAAATGACAAGTTTTCTTCAATGACGAGTTGTCTTCAATGACGGGTTGTCTTCAATGACGGGATGTCTTCAATAACGGGATGTCTTAAATGACGGGTGTCTATAATGACGGGATGTCTCCAATGACGGGATGTATTCAATGACGGGATGTCTTCAATGACGGGATGTCTTCAATGACGGGTGTCTATAATGACGGGTGTCTATAATGACGGGTGTCTATAATGACGGGTGTCTATAATGACGGGATGTCTTCAATGACGGGTGTCTATAATGACGGGATGTCTTCAATGACGGGATGTCTTCAATGACGGGTGTCTATAATGACGGGTGTCTATAATGACGGGTGTCTATAATGACGGGATATCTTCAATGACGGGTGTCTATAATGACGGGATGTCTTCAATGATGGGATGTCTTCAATGACGGGTGTCTATAATAACGGGTGTCTATAATGACGGATTGTCTTCTTTAACTTTAGGAAGTAATTTAACTGGACCTGTCTTCTTTGACTGGATGAGCATCAGAAAAACCTTTGGGATTTAACTGGACTTGTCTTCTTTGACTGGATTTGTCTTCTTTGACTGGATTTGTCTTTTTGACTAGATTGGTCTCTTTTGACTGTATTTGTCTACTTTGACATAGCTGATTATTTAACTGTATCCTTCCTGAAAGGTAAAGGTCAGTCGTATGCAATGCATGATATGGATCAAGCAATGATGTTCTCGACATAAATGAGATTGTATGACATGATGCGCATATGCATGTATCATGATGTGATGTTTATGAATGTATCTTCGTCTTTGAAAGTAAATCCTTGACGCATGCCGGGAAGTTGAATCCTGGGCTGATGTTGAAGAACAGAGTTCTTCGTTTCCGCTGGGGATGATGATTACAAGAATAAACTGGTAGGAGAAGACGACTCCGTTGGGGAATAAACTTGTTGAAGAGATTACTCTGCGGGGAATTACTCTGTGGGAAGAGATACTTCGCTGAGATTTGGTGATAACTTCGCTGGGGATTCCATTGAGAAGCTATGTTGAGGAATTTGATGAACTCCGATGGGGATAGGAAGAACTTCGTCGAGGACGATCTTTTCGTGGTAATTAGCTGAGGATAACCCAATTATAGGCTCTGGTGGAGAATGACCTTTGAATAAAGCCGGGGAGATGCTTTTGCGCTCTGCAGGGGATTAGCTTCCAGAATCTACTGGGGATAAGCTTCCAGAATCTACTGGGGAGATTGATTCAACTTTCTTGGGGAGACTTTTGGACTGTACTGGGGAATGGCCCCACTGGATGTTTGTATTCCGCCGGGGAACAATCTTATATTAAGACTGTCGGGGATGCTTGCTTAGGAATATCTGTATACTCCGCTGGGGAATATTGAGATTTTCTGGGGATACCCATCTTCTTCAAGGCTGACAGTAGACTAACTCTGTTTGGGGAGAGTGTCATTGACTTGCTGGAGATACTGTGCCTTTTCAGGGCTGATGGGAGACCAACTCTGCTTGAGGAGAGTATTGCTGAAACCTGTCTTACTCTTGGGGAGTGAAGGTATCTTGGTTACATTCTTCACCCGAACCTACCTTGGTACCTTGGTTGACAGAGCAACTAGATCGCTTGGAAAACTCATTATTACCCTTGTTTCTGATGTGGGAGGAGAAGATACCTTTTGGAGGTGCTTGATAACTTCCGATTGACAAATCTTCTTAAGTGACGAGATGAAGGAACATAGTCGTATGCTTTTGATCCCTAACTTTTGCCTGGACCGCTCTTTCGGGTTTTCAGTCCATCGGGATACTCTTTTTTGCCCAAGCCGCCTTTTCAGGTTTTCGACTTGCCAGGTGTACAGATTTTTTTCATTTCATCCCTTGTTTTTGCCCGAACCCTTTTGGTTCGCCGGGAAGCCCTTATTTTTGCCTAGGTGTGTCAACCTAGCGGGTCTTTGATTATGCGTAGTATTTTTTTGACTATGTCCACGCTCTCAGAATGTAGGGAGATGCCCCTGTTGTTGTGTTGTGTCGTCATACCACCAGAATATCTTTGTTTGATCGTCCAATGCCCCAAGTGACTCAGACGGAGATTTTCCCCAAGCTGGTTGGCCTTTTGAGAGATTCTCTGAATCTTGACTTAACTGCCCCAGATGATGGACAATGATCATGCCCTGCCCCTTGGTTGGGAGTGCTTTTGTTCATTAGACATTCGTCGTGCGAACTTCTATGTTGTTCAAACAAATAGTCATGTGCAAGCAATGTTATATTAAAAATGCAAAGCTTATGTCTGTCTTGAAGTTTTTTTTGAAAATGCGTTTTTTTTCAGTAAAACAACAAATTTTGTAACATGTGATGCCAACTCAAGATTTTACAGCGAGCCTTAAGGAGTCAGGATACCTTTGATAACATTATGCTTTCGAACTAACCCATGCTTCAGCTAGGACTTTTAAGGGTTGTAACGTGGCCTGGTTCACGGTTTAAGAAACAAAGGAAAAGGCTCAAATTATATTTGTACCCACCCGCTCTTCGTGATGTTCTTCAAACCTAAACTCAGTTGATCGTGCGTTAGACCTTGTTTGAGTCTTTGCTCGGATATTCCAGTGATGGTTCGGATATTGACAGTTTATTGGGAATAGGCAGTCATTCCTTTTTTGGTTGAGGGTTTGTAGGACCTCTTTCTTTTTTGATTTCGTTATCCCTGTTTTTTGCCTGAACTGTTTCTTTCATGATCACAATCAGCGGGATGCCCCAGTTTTGTAAGTCTTCTTCATAGGTTTTGACTTAATGGGATTTTATTTTTTGGGAGATAATGACTGCCCGTCTTTATGATTATTCGGAACCATCACTGTCTTTTTTTTTGTAAGAACTCCTTTGGTGCCATTCGTTGTGCACTTGGATTAACTGAGAGAACTACCCTGCCCCAGGTTATGATTAAGGGTTTTAATTTTTGTGAAAAGCAAAACTCCTACTTCTTTGGCTCGAAGGGGTTGACGAGGGATTATCTTCCTTATAACTGCAGTGTTTAGGAATTGAAACAATGTCTGTACCTCATCAGCGGGGTCTGTTCAAAAGCATACTGTAGATCGTGGTATCGTTTTTGTCATCCTCCCTCAAGAGGCTTAGAATTTTTCAATCAAGAGTTGATCATCACAAAAATATGAAAACAGTTTGCGTATAGTGAATACGAAATAATTACTTCAAAACAGACATGTGTAATGCATTAATGAAATAACAACGTTTGACATGAATACAATGTTTAAACAATCAAAGAAAAAATACAACTTGAACATTCGAATGAACAAAAAATTTCTAATCCTAGCCATGTTTTGGCAAGGGAGCAGTGATCACATTGGGAGTCTCTGGAGAGTCGAACTGGACTTCCTTTGCATCGATCAGATCCTGAACCTTCTTTCTCAAAGTCCAACAATCATCTATAGCATGCCCCGGGCTGTCAGAATGATAAGCGCAGCGAACGTTGGGGTTATACCTTGAAGGTGTCCTATTGGGATTCTTAGGAGGGTCCCTTAGAGTTACCAACTTGGTCTCCAGCAGCTGTGGCAATATCTGGGACAAGGTCATGCCGAGGGGAGTGAATTGCCTTTTAGGTCTCTCTTCCCTTTGTTGGTTGCGATGTTGAGGAGCACCGGCCGGTTTTGAGATAACTACTGCGTTGACAGCACTAGATTCTTTCTTGGACGGTTTCTTCTCATTGTTCGAGGAATCACTATTTTGTATCTTCCCCGACTTGATACCGACTTCAATTCTTTCCCCAGTCAAGATTAGGTCTGTAAACCCAGCAGAAGAATTTCCAATCAGATGGTTGAAGAATGGACTAGATAGGGTCCCCAGGAACATATCCACAAGCTCACGGTCAGTCAACGATGGCTGCACCCTGCCCGCCAGGTCTCTCCACTTTTACGCGTACTCCTTAAAACCTTCACCCGTCCCCCTTGACATACCCTGGAGTTGGGTACGTGTAGGAGCGAGGTCGGCATTATATTGATACTGCTTATAAAAAGCAGTTGCCAAGTCCTCCCAGTTACGAATACAGGTTCCATCCAGCTGATAGAACCATTCGAGCTGAGTCTCTGAAAGACTTTCCTGGAAGAAATGGATCCATAGGTTCTTGTCTGCCATGTAAGGCTGGATCTTCCTTGCATATGAACGGAGGTGCAACTTAGGACAGGAAGCCCCGTCGTATTTTGCAAAGGCAGGTGCTTTGAACTTGTGAGGGATCACCACCCCAGAAGATAAGCCTAGGTCTCCAAAGTCCAACCCGGGCACCTGTTGAATCTCCATGGCATTTAGACGGTCCTCTAGTTGCTTGTACCTATCCTCAGCATGAGGGTACTGTTCATCATTGAAATCTGTCTCGGTGTCAGAGACTACGGGACTAGCAACCCTTCCCTCTTGGTGACTGCCTT
Organism: Vicia faba; assembly: GCA_948472305.1. NCBI lineage: Eukaryota > Viridiplantae > Streptophyta > Magnoliopsida > Fabales > Fabaceae > Vicia > Vicia faba. The sequence goes on along the minus strand of OX451737.1, from coordinate 1,336,957,001 downwards.
CCCCAACAGATGGAGTAGTCCGCTCAGCTTCATTTTGTGATCCATTCTCAGATCTGCGTCTAGGGTTTAACAAAACAGTCCTTTTCTTCTTCTTCTTCAAAAGCAAAGTCTTCAATTCCTGTTGTCCCTGGGCTAAGCTCATGACCAGCTCCTGGAACTGGGCGTTCTGGGCCTGGAGGGCCTTGATAGCTTGTTCATTGGATGATTCAGGATTCATGATGATGGCTGAAATAAACAGCGAAGAAGATTAAGCAACTTGTGGAAAAGAGTACCTGTTATGCAATGATATGTATGATATGCATGCAATGTTTTCAAGGACCTCGTGGGGTAGACAAGAAAATTTGTTAGAATTTGCATTTTGTAGCTTGATGGAAGGCACTACATATTGTTGAGAGTCCTTCTTCAAGAGTCAAGGCTCACCATATCGAGTGGGTCATAGCCCCTGACAACCTCGGCTAGAGGAAAATAAATCCCCTTTGCCTCTTGCTAGACACTTTGATTCATCATGACCTGCATCACAAGCCCTTGAGATCCTTGAAATGGATTAGTCTTTATGCCGGATGCATGCAATGGTATGATGTTATGCTATGCGTGGAGTGATGTAAGTAAACCCTGTTATGAGTCCAGGTTAAGGACTGTAAACAAAACCTGCAAGGAAACTCGTGTTGTTAGATAACAAGTATGCAAGTAGTTCAAGTATGAAGGCACACAAGTCACACAAGACAGCCCTTAGAGTTTAGGCCAGCATGAAGTTCAGGTACTACCCTCTTTCAGTTTCGTTGGTTAAGACCTGTCCTATCAAAAGTAATCGGGTTCTAGAGGATCCCAATATCACTAACTACCCTCAATCGGTCATAACTCCAGCGTCGCAATCTTTTCTTGCGGCCAGAACCATCGCGAGAGTTTAGCCTCAATGGGTGTAGCATACTGCTACTGTTCTATGGCCAAGTTGGGTCACATTAGGGTTCTAAGGTCGGTTGGTACTTAATGACTCCTCAGAAGACCCATATTCTCCTCGTTGCAACACAAGGGATATCGGTACAGACCTAGGTGCCACACCAACGTAGCCACTGCTTCACCCGTGTCGGTCTACGCCAGACAGGTCCCTCACAGCTTATGTTAGCTAAAAGGGTATCCCCAGACCAGGGTTAGGTTCTATGAAACTCCGATGCAAAGCCTACAAATATAAAGCAATCAAAGCAAAGCAATTGAAAACATAAGTATGATCTAATCCTAAGGTACACCTCACTTATTAATTTCCCCAGCAGAGTCGCCAGTTCTGTGATCGGTAGAAATAGAACTGACTGTTTTTTAGCTGGTTTCGCAAAATGTCACGGTGAGCAAGAGTCGCCACCGTCTTTTATGTTCTCCAACATGGAAAGGACAAAAGCACAGCAAAATTCCTTATTTGAGATTTCTCTCGGTTCGGGAGGTAGATTTATAGAAAGGGAAGGTGTTAGCACCCTTTCTATCCATGGTTATCCACGGGCTCTTAGGTACTTGCTCTTATGTTTTCAAAATTTGTTTGCTTTTCAAGTGTGTGTGGGTTTTGAAAAAAGTTCGTTTGAAAACTTCTAGGTAACTCTTGTATCAGTCCTCAAGAGTGTATGAAGTATTGTTTGAAAACTTTTTGAAAGTGTAAGGTGTGAAAAGTATTTTGTTTGTTTTGAAAAGAGCAAGTACCCATGAGTCATCTACCTACCCTAAGGAATTAAGCTGTGTAAGAGTCCTTTAGATAGTACTATCCCACCATTGAGAGGTAGGTAGCACCGTCGTTGGAGGTGTTCGGGTCAATTCGATTATCGGGACAGTGTGGTCACCGAAGCAATGGTAGGATACCTTAGAAGTAACCCTAGCGTCTTAGATCCTTTGTATCCGAGGCAACCGTTTCGAGGCAACTAGATCTTAGACATAAGGGTGACCTCTAAAACATCCTATACTTGATGACCACGTTTCGAGGCAACGAGTGAAGCGTACCCTAGAAGTGGCATGTGCATTGTGTGTTGTTTTTCATGTTAATGTTTTGTACAAGTTATTTTTGAGCTACAGATTGGTTTTATTTACATACATTCTTTCATGCATTGTTAACAGTTAGGGGTGCGGAAAGTAAATTGCGGAAATATAAATTCTAACTATTACAAGGCGCGGGTCTATACATCGCCAAAAAACAAAGACCCGTTTTGATAAAGTGCGGAAAGTAAAGAAAACAATAAACCTAATTACTATTACATTCTTGACGCAGTTACATAATAATCAAAATAAAATAAAATGCACACGAAAGAATTAAATTGGAACGTCATAAGGGTTTTGACCCTTTTAAGAAAAGAAATGATTTTTTTTGTCTTTTTTGTGATTAAAATGAAATTAAAACTAACTAATGACTAATTAATTAATTTAATTAAAAGAAAAAAAGTTTTTGTGTTTTTATGTTTTTTTTATGAAATAAAATAAAAGGAAATAAAATTAAAAGTTAATAAAAACCTAATTCTAAAATTATTTTAGTTATTAAGAAAAAAGGTTAAAGTTGCCTAATTAAAACTATTTTATTTATTAGCATTTATTTACAAAATAAAATGGAATTAATAGTAATAATAATATTAGTCCTTTTTTTGATTTTTTATGAAAATAAAATTAATTATGTTAATAGTTAATAAAAGGGAAAAATAAAATAAGACAAACAAAAATATAAAAATGACAAAAATAAAAATTGCAAACCAAATGGGGGTTTTGGGCCAGATTGGAGGGTGTGTATGGAATTGTGAGGCCCATTTGAATCCAGCTTTGTTTGACTTTAGAGGTTGCTTGCACGTGTGTTGACTCCTGAGCATGGTACTCTTCACTTTCTGGCCCTTGGATCTGCTTCTGAGGCCACTTGGCGCCCTCCTGGGTGAGGTGTATGATATGCCTTCTTTGGAATGCTGCACAAGAAAGCATTAGAAAAAACAACATGGAAATTATGGGGGGACCTGGGAATCGAACCCAGGTCCCAGTGATGCCTAGCCACGTCTCCAACCACTGAACCAAGCGTGCGCGTTTGTTAGAGTAATAAGAAAAAAACATAATATCAAACAAACGCACTATATGCTGAACCAAAAGAAAAAACGCGCGCCCATTTGAATGTACCAACCAGGCATGGACACCTCATCATCGTCTTCGTTCCTGAAACAAAAAAATAGACAAATAACGGGGGTTTTAAACCCCAACAAAATGCCAATGTCCAAAATAGCGATTAGGCGTAGGTGCAAGATAAATTGGGCGCGAGGTATGTTTCATGTTCGTCTCATCAAGTCGGTTTCAACCATGGGCATTTGGAGTTCTGATTTTACAGTATGGGAAAAGCCCCAAATCATAAGCTTTGAAAACCTAGAACTTAACAATGGCAACTTTCATGTTAGAGCATCATAATCAAATTAAATTATATAGAAAGCTTCGTATGAATGTAAGCAATGCAAAACAGTAGTCAAAACATATTAAGGATGCGTAAAAAATGGATTTAGATTATGAATAAAATGGTGAACCGTGTGACTGTATGGAGGCGATTCTTGAAGGGCTAAGGCTTGTTCTTGATGGCAAAAAGTTCCTGGGAGTGTTGGGAACGCGTTTTGATCCAAAGAGAGGTTTGAATTATGCTGGAAAGTGGTTTTCAGTTTGCAAATTTTCTTCAAGTTTTTGGAATGTAGTTTGGCCGTTTGAGAGAGTTCTAGGTCATGTAAATGGTATGAGAGGCTTTCATATATGTCCTTGAATGAAAAACAATCAAAATTATGAGCTCTTAACTCTTGCAATGAAGTTTTGAGATTTCCATAACCACCATTGAAGAAACTTGCCTTTTTTGTCCAAATTTGAATTTTATGCTTAAAATGGACCTTACACGAAATTGGTAGGTGGATTATGATGTATCAAAGCCATTCAAGCCACAAGATATCCTTGAATTAATTTTTTTGATTTTTATTTGAATTTTATGGATTTAAAATGAATTAAATCAATAAAATTAAATAAAAAATAGAACAATTAATTTTTAATCTTGAAATAAATCATGGGACACGTGGGTGGCATGGCAAAGCTGAATCAAGTGGAAAAAGTGGGCCCTTTTGTCAAAAATTGAAGTTTCAAGGATAGTTGACTTTGGCCATTTCACAAAAATTTCCCAACTTCTCCAATGCATATCTTGCTCAATTTTGATCATATGAACATGTTCTTGGACATTTTGGAAAGGTCTTGAAGTCCTCTAACCAATGCCTTTGGTCCCATGTCATTTTGATTTACCAATCTAAAGTTATGGTCTTTGACTTAAAGTGCCTTTTTGTTGACTTTTGAAAATGACCTATAATGTTGAAATTGGTAATTTTTTGTGAGAGCATTTCTTGGACTTGGAATGTGAAGATGAGTTGTAGGAAATGTCCTCCCCTTCAAAATGAGCATTGGATGGGATTTTTCTGATGAACCATGAAAAAGTTATGCCTTGGTCAAGTTACAGTTGACTTTTCAACTGTCCAAAAATAGAAACTTTTGCATCTTGATGATTTTTGAGCCATTCTTGTGAAATCATGATCAAGACTTGATCAAATTATGATTGTGGCTTCAAAATAAGATGTTGACCAAAATTTTTGACTTTTGACTGCCAAATGACCATTTTGCCCCTACAGTTGATTGTGAGGCAATTAGGTTTTTTGACTGTGCAACTCGACCTTGTGAGCCTTGAAACTTGACATGTAGGTGCTTGACAATGTATATGAGCATGTGGGACTTGGTTGAGCCCTTGAAAACCTCAACTTCCTTGCAAGAACCAAAACCCTAATTTGACTGGCTTAGGAGGATGGTTTAACTGTGCAACCCTTGAGTAGACTTGAGATGATGCTTGCCAAAACTTTGAAGAATATGGGAGGGCAAATTTTGGGGTACAACACCGCTCTACTGGGGAATCAACCTAGGTTGGGGAGGAACAAAAGGTTAACTGTTATCTGGGTTGATTTCCAAGCTTCAAGACAACTTGCTGGGGAATTTGGAGAAACTGGATGGTCTCCACTGGGGGTTGATGGTTGGAAATTTTGGCTCCACTAGGGATTGAAGGTCTTAGCTCCGTTGGGGATCTGGGAGTTTGAATTTTTAACTCTGATGGGGGTTAAGGGTTTGAAAATTAGCTCCGCTGGGGATCTAGATGATGTACTACAGGGATTGTTCATGGAATAGCCTAAAGACGTTTCCCTAGCCTTTCAACCTGTCAGTAATTATTCTTTTTCATCCATTTATTTGTAAATAATTATGTTCAAATGCATATGTTCATTAATGAATCATTAGACGATTTTGCAAATAAAACACAAATGTAAAAAGAAAAGGACAAATAGTTTTCTGCACTTTAAAGAGATATCTTTGTATTTACTTTGAATAAGTATTTTGTACAAAGGAGACAAACATCCTAGTAAGAAGATGGTGTCATAAAAAAATGAGAAAAATTTATACAAAGAAAGATAGCTATGTGTAAAAAATCCCATGGGGTTCCCATTCTGCTATAGCCTTCGTAACTCCGAATATCGTATCCATTCGTTGCTTCGTCCGAAGATGATTGGATTGATCAGAAGCTCAGAGTTTGTCAGTGAAGAGATTGTCCTTAAAGTGATCCGACGAGACATAGTCATACGCTTTAATTCCCTAACTTTTGCTGGGACCTCCCTTTCGGGTTTTCGATCCACCGGGAAACCCTTTTTTGCCCAAGTCGCCCTTTCGGGTTTTTAACTTGCCGGGTGTACAGATTTTTTTTGTTTATCCCTAATTTTTGCTTGAATCGCCCTTTCGGGTTTTCGATTCACCGGGATGCCCTTGTTTTGCCTAGGTGTGTCAACCTAGCGGGTCATTTATGCGTAGTATCTTTTGACTATGTCTGCGTTCGTAGGGTGCGGCAGGTTGTCGCCGTCCATGGTGGTTAAAATCATTGCCCCACCAGAAAAGATGTTCTTGATTACAAATGGTCCTTCGTAGGTAGGAGTCCATTTTCCCCTGGGATCACTTTGTGGCAAGATGATGCGCTTGATCACAAGATATCCAACTTGATACATTTGTCGTCTGACTTTCTTGTTTAAAGCATTGATCATCCGCTTTTGATACGTCTGACCATGGCAAATAGTAGTAAGTCTCTTTTCGTCAATTAAGTTCAACTGATCAAGTCGGGTTTGAATCCAATCGTCTTCACTCAAACCTGCATCGTTCATGATTCTCAAAGAGGGGATCTGAACCTCAATAGGTAAAACAGCTTCCATGCCATAAACCAAAGAATAGGGTGTTGCCCCAGTTGATGTACGAGCCGTGGTACGGTACCCGTGGAGAGAAAATAGTAGCATCTCATGCCAGTCTTTGTAGGTGATAGCAGTCAGCTACAGGAGTGTTGATAGCAGTCAGCTTCCATGGTATACCAGTAATAGCCTGCCCTTAGAATCTTCTTAGCCATCGTATGCCCGCTAGAGTGAGTGCCAAAGGTACCTTCATATAATTCAGCCATAATTCTTTCAGCTTCAATCTTGTCCACACAACAGAGAAGAATAGAATCATGATTGCGCTTGTACAGGATGCCATTACTTAGGAAGAACTAAGCTGAGAATCTCTTTAAGAACTTTTTGTCATTGACTGTAGCTCCTTCAGTGTACTCCTGAGCCTCGAGATACCTTTTGACTTCATGGAACCAAGGCTGGTCCACTACTTCTTCGGTATTAATCTCATGACAGTGTGCAGGTTCGTCCATCCATTCAATGGTAATCTGGGGAGCCTCATTATCCCAATTAAGTTTAAACATGGATGACATTGTAGCCAGAGCATCTGCTAGCTGATTTTCTTCTCGCGGGAAGTGCTCAAAGGTAATCTGCTCGAAATGTGGTAACAATGTCAAGACATGTTCTTTGTAAGGAAAAATGTTTGGATGCTTAGTGTCCCACTCTCCTTTGATCTGACTGATGACCAAAGCTGAGTCCCCAAACACAATTAGAGATTTGATTCCCAAGTCTATGGCAGCCTTGAGTCCAAAAATGCATGCTTCGTACTCTTCCATGTTGTTCGTACAGTTGAAGCAAAGTCTGGTGGTGAAAGGAGTATAGCAACCTTCTGGAGATATGAGCATTGCGCCGATACCGTTACCAAGCGTATTGGATGCCCCATCAAAGTACAGAGTCCATCGGGATCCTTGTTCAGGTCCGTCATATGGTCTGAAGTCTTCAATGTTGTCCAATGTCATGATGTCCTCGTCAGGGAAGTCGAACTTCATGGATTGATAATCTTCTACAGCTTGATGAGCCAGATGATCGGCTAGAACACTTCCCTTTATAGCTTTTTGGGTTGTGTATTGTATGTCATTCTCTGTAAGGATCATCTGCCATCTAGCTATCCTTCCAGAGAAAGCAGGTTTCTCGAAGATGTATTTTATCGGATCCATCTTAGATATCAGCAAAGTGGTATGAGTCAACATATATTGCCTTAGCCGGCGAGCATCCCATACCAAAGCGCAACAAGTTTTCTCGAGCAATGAATATTTGGTTTCACAATCGGTAAACTTTTTGCTAAGGTAATAAATGGCGTGCTCTTTTCGGCCAGACTCGTCATGCTGCCCTAGTACGCACCCCATTGAGTTATCCAAAACAGTCAGATACATGATTAGCGTTCTTCCTTCGACGGGCGGAATCAAGACAAGAGGCTCTTGTAAATACTCCTTGATTCTATCGAATGCAATTTGACAGTCATCATTCCACCTAACTACCCGATCTTTCTTCAACAGCTTGAAGATTGGTTCACAAGTAGATGTTAGGTGAGAAATGAACCTAGCAATGTAGTTTAGGCGTCCCAAGAAGCCTCTGACCTCCTTCTCAGTGCGAGGAGCAAGCATTTCTTGTATAGCTTTGACTTTGGCAGGATCAACCTCGATGCCTTTGTTGCTGACAATGAAACCCAAGAGTTTACTGGACCGGACTCCGAATGTGCACTTGTTAGGGTTTAACCTTAGCTTGTACTCCTTCAACCTGACAAACAGCTTTTGCAAGTGATCAAGGTGTTCTTCTTCAGTTTGTGATCGGGATATCATGTCATCTACATAGACCTCTATCTCATGATGTATCATATCATGAAACAAAGCTACCATGGGACATTGATCGGTTGCCCCGACATTCTTCAGCCCGAATGGCATCACTTTGTAACAGAACGTACCCCACTGTGTAACAAAAGTAGTTTTCTCCATGTCCTCAGGTGCCATTTTGATCTGGTTATAGCCTGAGAATCCGTCCATGAAAGAAAATACCTTGTGCTGAGCTGTGTTGTCAACCAGGATGTCGATGTGCAGAAGTGGAAAGTCATCTTTAGGGCTGGCCCTGTTTAAATCTCTATAATACATGCACATTCTCACTTTGCCGTCCTTTTTAGGCACGGGCACAATATTAGCAACCCATTATGGATAGTAAGTAACAGCCAGAAATCCTGCATTAAACTACTTCATCACTTCTGCTTTGATCTTCTCTGACATGTCGGGCCTCATGCGGCGGACTTTTTGCTTAACTGGTGGACAGTCTTCTCTTGTGGGTAGATGGTGTACCACAATGTCTGTATCGATTCCCGACATGTCTTCGTATGACCAGGAAAAGATCTCAACATATTCATGCAACAACTGAATTAAGCGCTCCTTGACACTCGGCTCTAGGTTGGCACCCACTCTGATTTCCTTCTTGTCTTCCTCAGTACCCAAGTTGATTGTGTCCAACAACTCCTCATGAGGAATAATAGCTCTTTCTTCTTGTTGTAAAAGTCTGGCCAATTCCCCTGGCAACTCACAATCTTCCTCGCCTTCGTACTCGGCTTTGGAGACCAGATCTTCAGAGTCACTGAAGGCTATAGCAGTATCGTTACCCATGGGTTCTGGAGTGGAAGGGTACCTGCATTTGTGAGTGTGGGTATGTGTAAGGGCATAGCCATCTTTAAACAACAAAATGTAAAAGAAAGACAATGAGCACAAAAGTTTTAAATATGAAAAGCGTCCATGATTCATTAAAATGACATATGAAAATGAAATAAGAACCCTTACAAATGGACCTATGTGCCTCGGGTAAGACACAAGGTTGAAAAAAGTACGAATTGTTTGTGAATTATTACAGATCCAACAGAAATGGAAAAGATAAATTACTGCGGTATGAAAGTAATCGGAACAAAGTCTTTTGCTTCCCAGTTGCACAGTCCTCCACCGACAGTAGGGAAAATCCAGTCTTCTATGTTGCCCTCTTCATCATTGTCCTCTAGTGCATTGACCCCTTGATGGATGATCTTCACAGGTGGCCCTCCGGCATGGGCGCGGCGCACGGCCTTCTGAGCAGTTGAGGTAAATCCCAAGCCGAATTTGTCTGATTTGAAAGGAAAGTCGGGAAGCTGACCCCAGATAGTGGATCCACCTTGTTCCACCACTGCCCTTGCATCTTTTAGAGAAGAAATCCGAGGTACAGGTCTTGTGATCATGGGAGTTGAGGATACCGCTTTGGTCGCTGCTATTTCCTGAGAAACTTCTTCAAAATATTGGAAAGGGGTCTCAATGAATTCGCCATCCAATTCTACATATCGGAAATAATTTAGATGACTAATCATGTATTCCTCTTCACCATGGACAGTTATGATTTTCCCTTGGACAGGGTACTTCAGCATTTGATGCAAAGTCGAGGTGACAGCACCGGCGTTGTGAATCCAGGGGCGTCCTAACAGGCAAGAATAAGAAGGATGGATGTCCATCACGTAGAATGTTGAATTGAACGTCTGGGTACCCACCTTGATCGGGATGTCCACCTCTCCATGGACCATCCTTTTAGAGCCGTCAAACACTCTCACAATGATGTTGCTGGGTTTCAGGGTTAGGCCTTCACAATCCAATCTATCCAAGGCTTTCTTTGGCAAGACGTTCAGAGATGATCCAGTATCAACCAAAACATGAGCTAGGGTGGTTCCTCTACACTCCACCGAGACATGTAGTGTGTCGTTATGTTTTCTCCCTTTGGAGGTCAAATCGGCATCGGAGAAACCCAGGCCATTGCCAACTGTTAAACTGGCCACACACTCTTGGAATTGATCAGCCGGAGTCTCTTGCGGCACGTGCGTTGTCTTCAAAAACTTGACCAAAGCTTTAGCATGTGCCTCAGAGCACAGCAGCAGGGATAACATAGAGATTTTGGAGGGGGTCTACCCCAATTGTTCCACCATATCATAATCACTTTTCTTAATGATCCTCGGGATTTCTTCCATCTCCTTCTTGGATGTCTCAGGAATAACTGGTGACTGAGCCTTCGTCAAGACAGGCTCCTCTTGAACATTCTTTCCTTTATTCTCAGCAGCGGAAGTAGGGATAGGAGTTGTATTGTCATTGTTGGTGGGTACACTTGCAGGTGTAATCACTGGTACAGCTGTAATCTTCGGAACGGCCACGGGTCCAGAGACTTCCTTTGGAGGCGCAATCTCTGGAGAGAAAATTCTCCCACTGCGGGTAATTTTGCTTGTTCCGGAAATGTTACTGATATCGGAATTGTCTTCTTTAGAACTCTCGTCTTTGGCAGTCTGTTCAATCTGTTTGACACTACGGTAGTAGATTTCTCCACCATAGTTTCATGGTACCATTATATCTGATTTGTAAGGGGCAGGCCCAGGAATTATTATCTTCAACGGAGTAGTCATAGGAGCGGTTGTAATCCTAACGGGTTTTTTAGGAACCCTGGAAGGATTGGCGTATATGGTTATTATTGAAACTTCTGGAACTGGAATGGGTAAAATAAGAGCTTTCTCAAACAATATTTCTTGGTTATCAATCAATTGTTGGATTCCTTTCTTCAACAGAGGACAGTCAAATGATGAGGACAGGCAAGTATGGAAATCTTGGTCACAGCCTGGGAACACCCCAGCTTTCAGCAAATTCAACTTGATGGCTAGGAGAGGAGTTAACAGTTCATCCACAGTAGAAACAAACAGATCTTCTTTCACAGCACTGACATTGTGTCCATGCATAGGCATTGGAGCAGAGATAACATTTGGTTTTTCAGGAGCTTCAAATTCAACTTCCTTTGCGTCAATCAGATCTTGAATCTTGTTCTTTAGAGCCCAAAAGTTGTTGGTGTCGTGCCCTGGACTTTCTGAATGGTAAGCGCACCTGGCATTCGGATGGTAGTGTGGAGATGCAGTATTAGGATTTTTAGGGGCCTCTTTTAGCATGGCCAGATTTAACTTCAGGAGATGTGGCAGGACTTGAGCAGGAGTCATGTTAATCTTGGTGAATTACCTTATAGGCCTTTCCACCCTTTGTTGATTAGTTCTCGGCTGATCATTTCTCGGTTGGTTGTTTCTTGGCTGGTCTGATGCATACTTTTGAATCATAATGGCCCCCACTGTTGGTCGTCATTCAGTTCTTCCCTAATTTCTCTGTGCATAGGTAGCAGACACTTCCTTCTTTCCAGTGAAAGGTTTTTTACAGCAGCAGAGGTAGACGCATCTTTCTGAATTTTCCCGCTTCTAATATCGGCTTCCACCCTCTCGCCGGTTAGAATCAACTCAGTGAAACCTGCAGAGGAGCTTCCAATCAGGTGATTAAAGAAAGGCCCTGACAGAGTCCCCAAAAACATGTCCACTAGCTCTCTTTCAGATAAAGGTGGTTGCACCCTTCCGGCTAAATCCCTCCACTTTTGGGCGTAGTCCTTGAAGCCCTCATTGGACACCATAGCCATACTCTGGAGTTGAGTACGGGTTGGTGCCAAGTCGGTGTTGTATTGATACTGTTTGTAGAAAGCGGCTGCCAAGTCTTCCCAATTATGCACATCAGACCTCTCCAACTGGTAGAACCAATCAAGCTATGTCCCTGATAAATTGTCCTGGAAAAAGTGGACCCACAAATCTTTGTCAGTAGAATGTGGCTGAATTTTCCTGACATAAGATCGTAGGTGCATCTTGGGACAAGACAAACCATCATACTTAGCAAATAGTGGCACTTTAAACTTAGTAGGGATTACAATTCCAGACACCAACCCTAACTCTTCAAAGTCCAGCCTCGGTACTCTCTGTATCTCCATAGTAGCTAGACGCTCTTCTAAGTTTTTGTATTTGTCATCGGCCGGAGGGTATTGTTGTTCTGAGTAGTCCTCATCTTCCTCTTCTTCTGCTTCAGATTCAGATGGCACTGCAGTCTCTTTACCTTTTCTCTCTCCTTCCTCAGAGGTTGATGGAAATTCCAAAGTCCGTCTGGCTTGTCCTTCAAACCTTCTTCCATGATAACCACACCGGCTCGCTTCTTCTTCTTTTTCTCTTTTTCTTTCTCTAGAAGAGTTTTGAGCTCCTCCTGCCCCTTGGCCAAGGTCAAGAGTAGCTGTTGAAATTGTGAATTCTGAGCTTGCAGGTCTTTAACCGTTTGGTCAAGATCCATGTTGCTGAAATAAACAGCAGAAGGATGAGGAAACTTCTTGCAAAGACCTGTTTATGCATATGATGAATGATATGTATTCATGTAATGCTTTCAAGGATTTAGAGATTCAAATTTGTGTTAAACAAAAAGGAACAAACATTATATTAATAAAATAGAATTTGTTTACATCAATGCCCCTAGGGAAAAATAGTACAAAATTCTAAGATAAAAAGATGTTGTGTATCCTCTTTGGTGCAATGTAGGTGTTGAGAATCTGCTCTTCGTGAAGTAACCGAGTAAGTTCCAAAACCTTCTTCTCTCTAGCGTAGAATTGGGCTTCAAAAGTATCACGTTCTCCCTTGAGCTGTATCCAACTCCTTTGCAGATCTTCGAGTGATGTTGGCATGTCAGGATGTAGGAGGGTGTATGGAACCTCTCCTTCCTTAACAGGCTCTATAATCACAGGGAGAATAGAGGGGTAAGGCATCATAAGACTTTGGGCGCGGGTTCGTACCCACTTGAGGTAAGGCTCAAGAGGGATGGAACTCTTGTGTCCCAGAGTCTTACTATCTACCTTGTTTGGCATCCTCCAAGCTTGGATGAACCTTTGTCGGAGTCCTTGATCGTCGTTGTCGAAGTCGAAAACCAAGTTTGGAATCAGCATATCATGTGGGTCATCCCTTCAGGCATAACCAAACTGTCTTAGAGCCAAGCAAGGGTTGTAGGTGATACCTCTCCTAATGCCAAGTAGAGGGACATTAGGGAATTCCCCACAACGATCGATGATGATAACATTTTCTCTGGATCGAGAACACCAATGAATATCTGAATGTGTAAGAGTCATCAATCATTGTGACCACCTCAAACCTTGCTCATTCTTCAAAACTGATTGGGGAAGATGAGAAATAAACCATCTTTCCAGTAGAGGAGTGCAACACATGAGAACACCTATTTTCCTCATTGTTCGAGTGTGAAAAGAGTGCAAGATATCTCCAAGCAATGTAGGTATCAGGTTACGAGCCATGAAGATTTTGACAGCACTCACATCTATGAGTTGGTCAGGGTTAGGGAACAAGACCATCCCATAGATGAGAAGAGCTACAATCTCCTCAAAAGCTTGTAAGTCCAAAGAATTCTAACAGCTTTGGGCCTTCTCAAACAAGAACTTTGCCAAGAAGCCTTTGACACCACTTCTAGTTTCCCAATGGGTTGTGACATCAGATGAGTGCAAGTGCAGGGCATGAGCAATCTCTTCTGGATTTGGATCTCTTTTCATAACGTTGAAAGGTAGTTGATTGATAATAGGAATCCTCAAGAGTTGATAAAATTCCTCCAAAGTGGGCACAAGTTGGTAGTCAGGAAATGTGAAGCAGTGATGCAAAGGATCAAAGAACTGGAAAAGAACTTTCATCATGTCTTCCTCTGTGTTGGAAGTGACTAAGTTGAGAAGGCGACCATGTCTCTCGGTGAATGGAGAGTTCTCAGAAATCCTTGAAACTAGCTCCTTGAGTTGTGGAGGAATTCTTACAAGGTTGCCTTAGATGGTTTTCCTGCGAAGTGAATCCATAACCTACAAAACAGAAACAAAGATGAATTTCAAAAATCCTTGAAATGGTTAGTGGATGCATATGATGCTTCATGATTTCCATGATGTTATGCACAAGTATATATGTACAAGCAAATCACACAAGTTCCTAGTTTAGGCTTGCATGGGGTTTCATAGGTAAGTACCCTCTTGAAGTCTAATTGGCTTAACATGTCTTAGAAATAGTAATCGGGTTCTAAGGAGCTCAATATCACTGGATTGTTTCCTTGTTCATTGTTTCAATTCAGCCTCTTAACTGGCGACCGAAATATTCCAAGGAACCAATCCTCAATGAGTGTAGTATCGAGTATCTACCAACTTTGGACTGCACCAAAGCCGGTCATCTCACTACATCCTAAAAGGCCAAGTTGGTCAAGTAAAGGTTCTAGAAGTTCGTTAGTGCTTCATGACATCACTCAGCGGCCCCGTATTCTCTTTGATTGACTCAAAGGCTATCGGTATCCACAAATATGTCACACTAACATAGCTATTGCTTAGACCGTGTCGGTATACCCCACACAGTTTCCACAACATATTGCTACTTACCTATGAATGTTTCCCAAATTCGGGTGGAGGATTCAAACCCAAACAATAGAACCAAAGTGTAAAGCAAACAAGGCAAACATGGTAAGCAAAATAAAGGTGATCTAAACCCTAAGGTAACCCCACTTTTATAGAAGTCCCCAACAGAGTCGCCAGTTCTATGATACGGTGGGAGAACTGACTTGAGGTTTTACGTTTTGTCGCAAATGTTTCGGTTTAGCAAGAGTCGCCACTGAATTTTATTTTTATCCAAAAGGAAAGGTAAAAAAGCACAGGAAAGACCTTTGAGATGTTTTCTTGAGTTCGAGGGGTAGATTATGAAAAGGGGAGGTGCTAGCACCCTTTTCATCCATGGTTTTCCATGGGCTCTTAGTTACTTGCTTAGATCACTTGCTTTGCTTTTGCAATTGTTTGAAATGGTGCTTTGTGTTTGGTGTGATTTTGAAAGTATTTTGAAAAGAGGCCATCGTTTAGGCAATCTTTGTAATGATTCTCGTTCGTAAGAATGTATACAAATATGTTTGTCTTTTGAAAAATGTTTCAATGTTTTGAAAGTTGTTTGGAAATGTTTTGAAAGTTGTTTGGAAATGTTTTGAAATGTGTGTGTTTGTTTGAAAATAGCAAGGATTTGTTTTGAAGAGAGCAAGTAACTAGGAACTATCTACCCTACTCAAATGTCTTTCCTATGCATCTTTATTCCTTTGACATTGTTGTTTTACCATTGCTTTGGTAAACAACCCTATCTTTGGATGTTAAATGGGACGGGCGTGGGTCATCGCATGACTATGACAGCAATGTTGCTCAGTATCTTAGCTTATTTTAGGGACCAAGATCATTTTGTTTTAGGCAACCTTTTGATAGCGTCATCGAGGGACTATGATCTTTTGTTTTGTTTTGTTTTGTCAAGATACTTTTCATGCATACCATGGCCATTTTGTTTAGGCAACCAAGTGGGTGAAACCCTAAGGGTGCTTGTGTGTAATGTGTTGTCATTTTACATGCATTTTGATTGTCTTGAATTAGGTCATTCTATTTGTTTGATTTTTGTCTTATCATACAAACCCTAATTTTACTAAACATGTATATAATGCGATAAATTGCGTAAAATAAATCTAGGTTGTTACAACAATTATTATGGGAGGGGTGATACAAGTTTTTGAATGGGAATATTGGCACAAAATAAAACCCTAAAATATTATTACAACCCAATTGAATATTTGCAAATTAAATAAATATACAAGTATTTAAATATGTAAATAAAATGTGTTTATGCAAAATGTTTTGCAATTGTTTTATGTATGAGAAAATAAAATTGTTTAAGTCCTAAAAATAAGAAAAATAATATTGTTATTTTTGAAAGGGTGAAGCAAAGTTGAGATCCAAGCATTATTTGGGAAACCTTTGTGAAGCAAAGTTGTAGATTTCATGGAGGAATACAACTTTCATGTTGGAAGTTTTCTTTGAATCCAATTGCATCATGGTGAAAAAGTTGTGAAAAGTTGGGAAAAAATAAGAAAATTTTCATACTTAGAAAAATTCTAAGTTATGAAAATTTTTCAAATTAAAACCCTAATTTGAAAATTGAGTTTTCTTGATCAACAAGTTTCATATTTTGACATATTTTGATGAATTATGACCTTTGGCACTTGATTTTGACCAAAAAGTCAAAGTTTGACTTTTCAGTGCACAGTTGACTTTTGATCAGTTGACTGTAAAATTCATATGTCAATCCTAAGTATTTGAGATCTTTTGAACCATGTGATTAGGTCAAGATGATGCCATTGAGCCCTTGAAATCATGTTTGAACCCAATTGGTCATTGGCTAGATCAAAAATCAAAAATTGCCCTTCTATAGTCAAAACCCTAATTTTGACCATTTTGCCCTTTTGATGATCTGATCAAATTTATTGAGGAGTTGTGATCCAAACTTGATCAAATGGTACATAGGAGTCTAAAATGTTGTTGTGGATCAAAAATTATGAAGTTTGACTGTAAATTGGCCATAGTTGACTTTTTCCCCAACATAGTTGATTTTTAGGTCAATTGTCCAATTGATTGGGCAAACATGTGATTCAGGGCTTGAATCTTGGTATGAGCAATCCTAGGGGTCCAAGATGGTGTATGAAAGTCACATGAAGTATTGATGGTCCAAAAATCCTTGTGCAAACTCAAACCCTAATTTCAGGTTATCAGTGCAAAGAGATGTCTTGAGCTGAGCAAACCCTAAATCTTGTCTTGAGTCCAGGAAATCTTGTGAGGAAAATATTGATAAATGAGAGGGAAAATTTTGGGGTACAACACCTCCATATCCCCAACAAATTGCTGAGAAGCCTGGACCCGACCAGATATCAGTTTTCATTTCCATCTTTTCAGGCAAGTTGTTGTGAAACCTGGATCCGACCAGATAGCAATCATCCTCAAATAACAACTAAATCCCCAAACAATTTATTATGAAACCTGGACCCGACCAGATAACAATTGACCTCGTCAACCTCAGAAATCAGCAAAGCCTGGACCCGACCAGATGACAGTTTTTCAAACAGTTTATTGTGAAACCTGGACCCGACCAGATAACAATTAACCTCGTCAACCTCAGAAATCTACAAAGCCTGGACCCGACTAGATGACAGTTTTTCAAACAGTTTATTGTGAAACCTGCACCCGACCAGATAACAACTGACCTCGTCAACCTCAGAAATCTTCAAATCCCGGACCCGACCAGATGACAGTTTTTCAAATAGTTTATTGTGAAACCTGGAGGTCGGCCAGATAACAATTAATTGTGATCCTAAGAGAGACACTATGAAGCTTGGACTCGACCAGATAATAGTACAGCTTTCCAAAAACCATGAAGCCTGGATCCGACCAGATAACTATTCAATTTCAGGAAATTACTGCGAAGCCTGGATCCGACCAGATAGTAGTTACCACTTCAAGTTACTGTGAAGCCTGGGTCCGACTAGATAATAGTTAACCTCTATATCCCCAGCAAGTTGTTGTGAAGTCTAGATCCGACCAGATAACTATTTAATTTCAAGAAATTTTCTACAAAGCCTGGAATCCGACCAGATAACAGTTAATTTGTCTCATCCTCAGCAAGTTGTGATGCCTGGATTCGACCAGATAATAACTGATGTTCAAGAGATATTCCCCAACGGAAGCATCCTTTCAACAAAGTTTGAAGATATGTATATTCTTCATCCCCAACGACAATCAGGGATTCAACCTCCCAGATTTTCCATAGCAGCAGTCAGGGATTTATTTACCCAAACATAAACATACATCTCACATTCATACATACCCTATGCATTTAGCATAATACCACATCTGGTGAACATCATGCATGCATCTTCATTTTACCAACTCTTTTTCTCACAGGTAAAACATCAAGTTTTAGTATAAATCAACAAGAGATTTGTGTTGATTTTTCTTCTAATGTTTATCAACTTTCCTCCAAATGGCATCTATAAGCCCATTCACCATCCATCTTCGAGTGCAAATTTCTGGGCACTCTAGTGTTCAATCATCTTTCACCTTCAAGTCACAAATGGTGGACTCACCAATCTAACTCTTCAGGTTTAAGAAGATTGAACAGGGGCAGTTGTTGTACCCCAAAATTTTCCCTCTCATTTCTCAAAAGATCGCCCTGGACCCTCAGGTTTTCTTCCATCCAATTTCAAGTCTGGATTTACAAATTTTCCAAGAAAGTCACTCACAAGGATAAAATGGTCATTTGTACATTGAAAAGTCAAACTTTAACTTTTGATCAAAATCAAATTTCAAGAATCATATTTCATCAAGACATGTTGAAATATGAAGTTTGTTTCATCTGGAAATTCAAAAATCAAAAGTTACTTTGGAAAAGTTAAATTTCTAAATATTTAGAATTTTTCTAAGTGTTTAAGAAATATGACAAGCTCAGAACTTCTGATAAGATTATCACCATGATGCAAGCTGATTCTGGCAGAACTTCTAATACAATAGTTATAGATTTCAATGAGATCTAAAACATTGCAGAACATAACTTCCCCTAGAAATGCTGGAATTTCAAGTTATAAATGTTCAGAGACACGTCCTAGAAATTAAAGCACTCAACAAATTCTGGACATTTTCAAGACAGAATTGGGTCAGAACTTCTGGGCCAGTTTTCATAAAGGTTCAGTCAGAGTTTGCAAGGGGCAATTCAAAGAAGGTTATGAAGCATGCTACAAGCTTCCTGGAAAGTCTGAGAACTCCTTCAGAACATGCTGGAGCAAAGGGATTCAAGGATCAAAAGTTAATTGTCTATTCTGAGTCACGCTGAAGCTGAACTTCTGATCCAGAACTAAGAAATGTTGCAGAATATCATGTTGCAGGATTTCTGGGTTGATCAATCTCATCATCATTTAATGCTCATAACCACTTATGGGTCTTTGTTCAAAGGATTTCTCCACGTGTGTCATAGAAGTACCTTTACTGTCTTGGAAAAGCAAACTCTTGTACAAAAGTGTGTTGGGCCCATGCGTTACTTTTGCTTTGGAAGTTACTTTTCCTTAATTCCTGTTTACAATTCCAGCTTAGGAGCTGCTAAGGCTACTAACCACCATACTTGCTTCAACAGTAATGCAGCACCCTAGCATGTGATGTTTGCACTCTCCAAACTACAAGATATTTGCCTAAAAATTGAAAGCCATTGGCCACTGTAAAAGGGTCAAAAAATAAGAAAGAAAAAGCCTTGAATCCCTGCTAAAATTCCAAGATCCCAGAGTTGCAACACAACATACAAAACTTGTTAACTTTTGATTCCTTGCATTCAAACTCCATTTGTTCTCAAGTGTTTCTTGACTAAAACCATCCACACAGTTTCTGATTCACATATTAGAAGTTACTCTAACTTCTATATTCATACTTCAATACACTCTCCATCCACCTCTACCTCAAAGAAGTCAGAACATCACCCCTTGGCTGTTCCAGAAGTTGAAAACTTCCAACCTGCTGAGTACGTGAAGAAGTTGCTCAGAACATCACCAGAGTTCAGGACTAACCTCCAGTTCATAGAATCCTTTCCAGCTACAAGGTAAGCTTCTACTGAATCTCATCACATTACTTAAGCATTACCAAATTTGAATGTTCAAAAATACAATGTAGATATCATGTTTCTGATGTTGTACATATTCTGAGATTTCATGCATCTGCATGCCTAAGTAGAGGGAATTCCAGTTCAGAGCTTCATGAAGAAATTAGGACTCAAAATTAGGATTAGAAAATTCACGATTGCTTCTGATCTATATTGTCGATATCTCTTGCTTCTGAAACATTATGAAACTTGTCATAACCGTTATATGTGTAACTTATATTCTGTTAAGAAATGACTAAGTTGCAGATATTCTGACTAGCATGGAGAGGGAGACGAAGTTCTGTCAGTGACATCAAAACTTCTTTGTTCCCAGCGGATCTTGAACTTCTGAACTTCCCTATTTCTATTAACGTTGTTTCTGTTTGTGCAGCACGTCATAGTCAAAACTTTTGACCTCTTCTATCTCAGCATTTGCGCTGATCCTGTCTTCCTTCTCTTTGTTATTTTTTTACCATCACTTTTATTTTTCGTTAATAAAAAAAACACCAAGAATATTTCATATTCACATATTATATTTTATTCCTTTCAACACAAAAAGACCAAAAAATATTTTCTTAAACAAAACTTATTTCTTTTTTTAAAATAAATAAGCATTTTATATTTGTTGTACATTCTTATCCATTCAATGTGGTTGTAATAGTAACTTAGGATTTAATTTGCAATCCCCGTTTGTAAATATGTACACCCCATCCCCCTAATGATTGTAATAGCGTAGAAACTTTACTTTTCCGCATTTTCATTGCTTTCATGTATTGTTAGTAATTAGGGTGTGTATGATAAGATAAAAACAAAAAATAGACAACCCATAATCAAGACAAAATCAAAGCATGAAATCAACGCACTTGCACACAAGCACCCCTAGGGTAAAATCCACTTGGTTGCCTTACAAAATGGCCATATTACGCATGTAAGGTATCTTAGCAAAAAACAAACAAATACAAGATCATAGTTGCTGTACCCCAAAATTTGCCCTCCCATATTCATCAAGAAATTGCCAAGTCAAGGTCACAAAATTCCCCAAGGGTTGTGCAGCTCAACTGTCTTCTATACAGTCAATACTAGGGTTTGAGTTCTGGTCAAGTAAATGAACTTTTCAAAGGCCCAATCAAGTCTCATATGCTTAAAAAGATGGTCAAGTGTCTTCATGTCAAGTTTCAAGGCATTCAGCTCAAAATTGCACAGTCAAAACCCTAGATTGCACTACAGTCAACTGTAGGGGCAAAATGGTCATTTGGCAGTCAAAAGTTCAAATTTTTGGTCAATATATCATTTTGAAGCCACAAACATCATTTGATCAATGCTTGATCATGATTCTCAAAATTTGGCTCAGAAATCATCAAAGATGCAAAAGTTGCTATATTTGGACAGCTGAAAAAGTCAACTGAAATTGACCAGGGCATAACTTTCACATGGATTATCAGAAAAATTCCATCCAAAGCTCATTTTGAAGAGAAAGACATTTCCTACAATTCATCTTCATGTTCCAAGTCCAAGAAATGCTCTCACAAAAAGTTATCAATTTCAACATTATAGGTCATTTTCAAAAGTCAACAAAAAGTGACTTTAAGTCAAAGGCCATAACTTGAGATTGGTAAATCAAAATGACATGGGACCAAAGGCATTGGTTAAAGGACTAAAAGACCTTTCCAAAATGTCCAAGAACATGTGAAAATCTTAAAATTTGACCAAGTTATGCCTTGTGGAAGTTGGGAAAGTTTTGGAAATTTTGAAAAGTCAACATTGATGCAAAAGGCCTAAATTTGCTATTGGGCCCATTTTTCTTCCAAGTTTCTTCATGCCAAGCCTATGCACGACCACTAGGCCCAAAGGGAAGTATTTTCATATTTTTTAATTATTTATTTGAATTAATATTAATTTATATTCATTTAAATCATTTTAATACATGAAAAATATAAACCTAACCTAAAAAAATCTTTTTATGCACATTATAATGTCAATATTTCGTGCACTCCTTAATTAAGCAAGTTTTAATGAGAATTGATCAGATTTGAACCAAATTGCACATGAGAAGATATGAAAAAGATTTTCCAAAATCAAATATGTAAAACCATGAATGCTTGAGATTTTGTGCAAAGTTTTTAACCTAATAGTCTCTATACATACTCAGCATGAGAACCCTAATGTTCCTAGACTGCAAGCTGCGCCCAAGAACCCTTTTGCACATTGAAATTTTTCATAAAAAACTCAAATCTGAAATCAAGGTTTTAGGTCGTTCCAAGCTTCAATCTTTATCCCATTAGCATCCTGAGACATCCTTGGACACATTCCAATCATTAACAACAGCAAAAACATCCTGAATTGGTATCAAGAACTCAAACTGAACCTCAAAAATTTTGAAATCGCATAGCATGATTTAGGCATATTTGTGCATTTTTATTTACATATTCATGATCACAATGATGTTTCTAAACTAACTGATACGTTTGATTGTGTTTTTGAGCCACATATGCGTTTTCGCCATTGTCACATACTAGGGTTGCAGGTTTCTGAAATTGGGGGTTTTGTGTAGAAGAAAAATTAGGACCTCTGAATACCATGGTTGAACTCAGTGCTTAGAGACGAAAAGATCCATACCATCGCGCCCTATTTATGTTGAGAATGGAGCTATTCGCTATTTTCTTAAATCACCCCTAATGCAACGCTACAAAACCGTTGCCTCTGTGTTCTATGTTACAGGGGTGGTGAGGAAGAAGATGGCGTGTCAAGCAACGATTGATCCATTTAAATTTCGCGCGAAATTCCAAAGCACTAACGCGTTCTTATTATATTGTTTATTGTTTATTATATGTTAATTGAAACGCGCTTGGCATAGTTGGTAGCACGTGACATGAATGATCCTCAAGACCTGGGTTCAAGTCCCAGGTCTTCAACTATTTCATATTATTTTTCCTTTGGTAATCTCATGCAGGCATAAGACAAGGATTCACCATACGTCTTCAACTCAAGCCACACACGCGTCCAACATGATCAGATCAATAACCAATATTCAAGGCGCAGCATACAGCAGGTCAACGCGTTGGCACATGATTAGTAAAGTCAAACGGATTCCCAATCAAATAGGCCTGAAATGCTAAGGCCTGACCTCACAAATTGGGGCTACACCCCACCTTGGTTTGGCCTTTTTATATTTTTCTTCTTATTTTTATTTTTGTTATTTTATTTACTTTATTGTTTTAACATAATTAATTTATTTTTCTACAAAATATAAAAACACTCAAAAATCAGAAAAGGCCAAAAATTAATAAATATTTATATATTAATTATTTTCATGAATAAATAAAAATGTAGATTATTTAGTTTAATTAGGTTGTCAACTTTAATTCCTTTTAATAAAAATCCAAAAAATGTAGAATTAGGTTAATTGATAATTTTTATATTTTTTAATTTTTCCTTTTCTCACAATATTATTTATTTATTATTTTATTTTTATTAAATGTACATAAATAAATTAGGGTTTAATGTAGATTATATTTTTAATTCTTTCATAATAATTAAAAAATATTAGAATTAGGGTTTGCCGTTTAGCTTAATTTCAATTAACTTCTTTTCCTTATTAAATCTAAAAACACAAAAATACCATTTTTCATTTAATTTTAATTTTAAATTCCTTGATTAATCTTAATTGTTCGCAAAAGGGTCCAACGCCCGTCGCTTTAATTATTTTATTTCGCGCATTTACTTTATTGCTTATTATAATTATGTAATTGTCCCTAAGCCTTGTAACAATTTTATTTCTCGCACTTTTTTATTGCTTTATTTATTTTTTCTGCTAAATCGGGTCCGGTTTATTTTGGCGATGTGGACCCGCGCCGTTTGTAATAGCCTTAGATTTATTTTCCCGCAAATATTTAACTGTTAAAAAGCATGCAAGAATGAATGTCCATAATAAAATCAAGCGTAGATCACAAATAAACATGACAAGACAAATAACTGAAACATGACACACAATTCGCACACACCACACCTAGGGTACGCCTCACTGTTGCCTTTCGAAAGGTGGTCGTCGAGTAGAGGACGTCTTAGCAAGTCCTCATGATCCGGGAACCTGGCATGAGGGTAGCTTCTAAGGTGTCTTCCTATTGCTCTGGTGGTCACCATGTCCCTAAAGCTCGAATTGACCCGAACACCTCCAACGGTGGTGCTACCTACCTCTCAATGGTGGGATGGCATTACTTTTAAGGACATCTACACAGACGAATTCCTTAGGGTAGGTAGGTTCTCAAGGATACTTGCTCTAATCTCAAAACAAAACAAAGACTTTTCACACTGACACTTTTCAAAAGCTTTCAAAACAAACTTTTCAAACACTCTGACGTACGAGTCGATCTGAAATTTTTCAAAGGAACTTTTTAAACCCACATTGAAAAGCAAGCAAACAATTTTGAAAACACAATGAGCAAGTATCTAAGAGCCCATGGATAACCATGGATAGAAAGGGTGCTAATACCTTCCCTTTCTATAACCTACCTCCCGAACCGAGAGCAATCTCTTTAAGGAATTTTTCTGTGCTTTTGTCCTTTCCATTTGGAGAAAATAAAAGACGGTGGCGACTCTTGCTTCCGCGACATTTCGCGAACCAGCGTTAAACAGTCAGTTCCAGATCCACCGATCACAGAACTGGCGACTCTGCTGGGGATTTAAACTTAAAGTGAGGTGTACCTTAGGGCTAGCTTATAACTATGTTTTCAATTTTTTTCCTTGTGTGCTTTAAATTGTGGGTTTCTTAGGAGTTCTATAGATCCTGCACCCGGATCTGGGGGATACCTTTCTTAGAAAGTAGCAACAAGGCTGTGAGGGAACTGTGCGGGGTATACCGACACGGTTGAAACAGTCTGCTACGTTGATGTGGCACTTTGGTGTGTACCGGTAACCCTTGAGTTCAGTCAAGGAGAGTACGGGGCCTCCGCGTGGTGTCGTGAAGCATCAACAGACCTTAGGAACCTTAATTGAACTATCTTGGCCTCTTTAGGGTAGTGAGATAACTGACTTTGGTGCAGTCCGAGGTTGGTTGATACTCGATACTACGCTCAATTGAGGGTTGCTTTCCTGGAATATTTCGGTCGCCAGTTCAGTGGCTAAATCGAAACGATGAACAATGAAAGCAATCCCGTGATATTGGGAACCTTAGAACCCGGTTACTTTGATTAGGACAGTTTGAACCCACCAACTTCAAGAGGGTACTACCCAGACCCCATGCTGGCCTTAAACCTTAAGGGCTTGTCTTGTGTGCCTTGTTTGCCCTACATGTTTGTCTTTGTAAATATCTGTGGTGTGTTTAATCATAGCACCATGACATCATCTAGCATCATATGCATTGACTAACCATTTCAGGGGTTCGAATTTTCATCTTTGTTCTTGTTTTGTAGGACATGGAAATTGTTCGTAGAAAGACCATTCAAGTCAATCTTGTAAGGATCCCTCCTCAGCTTAAGGAGCTTATATCCAGGATTCCCGAGAACTCTTCATTCAGTGAAAGGCATGGAAGCCTCATCAGCTTGGTCAACACCAACATTGAGGAAGATATGATAAAGGTCTTGTTCCAATTCTTTGATCCTCTGCATCACTGCTTTACCTTCTTGGACTATCAGTTGGTACCTACATTGGAGGAGTTCTCCCGGCTCCTGAAGATCCCTATCCTTGATCAGCTACCCTTCAACGGTACAGAAAGGGAACCTAAGCTTGAAGAGATTGCTAAAGCCTTGCACCTACAGTCATCTGACCTCAAGGGACATTGGGAAGTCAGAAGTGGTATCAAAGGGTTCCTAGCCAGGTTTCTGTTTGAAAAGGCCCTTGAATGTTGGAACTCCCTTGACCTACAAGCTTTTGAAGAAGTGGTAGCCCTCCTTGTTTATGGTTTGGTACTGTTCCCTAACCCAGATCAGCTCATTGATATCAGTGCCGTTCAGATCTTTATGTCCAGGAATCCTATACCTACGTTGCTGGGGGACATCCTTCACTCATGTTACACTCGAACCATGAGAAAAAGAGGTGTCCTTATGTGTTGCACTCCTCTCCTGGGAAGGTGGTTTATTTCGCACCTTCCCCAATCAGTCCTGAAGAATGAGCGGGGTTTGAGATGGTCACAACGGTTGATGACTCTTACGCATGCAGATATACATTGGTGTCCTAGATCCAGAGGAGACGTCACTATCATTGATCGTTGTGGGGAGTACCCTAATGTTCCTTTACTTGGAATCAGAGGAGGTATTACTTATAGCCCATGCCTGGCTTGGAGACAGTTTGGTTATGCTCGGAGGGACGGTCCTCATGACATGTTAATTCCTGACATAGTTTTTGACTTCGACAGTGATACTCAAGGACTTCGTCAGAGATTTATCAGAGCCTGGAGGATGCCTAGTAGGATAGACAGCAAAACACTGGGGCATAGGAATTCCATCCCTTTGGAACCCTATCTCAAGTGGGTACGGGCCCGTTCTCAGAAGCTAGTCATGCCTTATCCTCACATGCTTCCAGTAATCAAAGAACCTGTCTTGGAAGGGGAAGTGTCTCATGTTATTCAGCACCCTGATATGCCCACATCCTGGGAAGAGATGCAGAAGAGCTGGATCCAGCTTAAGGAAGAGAGGAATTCTCTTGAGACTAGTCTGCATGCCAGTGAAAAGAAGGTCCTGGAGCTCACTCGCCTGTTGCATGAGGAGAGGAATCTCAACACCTACATAGCTCCGAAAAGGATGCGCAGTGTATTTTGGGATTGACTTGATTTTTGTACTTTTGCCCACGAGGCCTTGATGTATTAAACAATGATTTCATTAATAATAACGTGTGTTCTTTTCTTGTCTACAACAAATTTGAACCTTCGAACCCTTGAATGCATTGCATACGCATTTCATACATCATGTGCATAGCAGGTTTTTCCCCTTTTCAGGTTGCTTACAGTTCTTCGCTGTTTATTTCAGCATCATGAATCCCGGATCTGAATCAACAGAGACATCAATCAAGGCTCTCCAGGCGCAGAATGCGCAGTTTCAAGAGCTAATCCTGGGTCTAGCTAAGGGCCAAGAGGAATTAAAGACTATGCTCCTGAAAAAGAAGAAGAAGAGAAGAACTGTTCTGTTCAACTCGGGCCGAAGGTTGGGTAATACTCTGCAACATGAAGAGGCTGGTTCTTCTGTTGGCAGGAGTCCTTCTCAAGCAGAAGTCAAGGTTCCTACTCCAGTGGTCTCCGACAACGAGACGGATTTTGATGAAGAGCAGTACCCTCCTGAAGACAACAGATACAAACAATTGGAGGACAGGCTGAAAGCTATGGAGGTGCAACAGGCACCTGGGCTGGATTTCGGAGATCTGGGTTTGTCGACTGGTATAATCATTCCACATAAATTCAAAGCCCCCACCTTCTCCAAGTATGACGGGGCATCCTGTCCCAAGCTGCATTTGAGGTCCTATGTTCGGAAGATTCAGCCGTACTCTGCGGACAAGAATCTATGGATCCACTTCTTCCAGGAGAGTCTTTCAGGGACTCATCTCGAATGGTTCTATCAGCTGGATGGGACCAAAGTTCGTAACTGGGAGGAGCTGGCTACTGCTTTCTATAAGCAGTATCAGTATAATGCCGACCTTGCCCCCACACGTACCCAACTCCAGGGTATGTCGTTAGGTGCAAGTGAAGGTTTTAAAGAATACGCGCAGAAGTGGAGGGATCTGGCTGGCAGGGTGCAGCCACCTTTGACTGATCGAGAGTTAGTGGACATGTTCTTGGGGACCCTGTCTGGGCCATTCTTCAACCATCTCATTGGGAATTCTTCTGCTGGTTTCACTGATTTAATCTTGACTGGAGAGAGAATCGAAGCTGGGCTGAAATCTGGGAAGATTGCAAAGGGGGCATCATCCTCTAGTTCAGAAAAGAAACCGTTTAAAAAGGAGTCTAGTGCCGTGTATGGCTCCAAGAAATCAGAAAGACCTGATCGCCGCCAATCTGTCAGTGCGGTAATGATCGCTACGCCTGCTGCCGCTCCCCGGCCAAACAATCCTCAAAGGGCTGATAGACCTCGGAGAGAGTTTACCCGGTTAAGCATGACCCTATCGCAAATCCTGCCACAGTTGCTATCCATCAATTTGGTGACTGTCAAGGAGGCGCCAAAGTTCTCAAACACTACCTCTCCTAAGTACAACCCGAATGCCCGTTGTGCTTACCATTCAGACAGCCCGGGGCATGCCACTGATGACTGTTGGGCACTAAAGAACAAGCTGCAGGACCTCATTGACGCTAAGGAGGTACAGTTTGAGGCATCTGACAAGCCTAATGTGGTGACAGCTCCCCTACCTGCTCATGGAGTTAATGCTATTGGTGATGAAGAGGAAGTTGACGAAACTGAGTTCGATAGCTGGATTTACCCGGCAACTGATGGTGGACCCAACAATTGGAGCGCAAAGGACAACCTCCATGTTTCTTTGGTTACTAAGTAATAAATTTCTTTGTTTTGTCATTTTGTAATAAACAATGATAAACTCTATGGCCCGGTGTCTTACCCGAGGCACCGTGGTTCTATTTGTGAGGGCATATGAACTGTCATTTTATACATCATGAATGAAAATCTTGGACGTCTTTCGCATTGCAAATATTGTGTTCCTTTTCTGTCTTTCTTTTCTTTTACATAATTTTCAAAAACAGCTGTATTTACACACACACTCACTCATACAGGTTCCAATCCACTCTGGATCTCACTGATAACAGCTCTGCTAATGCCAATTATGACTTCGAAAATCCGATCAACTTAGCCGAAGACGAAGGTGAAGATGATTGCGAAGTGCCTGGCGAGCTCGCTAGACTGTTGCTTCAGGAAGAGAGGGCAATTCAACCCCATGAAGAGCCAGTGGAAACCATAAATCTGGGTACTGAGGCAGACAGAAAAGAGGTAAAGATTGGTGCCAACCTAGAGCTCAGCGTGAAGCAACGGTTAACCAAGATGTTACATGACTATATGGAGATCTTTGCCTGGTCCTACGAAGACATGCCAGGGTTGGATACCGATATTGTTGTCCATCATTTACCGACTAGGGAAGACTGCCCTCCAGTTAAACAAAAGGTTCGTCGGATGCGTCCAGAGATGTCCGAGAAGATTAAAGCCGAAGTCATGAAACAGTTTGATGCCGGATTCCTTGCAGTAACTTCTTACCCTCAGTGGGTTGCTAATGTGGTGCCAGTACCTAAAAAGGATGGCAAGGTCAGAATGTGTGTTGATTACAGGGATCTGAACAGGGCCAGCCCCAAGGATGACTTCCCCTTACCTCATATTGATGTCCTTGTTGATAATACAGCTCAGCACAAAGTATTCTCTTTCATGGATGGCTTTTCAGGCTACAATCAGATCAAGATGGCACCTGAAGACATGGAAAAGACTACATTTGTTACTCAGTGGGGCACCTTCTGTTACAAGGTCATGCCGTTCGGATTAAAGAATGCTGGGGCAACCTACCAACGTGCCATGGTTGCCTTATTTCACGACATGATCCATCACGAGATTGAAGTGTATGTGGACGACATGATTGCTAGGTCCCAGACTGAGGAAGAGCATCTAGATCATCTACAGAAGTTGTTTGACCGGTTGAAATTATACAAGCTGAGATTGAACCCAAACAAGTGCACCTTCGGGGTAAGATCTGGGAAGTTGCTAGGCTTCGTGGTCAGTGATAAAGGTATTCAAGTGGACCCTGCTAAGGTCAAAGCTATTCAAGAGATGCCAGTTCCTAAGACAGAGAAGGAGGTCAGAGGCTTTTTAGGACGCCTGAATTACATCGCTCGATTCATATCTCATCTGACTGCTACCTGTGAGCCAATCTTCAAGCTGCTGAAGAAAGATCAGGTAGTACGTTGGAACGATGAATGTCAGGCTGCCTTCGACAGAATCAAAGAGTATCTCCAAGAACCACCTATTCTCATGCCACCGGTTGAAGGGAGACCTCTGATCCTATATCTAACAGTGCTTGACAACTCAATGGGGTGTGTGCTGGGGCAGCATGACGAGTCTGGCCGAAAAGAGCATGCCATTTATTACCTTAGCAAAAAGTTTACCGACTGTGAGACCCGATACTCACTGCTTGAGAAAACTTGCTGCGCTTTGGTATGGGCTGCTCGCCGACTGAGACAGTATATGCTGACTCACACTACCTTGTTGATCTCAAAGATGGATCCTATAAAGTACATATTCGAAAAGCCTGCTCTGTCTGGGAGAATTGCAAGATGGCAGATGATCTTGACGGAATACGACATTCAGTATACAACCCAGAAAGCCATCAAGGGAAGTGTATTGGCAGACCACTTAGCTCATCAAGCTGTAGATGACTACCAATCAATGAACTTCGAGTTTCCGGATGAAAGCATCATGATTGTAACTGATTGTGAAGTGCCTGGACCGGATGAAGGACCTGAACCAGGATCCCGATGGTCTATGCACTTTGACGGAGCTTCCAATGCTTTGGGAAATGGTATCGGCGCCATCATCATATCTCCACAAGGCACTCATACTCCACTCACTGCCCGGCTGTGTTTCAACTGTACCAACAACATGGCGGAGTATGAGGCGTGTATCATGGGTCTTCAAGCTGCGATCGACCTAAGAATCAAGTTCCTCAGTGTCTTCGGAGATTCCGCTCTTGTGATCAATCAGATCAATGGAGAGTGGGATACGAAACATCCAAACTTGATTCCTTACAGAGAATGTGTGTTGACCATGATTCCCCACTTTACAGAGATAACCTTTGAGCACTTTCCAAGAGAAGAGAATCAGTTAGCGGACGCGTTAGCTACAATGTCTTCAATGTTCAAGGTTAAATGGGATAATGAAGCTCCCCGGATCATCATCTGGAAACTGGACGAACCGGCATACTGTTGTGATCTCGAAGCTGAATTGGTAACTGAGAAGCCTTGGTACCACGAAGTGAAGAGATATCTGGAAGCTCAGGAATACCCTGAAGGTGCATCTGTCAATGATAAGAAATTCCTGAGAAGGTTCGCAGCCAAGTTCTTCCTAAGCAACGGCATCTTGTACAAGCGAAACCATGATTCAACCTTACTACGTTGTGTGGATAAGACTGAAGCGGAAAGAATCATGGAAGAGCTACATGAAGGGACCTTTGGCACGCATTCCAGTGGGCATACTATGGCTAAGAAGATCCTACGGGCAGGATACTACTGGTCCACAATGGAAGCTGATTGCTACCAACACTCCAGGACATGCCACAAATGCCAGATCTATGCAGATAAGGTGCATGTTCCTCCGGTTCCCCTGAATGTTCTGATTGCGCCTTGGCCGTTTGCAATGTGGGGCATAGATATGATTGGCGAGATCAGACCTACGGCATCTAATGGACATCGCTTCATCCTAGTGGCGATTGACTATTTTACAAAGTGGGTTGAGGCAGCATCCTATGCTACAGTGACCAAGACTGTTGTGGCACGGTTCATTCGGCACAACCTGATTTGTTGATACGGCGTCCCTGAACGGATTATTACGGACAACGGTACCAATCTGAACAATAAGATGATTGCTGAGCTTTGCGAACAGTTCAAGATACAGCATCACAATTCTTCTCCTTACAGACCGAAGATGAATGGGGCTGTAGAAGCAGCGAATAAGAACATCAAAAAGATCGTGCAGAAAATGACAGTGACGTACAAAGATTGGCACGAGATGTTACCGTTCGCTCTGCATGGGTACCATACCTCCGCTAGGACATCAACCGGGGCAACTCCTTTCTCTCTGGTTTATGGTATGGAGGCAGTCTTGCCGATCGAAGTGCAAATTCCCTCTCTCCGGATAATGAAGGATGCAAATCTAAATGAAGAGGATTGGATCCAGACACGACTTGACCAACTCAACCTCATTGACGAAAAGAGACTTGCTGCTATCTGTCATGGTCAGACGTATCAGAAACGGATGATCAGGGCATTTAACAAGAAAGTCAGACCACAAGAATATCAAGTTGGGGATCTGGTTATCAAGAGAATCATCCTTCCTCAGAGCGATCCAAGGGGCAAATGGACCCCTACGTACGAAGGGCCATTTGTGGTTAAGCATGTGTTCTCAGGAGGAGCAATGATCTTAACCAATATGGATGGTGACGACCTTCCTCACCCCGCCAATGCAGACATAGTTAAAAAATACTACGCATAAAAAAGACCCGCTAGGCTGACATGCCTAGGCAAAAATTAGGGCTTCCCGTCGAACCAAAAGGGTTCGGGCAAAATGTAGGGATGAAAATGAAAAAAATTTGTACACCCGGCAAGTCGAAAACCTGAAAGGGCGGCTTGGGCAAAAATGGGTATCCCGGTGGACTGAAAACCCGAAAGGGCGGTCCAGGCAAAAGTTAGGGATAAAAGCGTAAAACTATGTCTCATTGATCACTTTGCATCCAGAATCCGGTATCTGCATCAAGTTCAAAACGGCATCAATCAGTCAGCTTCACCTTCAACTAAGGTCATCAAGTGATGAGACGCTCGGAGTTATAAAGGCAATAGCAGAGTTGAAACCCAGTGGATCATTCATCTTTCACACAGCTGCTTTATTTTCTTTTGTACAAAACTTGTATAAACTCTTTTGATCGGCGACGTACCTCTTACTAGGACGTCAGCCTCTTGTATACAAAACGCCTATTTCAGGCCATTCAAAAATCAATAAAAATATATTTTCAGTTAAACGTGCCAAGTATTTTTCCTTTCTCTGTTTCGTTTTGCGAAGAACGTCCAAGGTTCAATTTGTGATGTATGCATTGACAAATAATTTGCTAACTCATGAATATTTGCATACGAAACAAAGGAATTAATTGCAGGTGACACTGGAAACAGGGGCAATAAAGAGTTGTCTGAGCAGTCTAATTGTTCTATCCTCCAAGGTACCAAGGTAGGTTCAGCCAAAGAACATGACCGAGTATCTTAATTCCCCAGAGAGTAGTTCAGTAAAACAATACATGTCTCTCCAAGCAAAATTACAATTATCAAGGAAATTGAGGATCCCCCCGTAGATCTCAATACTTCCCCAGCAGTATACATAAAGCATCCCCGGCAGTCTTGGTCTAAAGATTGTTCCCCGGCGGTATACCACCATTCAAAGGAATCACTCCCCCAGCATATCAAAACTTCCCCCAGGAGAATCCAATCCAGTTCCCCAGGAAAAGTTGGAATCCATCTCCTCAAGCAGTAAGCTTATCCCCAGTAGATTCTGGAAGCTTATCCCTCGCAGAGCACGAACGCGTCGTCCCGGCTTGATTTAAAGAGTTATTTCCGTAACAGGATATAACTGGGTTATCCTCAGCCAAAAGCCACGGAAAGAGCGTCCTCGGCAAAGTATCTTCCTACCCCCAGCGAAGTCTATCAACACTTCCAGCACAACAAGGATATCCCCAGCGGAATTCATCAAATCTCCCAGCATAACTCATCAACGGTATACCCAGCGGAGTTATCTTCATCATTTCAGCAAAGCATCGCTATCCCCACAGAGTAGCACTCCCCCAGCATGATCGCTAGAGTATCTTTTCTCCCGCAGAATTATTTCATTTGCCAAGTTTATTCCTCAACGGAGTTATCTTCTCCTACCGGTATTCTTGCAACAATCATCCACAGCGGAAGCAAAATCTCTTCCTCAACATCAGCCCAGGATATGACTTCCCGGCACCCGTCAAGGATTTATTTTCCTAGACGAAAACATACATGAATCATCACATACATCATTATAGCATGCATGTACACATCATATCATATAACTCGTATCCGTGTTTGCTTGATCCATATCATGCATCGCATATAACTGACCTCTACCTTTCAGGAAGGGTGCAGTTGAAATTCTCAAACATATTTCAAGGACTTCTCTAGTCCAGTTAAATCGACTCCAAACAGATTTTTCTGATAAAGACTCAGTAGAAATTCTCTTATGGTCCCCTCTCCAACGGCGTGTGAGGTGGTAATTCCTTCTTCAGATGTTTCCCTCTCCGGCATGAGCGTGAGGTGATATTCTCTTATGGTCCCCTCTCCAACGGCGTGTGAGGTGGTAATTCCTTCTTCAATTGTTCCCCTCTCCGGCATGAGCGTGAGGTGATATTCTCTTATGGTCCCCTCTCCAACGGCGTGTGAGGTGGTAATTCCTTCTTCAGATGTTCCCCTCTCCGGCATGAGCGTGAGGTGATATTCTCTTATGGTCCCCTCTCCAACGGCGTGTGAGGTGGTAATTCCTTCTTCAGATGTTCCCCTCTCCGGCATGAGCGTGAGGTGATATTCTCTTATGGTCCCCTCTCCAACGGCGTGTGAGGTGGTAATTCCTTCTTCAGATGTTCCCCTCTCCGGCATGAGCGTGAGGTGATATTCTCTTATGGTCCCCTCTCCAACGGCGTGTGAGGTGGTAATTCCTTCTTCAGATGTTCCCCTCTCCGGCATGAGCGTGAGGTGATATTCTCTTATGGTCCCCTCTCCAACGGCGTGTGAGGTGGTAATTCCTTCTTCAGATGTTTCCCTCTCCGGCATGAGCGTGAGGTGGTATTCTCTTATGGTCCCCTCTCCAACGGCGTGTGAGGTGGTAATTCCTTCTTCAGATGTTTCCCTCTCCGGCATGAGCGTGAGGTGATATTTCTTTTCAGATTATAATTTCCTATAGTTCCCTCTCCAACGGTGAGTGAGGTGACTCCCTTTGAGATTATAATGTCCTTTGGTTCTCTTCCTGACACTACGAAGATGGTAATTCTCACCAAGATTTTCTCAACGAGCGTTGTTGAGGTTGAAATCATTCAGGATTCTCTTACCATTCATGCTAAGGCAGTAACCATCCCTGGTTCATTCATCAGCATTTGAAGCTCCAGACTCAGTTCCTGTAACCAGTCAGGACACATCTATACCAAGCGTCCAAAATCAGCTCCTGCAACGTGTCAGGTACTCATTTTTCTCTTGCAGGTATGCAGGTTCTCGCTAAGGAATCTCTTACGCAATCAACATCCAGATGGCATCTATAAGCCCATCATCCCATCCAGCAACATCCAAATGGCATCTATAAGCCCATTCCCTCATCATCATTGCTACTATGTGAGCGCAAATTTCTGGGCACTCTAGTGTCCAATCATCTTCTACCCTCGGATTACGAAAGGCACGTCAGCCAATCTGCATCCTCAGGTCTAAGAAGATTGAACAGGGGCAACTGTTGTACCCCAAAATTTGCCCTCCCATATTCATCAAGAAATTGCCAAGTCAAGGTCACAAAATTCCCCAAGGGTTGTGCAGCTCAACTGTCTTCTATACAGTCAATACTAGGGTTTGAGTTCTGGTCAAGTAAATGAACTTTTCAAAGGCCCAATCAAGTCTCATATGCTTAAAAAGATGGTCAAGTGTCTTCATGTCAAGTTTCAAGGCATTCAGCTCAAAATTGCACAGTCAAAACCCTAGATTGCACTACAGTCAACTGTAGGGGCAAAATGGTCATTTGGCAGTCAAAAGTTCAAATTTTTGGTCAATATATCATTTTGAATCCACAAACATCATTTGATCAATGCTTGATCATGATTCTCAAAATTTGGCTCAGAAATCATCAAAGATGCAAAAGTTGCTATATTTGGACAGCTGAAAAAGTCAACTAAAATTGACCAGGGCATAACTTTCACATGGATTATCAGAAAAATTCCATCCAAAGCTCATTTTGAAGAGAAAGACATTTCCTACAATTCATCTTCATGTTCCAAGTCCAAGAAATGCTCTCACAAAAAGTTATCAATTTCAACATTATAGGTCATTTTCAAAAGTCAACAAAAAGTGACTTTAAGTCAAAGGCCATAACTTGAGATTGGTAAATCAAAATGACATGGGACCAAAGGCATTGGTTAAAGGACTAAAAGACCTTTCCAAAATGTCCAAGAACATGTGAAAATCTTAAAATTTGACCAAGTTATGCCTTGTGGAAGTTGGGAAATTTTTGGAAATTTTGAAAAGTCAACATTGATGCAAAAGGCCTAAATTTGCTATTGGGCCCATTTTTCTTCCAAGTTTCTTCATGCCAAGCCTATGCACGACCACTAGGCCCAAAGGGAAGTATTTTCATATTTTTTAATTATTTATTTGAATTAATATTAATTTATATTCATTTAAATCATTTTAATACATGAAAAATATAAACCTAACCTAAAAAAATCTTTTTATGCACATTATAATGTCAATATTTCGTGCACTCCTTAATTAAGCAAGTTTTAATGAGAATTGATCAGATTTGAACCAAATTGCACATGAGAAGATATGAAAAAGATTTTCCAAAATCAAATATGTAAAACCATGAATGCTTGAGATTTTGTGCAAAGTTTTTAACCTAATAGTCTCTATACATACTCAGCATGAGAACCCTAATGTTCCTAGACTGCAAGCTGCGCCCAAGAACCCTTTTGCACATTGAAATTTTTCATAAAAAACTCAAATCTGAAATCAAGGTTTTAGGTCGTTCCAAGCTTCAATCTTTATCCCATTAGCATCCTGAGACATCCTTGGACACATTCCAATCATTAACAACAGCAAAAACATCCTGAATTGGTATCAAGAACTCAAACTGAACCTCAAAAATTTTGAAATCGCATAGCATGATTTAGGCATATTTGTGCATTTTTATTTACATATTCATGATCACAATGATGTTTCTAAACTAACTGATACGTTTGATTGTGTTTTTGAGCCACATATGCGTTTTCGCCATTGTCACATACTAGGGTTGCAGGTTTCTGAAATTGGGGGTTTTGTGTAGAAGAAAAATTAGGACCTCTGAATACCATGGTTGAACTCAGTGCTTAGAGACGAAAAGATCCATACCATCGCGCCCTATTTATGTTGAGAATGGAGCTATTCGCTATTTTCTTAAATCACCCCTAATGCAACGCTACAAAACCGTTGCCTCTGTGTTCTATGTTACAGGGGTGGTGAGGAAGAAGATGGCGTGTCAAGCAACGATTGATCCATTTAAATTTCGCGCGAAATTCCAAAGCACTAACGCGTTCTTATTATATTGTTTATTGTTTATTATATGTTAATTGAAACGCGCTTGGCATAGTTGGTAGCACGTGACATGAATGATCCTCAAGACCTGGGTTCAAGTCCCAGGTCTTCAACTATTTCATATTATTTTTCCTTTGGTAATCTCATGCAGGCATAAGACAAGGATTCACCATACGTCTTCAACTCAAGCCACACACGCGTCCAACATGATCAGATCAATGACCAATATTCAAGGCGCAGCATACAGCAGGTCAACGCGTTGGCACATGATTAGTAAAGTCAAACGGATTCCCAATCAAATGGGCCTGAAATGCTAAGGCCTGACCTCACAAATTGGGGCTACACCCCACCTTGGTTTGGCCTTTTTATATTTTTCTTCTTATTTTTATTTTTGTTATTTTATTTACTTTATTGTTTTAACATAATTAATTTATTTTTCTACAAAATATAAAAACACTCAAAAATCAGAAAAGGCCAAAAATTAATAAATATTTATATATTAATTATTTTCATGAATAAATAAAAATGTAGATTATTTAGTTTAATTAGGTTGTCAACTTTAATTCCTTTTAATAAAAATCCAAAAAATGTAGAATTAGGTTAATTGATAATTTTTATATTTTTTAATTTTTCCTTTTCTCACAATATTATTTATTTATTATTTTATTTTTATTAAATGTACATAAATAAATTAGGGTTTAATGTAGATTATATTTTTAATTCTTTCATAATAATTAAAAAATATTAGAATTAGGGTTTGCCGTTTAGCTTAATTTCAATTAACTTCTTTTCCTTATTAAATCTAAAAACACAAAAATACCATTTTTCATTTAATTTTAATTTTAAATTCCTTGATTAATCTTAATTGTTCGCAAAAGGGTCCAACGCCCGTCGCTTTAATTATTTTATTTCGCGCATTTACTTTATTGCTTATTATAATTATGTAATTGTCCCTAAGCCTTGTAACAATTTTATTTCTCGCACTTTTTTATTGCTTTATTTATTTTTTCTGCTAAATCGGGTCCGGTTTATTTTGGCGATGTGGACCCGCGCCGTTTGTAATAGCCTTAGATTTATTTTCCCGCAAATATTTAACTGTTAAAAAGCATGCAAGAATGAATGTCCATAATAAAATCAAGCGTAGATCACAAATAAACATGACAAGACAAATAACTGAAACATGACACACAATTCGCACACACCACCCCTAGGGTACGCCTCACTGTTGCCTTTCGAAAGGTGGTCGTCGAGTAGAGGACGTCTTAGCAAGTCCTCATGATCCGGGAACCTGGCATGAGGGTAGCTTCTAAGGTGTCTTCCTATTGCTCTGGTGGTCACCATGTCCCTAAAGCTCGAATTGACCCGAACACCTCCAACGGTGGTGCTACCTACCTCTCAATGGTGGGATGGCATTACTTTTAAGGACATCTACACAGACGAATTCCTTAGGGTAGGTAGGTTCTCAAGGATACTTGCTCTAATCTCAAAACAAAACAAAGACTTTTCACACTGACACTTTTCAAAAGCTTTCAAAACAAACTTTTCAAACACTCTGACGTACGAGTCGATC
The DNA here is from genome assembly GCA_948472305.1 of Vicia faba. Classification (NCBI taxonomy): domain Eukaryota; kingdom Viridiplantae; phylum Streptophyta; class Magnoliopsida; order Fabales; family Fabaceae; genus Vicia; species Vicia faba. The sequence goes on along the minus strand of OX451737.1, from coordinate 1,336,918,815 downwards.
TGAAATTTTTCAAAGGAACTTTTTAAACCCACATTGAAAAGCAAGCAAACAATTTTGAAAACACAATGAGCAAGTATCTAAGAGCCCATGGATAACCATGGATAGAAAGGGTGCTAATACCTTCCCTTTCTATAACCTACCTCCCGAACCGAGAGCAATCTCTTTAAGGAATTTTTCTGTGCTTTTGTCCTTTCCATTTGGAGAAAATAAAAGACGGTGGCGACTCTTGCTTCCGCGACATTTCGCGAACCAGCGTTAAACAGTCAGTTCCAGATCCACCGATCACAATAGTCCCTTGATGATGTTATTCTAAGTTGCCTTACAAAATAATCTTAGTCCCTCAAAAAATGCTAAGATACCTTGCAACATTGCTAATCATGACTATACGATAACCCACGCCCGTCCCATTTACATCCAAAGATAGGGTTGCTTACCAAATCAATGGTAAGACAACAATGTCAAAGGAAAGAGGAAATAAACATGAAAGACTTTTGAGTAGGTAGATTGTTCCTAGTTACTTGCTCAATTTCAAACCCAAACATCCTTGCCATTTTTAAAACAAACACCAACACTTTCAAAAACATCTTACAAAATTGAAAACATTTTCAAAAGATCAACACTTTGTATACATTCTTATGAACGAGAATTATTACAAAGTTTGCCTAAACGATGTCGTCTTTACAAAATACTTTCAAAAATCACACAAAGCATATTTTCAAACAAAAACAATTGATCTAGCAAGTAACTAAGAGACCATGGAAAACCATGGATGAAAAGGGTGCTAATACCTTCCCTTTTCATAATCTACCCCCCGAACTCAAAAAAACATCTCTAAAGGTCTTTCCTGTGCTTTTTCACCTTTCCTTTTGGATAAAAGAAAAGTCGGTGGTGACTCTTGCTAACCGTAACACTTGCGAATACAAACACAAAACAATCAAGTCAGTTCTCCCACTGTATCACAACGGGGATCTCCTAATACGTGGCTGTAGCGGTAGAAATGTTTAAGACTAAGTCAAGGGATTGACTGGACTTGTACAAATCAAAATAGAAATCGTCGCCGCACTTTATTGTTTCCAAAAGAATGGGAAAAGAGCGAATAACCTAAAAAAAAGGGGGAAATATTCAAGGTAAGGGGGTTGGTTATGTAAAGAGAAGGTATTAGAATCTTGAACATCTACGGTACTCCGCAGGAACCTCTTTGTAAAATCTGTATATTTTGGCTATGAAATGTTGTGTAAAAAATGGATGGTGGAGGTGAGAAAAGAAATATATTTTTATGGTTTTTGCACCCGCCGTGGTTGCGAACCTTTAGTGCCTACGTACCACTTTTTCGTACAATAGGGGATCAGGGTACACATAGTTCCTCTTTAAAAATTTTAAAATACAAGTGTACTGGTTAATTTTATGACATAAGATATCATTGTCATTGTCCGTGTGGAAAACATACTTACTACCCACAATCATGAGAAAGGAGAATTTTCATCATCTCAAAGTGGAGGATATGGCTTGGATTTTAAAATCAACAATGCCTCACTCAACACCTAAGTGGAAAATATCTCTCTTCACTACATATTGTAGAAGTATAGTTATTTACATCACTACAAGGATTGACAAGAGTCTAGTCTTTTGAGAAAAGTTTTAAAGATAAGAGCCAAAATGGCAAAATGGTTTGGATGAGATTGATTGACTTTTTGTCTTCTCACAAAAATGTCAACGTATTATTAAGTTGATTGAAGTTTACTTGTGAAAAGGTTATTTTGAAAATGCATGGACTTAAGTCCAAGTTTATTATGAAAGTGATTCAGGTTTAAAAAAAACAAGAAGAGTTTTCAAAAGGAGGAAGAAGATTTTTGAAGTTAAAGAAGATGGAAGGAGAAGAAGAGAATATCCTAATGCATAAGGTAAAAGCTAGGGATAGGAACCATATAACCAATAAGAAGCCAATACTTGACACTATGAGCCAAGATAGAATTCCCATTCTTTGGATTGAAACCAAGCAAGCAAAGATACTAGACCTCTTGAAAGAGCCAAACTTCAAGTGTATTAAGTCTTCAAAAAAATTGGGCAGATTAACGGCTGTGTACGGGTGAATTCCAAATTACAAACAAAGAATGTAATCATAATAACCTGTACACAAAACAAACAAACAACCCAATGTCTTGAGGTAAACCTCAAGAACTCCATACAAAATATCAATTAAGGTTACAAAGTCTCCAACATAGGCCAAGGTTTCTAATCCTAAGTCCAAGAAGTCTCATAATCCATAATGCCAAGGATTGTAACCAAATAGTACAAGTATCATTAAAGATTTTTAGGGTTCATGTTGATTATTAGGTGTCTTGAAAAAGAAAAGTAAAGCTCAAGTGAGCAAAAAAAAAAAGACAAGAAAGTAAATGGGCTCAAGTGAGAAAAAATGAAAAATAGCATGAAATGTAAATGCTAAAATAAATGGTTCATAAAGCATAAAAAATAAAAGGGCACAAAGTAAAAGCAATTTAATAATTAGTGGTTAGTTAGATGACCATCTTGAAACTTGCATTTGGAAATCATTAGAGTATTGGTAGAACCAAAGTCTCCACACAACAAGTTGCATTTGCTTTTTGTCCAGTATATCATCCATTTGGGATCCTCAAAAGTACCATTTAATGATCAATGATGTTTAAGTGATCCGCGTTGACCAAAAGTGTTATAGATCCATTAGAGGATTGGTAGAAGCAAAGCCTCCACACAATGAATCTCAAGGTTATTGGATCAAAGGGATTAAATTAACATACTTGGGCTTGCAAACATAGGTTTGGACCACGAATGATCATTTATTCGAATCGTAATAAAATTTAGCGCTATGTTAAGCAATCGTAAGTGGACTTATATAGAAGTCGCACCTATTTTGAGGCTGGTCAATAGCAATCTATGCACCATTTATTTTGAGACATGATATAGAGATCAGGCTCCAATAATACTTAGTGAAATAAGAAAGGGATAAGATGAAGAGGGATGGGAAAGAATATACAAACCACATTTGAATTTAAAATTTAATCAAACTATTATTAAAATCATTCATCCATTTTTTTTTGTGGAGTTAAACTCAACACCATGGATCCAATGTTGTTAATAAAGTTCATGATCAAAAATTCAACCCAAGATTAGCCAGAAAATAATCACAAAATAGTATTGCATTTTAAAATATATATTAAAGGGTTTTAGAAATATTTAAAATGGAAATAACGGATAAAAATATCAACTATGTTCAAATTAATCAAGAAATAAAAAGTAAGACCATAGAAAAATCAGAAATGAACTCAAATATTTTTATAAATTTTTTGGTAATTTTTAAAGTCATAAACTATTTTTAAAATTAAAACAAATGAATAAAATAAACCAAAAATGATAAAAAATACCAAAGTCAGAAATAAAAAATAAGTGAGGTCACCAATATTTGTCACAATATCATTGGATCATTCCATATTTTTTTCAAAATTTAAAAATGCATAAAAGTATTTTTAAACATTTAAAATAAATCAAATAAAGTGAAAATTTATAAAAAAAATACCAAAACACAATAAAATTTTGGAAAAATAAAAATCAGAAAGAGAAAAATCAAAAATATTTTTCATAATTTTTCCAGATTTTTTGGACTAAAAATGAATTTTCTATGATTTTTTGAAATTTAAAACAATTAAATATAAAACTCAGAGAAGAAAATAAAAATCAAAAAAATATGGGCCATCTGTTCAATGTCAAAACGCGTTAGTAAACAGATCAAGTGGACCTGGCGCGCTGTGCATGTTATGGACTTTAGTGGATAATGCATTGAATCATTAATTAAATCAGATTTCAAAAAATACAAGTGGTGTGCAATCATTGGTTGGAAGATGACACGTTGGTCATCTTCAACCTCCAGCCAACGTGAATTGCAGGTCTCTCAAAGTGTAAAATCAGAAGCTCAGACCTTTGTCATTCACTTCGTCTCTTCGAGACAAAGACAACCACACCTTCGCGACAAATTTATATAAATTGTAGCTCAAGCAAATTGGAAGGAAAGTTTTGAAAAGGGATTTGAAATTTTGTGGTCAAAACAAGTTTCCAGATGAAAGTAAGTGTTGCGACTAGAACAAGGGCAATGAGAGCATCACAATGATATCAAAGTTTTGAATTGATGAAGGAATCTACTTGTTGAAGTTTAGTTGCAGAGCTCTGAAACTGGACTTCAATGGAGCAATCTAAGGCACAATTCTTGAATGTAATTATATGGTTAGCTTCTGGGAAGATCAAGGAAGGTGAATTAATGGAAAAATTGGATTGAAAAAGGCTTGAAAGCAGATTTTGAAGTAGCTGAATTTTGAGTTATCGAATAAGTTTGGCAGGGTGATTCTGGCTATCCAAGCTTAAGGAAATGAATGGGGGATGACCCTCTATTTATAGGGAATCAAATGGAATGTTCAAGCGTGTGAAATGATGAAGTTTGGAGGGAAATCGTGTGAAGTTGCAAACAAGAAAAGTGTGACTTCCAATTTGATCAAAACTCATCCAAAACGCGCGTTTTGTTGTGCTAATCAATTCTGGAACTTCACTAAACATGTTTAGAGGCAAAAACGTATGGAAAACTTGTGATTAGAAGCCAAAACAAAGATTTCAAATTCTGACTTATGGAGACACTTCAGTTCCAAGTTACCAAGTTCAATCCAATGGCATTCTCAGCTCAAGGGGTCTTAGGGCATGATTCTTGATGCTTTAGAAAGATGAGGTTACAAGATTTGCAATGGAAAAAGAATGGAATAAAATGGATGCTTGAGATGAAAGTTGCATTGAGTCAAAGTTGGGGGAAAAGGTTGACTTTCCATACTTAGAAATATTTCAAGTTTTTCTTCAAAAGTGACCTATAATGTTTTGCATCCAAACATGGCCTTCCTCTTGAAATTTGCTCTTGACCAAAAAATATGGCATGAAATAGACCTTTTGATTGACATTTTGAAACTTGAACCATTCAAAATCTCCAAAAATTGAGAGAGTTATAGATTGTTGAAGTTGTCAAAAAAAATCATGAAATGACCTATAATCTTTTGTATCCTTAGGGCATCTTCTATCCATTTTCTCACTTTTCACATAAAAGAAGGAATAAAGTTCACATCCTCAAGATAATTGTGGAAAATGAGTGGGCTCAGGGTGATAAAAATTGACCAAGTTATGATCATTTGAAGTCACACATAGGAAAATGAGGGTTCATCTGGAGGACTTGTAATCTTTCTTCATCATCAAGTTTCTTCCACATGAAAACTCATTGAAACTTTTGAAGTGATTTGTTAATAACCATTTGAAGAGAAGGATTTCTTTGGAATCACTCAAGAGTACCAAAAGATGAGCAAGATATTCTTCTTTGAAGTTCAAAACCCTAGCTCCTAGATCAAGAAAAATGTCTTGAGGAACTTTGACAATTTTGAACAACCTTCTTGTACCAACACTCTTGATTTGTAAATAGAAGTTGTTAAGGATGATAATGAGGACTCATATACACCAAAACCACTTCCATATCTTGAGAGTTGAGATAAATATGAACTTGTGATCAATGGGAACAAGACCTTGTCTAACCATGACAACTTCTTCAATCAATCCCTTGCACTTTTGAATCAATTTTGATATCTTGGAAATGTGGTGAACCAAAATAACCTTGCCATGCCATTTCCTCCAAAAGAAATCCAATGGTGAGGTTTGAAATTCTCAAGATTTATTGGCAAGGGCATGGAAATAAACTCATGAACCTATGAAGCCACTTGCTGAATTTCATTGTCTTTACCTATATGAGTAACAAGCAAGACAAACCAACATTGCATTTTATTAATTAAAAGAAGAAATCAAGACAAAAAATATTCATGATCATAAAAGAACACAAGTCAAGGTGCTTGGTGATTCCTCAAAGAGAAAAGCTAAATATAGGGAGAAGAACCACAAGCCCTAATGTGATCTTGTTGTGATTGGATCAATATGGTATGATGAAGGGATCTTAGGGGGAAAATTGGGGTACAACAGCTGCCCTTATTTAAGTTTCTTCTATCCGGAGATACGAAGGTTAGAAATCTTCGTGTCGACGCGATCAAAGATACTTAAATATAAAACAAACCCTATTTTTGGCCCTAAAATGCCATGCAATGCTTATGAGCATGAATGCATATGAACAAAATCAAATAAACACAAAACACCATTGGGGATGTAACAAAGGAAATAAAGATACAAAAGAGAAACCCGACCAGGAAAATAAATCACTGGTGGATCAAAAGTCCTGACTTAGAGGATGGTAAGAAGTCAAAGGATGTACCAACTTCTAATGAAGGCGAAACTACCAACATTCACTGAAGGTAGAAAGAGGAGAGAAATAACAACACCGATGTTTACTGAAGGTGAGCTACCAGCTTTTGCTGAAGGTAGAGAGAAGAAATCATCGATGTTTAATGAAGATGAATTACCAGCTTTCACTGAAGGTAGAGAGAAAAGAAAATATCATAGCATCATCATTCACTGACGATGAACTACCAACGTTCACTGAAGGTAGCAAAAAGGTAACAATCACCAACTTTCACTGAAGGTGACCTACCAACTTTCACTGAAGGTAGAGAGAAAATATATCATAGCATCGCTGTTCATTGACGATGAACTACCAACGTTCACTGAAGGTAGCAAAAAGATAACAATCACCAACTTTCACTGAAGGTGACCTACCAAATTTTACTGAAGGTAGAGAGAAAATATATCATAGCACCATCGTTCACTGGCGATGAACTACCAACGTTCACTTAAGGTAGCAAAAAGATAACAATCACCAACTTTCACTGAAGGTGACCTACCAACTTTCACTGAAGGTAGAGAGAAAATATATCATAGCATCGTCGTTCACTGACGATGAACTACCAACATTCACTGAAGGTAGCAAAAAGATGACAATCACCAACTTTCACTGAAGTTGACCTACCAACTTTCACTGAAGGTAACGAGAAAATATATCATAGCACCTCCGTTCACTGATGATGAACTACCAACGTTCACTGAAGGTAGCAAAAAGATAATAATCACCAACTTTCACTGAAGGTAACCTACCAACTTTTACTGAAGGTAGAGAGAAAATATATCATACCACCGTCGTTCACTGACGATGAACTACCAACGTTCACTGAAGGTAGCAAAAAATATAACAATCACCAACTTTCACTGAAGGTGACCTACCAACTTCCACTGAAAGTAGAGAGAAAATATATCATAGCATCGCCGTTCACTGACGATGAACTACCAATGTTCACTGAAGGTAGCAAAAAGATAACAATCACCAACTTTCACTGAAGGTGACCTACCAACTTTCACTGAAGGTAGAGATAAAATATATCATAGCATCGCCGTTCACTGACAATGAACTACCAACGTTCACTGAAGGTAGCAAAAAGATAGCAATCACCAACTTTCAATGAAGGTGACCTACCAACTTTTACTGAAGGTAGAGAGAAAATATATCATAGCACCTCCGTTCATTGACGATGAACTACCAATGTTCACTAAAGGTAGCAAAAAGATAACAATCACCAACTTTCACTGAAGGTGACCTACCAACTCTCACTGAAGGTAGAGAGAAAATATAAGTTTCCCCAAAATTCTGGCATTTCACCTAGAACGGGTCTCAACTTTATCTTCAACCAAAGCATTCTTCCTGGAAAGGGTAATATATAAGATGTCTCAAATAAAGATACTACCACTTATAAAAATTTATCAATGAACTGTCTCTGCGATATGGAAAGTCTTGTCATCCACTGGGGTAATTTGGGCAACGGGCTGCAAACTATTAACTCATAGAGAAGATAGCAAAAAAACAGTTACGTCGACTTTTACAGGGTGTATAGGTTACTCAAATAAAGAGACCTGCCACTTGCTGTCATGGAGAATTATAAAAATAACTCTCTGGGGAGAACAATATGGCTTCTTGGGGAAAGAAATATGACTTCCTGGGGAGATGCCAATATATTTCTGCTGAGGAGATAAAGTCTTCTCATACAAAATAAATGCACATTCTCAAACCAAGGCTCGAAGCCTGCAAATATCATAAGCAATAATATTGCTGAGGATTAAAGATTCAAACCAGAAATAAACTGGGATGGAACAGTCAACCATAATACACCCTTTGAGAAATAAACTCAAGAGGGAAACCCAAATCATCCAGACAAAGAGTTGTTCAAGAAGGCTAAAGCAAAAATCTTCCACGAGGGATAACTCAGTGGGGAAATTGAAAGAATATACGCTTTCTACGTAAGGCCAACACTCTATTGGAGAGAGGATAACGTAACCCTACAAAATAGGGTGATATGTCAACAAAATATTAACGAATGTGAATGAGAAATGATTTGCCAATTTTAGCTATGCATGATGCATGTATGAATGCATGAGTGTTATCGTGCGCATGCTGACAAAACAGATACACAACACTGGGAGTAACCAGGAAAAACCACCTCGGGCACAATCAACACTCGGCTAAATTACATTTAAGATGAACAATCCAAGAAAAAGTAAACGCCAACTTTGGAAACAAAACCTACTGCCTACTTTAACTTTACTGGGGAGAAACGTAATCAGGAAGTAAACAAAACATAGCGACCAAACAGTACAGATACAGAGATACAACATCCTTCTCCAGGCTTTACCAGGTGTAACACTCAGAATTCAGCGGGAAATCAGATATTTTCAAAAGTAATGCTTCTATTGGGGATTTTGAAAAATCAATTTCAAGTAGAGCAGACGGTCATCAAATCATCAAAATATTCACTGGGGAATTCAGGACCATTTTGAAAGAGGAAACACACAAACTTTGTTAAGGCGTATAATGTCCTATCATCAAGCCATTAACTGGGGATTTTTTGCTGACTTCACTGGGGAGGTTAACACCACATCCTCAAAGGGAAAACCAATATGCATTCTTCACTAGAGAAACCGGAGACCTGCATTCTTCAAGAGTAGTTAATGTACCAACTTCTCTGGGTAGAAAGAACCTCAATTAAACAAACGAAAACCTTTACTAGAGGAATCTGGGATTGAATCTTATATCATGCAAACTTGAAAAAGAGGAGAAATGAACCACAACTTGACCGGGGACACTGGAGTCACAAACCCAAAATAGCAAGAACATCCTGAGAAAAACTTCCCCGGGAAACAAAACTTTCCAAAACAACTGGAGTCTGTCCATTCTTGGGATCACCACTTTTGTTTTCCTATTGCGTCACAATTTTTAAAGTAACAGTAAATTGCAAATTCTTTTTGAAAATTAATTTTGTTATTTAATCTTTTTGCTTTGAAATTTATTATCAATAATAAATGGAGCCTTTGCAAGCTAAATAAAAGAAAAACTACAAAGAATTGGGTAAAAGCTCATTTTTCATTAATAGAATGATAGTCTGCGAATGGCGAGACTCCATGGATGATTACAAAGTTCGGAAAATGGTAATATATGATGGAAAAGATACATTGAGATACAATGACCACTATCCCCTCTAACAACTTTTGAAATCCTGAGCAGCAACTTTTGTTGAAGTATGATGAGGATCCAAGAAGACTATTGCTCCAACAATTAAGTCTTATCTGATGTAGTTACTTGCCAAAAAAGCCCCTAACTTTTTCCTAAGCTTCCCTTGCGGGTTTTCAACTTAGCGGGAAATTTATTCTGTTTATGTCTCTAATTTTTGCCTAGACTTCCCTTTCGGGTTTTCGACCTACCGAGACGCTCTTTTTTTCCCTAAACCGCCCTTTTGGGTTTTCAACTTAGTGAGCTGTTCTTTTATTTCTTTAGGCGAAGTATTTCTTGACTGCATCAGAATTCATGGGACATGGGAGCTCCTCACCATCCATAGTTTCAAGAATTAATGCACCGCCAGAGAAGGCTTTCTTGACAACATATGGGCCTTCAAAATTGGGAGTCCACTTGCCCCTAGAATCAGTGTTGAAATACATGATCTTCCTGAGCACGAGATCGCCTTCTATGATTTCACGGGGTTTGACCTTCTTATCAAAAGCTTTCTTCATTCTCTTCTGATATAACTGTCCATGACACAAAGTTGTCATTCTCTTTTCTTCGATCAAATTCAATTGGTCAAACTTGTTCTTGACCCATTCAGCCTCTGATAACTTGGTTTCCATTATTACACGCAAAGAGGGGATCTCAACCTCGATTGGGAGTACAACTTCCATTTCATACACAAGGGAAAATGGGGATGCTCCTGTTGAGGTGCGGACAAATGTTCGATATCCATGCAAAGAAAAAGGTAGCATTTCATGCCAATCCTCATAAGTAACAACCATCTTCTGGATAATTTTCTTGATATTCTTATTAGCAGCTTCAACAGCCTCATTCATCTTTAGCCTGTACGGGAGGAATTATGATGGGCAATCTTGAATTCTTCACACAGTTCTATCATCATTTTATTGTTCAGATTCGAGCCATTATCAGTGATAATTCTGCTTGGCGCACCATATCGACATATGAGATTATTCTTAATGAAGTGCACAACCACCTGCTTAGTAAAATTAGCATATGAAGCAGCTTCCACCCATTTGGTAAAGTAATCAATTGCTACCAATATGAAACGGTGTCCATTCGGAGTTGTGGGTTCTATCATCCCAATCATGTCAATACCCCACATAGAGAAAGTCCACGGGGAGGAAATCACATTGAGAATTGTCGGAGGCACGTGAACCTTGTGCGCATAAATCTGGCATTTATGACACTTATTTGCAAATTTGTAACAATCAGATTCCATTATTAGCCAATAGTAACCTACCCTTAGCATCTTTTTAGCCATCGAATGTTCATTGGCATGAGTGCCAAATGAACCTTCATGAATCTCATGCATCAGCATGTCTACTTCGTGTCTATCCACGCATTTGAGCAAGACCATGTCATAATTTCTCTTGTACAACACATTTTCACTGAGGAAGAAACTGCCTGCCAATCTTCTCAGTGTCTTTCTATCTTTCTTCAAAGCACCAATAGGGTATTCCTGAGTCCGGAGAAAATGCTTGATATCATAATACCAAGGCTTCTCATCTGCTACCTCCTCTGTTGTAAACACATGAGCGGGCCTATCCAGTCGCTGAACCATAATTCGAGGTATATCATTCCAAGTATTTACTTGATACATAAAAGCCAGAGTTTCCAGAGCATCCGCCATTTGATTTTCATCTCTTGGAATATGATGGAATTTAACTTTATTAAAGAAGGGTAACAACCTTCTAGCATAATCTTTGTAAGGGATCAAGCCGGGGTGACAAGTATCCCATTCTCCTTTAATCTGATTTATTACCAAAGCTGAATCACCATACACATCTAGAATTTTAATTCTGAGATTAATAGCTTCCTTGAGACCCATGATGCAAGCCTCATATTCTGCCATATTATTAGTACAATTAAATGTCAACCTTGTAGTAAAAGGAATGTGGGATCCATGTGGAGTGACAATCACAACACCAATTCCTTTACCATAAGCATTCACAGCTCCATCAAATATCATACTCCAACGAGATTCAGGGTCAGGACCTTCCTCGGGCAATGGTTCATCACAATCTTTCACTTTTAGGAACATCACATCCTCATCGGGGAATTCATACTCCACAGACTGATGATCCTCCACTGATTGGTGAGCAAGATAATCTGCCAACACACTGCTTTTAATAGCTTTTTGAGTTCGGTATTCAATATCATATTCAGATAGCAACATCTGCCAGCGGGAAATTCTCCTAGTAAGATCATACTTTTCAAAAATGTACTTGATTGGATCCATTTTGGAGATCGACCAAGTAGTGTGATTCAACATATACTGCGGCGAACGTTTTTCCGCCCAGGCTAGAGCACAACATGTCTTTTCCAGCATGGAATACCGCAACTCACAATCAGTAAACTTTTTACTAAGATAATAAATGGCATACTCTTTCTTCCCTGTTTCATCTTGTTGTCCCAGAATATAACCCTTGGATTTATCTAACACTATCAGATACATAATCAACGGTCTTCCTTCGACAGGAGGGAGCAAGATAGGAGGTTCAAGCAGATATTCTTTAATACTTTCAAATTCCCTTTGGCAGTCATCCGTCCACACACAACCTTGATCTTTATTTAACAACTTAAAGATCGGTTCACATGTTACAGTCATGTGGGAAATGAATCTGTAAATATAATTCAAATGCCCGAGAAACCCTCTAACTTGTTTTTCAGTTCTTAGCGCTGGTATCTCTTGAATTGCTTTGACTTTATCAGGGTCAACTTCAATTCCTTTCTGGCTAATAATGAAACCCAACAATTTTCATGATCGAACACCGAAGGTGCATTTATTTGGATTCAAGCGGAGACGATACTTCCTCAAACGCTGAAACAACTTCAACAAATCTTCTACATGCCCTTCTTCTGTCTGGGATTTAGAAATCATATCATCAACATATACCTCGATTTCCTTGTGCATCAGATCATGGAATAGGGTTGTCATAGCCCTATGGTACGTTGCACCAGCGTTCTTCAACCCGAAGGGCATAACTCTAACAGAATGTTCCCCAGGGTGTGATGAACGTTGTTTTTTCCATGTCCTCCAGAGCCATTCTTATTTGATTATAATTGGAAAAACCGTCCATGAACGAGAAAACTTTGAATTTTTTGTGCTACCCACTAACATATCAATGTGTGGAAATGGAAAATCATCTTTTGGACTAGCTTTATTTAGATCTCTGTAATCTACGCACATGCAGACTTTTCCGTATTTTTTCGATACTGGGACAATATTGGCAATCCATTGAGGATACATTGATGTCACAAGAAAACCAGCATTAATCTGCTTTAGAACCTCCTCTTTGATCTTCACTGCCATATCTAGGTGAGTTATTCTCAACTTCTGTTTGATTGGCAGGCACTCTGGCTTCAACAGCAAATGGTGCTCTACAATATATGTATCTAGACCAGGCATATCTTGGTAAGACCAAGCAAAAATATCCACATACTCTTTCAACAGCTCTATCAACCTGCTCTTCACATCAGGATGCAGCGATGCTCCAATCTTGACTTCTTTCGGATCTTCTTATGAACCCAAATTGATCACTTCCAATGGCTCTTTATATGGCTGAATGATATTTTCCTCGTGCTCAAGAAACCGTGAGACCTCTTCTAGAATCTCATCATAGTCTTCTTCTTCGGCCCCATACACAGGACATTCGAAGTTGGGAGAGGATACAGGGTCATTGTATTCAACGGGTTTTTTAATTAATCTGCACATATGATTTATGATTGCTTTTAGAAACTGACACATATAACAAGTGATCATGCAGGTTGAATTTCAGTTATTATTTATTTTGAAAGGTTTTTTCTGATTACCATTTGTCAAGAAAAAGTCAGAAAATAAACACATAATTTGGGAAACAAAGACAACTTTTATTATTGATTTTAAAAGTCACAGCAAACAGATAAGCCCTACAACATTAATACTTCCACTTTGGGCAGAGTGAAAGCTTTTCAAAAAGATTAACAAAACAAATTACTTTGAAACATGTATGCAAGAGGGAACATCAATGGTGATCTAGTTCTGAACCCTAACTTTGTGCGTCACATGATCCGGAATTTCCTGCTCTTCTTCATCTTCCATAATGGCATTAATCCTAGAAACAGCTAGATGAAGATAACCCCCGCTACAGAAGATGTCTTGATACCTGCCTGCAGCATACTTTGGCTTCATGCTCTTACCTTTGTCATTCTTCAAAGAGAACCCCAAGCCGACTCTGTTCTTGTTTACAGGTGGATCCACAATCTGTCCACATACCTCGCTATGACCCTTTCACACAACTTGTTGTGCATCCTTAAGTGAAACCATGAAATTCTTATTCCCTCTTATGTTGTCAATGGATAAGGCTTGGAACTCGGTTCTAACACTAGCTTCATCCGCCTCCACAATGCTGAAAGAGGACAAATGAGATATCAATAATGCATGTTCCCCATTTATGATTACTACTTTCCCTTCACGTACAAATTTCAATTTCTGGTGTAAAGTTTAAGTGACAGCCCCTGCCTCATGAATCCACGGTCGTCCCAACAAACATCTATAAGCGGGAATAATGTCCATGACCTGGAAAGTTATCTGAAACAAATGTGGTCCTATATGAATAGGCAAGTCCACTTCACCAATAACAGATTTCCTTGATCCATCAAACTCTTTCACAATGATGCCACTCAGGCGCATAGGCATTCCTTGATATTTCAACTTCATAATAGTACTCCTCGGTATAACGTTCAAAGCGGATCCATTATCAATCGGCACATTGGATAGTGAATCATTCTTGCAGTTCATAGAGATGTGGAGGGCCAAGTTGTGCTTCCTTCCTTCATATGGTAATTCATCATCGCAAAAACTTAAGTTATTACATGACGTAATGTTCCCTATTACACTGCTGAATTGGTCTACTGGCATATCACTCTCCATAAAAGCTTGGTCCAATACTCTCATCAAGGATTCTCTGTGAGCAGATGAGTTCATCAATAAAGCCAAGATAGATATTTTTGAAGGAGTTTGCAGTAGATGATCTACAATTTTGTAGTCGCTCATCTTGATTATCTTCAAAATATCATCCACTTCTTTCTCTAACGTAGCCCCACTAGTCTCGCTCGTTACCTTCTTAGGTTCAACGTTCTCAGCAATTTTCTTTCCAGTACTAACATTTTCTCGAACAACTGGTGCAAACACACGACCGATGTGGGTCACTCTACTATTTTCAACAATATTTCCAACATCAAGCATTGGCTAGATGGGAATTTCCACTCCATCCTCTAAGATTGTAGCGTTGTATTTGTAAGGCACAGCCTTATCTGACTTGTAGGGAACGGGCCCCAACAAACTAATCACCAATGGGGTAACAGCTGGCTTGCTATAATATTCAACTTCAAGATGGGTGGGTGCCCCAAAATAAGGTACAATGACGTTTACCCCCTATTCAACATAATCAGTCATCACGGAGTCATCTCTGAAAAACAAAACTTCATCCGAGGAGAAATATTCATCTGCAAAGGCATACACTTCATCTGACTCTTCTTCAGTCAAACAAACCTCAACCAAATTAACTTCATGGTAATCATCCCTTTGACCTGTAACCTTGATAGTTCCATTATTTAACAACAATTGAACACCTTTCTTCACGATTGAACATCCTCGGGAGTCCCGACAACAAATTTGGTAAGAGCCATACTGGTGTTCTACCTGACCATCCATATGGAAGAAAGTAGCATGCAATTTCACAAGTTCCTCATTCATATACTCTACATCAGAAATTCTGAATTCTCCAGGACATCCAGAAACCATATTCACCTCCTCTTCATACTCTGCCCTAGGCCTGATTATGTGGATGAGGCCCTCATCCATCATCTCCTGTAAGTTAGCCTTTATCTTATTGCAACCATGTATGTCTATACTGCAAATAGCACAACCAGAATGGTCATGCATATAGTAGCTAAATTCACAGAGGTCTGCATGCATTTTCACCAAATCTCCTCTAACCAGATTAATATCAAAAATCCGGAAGTCGCCTGAACATCTGGCCACCATATTCACAGCATATACTCCTTCGTGCTTGGGTAGAGGATTGTCTTTCACATTAGGGCCCACATCCTTGAAAGATAGAATACCATACTTCACCAATTTCTGCACCTCAGTAACAATTCTTAACATTATGCCCTTGTGCTCCCTGATGAAAAGCACATGTTTGGTATGCCTTGTAATACCAAGGAAATGGTGATGGTACAGCGGGAGGTGGTCGGGTCTGAACCAACTTCTTCTGAATTAAAGCCGGTAGTAACTCTGTATAACTCATAGGGATAGGGTCATAACTCTCCCTTCTCTTATTATACCCTTGATTCCCCTGCTGGGACGGTCTCTGATAAGCAACGGTAGTTAGAGCTACACCCACAACTGGAGAATTGAGGCGACTTGCTGATGACGCTGAGAATTCCTTCTAGGAGTATTGACCCTCCTCTCTTGCATAACAGCATTTACATCCCCTTCCTTCTTCTTGGTAAACCCATAAGATGGCTTCTTCACACCTCCAGATCCTTCACTTCTCGTTAAACGGCCCTCTCTTACAGCCTCTTCTAAGCGGATACCTATTCCTATCATTTCAGTAAAGTCACTTGGCGCACTCGCTACCATCCTCTCGTAGTAGAAAGCACCCAGAGTTTTCAAGAAAATCTTGGTCATCTCCTTCTCTTCCATGGGAGGAATCACTTGGGCGGCTACCTCACGCCATCTCTGTGCATATTCTTTGAATGATTCCCTGTCTTTCTGAACCATGGCCCTGAGTTGATCACGGTCAGGAACCATGTCCATGTTATACTTGTATTGTATGATGAACGCTTCTCCCAAGTCATTGAAAGTATGGATGTTGACACTGTCCAAACTCATATACCACTTCAGCGCAGCACCGGTCAAACTATCTTGAAAAAAGTGAATCAGCAGACGCTGATCATCAGTATGGGTAGACTATTTGGTTTATCCCTCATCGGATAACCAAGTTGTCATCGTGCAAGAACAAGGTTATAGTTAATTCCTCCCTTTGTACCAAGAAGAGGTACATTGGGGAAACTACAACAACTATCAATAATCTCTATATCCTGGTAAGCTCGATGATACCAATCAATATCCGAGTGAGTGAGTTCCATGATCTTAGGAGCCCAACGGGGTTCCTTCTTGACATCCCAAAAAGCATCAGACTGAAGCATATGAGAGATAAACCACCGGTACAACAAAGGCGTGCAACAGATAATCAACCCTCCATGATAAGAATTCCGAAGATGAATAGAGTAATAAGTGTCACCCAACAATGTAGGAACTGGGTTTCCAATCATGAAGATCCTGATAGCATTGACGTCAACAAACTTGTCCACATTAGGAAATAAGAACAACCCGTAAGCAAGTAGGGCAAAGATGGCCTTAAAAGCGACTGTACTGTTCATTCTGGCAAAGTAGCGAGCTTTCTCCAATAAGAACTGAGCTGGTAATCCTCTAATCCCTCCTTTAGTAGTCATATGGGCTTCAACCTCAGACTTCCCCAGATGGATTAAAGCAACAATCTCATGTGATTTTGGCTCATCCTCTAAGCCAGTAAAAGGAACACGATCAGTAACAGGTAAATCCAATAGATAAGAATACTCCTCTAGTGTAGGCATCAACTGATAGTCGGGAAAAGTAAAGCAATGATACATCAGATTATAGAACTGGACCAAGATAGAGAGAATACCCTCCTTCATCTTCAGCTTCATGAGAGGAATGATGGATCCATACTTCTTTCGAAAATCTGCAGAACACTAAATCTCGGGAATTAGACTGATCAACTTATCTATCTTGGTATCCTTGAAACTGTACTTCTCAATCTTTCTTTTTCCATAATCCATGTTTAAAAAGTACCTGATATATTCACAAATGGTAAACTTTTAAATCCCTTGAAATAAGATTTCTTCAAAAGATGCTTATGAGTGCATGGATGCATGATGCATCAATCACACACAAGATCACACATATAGGGTTCATAGGTTTAACGTCACGAGCATGAGATCGAAGGTACTACCCATAAGGTATGGTCTAAAAGTTATCACATGCCGAACAAGGTTCTAGAGGTTCCCAGAGTCTACATCCTTCCTTCGGATATTATCAACTTCCTGATTAACTCGGTAATTAGTAATATTCTCAATAAAGACTCGTCTGAGCGTAGCATCGCGTGACAACTATTTATGGATTACTCCGTTATAGCTTCCGCACTACACCTAAAAGGTCAAGATGGGTTTGGTATTCTACGGTCCTCAACTTCAGTAGGCTCCCAGGTCAAAAGCAGTACGTCTTCCCGATTACTTGGTAAACGACACTACAGTCAAAGGGGCCTCCACTGAGTGGGAGATCTCATGCCTCCTTTTTTTGGATTACTCCCTCAAAGTTAACATGACTATACCGCCCTTCCTATCTTAAAGTTTGCCCAAGTCCGTGTATAGGACTTATGAGTAATCACCAAGCATCCTGAAAACCAGGAAAATCTAGAGAAACATATATTCAACATATAACACATAAATAACAATAGCATATACACAGATATAAACAAAGATATGCTCAACCCACTTAGGGATGGACCAGCAAGAGGTCAATCTTTCCCCAGTGAAGTCTCCATTTTTCTGTAGCGGTAGAAATGTTTAAGACTAAGCCATGAATTAACTAGACTTGTACAAATCAAAATAGAAATCGCCACCGCGCTTTATTGTTTCCAAAGGAATGGGAAAGAGCGAATAACCCAAAAAAATAGGGAACGATTCAAGGTAAGGGGGTTGGTTATGTAAAGGGAAGGTATTAGCACCCTGAACATTTACGGTACTCCGCAGGAACCTCTTCGTAAAATCTGTATATTTTGGCTATGAAATGTTGTGTAAAAAATGGATGGTGGAGGTGAGAAAAGAAATATATTTTTATGGTTTTTGCACCCACCGCGGTTGCGAACCTTTAGTGCCTACGTACCACCTTTTCGTGCAATAGGGGATCAGGGTACACGTAGTTCCTCTTTAAAAAATTTAAAACACAAGTGTGTTGGTTAATTTTATGAGATAAGATATCATTGTCATTGTCCGTGTGGAAAACATACTTACTACCCACAATCATGAGAAAGGAGAATTTTCATCATCTCAAAGTGGAGGATATGGCTTAGATTTTAAAATCAACAATGCCTCACTCAACACCTAAATGGAAAATATATCTCTTCACTACATATTATAGAAGTATAGTTGTTTGCGTCACTATAAGGATTGACAAGAGTCTAGTCTTTTGAGAAAAGTTTTAAAGATAAGAGCCAAAATGGCAAAATCGTTTGGATGAGATTGATTAAATTTTAGTCTTCTCACAAAATGTCAAGGTATTATTAAGTTGATTGAAGTTTACTTGTGAAAATGTTTTTTTGAAAATGCATAGACCTAAGTCCAAGTTTATTATGAAAGTGGTTCAGGTTTTAAAAAAACAAGAAGAGTTTTCAAAAGGAGGAAGAAGATTTTTGAAATTAAAGAAGATGGGAGGAGAAGAAGATACTATCCTAATGTATAAGGTAAAAGCTAGGGATAGGAACCATCTAACCAACAATAAGCCAATACTTGACACTATGAGGCAAGATAGAATTCCCATTCTTTGGATTGAAACCAATCAAGCAAAGATACTAGACCTCTTGAAAGAGCCAAACTTCAAGTGTATTAAGTCTTCACAAAAATTGGGCAGAGTAACGGATGTATACAGGTGAATTCCAGATTACAAACAAAGAATGTAATCACAATAACCTGCACACAAAACAAATAAACAACCCAATGTCTTGAGGTAAACCTCAAGAACTCCAGACAAAATATCAATTAAGGTTACAACGTCTCCAACATAGGCCAAGGTTTCTAATCTTAAGTCCAAGAAGTCTCATACTCCATAATGCCAAGGATAGTAACCAAATAGTCCAAGTATCATTAAAGCTTTTTAGGGTTCATGTTGATTATTAGGTGTCTTGAAAAAGAAAAGTAAAGCTCAAGTGAGCAAAAAAAAAGACAAGAAAGTAAATGGGCTTAAGTGAGCAAAAATGAAAAATAGCATGAAATGTAAATGCTAAAATAAATGGTTCATAAAGCATAAAAAATAAAAGGGCACAAAGTAAAAGAAATTTAATAATTAGTGGTTAGTTGGATGACCATCTTGAAACTTGCATTTGGAACTCATTAGAGGATTGGTAGAACCAAAGCCTCCACACAATAAGTTACATTTTCTTTTTATCAATTATATCATCCATTTGGAATCCTCAAAAGTACCATTTAATGATCAATGATGTTTAAGTGATATGCGTTGACCAAAAGTGTTGTAGATCCATTAGAGGATTGGTAGAACCAAAGCCTCCACACAATGAATCTCAAGATTATAGGATCAAAGGGATTAAATTAACATACTTGGGCTTGCAAACATAGGTTTGGGCCACGAATGATCATTTATTCGAATCAGGACAAAATTTAGCGCTATGCTAAGCAATCGTAAGTGGACTTATATAGAAGTCGCACCTATTTTGAGGCCGGTCAATAGCAATCTATGCACCATTTTTTTTGAGACATGATATAGAGATCATGCTCCAATAGCACTTAGTGTAATAAGAAAGGAATGAGATGAAGAGAGGTGGGAAAGAATATACAAATCACATTTGAATTTAAAATTTAATCAAACTATTATTAAAATCATTCATCCATTTTTTTGTGGAGTTAAACTCAACACCATGGATCCAATGATGTTAATAAAGTTCATGATAAAAAATTCAAACCAAGATTATCCAGAAAATAATCACAAAATAATATTGCATTTTAAAATATATATTAAAGGGTTTTAGAAATATTTAAAATAGAAATAAGGGATAAAAATATCAACTATGTTCAAATTAATCAAGAAATAAAAAGTAAGACCATAGAAAAATCAAAAATGAACTCAAATATTTTTATAAAGTTTTTGGTAATTTTTTAAAATCAGAAACTATTTTTAAAATTAAAGAAAATGAGTAAAATAAACCAAAAATGATAAAAAATACTAAAGTCAGAAATAAAAAATAAGTGAGGTCACCAATATTTGTCACAATATCATTGGATCATTCCATATTTTTTATCAGAATTTAAAAATGCATAAAAGTATTTTTAAACATTTAAAACAAATCAAATAAAGTGAAAATTTATAAAAGAAATACCAAAACACAAAATAAAATTGTGGAAAAATAAAAATCAGAAAGAGAAAAATAAAAAAAATCATAATTTTTTCAGATTTTTTGGACTAAAAATGAATTTTCTATGTTTTTTTGAAATTTAAAACAACTAAATATAAAAATCAGAAAAGAAAAGAAAAATCAAAAAAATATGGGTCATCTGACCAATGTCAAAACGCGTTAGTAAACAGATCAAGTGGACCTGGCGCGCTGTGCATGTTATAGACTTTAGTGGATAATGCATTGAATCATTAATTAAATCAGATTTCAAAAAATACAAGTGGCGTGCCATCATTGGTTGGAAGATGGCACGTTGGTCATCTTCAACCTCCAGCCAACGTGAATTGCAGGTCTCTCAAACTGTAAAATCAGAAGCTCGGGCCTTTGTCATTCGCTTCGTCTCTTCGAGACGAAGACAACCACACCTTCGCGACAAATTTATATAAACTGTAGCTCAAGCAAATTGGAAGGAAAGTTTTGAAAAGGGATTTGAAATTTCATGGTCAAAACAAGTTTCCAGATGAAAGTAAGTGTTACGACTAGAACCAGGGCAATGAGAGCATCACAATCATATCAAAGTTTTGAAGAATTGATGAAGGAATCTACCTATTGAAGTTTAGTTGCAGAGCTCTGAAACTGGACTATTATGGAGCAATCTAAGGCACGATTCTTGAATGTAATTATATGGTTAGCATCCGGGAAGATCAAGGAAGGTGAATTGATGGAAAAATTGGATTGAAAAAGGCTTGAAAGCAGATTTCAAAATAGCTGAATTTTGAGTTATGGAATAAGTTTGGCAGGGTGATTCTGGCTATCCAAGCTTAAGGAAATGAATGGGGGATGACCTTCTATTTATAGGGAATCAAATGGAATGTCCAAGCGTGTGAAATGATGAAGTTTGGAGGGAAATCGTGTGAAGTTGCAAACAAGAAAAGTGTGACTTCCAATTTGATCAAAACTCATTCGAAACAAGCTTTTTGTTGTGCTAATAAATTCTAGAACTTCACTAAACATGTTTAGAGACAAAAACGCGTGGAAAATGTGATTAGAAGCCAAAACAAAGATTTTAAATTCTGACTTATGGAGAAACTTCAGTTCCAAGTTACCAAGTTCAATCCAATGGCATTCTCAACTCAAGGGGTCTTAGGGCATGATTCTTGATGCTTTAGAAAGATGAGGTTTCAAACTTTGCAATGGAAAAAGAATGGAATCAAATGGTTGCTTGAGCTGAAAGTTGCATTGAGTCAAAGTTGGGGGAAAAAGGTTGACTTTCCATACTTAGAAATATTTCAAGTTTTTCTTCAAAAGTGACCTATAATATTTTGCATCCAAACATGGCCTTCCTCTTGGAATTTGCTCTTGACCAAAAATGATGGCATGAAATATACCTTTTGAATGACATTTTGAAACTTGAACCAGTCAAAATCTCCAAAAATTGAGAGAGTTATGGATTGTTGAAGTTGGCAAAAAAATCATGAAATGACCTATAATATTTTGTATCCTTAGAGCATCTTCCATCCATTTTCTAACTTTGTACATAAAATAAGGAATAAAGTTCACATCCTCAAGATCATTGTGGAAAAAGAGTTGGCTCAAGGTGATAAAAATTGACCAAGTTATGATCATTTGAAGTCACACATAGGAAAATAAGGGTTCATCTGGAGGACTTGTAATCTTTCTTCATCATCAAGTTTCTTCCACATGAAAACTCCTTGAAACTTTTGAAGTGATTTGTTAATAACCATTTGAAGAGAAGGATTTCTTTGGAATCACTCAAAAATACCAAAAGATTAGCAAGATATGCTTCTTTGAAGTTCAAAACCCTAGCTCTTAGATCAAGAAAAATGCCTTGAGGAACTTTGATAATTTTGAACAACCTTCTTGTACCAACACTCTTGCTTTGTAAATAGAAGTTATTGAAGATGATAATGAGGACTCATAGCCACCAAAACCACTTCCATATTTTGAGAGTTGAGATAAATATGCACTTGTGATCAATGGGAACAAGACCTTGTCTAACCATGACAACTTCTTCAATCAATCCCATGCACTTTTGAATCAATTTTGATATCTTGGAAATGTGGTGAACCAAAATAACCTTGCCATGCCATTTCCTCCAAAACAAATCCAACGGTGAGGTTTGAACTTCTCAAGCTTTATTGACTAGGGCATGGAAATAAACTCATGAATCCATGAAGCCACTTGCTGAATCTCATTGCCTTTACCTACATGAGTAACAAGCAAGACAAACCAACATTGCATTTTATTAATTAAAAGAAGAAATCAAGACAAAAATATTCATGATCACAAAAGAACACAAGTCAATGTGCTTGGTGATTGATTCCTCAAAGAGCAAAGCTAAATATAGGGAGAAGAATCACAAGCTCTAATGTGATCTTGTTGTGATTGAATCAATATGGTATGATGAAGGGATCTTAGAGGCAAAAATTGGGGTACAACAGAGATCAGCTCGTAATTATGCTGAGGATGGTGAGTGTCGTCGCGTGGTTGGGACCGTGTGGAGGAAGATGCGATCGTCCCGTCCCGGAGGTCTTGCTCGGGGGCGGCAATGTTGTTGTTGTTGTTGTCCGCGTCGGCAAAATGATCGTTTTGGTCATTGTTAAAAGCTTGGTCGGCCATGACAACCTGAAGTTAAAGGTGTTGCTTTGGTCTTACGCGAATGAAAGATGGGGAAGCCAAATTCCCACAGTCGGCGCCATTGATCATACCTGATCAGAAGATATTATCAAGGCCCACGAGCTTCAAGTCGAGTTGTGGTTGAGTGAAGTGAGGGGGGTACCTGCAAGACACTCTGATGCCAAAGTAAGGTTCAGAGTAAGTGCAAGTAGAATATGAGAGTATATGTGGGTTAATCAATACCTGACTCTCTCAAGTGAGAGGGTATTTATAGCCCCCAAGGCTGGGGCAAGGTCTCCATGTTAGGCTGACCAAGCAGGCCCAATATAGAAACTACCAGGTCCTACATGTGTAGTGGAGGCCAGCACGTGGTCTCCAACCTGAATGGACGCCTCTGAATTATTAGGAGGACATGTATGTGGTCTTTTCTGAATCAAGAGAACTTCGTGATATTCTGAGGCATTGGATGTCTGTCCTATGAGGAGGGTGCTCGCGAGGACCTCCTGAGTATTGTTGGTCCTCCTCGCCGGTCAGGTGGTGAGATCGTCCCCGGAGGACATATCCTATTCGACGAGAGGAGTGGAATCACTGCCCGACATAGTCAAAGGCAGACTCTCTCCTACAGGTCTTCTCCTGTCGTCTAGCTGGATTGAGCCTTGTATGACATTTGGACCAAGTGCAGGCCCAACCCAGAACAATATGTAATGTGTATATGTCTTTGAACAATATTTTCGCATGTTTTAATAGTTGGGACTAATAATCTATTAAGCACAGAGACCGAGGTACAACACAACGCTGACACCGATAATTTCAAAAACATAAAACACTCTAGCACCGATAATCTCCAAAACATAAAACACGTTACATATAAGATATTATTTGATCTTCATTTGTCCATCTATTATTATAAAAGATTAATATTTTAATCAAAATTAATGCATTCAATTCTTCATTGATAATATTGATTTCTTCGCATATCCCCCTCTCCCCTTTTATATTTGTATGAGATTTGTCCAAAAAATGAAGACACTTATCTCATTTTTCCAACACTTATCGGACACTAACACATGTCGGACTCAGACAGACACCGTAACACGCTGCTCCTAGAGTGTTCTGCTTCGTAGCTAACAATAAAAAAAATTTGGAGAGGATTTTAATGGAGGGAATCTACACTCCTACAAAACACACTCTACTCTTTTTTTTTTTAAAGGCGCAGAGAATTTAATCACAAACACTCAGGCATGAGACATGCCAATGTTCCATACAAAATATTTAACATTGCAACGAGACAGAGACCAAATAATGCATAAGACTTAGCAGCGACTCCAGACAATTTTAAACCTCTTTACAAGACCAACCCATTACAACTGCATTTTGAAGACAACTGTAATCATTAATAAATTATACTTAACCTTGATTTTCAAGTAGAAATTTGAGCAATCAAGAATGAAATATATAATTCTGCAATCAAGAATGTATAAATCATATTAGACACAGAAAATGTATCAACTTCCATTGAGTAAAAGTAACAGAAATACATAACAGAGAACAAGATTCAACCCAAACATCTATTAAATCAAGTTCTCAAAATCAAAACAACCCTAATTATTAGGGTCTAATAGTATGAAATTCTTCCTGTTCTTCTCGGTGTGGCTCCAATCTTCTTCTCGCCACCAACAGCAGATTTATCCAATCTTGAAGCTAGAGGAGGTTTCTTACTATTCTCCTTAGTCCTGCTTCTAAGCAAGTACCTTGGAGTTTCACTAACCTCAGCAGAATAAGCAGCAGAAACCGATTTTCTAAGACTTCCAAGTTTTCTCGCAGCAGTATTCTTTTTCCCCGATTCAACATTAACACCTAGAGCACGATGCAGAGGAACCTTAGGCGGTTTAATACTAGTAGTATTAACTTCATTCACATTCACAGCCATTCCTAGTTTTCTCTTGAGCCTTTCGTTCCTTCTTGCAGAATATTCATCATACAATCTTCCTCTCTGAAATAAAACACCTGATTTAGGGTTGCAAGAATTGGTGAAAGCAATATCTTCCAGTTCCGAATCTGGTTTTCCGAATTGATCGCTAATCATCCTTACTAAAGCCTTAAATTCACAAGCAATTGTGCGGTATTCCGGTCGTAATTGTTCGGGAGATCGAACTGGTTTTTGAGATTTCAATAAAGAACCTGTTACAATTACAATCAAAAATCGATTATAAATAAAAATTCAGAAATCAAGATCTAGATGTTGAAGAGACTGAAAAGGTACCTGGTGGAGTTTGAAGAGAGGCGGCGTCGGGAATTGTTCGAGTTTTTCCGATACGAGTAGGAGATTTCGGTACCGCACACGGTGGCCGGAGGCGCGATTTCATGGTTGATGAAGATTTGTACATCGCTGCGGTGAAATGAATACACTATCAGTGAAAATTGTGGTGTGGGTTTTTATTTGATTTGAACAAGAGGAGCGAGGGTTTTGAGTTAAACAGATATAGAAGAGATCGGCTATAACGGTCAAATGTTTGATCCGACGGCTCAGGTTTGTAGATTAGATACAGTGGGTTTGTCATTATTACAATCGGATTTTTCCTACTTTATTTGCCTTTTGTTCTCGTTCTTATCTTTTCTAGTAATATTGGACCGCTTTGAAAGCTTTAGCAAATACTACCTCTCCATTTCTTTTTCTATTATATTTTTTTTTTAACATACCACACCAAATTTTAAAAATTCTTTTAAAAATAAAAAATATATTTCTAATACGCATTTTTGAGATACATTCTATTTTTAGGATAAAATTTATTTCAAAAATATACTTCTAAAAATTATACAACTTATTATTTCCGGTAATGCAACTTATTACTTCTGATAATACAACTTGAAAGGTCACAAGTCATAACTTATTATTATGTTCTTTCTTTCATTTCCAATTTTATTGGTAAATTGTATATTTTAAATTTAAATCATCTTTATACTTTATTGATCAGTTGTTTTTATATGGAGAGAGGCAAATGTCTATGATCACAAAAACTGCATTAAAAACAACTAATAAGTTTTAAGTAACATTATCAGAAATGAAATTTGATCGTACCTGATCAGAAGGGGTCGTCAAGGCTCACGAACTTCAAGTTGAACAATGCTTGAATGTGGAGTATAGGATACCTGCAAGATACTCTGATGCCAAAATAAGAGTATAGACAATCAGAGTGCAAGTAACAGAAGTGAGGTAGAATAAATGAATGAATGAATACCTAATCCTCTCGAGTGAGAGGGTTTATATAGCCCCCAACGATGGGCCAAAGTCTTTAGTGTTGAGCCACGATGAGGCCCAATAATAAAGATTGTCATGGTTTACAAGTGTATAGAGTCCAGCATGTGGCCTCCTCCCTGGTCAACTGCTCCTAGAAAGTAGGGAAGTTGGACGTAATCTTCTCGAAGGCTAGATGATGACGTTGTGGACACGTGGGTCATGCTCTTCTAGTGGACTTGGCGAAATGTCCAACGGTCCTCATTTTGGGCTGCATGTTTTTGGGCTTTTGTAAAGACGCTGGATTGGGCCTCCCCAACGGTGGGGTAAGTGTCGGCCCAGTCCAGAACAGGAGTCCCCCAAGTTATTTCCCTTAGAAGAAAGGGTGATAACTTGAGATCAGTTCGAGTGCCAGGGAAGTTTTGCCCAAGAAGGAAACTATCAATTCCCGTCGGGGACAACTACGCGATTTATGTCGAGGAGGACTCAGGAATTTACGCGTGGTGTGGTCGACCAGCTCTGGGAGAATTTCATTGGTCAACTTTGTCCTTCGCTCGTATTAATATGGTGCCCATTAGGAATCTACACTTGCGGGGAGGTGAAGAGCTTTCTCGGGCGCGCGTCTTCGATGTGCCCGTATGTAAGGCGTTGTAATGATGCCGAGCATTCATTTTCCAACAAGGATGGAACAACGTAGGCGCGTGATTTTGCGTGTGAGACTGTTGTCAGTGATGTGTCCTTTCGCGAGCCCCACGTGGCAGCTGTTTGGAGTGCCATCATTACCTAGGGCAGTCTAAGAGCCGAAGTAATGATGAATTTTTACATGCTACCTCGTGTGATGGGGACTATCTGTAAAAAGGGGAATCAAATATTCTCATGACATTTTCAAGCTCTCTCTTCCTATTTCTCTTGTGTTCGCCTGTTATCTTGTTGCTCCAACACCGTCGTAGACGCCTTCACGTTCATCTCATCCAAGTAAGTAATTTCATCTTTAAGCGTGATTTTTCTTAAGTTTTCAGATCAAACGCGTGAATCTTGCTATGAATGGATGAATCTCAGGATAAAATTCATGGATTCAAGATAAATACTCATGGACTCTGGGATGAAGATTCATGAACATCATCTGGGTTCATGAATATGGATGAGATTCAATAGCTCTTAGTGAGTTTCATTTTGACATGCGTCGAGGTCATCCTCTCTTTGGAACGGGGAGGATTTGGGCAGGTTTCCCTTTCGACGAAATTTCCCCGCGTGAGGGTGTAGATATCTTCGCGTTCGCTATCAAGGGCTTAGATCGAGGACCACTCCTCGACGCGCTCATCGCCCTTTCACTTGATTTGCGGTGGAAGGGTGAATTTGATAATGTCGAATTCACTGTTTTCCCCTGCTTTTCAAGTACGATGGCACAACCAGTCGAGGAAAATATCGTACCCGACACAGATGGGGGCAAAGTTAAGGTCACGGTCGACCCCCTGGCTTGGGTTGTGCCCGAAACCCGGAAAAAAGGATCATGTTTTGTGAAGGATGCTTTCGACGCGTTTAATGTCCCCGAGGACAGAGAAGAAGAATCCCCTGCCAACTGGGCGCTCAAAATCCCCCACCAAAGTCAGAGGATATGCTCGTATTTCCCGAGAAAATGCTTTTATGTGTATGAATTTTATTTTAAGGAAGCAAGGATGTGTTTTCCCTTCAATGATTTCTAGGTGGGGGGTTTTTCAATGGCTACAACTGACGCCTTCTCAGCTTCATCCAAACGCGCTCACGTTCAGGCGGGCATTTGAGCGCATCTGTCAGTACCTTCAGATTAGTGCCACTCTGACTCTTTTCTTTCATATCTTTTACCTCCAATGGCAGACCATTTGACGGGCGGAAGGCATGGGTGTCGTTTAAGCAATCCGGGAAACTCTTTCGACCATACATGGAATCTGTATGAAACTTCAAAGAAAGGTATTTCATCGTGAAACCCCTTACTGATGCGGTTGTGGATTCTTTGTATAACTACTCAGAAGAGGTCGAGGATGGTCAGATAGTGGCTCGACTAACATAGAAGTTTCCTCTTGAGTGGTAATGGAAACATTTTAAGCAGAAGCCCGAGTGTTATCTGGTGAAGCCCGAGGACTTAGATGCCCAGTGAAACAACCGACTGAAAATCATCAAAAAATGAAGTCGCCATCTAACGTATTTTATCCCACGTGAAGGGAAAGGTAAACATCGAGAAAACCTGAGAAGATAGAAGTCACGGTCTTGTGACCGAGAGATCGGGTAAGGGAGTTTGTTACGCGAGGGGAAGGTATTAACACACCACACGCCCGTAGTACTCTACGGTATCCACTCTTGTTGTCTATATTATGGGTGTGTTTCAAATCTATATCTAAGTTGTACAGGGAATGCATGCAAAAGGAAAGGAGAAAAAATTTAGGGAAAATAAAGTTGTACTCGCTTGGGCCCTACCCCAATGCCTACTCCTTTTTGAGGAATCAGAGCTACCGTAGTTCGGCTAACATGTTTTTGTTTGTTTCATGTTTTTTATGGACAATGTTAATTCTGCCTTCTTCCGTAGTTCGACCTTTTGAGACTCACACGTTGGCACAAAAGCAAATTAATCATGTCCTTACCTGAAAAGGGTTTTTAGAGAAAATGTGCTTGAGCGCACAAAAAAGGTTTGAGTTGGTTTGTATTTTGTTACCTTGGAAAAGGGTTTAGGTATGATTAGTATGTTTTTGATTTGCTAAGGAAAGAGCTTTAGTTTTAAATGCATATGCAAAAGGGGAAGAAAAGAGTCTAAAGGAGACTAGCCTATTTCTAATTCTAACGTCAACATACAATGGTAGCCCTACGATTTGGATTAATAAAATGGAAATATCTACCTAATGTTAGCATGCATGGTTTGCAACCTAAGGTCTAACTTGCATCTGAAGGGTGCGAGCATATCCTAAGGGAACATGGTATGGAAAGCGAGTGAACAAACAAGCTCGAAAGAGCGCACACATAAAAGAGTAAGGAAAAGAAACGAAATGATTTAGCCAAGGGGAGTGTATCACCCGAGACAAACAAGCGGGAGTGACATGAAAAAGAAAAATGTGATGTCAAAAGCGACTGAACACATAACCAAGATATAGGAGATCGAGGTAAGCGATAGAAGATAATATGAACGACCACTGAGTGTTAACATCGGCCAATCGAACTCCTGAAAATGCGTGGGGGTTCGATTACGGAACCTTTCTCCACTTGACGACTCGATACACAAGAGCAGGCACAACTCCGAAGCGTCATGGTGCGTCACGAGCTAAGGATGACACAGACGAAGTTGCGGGGGTTGATTGCTAACCCTCCATGCTCGCCTCATTTTGAGGACTTATCATCTGTACATATGCGGGCACAAATATAAACACACTTGCAGAATACCTACTCAAAGGTATGGTTTTAAACAACACACAAGTAGCAAACAGAATACACACAATGCGGAATTTCCCTAAACGATTATTTAAATAAACCAGAGGGGTTCCTGACATGATCAACAATGAAGACCCCCATCATACATCTCTACCCTACTTCTCATGGTATCAGAAAGCTGTAAAGCCCGACTTCTCATGATTTATAAAAAAGCAGTAAAGAAATGCAGTAAAGTGCGAAGAAGTACAAAGGTAGTAGCAGTGACTACCAAAGCGAGCAAATCGTCAAGAGCAGACGAAAGAACTAGAGAAGCAAGGAGTACGCGTCGAGCAAGCTTCACCAAGAAACAAATGTCAAAAATGATATCCAACTAAGATAAAGGCAAACGCGTATTGCGAATGCAACTTGTAATCATAAGTTCCTGCACAAAGCTCATAAAATATCACATGTATCAGGACCACACATAATATAATATGAATTTCTCAGGATGATGAGAAATAAGGTACGTCGCATCAGAAGCGAGCATAAGCCGTATGCCTCGATCACATGACAACTTGTTATGTCACATGATCGAAAGCATAAAAATGTACCTTGTACAGTGAACAAACACGTCAAAAATAACATGGCAAAGCGGCATGAAAATACGGATGAAAACAAGAAAGAAAAGTATTTTTATTATTAGTTTTTTTGTGTAAATAAAATTCTATCGAAAAAAAACTTAAATTAATTCTTAAAATTTCTATTAAAATCTACTATTTTATATTGCTTTTATTATATTTTTATCATATATTTTTTTGGCAAAAATTAACAAAAAAAAGTCCTAATTCTAATGAATAATTAGTGAACTCACACGGTGCTAATTTGAATCCATGGAGTGTGATAGAAGCCAGGGCGTTAGGCCCGGCAAGTATAATCCAATAACACTTTTTTGTATTCTCAAGACAACAGGCTCCAAAAACATTGCTATGGGCTTTAATGGTAATTTTTGTGTCAATCTCCACAGGCCTTACAAAAAACGCGTCCCATGGGCTCATGGAGATAGCAAGCTTGGTCCAATCCTTACTTTACTAACTAGGTCCAACTCAGATTTTTATTTGTTTATTCAATCAAAAAAAGAAAATTAATAATCATAATAATTAAAAACATAAAAGGGCTTAGGATTCAGAAGAAATTGTAACCCTTCATCTTCTTCATACAAATCCTCGTCTCTCTCATTCTCAACTCTATATTCGCCGGAAATTGCTCCGCCACCACGGAGGCAGCGGAGCTTCAACCATCACGAAAATTTTTACATCTTATTCTTTGCCTCTTCCTTGTGAATCCCAATCTCATACTCTTCTTTTCGGATTCTTGTCCAGTCGATCTATATCTACCGAGAATCCCTAAAACCCTAAGATCTTCAAAACTTAATCAAATGCTTCAAACAAAGCTTCAACATATGATTCCATAGAGGTTTAATTTGCAAGTCTCTTCTTTATGCGACGATATCAAGGTCGAAGCAAAAAGAGGAAGAAGTGAGCGACTTACCTACCGGAGCAGTTCTGATGACTCTTCAACAACGTCAGTGTCGCAAGAAATCCAGAGGTAATAATACGCTTCCTTATAGTTGCTCGAGAGTAATTTCCACTTCTTCTTCTTCTTCTACTTCCCTTATTCTCTCTTCGTTGAGTTTGTTGTTGTGGTGCTGTTTTTCGTTGTGGTTGTTGTGTGTGTTGGAGTAGAGCGAATTTGTTGCGATGTGTTGATGTGAGAAAATGCAGGGATGCCAAAATGATGTTGTAGTGAAGCATGTTACGGACTGGAGAGAGATGAAGTTGCGAAGAAGATGATTACCGTGATGCAAAGATGATATGGTGTAGTGATGCAGAGAAGAAGATGTTGTGCGAAGAAGAAGGTTTAAAGTGCATAATGGTTATGGTGATTGGGGAGAGCAGAGAGAAGAGAGTGCAGAGAAAGTTTCATAAGTCTTGGTGATTCTTCAAAAATGGTCCAGAAAAAAAATGAAGATGAAAGAGATGATCCTGTTATATAGGTTGTTAGATTGCAGAAAAGTTTGTTACTGATTTAACAATCTCAGCCATAGATATCGAAATTCTGTTAGGATAATTGATGGAGGAGATTGAACCCGGCGAGCTTGTAATTCAGTTATGAAATCAGTTGGACAGTTAGTGAATTCGGTTAGGAGAATGAGAATTATGGAATTTCTGTTATTGTTGAATGGTTCGGATCCAGTTCTTTTTCTCTTTGAATTTCTGCTATAGTCCTGCTCGTTGTTGCCTTGGGATTCTGTTATGAGCAATTACCCTGAGTTGGAAATCTGCTATAGTTAGTTTTTTGTCATAAGTGAGCCTTATTTTCTGACTTAATCCCTTCTCCATTTCCTGCAGGCCGACTGTTATGTTAATGCAGGGTCTGATTTTTTGTAGCAGCATGATCTTCTATTTTTTGCTCATCTGTGCAGGGTGATTTAGAAGTGAACTAGCTTTTGATCGAATTACTGAGTGAAGTGAATTGCAGGTTCCCTTATTAATCGAACTTCTCTGAGTCTGGATTTCAAATTAATTGAACATTGATGTAGTAAACTGGCACAGGTTGGTGTTATGTTAGCTATTTTTTCTTTATCTACATATATTCTATTATTACATGAGCCGACTATTTTTTTTATTATGAAATGGTTTTGACGAATGATGCAGGGAAATTGGTATATAAGAACTGGTTTTGAATTGGCTTTTTACGATCTATTTTCGGTTAGTGAAAAGCAAGGCTAGTCATGAAAGTTCGACATTGATAAGTGGCTTATGAGCATAAAGGATGGAGGGATAGCAAGAAGATGAGTCGAGGCATTAGAGAAGCATAAGTTCAGGGAATGGAACATAGAAATTGGTGTAGACCTAGGCTTAGGGTTGAAGAGTTGATAAAATTAAGGATGAGGACATGTCTAGAATTAAGAATTATGAGTCTTGAATCATCTCCCTTTGTCATATAATCCTTTCAACACAATGTAAATGAATTGGTTTGGAACTTGAATGAGTATTTGTAGTGAGCACTAAATTGAATGAAGTTGAATAGCTTTTGTAATGAAATGATTAAGTGTTGAACACGATGAATAAGCTGAAGATGATTATGATGAATGCGTGTCTCTTTGTAACTTTGGCATAACCATTTGAATTTGTAATGAACAAAACTCCCTGAATGTAATGGCCTTGTTATTTTAAGGTCCTTGGGTGAAATTTAGATGAATTTATGGTTAACGTAACATGTAATTCAAATGACCAAATTTAGGAACTCTTGAACTTTTCCTAATGCCATTGAATGATTATGAATCCATTTACTTGGATTTTTGCTATTTAACTATGGGAGTTAATTAACCAATATCTCGAATTCATCTCCTCCACTAAAACTCTAATTCAACTCCACAAATAATTTGCGTGACAAGCTACAAAACAATAAACATGTCTTGAACGATGTTTGAACTCGTAATTCTTTGCAAATTTTTAAGTTATATAACAAGGGAACCATATGAATGAATATTCTAACCTTATCTTGAACCAACCATTGATAAATCATGAACTTAATAAGACCTCGAACCAATATTAAATCCGAGCATGATCTGAAGTTTCAACAAATCCAAATCAATAATCATTTCTCTCAGTAATCCAAATTAACTTGCAATTGAAGTGGCGAGTATTTGATGAGAATCAAAAATTGTACCATTAAAAACAAGTCCACAATGTTGGAGAAGGAGAGGATCAAGATAACCACAAGATCGAGCTCTAATCCAATGATCCCTAGTTGAAGCATAATAGACGAAAACCCTAAGTCTTAAGCCTTGAAGAAAGATTGCAACTTGATATTGAGAAGAAAGAATATCCCTGTAGTTTGATGATAAAGAAGTCCAAGAAACAAAACTCTAGCTTCAAACAAATGATTGATGGAGAAATTAACCGAAACAAGCTTGTGCGAAGATGATAGCTTTAAAGCCATACATCAACCCTAATTCCTTGAAATCCCTGATCCTATGCCAAATTATTGACTAATGATGCATGATATGTTAGATGACCTAATGAAGGTTATGTACATGGAAAAGTGTGAGATGCATAGGCCAGATAAAAGTAAAAGAGTAGGACAAATTTGGGGTATTACAGCTGCCCCTATTTAATTGTCTTAAACCTAAAAGTCCGATTGGCGCATGCCTTTCGGGAGTTCGAGGTAGAAGATGATTAAATACCAATGCCAAAAATTTGTTCTGAGAGATGGTGGTAATGAGTATTATTTATTTTTGCAACATCCACCAGGGAATTAAAAGAGGTGGGACTAAACCAGAGGTATACGTCAATCAGGACGCGACGACATTAGAGTACATCGATCAGGACACAATGACTGATAGGAAAACACAGATCAGGACACGATGATTGAAAGGTATACATCGATCAGGACACAATGACTGAGAGGGAAACACTGATCAAGACACGATGATTCACAAGAGAGTATCGATCAGGACACGTTAACCAAAAGGAAGACATAAATCAGGACACGATGGCTAACAGGAATACATCGATCAGGATGTGATGATTCGCATGAGAGGTATCAATTAGGACATGATAACCAAAAGGAGACATCGATCAGGACATGATGATTCGCAAGAGAAGTATCAATCAGGACACGATAACCAAAGGGAGACATCAATCAGGACACAATGGCTAATAGGAATACATCGATCAGGACACGATAATTCACAGGAGAGGTATCGATCAAGACACGATAACCAAAGGGAGACATCGATCAGGACACGATGGCTAAAAAGAATACATCGATCAGGACATGATGATTCGTAGGAGAGGTATCGATCAGGACACGATAACCAAAGGGAGACATCGATCAGGACACGATGACTGAGAAGGAAACACCGATCAGGACACGATAATTCACAGGAGAGGTATCGATCAGGACATGATAACCAAAGGGAGACATCAATCAGAATACGATGGCTAACATGAATACATCGATCAGGACACGATGATTCGCATGAGAGGTATCGATCAGGACACGATAAATAAAGGGAGACATCGATCAGGACTCGATGATTGAGAGGGAAACAACGATCAAGACACAATGATTCGCATGAGAGGTATCGATTAGGACACGATAACCAAAGGGAGACATCGATCAGGACACGATGACTGAGAGGGAAACACCAATCAGGACATGATGATTCGCAGGAGAGGTATCGATCAAGACA
The DNA here is from genome assembly GCA_948472305.1 of Vicia faba. NCBI lineage: Eukaryota > Viridiplantae > Streptophyta > Magnoliopsida > Fabales > Fabaceae > Vicia > Vicia faba. The sequence goes on along the minus strand of OX451737.1, from coordinate 1,336,883,539 downwards.
CGATAACCAAAGAAAGATGTCAATCAGGACACGATGAGTGTTTAGAAATTGACTCGATGGGTGTTAGAAGGTAGCATGATGCCAATACAAGGACAAAGAAGACTTGTAACATAGCGTGATGCCAATAGGAGGAAGAGATTAGACTTGTAACGTAGCATGATGCCAATACAAGGAAAGTATAACACAGACGAGTGTTGGAATCAATACGGATGAGTATTGAAGAAAGGTTAAACACTGACGAGTGTTTAGGGGACTGACAAGGATGAGTGTTTAGGAGTTGACACAGACGAGTGTTTAGGAAACCGACACAGACGAGTGTTGGAAGACTAAATTATTTGTCAGACGAGAACTGGCTACCAAACGAGAACTGGGTTTAGAATGATAAGGTGTATTGATTTTGCTTGGAATGCAGGTTACAAGGTACCGGCACCATTAGCTGGGCATTGTGAAAGTGAAAGTTATCAACTGGGGATTTGGGAGCAACATCCTCTTGTGGGGATATATTGTTGTCCTTGAATGATCCAGGTCTTTTGTGTAAGGTACCTGATCTGGCTTATGCTTCATATGTATGTTTGAATTTCTTTTGCCGCAAAGACCCATTATGATGAACCTCCTACGCGCTTTTGAGGATGCAATGTTATGCAGTGATAGTTGTAGGCAATGCAAAGAACTAGACCTCATAGAGATAAGCGACGACCCATTGAGAAGTGTTGCTCATCAATAGGGATGCCAATACATATCGCCGCTGGAAGCTTGCAATATCAGAGACCACTGGGGATATTGGTAAGAAGTTTCACTGGAGAGCTTGTGATACCGAAGATTATCGATGACTCCGCTGGTGATTGAATTGTTGACGAAGCGAGTTTTTAGGTACGCCACTGAATTATGAAATGCACTGTTGGGGAAGAGATAATCCGGCCCGACTTCCCTACATTCTGGACTGTTGAGAGGATGGTAGAACTGAATATGCTAAAGAACGGTTACTGAACACCATGTGGATCTCTTCGAATACATGCCACAAGTTTACGCCACACTGGGGAGTTACCTCTTAAATCACTTGGGGATAAAATATGGACATGGACATCTGTGAATGCCTCAGTTTAACTCTGAGAATGCCCCGGTTTACTCCACTGGGAATGCCCTGTTTTAGCTCTGTGAATTCCCCGATTTAGCTCTTAGGGGTGTGCACTTGCGCGTGCCAAGTCAAATGGTGACTCTGAGCTTTCTGAATTCACTTGGGGAATCAAGTTTGAAATTTTTTGTAGCAGATGAAGGAGGTTTCGTGCATGCCGACCAGGCTAGGGTGACCGTTGTGATACTTCTAGCTTAATTGTAGTAGTCTCATATAACATAATTTGTTTGAGCAACTTTACAAGTATGGATGAGGAATGCCCTCTGAAAGAATCTGTGGTGAATAGAAGACCAGAATATTCGTGCCACAATATGATATGAGGTGGCCTGCCCTAATCTCTTGGATCACGGAATAAACTACTCTTGATTATAACTTTTTTGGAGAGATTTGTCGAATCTCGACGTAACTTCCCCGGGTTGAATGAATTCTGAATATATTTATCGATGTGATAGCCCCTGATCGACGACAACTTGAAGAGATTTATCGACGTGATAGCCTCTGATCGATATTTTTGAAGGAATTCCCCAGACTTGGCTGAACTTGGAGAGATCGACTCTCGACTTGATTGCCCCA